>OZ024823.1:35073686-36285032 GCA_964016985.1 Anodontia alba
CTTAAAATAATAATTACGTTTACTCCTTTCCAGAAACATTATTTATTTCCAGACAAAGCACTGTCCCGGAAGTCTAAACAGTCACGTGAGTCTAATGACACTAATCTCCACTTCCTGTCTGCGCACTTGTAATCGTTTCTATTTTTTCTTGGCAAGATGTTTGTGTCGCTGTCATTTGTTGATTACTATGTAACTGTTTAAAATTAGCATGAACTTGCTGAAATACACTCTGTGCTTGTAATGTGTTCTGGATCTGTTGGAGGCTTTGGTGCGTCAATTGTAAATGGTTCTGAAACGCTTGATAATTTTGAAAATTAAATCCCGTGTGTGAATAATCCAAGGGTGTGTGTAAAATATCGTCTATTCCAAATGATCTCATACTATTTGGACTAGTTTTGACTTTAGGTACAGACAAGTTCAGAGCCCAAGGTTGTGGCATGGTGCTTGCGGCAGTTTGTGGCGTATCCAAGTTTTTCCGTCCATATAGTCAGGTGGGCGAAGCTTGTGGGTCTATCTGGCTAGCGTGAGAGACCGGCGATACGATGCTACTGCTATCATCTTCATTTTCGATATCGATCTTTTCGTCATCGTCTTCTTCGTCTTCAAAGGATTTATCGTCCATATCGATTTCATCAAAGTCGGTAGAAGAATCGCGGTCCGGAGACGACGCATGATATCGTTCCAGTTTCTCGCCGTGGAGCTGATGCTGTTGTAATCTGAAAGAAACAAAATGCAATAATTACATACTAAAGTTCACCCATAGACTAGCTAAACATTGAATCACAAAGTAGAATATAAATGAAAAAAAAAAAATAATAATAATAAGTTAACAAAAAGTGACAAACATACTGATATATTGGCCTAGTAGCTAGGCTAACTAGCAGGTTAAAGTTCTCTCTCGATTGTGCTGCGCAAAAGTTAGGTTTCGCACCTTTTTAGTTGTGTTTCATAGATAAAAAAAAAACAACTGTTTTCTAAACCATTTCTGAGCATATAAACACACATCAAAATTCAGGTAAACCCCTAATTGCATCACTTATATAGTAAAAATTGGGGGTCAGGAGCGGTCAGAACTTATGAAGAAGCTATAACAAAATTATAAGCCCTGGCATTTTATATAAACAAAAACCTGCTCTAATGCTGATTAAAATCTTCTGTTATACACCCATAGCTCTGTTTATTTTACGCCGGTACCTACCTAGCCTTATGTATACAAAGCAGCCATTTATTACTACAAATAAATGAAGTGTAACGTGTGAAAAAGGGCCGTGCGCCACACGTGAACAGCATAGACCCAGGTCAGATTCACGTAGCCTGATCAGGCCTTCCTTTTTCGCCGGTATATTTTACTTTGTGTATCCATCGATTCTGTAATCGGGTAATGAAGGTTCTAGTCAGATTGGGCACATTGCATTAACCCATTTAAGCCTAGCCTCCCATAATAGGCCGGGGCACTGTCAAACAGTGTAGATCCAGATCAGACGCCGCAATACGCGGCGTCTGATCAGGGTCTACAATGTTTGCATTAACTTCAGAAACTTCTACAAAACATAACAATAATGAAAACTAAACAGACTCCCCTTATATAGGAAATGGACCTGTCCAAAGAGTTAAGGTAGAAGAGTCCACTCGGCATAAATGGGTTAAGGAGCTTATGACATTAGGGTCCTTTTTGAGCCTTGAGCATGAAACATAGACCTACTATATTGCAGAGTCCCACATAGCTCCCTTGGCTCAAGGATCAGATAAATGTGTTACGGTTATATCAGCCTCAAATAGCATAAAAATAATACATTAACTTAACCCCTAGTATGCCAAGGACTAAATTGGCGGACAACAAATAATCAGTATATAGTTCTCTTATTTGTTTCAGAAAATGGGACTTGATATTCAGATTCCCGTGAAATGTCAAGTAATTTCTGGGGGAAAGTATTTCCAATGTAACTGACTAATATTTTAATTTAGCGTATAAAGCGCTAAAAACAGCGAACACATTACGAAAACACGCCTATTCAAATATACTGGAAATTTTACCACCAAAAAATGAAAAAAATCAGATAAAAATTCGGATATTTTTCATATTTCTGCTCAAAACATAGATTGTGGGTACTCGTTAGAACCGCCTCGGCGAGGCGGTTCTAACGAGTTCCCACAATCTATGTTTTTGAGCACAAATAAGAAAAATAATGCATACCCATGTAAACCCCAGTTTTACTATATAAAAGTGGGGTTTAAAGGGGTCATATAGGCATGTTTTCGTGATGATCTTTAACTTGAAGGATTTGACCACTGCATTCCATTAGAACATATTTATTTATAGTCATAATCTTTTATCAATGATCCTTAACAAATAAACAATTTTTTGCCAAACATTAACCATAAGGATTTCGGTGTCTGTACTGAGAAGTAGACCATATCATAATCTTATTTATGCGAGGGATATTTTACATAATAAGTATATCACTTTGAACAGGTGTTAAAACACAAGATATAATAGATAAAGATATACTTAAACAAACAGAAAAGGGTTCATCTTTCCATGTTATTATCCTTTGACCAAACACGCTTATAGGCTTATTTTAAACGTTTTTTACTTCTATATGTAAATAAAAAGTAAGTCACTTTTGTGTGTATTTAGTCGCAGAATTATTATAGATATATACCTATATATAAACTACTGTGACAGTCATTGACGCGATCGGATCAGCATTATACGGGAGAAAATCTATTCATAATGATAAAGAAAACATTTTACAGCTCGCAAAACATCACGAAAACATGCCTATGTAAATTTGACCCCCTTCAACCCCACTTTTATATAGTAAAACTGGGGTTTACAGGGATATACATTAATTTTCTTATTTTGCTAAATAACATAGATTGTGGGTACTCGTTAGAACCGCCTCGGCGAGGCGGTTCTAACGAGTACCCACAATCTATGTTTTGAGCAGAAATATGAAAAATATCGGGGGTTTTTATCTGAAATTTTTTTAGTTTTTGGAGGTGAAATCTTCTATATGTTTGAATAGGCATGTTTTCGTAATGTAAAAACAGATTGCATAATGTTTGTACAGCGGTAATAAATCCACTGATCTAGTACAACAATATATTTTATGACAATGTTTATGACAATGTTTATGACAATGTCGGACATCTTATCTCCTTAACGCATACTTGTCCTAAAATTTAAACAAATCCATTTGGTTGGACATCTTAATTCCCTACCATATACTCGGCCTAACATTTGAACAGACATCTTTACTCTTTACCCAATTACGAAAACACGCCTATTCAAATATATTGAAAATTTCACCTCCAAAAACTGAAAATTTTCAGATAAAAAACTCTGATATTTTTCATATTTCTGATCAAAACATAGATTGTGGGTACTCTGAAAACATTTGCTTAAGGAAAAAAGGAAATCAGGGACCCGGCTGATTTTCCCGTCATACATTCACATCACGGACTGGAAACCAAATTAAGTTTCTGCCCTTTATCGGTGTGAAGATACTATTTTCACTCAACAGGTGGTGTAGATTGAAGTACATGTATATTACACGGCCTGGCTCATTACGACTGGAGCGACAGCCCGTGCAGGGGGTCTTCTCAAAGATCACAACAATATCATGCGGGTATCAGTGTAATATATGGTATAGCGCCTAACTAGACAAATTCACAAGTTTTTGTTTGAACTGTGAAATATTTCCACCAATATACTGGGATGCATTTCATAATGGCACGAATTGTTACGATAAACCATTGTTGGGCTCGTAGACGAGTTCACCGCACCCAACACTTTTCGAGACATGTCACACGGTGTGCCTGTTAAAATGTCGATTAAAATATGTCAGCAATTTCAAGTACTTTCAAAAATATTACATGTAATTTTAAACCTATGGGAGTTGACAAACTCCATTCAAAGAACCCATGGCTTTTCTGACATAACTTTATTTTCTGGATTGTGACATTTGAGCTGCAACGTGAGGAAACATACCTTCTGACATGTGCGTCGAACGAAGGCACAAAATAGCCTGCACATCGGTGCAGTCTAATCAGAGTCCTCGTTGTCCGCATGGCGAAACTTTGCATCCTTGGCTGTCAAAAATATGCCAAATAAAGATGGTGTTCAGGGCCCAGTTGTTCAAAGCTAACAACATCGTTAGTTAACGATTCGTTAAAAATTACATCGAGTGATTCGCAAATATGCTGAATTTGTTTGCTAAAAAAATGTGAGTAGCTACTCACATTTTTTCAGCAAAAAATATCAGAATATTGTATATTAAATCCGCTTAAACAGTTAACGAAATAACCCATAACGAGCTCGATAAGCTAACGACGCTTTCAACAACTGGACCCTGACTGCGAGAATGCGCAGGCTTATCTGAATCTTCACTGGGCGCACATGTCCGGAGTACGTTTTCTGACGTTACGTCTCAGTTTGTTATTACGGCGATATTTTGTTTTGTCATTAGGAAAACATGCCTATTTTAATATACCGAAAATTTTACAACCAAAAAATGAAAAATTTTCTGATAAAAATTATGATATTTTTCACATTTCTGCTCAAAACACAGATTGTGGGTACTCGTTAGAACCGCCTCAGTGAGGCGGTTCTAACGAGTACCAACAATCTATGTTTTTGAGCAGAAATAAGAAAAATAATGTACCCCTGTAAACCCCAGTTTTACTATATAAAAGTGGAGTTTAAGGGGGTCAAAATTATATAGGCATGTTTTCGTGATGTTTTCACAGAATATAAAGCTTGACATTGTATTCAGCTTGTCTCACAATTTTTGTAGAAATTAACATTATGCTTAATATAGAATAAAACAGTCTTTGGTCAATCTACGCTTGTGTGCAGTCTGGGCGGGGCATTGGAGTTGCGTGCATTAGTTTATTTCAAGGAAACAAATTTGAAAGCGACGCTATAATATACTGAAGATATGCATAAATTAATTGTAAGAAGCACCTTTCCAAAACATCTTTCCGGGATTTTTATGTTGTTGTTGTTGTTGTTGTTTTTTTGTGTGGGGGTGGGGGGGTTATAATTTTTAATTACTTTTATATAGAGCAACGCTGTATTTGCGACATCTCCTCTCCACCTTTTATTTTTGTCATGCTATCAAAGAAAAATACGAGATAGAAATTAGTATATAAAGTATAACAGACACATGGTTTTCGCCCACTTCTGAAGTGTTGCTAAAGCAGTATGGTTTTAGAAACTACGCGGAGACTCCGATCAGACTGCTCAGATGCGCAGGCTGATCTGACTCTTCGCTGGGCGCACATGAAATCTTGTAGGAAATTCTGTGCCCCGGCTCATACGCTAAAATTGTCACCCACATTGTCACCTTGTTAGATCTATGCAATAGTATCATTGAAAGTGTCATACAAAAGAAAAATAAGTTCCACGACAGAGCCTTTACTGAGCGCTAAAACGTTTTTTCTTAATATTCACCACTCTGTGCGCAAATTCAGAGTATTACAAATTGATTATATTTTTCTTATATTTCCCAGAAAACCGACTTTGACATTTCATGCAAACTGTCTCTTGGGAGACAGTTTGCATGAACTGTCAAAGCCTATTTTCTTGGAAAAACTAAGAAAACATTTCATAACGTATTCTGTTGAATTTTTACCAGCATGCTAAGCGTTAAACAAAATTGAAAATGAAATTCGTTTTGACTGCTTTAAACAAACTGCGACACGCTATGCGAAAATGGTCTTCGATATACGGACAGCGAAGGCCAAGGTCAGCTTGCGCATCCGCGCAGTCTAATCAGGGCATTCACTGACGCTAACAGAATCACTGGATACTACAAAGGCAAGGGCCCGGATGATACTTTGCGCATGCGCAAGATGATCTGAATCTACGCATTTCGCGCTTCTTCAAATGCACTTTTTCGTTTGACGCGGACAAACTATAGGTGCCATAAAATGTTGACATTGAACGTGGATTGTGTTGGATTATTTAAATAAGCAGGGTCTATTCGTATAAATGAAGTGTTCTTGAGAACTAGTTGTATTTTCTTGTTTCTTTGGATAAAGGTTCATTTTAAACGTAATTATTGTAGGAATTTGCCATAAGATGATAAAAACTGAAATTGAGTATTTAAAACTGAATGAATTGAAACGATATGATTGCTTGCATTGGCGGTTCGTATTTCGACATGATACTTTTCATTCACAGACATGACAAGTGCCAGGGGTTTGAAAAGAATATTGTCTGTTTTGTTGGGTGTTTAATAATTAGTTTAGTTCTGTAAATAGTTTTACTTTTGATTTTTTTACCTGTCAGACAACCAATTCTGTTCGCATTTTTGACAGTGAGACTAATAAATTGATACATTTTTGTCCTTCAGCGACAGAATAATAAATGTATTTTGATAAAATCTCTCTCTCTCTCTCTCTCTCTCTCTCTCTCTCTCTCTCTCTCTCTCTCTCTCTGTTTGTGGGTGAGTGTGTGTGTGTGTGTGTGTGTGTGTGTGTGTGTGTGTGTGTGTGTGTGTGTGTGTGTGTGTGTGTGTCTCGAGGTATGTGTGCAAGCTTTTATGTAGAATAGAACAGAATAGAATAGAAAAAATATTCGCCAATAAAAGCGCTCAAGCATGAACAGAATGATCACAAATGTATCAAAATCAACGATTACAATCATTTCATGTAATCTTACACCATTTAAGGAACTACGGAAATTGCCCCATACCTTCTTTAACCCAACCTACCCATCTCCGCAAGTCATATTCAGTTTTGTATTTATCGTGCCAGCAAACTTGTCGTCATTGTGTGTAGGCTATGTAATTTATAAAATGTTGCAATGACGTTGGCTTTATCATACCTTTAGATAAAGCGCTTATTTCGACCGAAAAGTAAGGATTTTTTCATATTTCTCCACAAAAAAAACAACATATGTTGTGGTTCTCATTAGAAGCGCCTTGTCGATGCGCTTCTATAAGGAGTACGCACAACATAGGTTTTGTCGAGAAATAAGAAACTTTTTATGAGTACCACAACATATGTTTTCGTAGAGAAATTAGAAATATAGTGTGTGGATACTCCCTCTCATCCGGCCTTATGGCCAATATCCCAACAGAACTGTATAGGTTTGTTGAACAGAACTCTGCAGCACATGAATTCTCGTGAGAGATGTAATTTCACTGACAGAATTACAATACAGAAGTGCCCACACGACAAAGCCAATATCACCCGTATGTCGTCTACAGATCTTGATGAACCAATTTCCCCATCTCATTCAGACGGTGACACCGTCTTACATTGAGATGTCATATCAATTTCCTATCGTTTGTCTAAGAGACCCACCTAAGTGTACACCTTATAATAAAGTTAGCGTAAGCCAATTTAAGCACAGCGAAATCTCTTCTAGGCTTCTTCTTGAATAAGTCACAAGATGAGGATGATGCGTCTAAGTGACACTGATCGCTATTAGACTGGTTATTATCTTGTATAGGAAATAAGTTAAGGACGTGTTAGAACTGAGAAAAGACGCTAATTTGTTCTGAAGAGAAGGCTCGACGAACAAGTCCTGTCGCTTACTATTTTGTCGATGGATTCACAGATGGGTCAAAAGAGTGTGATAAACTAGTTTCAGACATTTTCCATAGTTCTCTTAAGCAAGAAAAATAGTATAATCACGAGAACATACTCATACTTTCTGAGCCCCCTTTTTATTGTAAAAGGAGTGAATTGGGTGAGGGAGGCTGGGATTACATCAGTTCTGAATATATAAAAGCATTTGTTTTAATGGTTATGTTTAAAACCTGAGAAATAATTCAGCAAACCTTTTTTTTTTTATTTAATAACTTACTCACTGAAAGGGGGATTTGTTTTTCTTAGAAAATAAGGCCGTGATGTAAATGTTTGACGGAAATATTCCTTAAGTTTAAGTACAGATCTACAAAGCAAGATCTACCATAAATTTAAGTACTGAGATTGCAAAGCACAATTTGCTCTTTCGCATATCATTTGTTGTTTACTGTTTTGTTATTGTTGTTGTTGTTTAATGATAAAACTAATACATATGCTGTTTGACATTTAGTCTTTCAACTTTACATATAAAAGCACGCAGAAGACAAATGTCGTCTGAAATTTGGCACCGAAAGAGTTAACAATTTCAAAATGTTTTTCAAGAAGATTCTCATGGCTCGACCTTAATCCTTAATAGACTGTATAGGTTACAGTATATATACAGAAAACTTGAAACGATTTAACAAGTGACACTTCACATAAATAAAATTAAACAGATTTAAACAAATTAACAAATTCAATTCTAAATAGTTTACTGTTTGATAGTTTTGTTTTCTTATCGGCTTTTCTCACACGTTCTTGATGGACGTCCTTTTACTATCGCATGAATACGCCGTCCGATATCAAAATTCCGATTGTTTCTCTTGAAGTAAGTGTCAATATGGGTGATATCAGGGATCAGTTTTAAGCATGTCAACAACATACTTTAATCCCATGACAAATCTAAGAGGTATAATGCACAATCATCTATAGTATTTCAAGATTACACAATGTTATAGTTTCTCTTTGATAAGTCCGATGAGCAACGCTATGACGTTTTGGGAATGTCGCTGGTATGAATGGTTTCACTATGGCAGGGGCGGATCCAGGGTTTTAGCAAGTGGGGTTCCATTTTTCACCTATTTACAGCTACTGTCCAACAAACGGAATTAACCCTGATCGGTCCCACACAGTAGGTAAACTCGGGAACTAGCGCAAGAATGTATTAACATATTTTTTCCTGGGAAGATAAAAAACAAACAATATCCCAAAACGACCATCAAATACTTGTCCTTAACACAATACGAAAACACACCTATACATATATACTGAAAATTTTACAACCTAAAAAAGGAAAATTTTCAGATAAAAAATTCTGATATTTTTCATATTTCTGCTCAAAACATATATTGTGGGTACTCGTTAGAACCGCCTCGGAGAGGCGCTTCTAACGAGCAACCACAATCTATGTTATAGAGCAGAAATAAGAAAAATAATGTATACCCCTGTAAACCCCAGTTTTACTATATAAAAGTGGGGTTTAAGGTGTTAAAATTATATAGGCGTGTTTTCGTGATGAAGTCCTCTGAACTGGTTGTCATCAAAGGGGTAGGTTGGACTGCACCCACTAGCCTCCCCTGAATCCTCCATCGTTGAGACTGCAGGTGTCAAGAATAAACAAATCTACAATACGGGCATTGCTTTCTTATCTGTATAATGCGAATAAGCTGGTGTTAGGAGATCAACAGGTGTAGTTAATACTAATATCTTTGTCTATCTTCATATCAAAATCAATATGAATATCAACAAATTTGTTATAAACCTCAAGTAAATTGATCAGAATTGATATCCATCCATTGAAAGCAAACGGAAAATGAAACGGACATCAGTGAAATTGACATCCAGAACGTGACAATTATGGCGAGAAGAGCTTGACGCAATAAGTATGCCATAATTATGTTTTTGTTCAAGGTGTTCACCGGGGGGATTTATATTGGTCCTTTATCACTTTAACAGCTTTCACAATGACATGTATTGTTGACTGCTTTAGTTTGGGTTCCAAGACGCAAAGAAACCATCATTTGAAAGAGAGGAAGTATTTATAATTACGGGGAGATTTGAAGAGCTGATTTCATTTTGTTCTGTACTGAGATGTATATATTGTTAATTTTGTTCTGCACTGAGGTGTATATATTGTACATGTAAACTGATAAATAAATTTAGCGTTGTGATTTTTTCATTGTTGTTTTCTCTATTTTACGTATTTCTATTTTCGAAAAAAGTGTCACATAGCTAACTGTAAATAGGTAACAGGGCCCAGTTGTTCAAAACTAACGATGTCGTTAGTTAACGTATTGTTAAAACTTTGATCAGCAAATATAGCATAAATGCTAATATTTTTGCTGAAAACAATGTGAGTAGTTTTTGCATTTGCAAAAGCTACTCACATTTTTTCAGCAAACATACCTGTGAATTAGATATTGTACTTATTAGAGCAGTTAACATTTTGACCACTAACGAGCTCATTAAGCTAACGATGCTTTGAACAACTGGGTCTTGGTTTTTATGTATATAATTCCACTCCGCAGTTTTGTCAATAATTGATTTTGGTGTCTGTAGTATCAGGTATGTACTATATTCCTTTTGCTACATCTAATTGCAATCATTGTTGTATTACCTTAGATGTTATCTCCCTTGACAACTTGTTCGCCAAGTAGCAGTTAATTAAAGGATAAAGTCATATTTAATCTATTTATTTTCCGGGACTGTGTCTTTCTGATACTTGTATATATGGATATGAATATATAACCTCGATAAATTAAAACAAGTCTGTCAATTACATATATCTCTTGAATTCCTTTAAAACTCCATTTTCTTCTTCATACATGCTACTGGTTACAAAAATAAATAAATAAATAACGCTTAACATGCAGAGTAAAACCTCCAGCATGCTATGCGTTAATTTTCTTGTTGGGTAAAAATTTGCTATAAACATATGTTAAAATTGTTGTGATTTTCTTATAATTTTAACCAATATTGTTTAAATTGTCGTTCAAGAGGAGTTGAAAAAACGGTTGATTTGTTTGCCCTTTTAGAAAAAGACAACTGTTGTTTTTTTTTTTGTTTTTTTTTTTTTTTTTTTTGTTTTTTTTTTGTAACTTCTTGTTTGCTCCCTTGCACACTAAGCTACTTCGAAAAAGGGGCTCTACTTTAAAAGGAAAGTAGAGTCCTCTCCAGTAGAGACGCAAAGATAATCTTGACAGAGTTGCCTCCATTGACCTAGACTAGCTCCAATCTCCAGTTACTTCATATATTTCTTAATTTTCTTATAATCCTGTTTGATAATCCACTAAAATAAAACCAAAATAATATCAGGACTATAAAGGCTGGTCACTAGTGACCAGCCTTTATAGTCATGATATTATTTTAGTTGTATTTAAGTGTATTATCAGACAGGATTATATAAGAAAAAAATATTCAGTCACAGGAGACTGGAGCCAGTCTTACATTGTCCATGTATCCACACATTAATGCCGTTCATTTGTGGAAGTCATGGCAGTTCAGTATCGCGCTACCTGAGGCATAAGTAATATGACTTGATCCGTTAATTAACTGCAACTTGGCGAACAAGTTGTCAAAAAAGATAATATCTAAGACAATAACAATGATCGCAATCAGATGCAGCAAGTGGTAGATAGTACATATTTATTATCGGCACCACATTCAATTTTGATAAAAATTTGGCATATATATATATATATATATATATATATATATATATATATATATATATATATATATATTAACTCTATGTTGTTGTTGTTGCTTTGTTAGTTTTTCTTCTTGTTGTTGTTTTTCAGAAAATAGGCTTTGGCATTTCATGCAAATTGTCTTCTAAGCCAAAGAAGACAATTAGTATGAAATGTCAAACTCCCGTTTTTTTTTTTGTTTTTTGTTTTTTTGTTTGTTTTTTTTGTTTTTTTTTTTTTGTTTTGTTTTTTTCTGTTTTTTTTTTTTTTAGAAAAAAAAAATAAAGCATTAGAAGACAGTCTGCATAAAATGCCAAATAGTTCTTTCCAGGGAAAAAAAAGCAAAACTATTTCAAATGCCGTATGATGAAATTTTACCCAGCATGCCAAAATTGCCAAAAACAGGAATCAGTCAAATCCGCGGTAACCCTTTCATCCATGAGTTTCTAAAGTGGACTCTTCCATCTCTGAATTTGGACACATTCATTGTTGCAAATAGAGATGTCAGTAAAAAAGCAATAACAGAATGGACTAGAGCAAGTCGATGGCGCGCCATCGCATATCTCCATGACAACGCCATCACATATTTCCCTGCACATCGAAATTCCTTCAGTCCTCATTCACAGGGCTATTACCTGTGACAGTTTCAAGGTTCTAGCTAAAGAAGCCTTAGAGGAGTTGGGTGACAATAAAAAAAGGACCCAAAATCCTACTTTTTGACCTCTAGGGAACCCCAGACATGCACCCCGGGGCAAAATTTTTGCACCACTGTATTCTATTCTTCATAACCTTCGATTTGATATGCAACATGACTATGTTTGTACAAAATGCATTTTGACTCATCGGGGCCACACCCCCTGGCCCTGCCCCCAGAGGTCAAATCAAAATTCCGAATGTGTTCCTCCAGTCCTCATCCATAGGGCTTTTACCTGTGACAGTCACAAGGTTCTAGCTAAAAAGCCTTAGAGGAGTTGGGTGACATTCAAAAAAGGACTTGAAAGCCTACCTTTTGACCTCCAGTGACCCCCAGACATGTGCCGGGGCAAACTTTTTACACCACTGTATTCTACTCTTCCTAACCTTCGATTTGATATGCAACATGATTATGTTTGTACAAAATGGATTTTGGACCCTTCGAGGCCACACCCCTGGCCCTTCCCCCAGGGGTCACATCAAAATTCCGAATGCGTTACTCCAGTCCTCATCCATAGGGCTATTACCTGTGACAGTTTCAAGGTTCTAGCTAAAAAAGCCTAAGAGGAGTTTGGTAACAATAAAAAAGAAAGGCCCAAAATCCTACTTTTTGACCTTTAGTGATCCCCGGACATGCCCCCAGGGAAAAATTTTTGCACCACTATATTCTATTCTTCATAACCTTCGATTTGATATGCAACATGACTGTGTTTGTATAAAATGATTTTTGGACCCTTCGGGGCCACCCCCCCCCCCCCTCCCCCGCCACTGGCCCTGCCCCAAGGGATCATATCAAAATTCCGAATGTGTTCCTCCAGTCCTCATCCATAGGGCTATCGCCTGTGAAAGTTTCGAGAATCTAGCTTAAATGGTCTAGGAGCAATGGTGTGACATTACAGACGGACGGACGTACGGACGGACGGACGGACGTGGGGTATAACAATATCCCCGCTTTTTCTTCGAAAAGCGCGGGTATAAAAACAGTGTAGATCCTGATGAGACGGCTCGTCACGAGCCGTCTCATCTGAATATGCACTGTTTGCAAAGGTATCCATATTGATCTGTAGGAATGAAAAGGTTAAGTAAGTCGAGTGTATTAATCGCATTTACGGATATAATCACATGTGGGATGGATAAACAACGAAGAGAATGCTTACTGACATAGATAGTTAATAGAAAAGAAACGATAAGGAGATATTATTTTGACACTAGTATTTGTAAGCAAACACTAAGATGGTTAGATTAGCCGCCATTTGTTAGTAGAAGCGGTCAGTTTTCGCTCTGAATCTAAAGAAAACATATTAGATGATATGACACTTATCATGTTTGAATAGACAGCGAAAGATGTTAGTTTTGCTTATTTTAAGGACAAGAATTATTTCTATCCATTTCCTACTATAAACATATTAGGGTTTTTGAAGCGAATATCCGATTGCTCATCGGGATTACATAGCAAAATATATCTATTTTACTGGCCATGAGCAGCAAATGAAGATATAAGCATATAGTACAAAAAAAAAAAAAAAAAAACCTGTCGTTCCGCGACCGGAAATCCAACTACGGGCCTCTATATATAGCATGCAGCATGTTATGCCGCTCCTCTTTATACCCTATTAAATATCAGTAAATTATATTGTAGATATATTTTGTTGTTTTTTCCAAGAAAACAGGACTTCACATTTCATGCGACTCCTCTCCAAAGGAGAGGATTCGCATGAAATGTCAAGTCCTATTTTTCTGAAAAAAAAAAAAAAAAAAAAAAAAAAAAAAAAACTATAAATTATTTGTTGTCCATTAATTTTCTCATCAACGAACTGCGGGTTAAGAATGTTCTGTTTCTTTTAAGCTATTAGGGGAAAAAAAACAACACTATTTTTTATTTTATACAATCATCAATAAGTTTATATTTTAAGGACTGATACCAGTCTGCTTTTAAATGGAATAGATACACTTTTAGAGAAGGCAATTCTGTCAAAATGGTTTTGCCTCGGTTCTACTTTAAAAGGGAGCAAATTCTCACTTTTAGAGTAGAGCAATGGGGAAGTCACGCAAATTGTCCCCTTCGGAAAAACAAATGCAGTAAACAACAGAGTGTGTCATGTCCTTATAGCAAATGTTCTGTTTACTTCGGTTACAAAGCAGTAAAGAACAGAGCTCAAAGTTCCAGTGCATATTTGTGTAACCCTTAAAGAGATTTTTATGTCCAAATATAGGTAAAATGTGTTTTTAACCGAAATCAGACCATCCTAAAATGGTGTCATGTTTTTATTGATAATGTTCCAATTTAGTTTCAAATACACACAACGTCGCAACTTCGTGAGAACTTCTTAAAGTATGCCAGATCTGTGGAAATGTAAATAACTCCTCTTTACAGCTGAAATGCTGATATGAGACCAAGCATATTAAAAAAGCATACTTCCTATCCTGGGGTATTGGAATATTGACAAAAATTATCCCGTAATAGACCAATTTGTCAATGACCCTTTAACTGGAAAAGCAACGACCGTTAAATAATTTTGAACAATAGTGACCATCACTGGTTCAGTATCGTATTATCTCAAACTGTATGATGGTAGAATCCATCACGAAAACATGCCTATATAATGTTGACCCCTTTAAACTCCACTTTTATATAGTAAAATTGGGGTTTACAGGGGTATACATTATTTTTCTTATTTCTGCTCGAAAACATAGATTGTGGGTACTCGTTAGAACCGCATCACCGAGGCGGTTCTAACGCGTACTCACAATCTATGTTTTGAGCGGAAATATGAAAAATATCAGAATATTTTATATATTTTTTTTTTGTGGTAAAATTTAATATTTGAATAGGCGTGTTTTCGTAATGACACCAGAAAGACCCATAAGAGATTTCTTTAGAATGGTAGAATTAAATCTACTGAAACTAGTGTTGAAAACCGCATCAATAAATCTAACTAGTTTAAAAAGTTATGAACGTTTAAGGTTAAGTAGTCATCTTCCAAACAGAAAAAAATGAAACTCGTTTTCCGAAGTGTTTGCAATTCGTATTTACCCTAAATATGCGGATGGACGGACAGACAGATCTGAGAAAACACCGTAGACCCAGAGCAGACGCCGCAGAACGCGGCGTCTGCTCTGTGTCTACGCTGTTTGTCAATCATCCAGCAGTTTGTTTTTTTTTTATACATCAACAGGCTGCTAGATGGACTTGTTTACTTTAAGATAGTATGGTAAGGAAAAAAAGTGTCCGAATATTTAAGATAAATATGGTTTTCATTTTGCAAAAGTTATATTGCTTTGATGTTTCCGTCAGTCACAATTTCTGGGTCGACACTGACTGCCAGGCTTATGCATTTTCACTCTGAATATCCTAGGTGAAAAAGGTAGGGACAAAACGAACACGATTTCACAAAACAAAGAAAGAACAGATTCAAAAAGAAATTATTCTACTATTTGATAATATCACAGGCTTATAATTCTACTAACGGGTCCGTTAGTAGAATTATAAGCCTGTGATATTATATAATGAATTATTCTAATATTTGATAATGATAATATATAATAATATAATAACTAATATTTGATCTAAATCAAATGCTGGGTATGTTATAAATCTTTTTCAATTACAAAAAAAAACAAAAAAAAAACAAAAAAAAAAAAAAAATGACACGCTTTCATTTCATAAGTCAGAAGCAAAGTTTAGCATCACGTGAGGCGAAACAGCCAACGACAAACTCAGAGTGACATTTTTTTTTTTTTTTTTTGTGTGATTTCTTAGAAATATAGTTTAAGGTGTTATTCAAACAGCCGCAAAGAAAACCAAAATGGAAAGTGCTATTTTCATTTAATGAAATCAAGGTCTATTCTTAATTTTAGAAACTAAAAATTGAAACATTTCTTAAGGAGATTTACTTGATTATAAGTCTGGGATAGTTTTTTTTTTTTTTTTTTTATTTTTTTTTTTCTAGTTCTGCATAAAAATACATGACAATTTACATTCTTGATAACAACAAATTTAGTTTAACGTCAGAATACTGGAGAAGACATACTGACGTTGTAAAGAGGGCATACTGATATGCTGTGGGTACCCATTTGAAGCGCCTCGTCGAGGCGCTTCAAATGAGTACCCACAACATATCTTTTTATGGCGAAATAAGGAAAACATCACCAGATATTCCTGCTTAACAGCTCCCCTGTGTACGTATTCAAATTCAACGTGCCAAAGCAGTAAACGCATCAACTAATGATTATATGCCCAGTTAATCTATCACCAACATTTTTTCCCACTTTTAGTGTTTTATATCGCAAAATTTCAAACATCAAAGTGTCTAGAATGCGTCGAGTGGACGGTTTCGCTTTTTCATATGACGTATCACTTTGGTTTCGGCGTAACGTCGGCGAACGACGTCGACACAAAGCGCAATAAAAACTTCCCTCTCTGGTGATTATAAACCAATCTATTACTTATTTGAAACCATTTAGGAAATGATTGATTCTACCCATTGATTTTATTTTACCAAACAAAGTGATACTTTCGAAAAATTAGCATATTAGGTTAGTGGTATGTTATTTCTATATTCACTCTTTAGCATTCGGACAGACAGGCCTAAGCAAACCAGTGTAGACCCAGATCAGACACCGTATTACGCGGCGTCTGATCGGGGTCTACACTGTTTGTCACTGATCTAGCTGTATCTAGTCATCTCAGTAGGTGTTAAAATGGAGTTGTTTAAATTTTAGGATAAATATGGTAAGGAGTTAAGGTGTCCGAAGTTTCAGTGTAAATAAGGTACTAATCTTAGTTTTTTAGTTCAGTTAACCACAACTGCAGTTGGAAACTTGATGTTTTTTTTTTGTGTGTTGTTTTTTTGTTGTTGTTGTTTTTTTTTGTTTGTTTTTTTTTTTTCATTATAACGTTGTTGTTGTTTTTGCTTTGTTTTTTGTTGTTGTTGTTTTTTTTTGTTTTTTTTTGTTGTTGTTTTTGGGTTTTTATTGCGCTTGTACTTTTCAGAGAAAATAAGACTTGACATATCATGTGAATCGTCTGCCGAGCACATGAAATGTCGTCTTATTTTCTCTGATGTCAAGTCTTATTTTCTCTGAAAAAAAAATGTACAAAAATAGAATGTCGTCCGCTTAATTTTTTCTTAACCTTTAATGGTTAATGCAATTAGTTATGCATGAAGGCGGCAACATCCTTGTTCAGCATGATGTTTTCTGTCTTCCTTACCAGATGTTTCTAGGACTATGTTGATGGCCTGTCTATTAGATATCGCTATGATGGAAGGCCAGGCAAACTACAGGCAAACTCCGAGTCTACGTTAGACAGTCGGAAAGGATAGGTGAGATTTGTTGACGACACGACAATGGCAAAATTATTACGATTGAAGGAAAGCTGTAAGGAAGGAAAGACTATGGCTCCAATTATAAAAGCAAAGACTGGGATTTGGAGTGATCTACCAGACGGTGTCTGGAAAACCGTACTTTTGTGCAGGATCACACTATATTGTACAATGTAATCCCCGCAAAAACACAACTCATATTCATGTGTCTTTAGACTTGTTTCTGAATCCAAATTGTATATTTTGTTAGTTTGATGCACGGCAATATGTACATATGTGTTAGAACTTATCAAAATAGAATATGTTTAAACTGCATTACGAAAACACGCCTATTCAAATATATAGAAAATTTCACCTCGAAAAAAAAAACTGAAAATTTTCAGATAAAAACTCTGAATTTTTTCATATTTCTGCTCAAAACCCTCAGGTCGTCGCACATACTGCAAGAACCTGGAGCACTTAACTCTTATTGCTCTCGGACAGGTTTTCACATCCTCTCTCTCTCAGTCTGGAGCGCCAAGAGCAATCATGGCGGCAAAGTGATCGAAGAAAGGGTTTGCCTGAACATATTCCAATTATAAATTGCTGTGGTTTACGGTTTATAATTATTTTTATATACGTCTCTTTGTTTATAGGGCCCGTTTAATCAGTATTAGTTTCAAAGTGCTATAAATTTCAAATATCATATATTTTCGCGACTATCCCATTCTTATATTTGGAGCTTATTCGATTCATTAGAACAATATAAACTGGAACATGGTATGGTGCATTGTTCCTACCGTTTAGGCCATGTTTGTGCACTTTCGGTTCTTGTCCGAGTACAAAAATGTAACAGAAACAACATATTGCCCAAGGATACTCACAGAGTCTCGACTGATTCTATAATTGGTTTAAACAATATTTATTTCAAGCAACTCACATAACATTCATTCAATGGAAATGGTGAAAAGGATCTGACGGTTCTATAATTATACCGAATATAATTTAAATTCCCATTATATACTAGAACGAAAAAGAAACGCCGGGTAACCTTTACAGATAGTTTTAAACTATTTAATGTAATGTTAATCCACCTTCGACCTTCGAAAAAAGAAAAAAAAACAAGAAAAAAAAGATAATCACAGTCAGCATTCTACGTAAATCTATATCGGGCCGTCATCGGCCCGTCAGGGTAGCTGACGGGCCGATGACGGCCCGATGTAGATTTACGTAGAATGCTAGCTGGGATACATTCATTTTTCTTTTTTTCTTTTTTTTTTTTTTTTTTTTTTTTTTTGTATAACCTTTCATCTTTATTGAACAAGTTGACAAAATTTCATTCGAGTTTCTGTGACGATTATGAGAAAAAAAAAATACCACAGTGAACGAGATATCAATCTGACCGATGTTCATTGTTCTAGGCCAAGCAATAAATATTTGTTGCATATTCTATGTACCCGGCGTTTCTTTTTTTTTTTTTTTTTTTTTTTTTTTTTTTTTTGTCCTAGTACAGTATTTAAAGTTTATAGTAACCGTGTATACCGTGTTCTCAAAAACTACGGCATTTGGCGAAACTACAGTTATAATATCAAACCAGTTCATCAGGATCTTAACTGTTTGCTATTATTATTATTGTTATTATTATAATTGACTGGTTGACTTACTGACACCCCTATTTGTATCAGCGGTTCTGTATCCACACCCAAAGAAGGAAGAGTCCATTCGGAAATGAAAGAGTTAAATATATTTGTAATGCCGGGTTAGATTACCAAAATCCTGAGCTCTTCACTTTACAACGACAAGTGGATTAAGTGACTACAAGGGCTTTTCTTGGGATTAAGATCACAGTGTTTGCAATTGATAATTCCCGTTCAATAAGAAGATAAGTGATGCAAAAAGGCAAGAAAAAGGTCCTATGCCATATGCAAATAACGAAGGCCCGGATCAACCTGTGCATCCGCGCAGTCTCAGCAGTACCTCCTCTGTGCGCGAATAAAATCTATCGTATCATTGTTTCTGTAAGCGGTCTACGAAGGCCCAGATCAGACTGCGCGTACGCGCAGTCTGATCTGGGCCTTCGGTGACCTCATGTGACATAATATCCTTTTCTCGCGGTGCGCTTTAAGGGAATTATCCGTCATCCAATTCTCACCTAAATATAGCAGCTAACAAATTCATTGATGTTTTATTTTGTTGTAAATATACTTATAACGCTTCAATATTGATAAATCGGTGATAAAAGTGATAATTGGCGATGTAAATAATGTTCGTGGCGACTTTATTGGGTGGAAAAATATGGAAACATTGAATGTTCGCGGTAATTTTTGCTTCAACTGCTATTAAATCTATAAAATGCCACGAGATTAGGATCATTTGCCATTTTTATTTTGGTCTCTGAAACCAGTTTTTTAAACATTTTTGTAAGAATGGTCCTACGATCTGACGCTTATTTTAGAGTTGACATGTTGTTAAACCTAAATACACAGTTTGATCTTTTTCTTCATTTTCACTGCAGTTCTGTCTGTCCGCGTGTCTGTCTGTTTGCCTTTCCATCGCCTCAGTGTTTGCCTGTTCGAAATATCTAAATATCTTATTAAAGTGCTAAACAAATAGACTATTTCGACTTGATGGGACGCAGTTTGACAACCACGCACCAAATGCATGTATTTTGAAAGTGGAAACCGAAATCATGAAAATTCCAGAATATTTTTTGCCTTTTATTGAAATTATACTTGATATGGAAAAAATGACTATTATTGATATAAAAGTGGTATTATTATAATATCTTAGTTTATTATCATTATTATTATTTATTTATTTATTTATGCTTGTTGCAGCATTGTTTTTATTGAAATTATTACTGCAGCTGTTTCTCGTTGAATACAAGTGACGTAGTGTTTTATTCTTTTTACATTAAACTGACTTTTTTTTTATTATATATATATATATATATATATATATATATATATATATATATATATATATATATATATATATATATATATATATATATATATATATATATATATATATATATATATATGGGGTTCAAACGAACTGGATTGTGCTAGAAAAGAAAGGCTATTGTTTTTTATTTATTTATTTATTTATTTATTTTGCTTTCCACACGGGTTCCTTTTAACATGTTTCAAAAACACGGGCAAACATGCATGTATGATATAATTTACTTGAATAATGAAAAATATCTGAAAGTGAAAAAAGATGTTATATTTGTATGATACATTAATACCTGACGACACATTTTGTTATTTCTTTACATTTTGTAATTTCTTTACATTTTCTACATTTTTTTTACATTTTGTCGTTTCTTTACATTTTGTCATTCCTTTACATCGACAGACAGACTGATCTAGACTGGCTCCAGTCTCCAGTGACTAAATATTTTTCTCATAATCCTGTTTGATAATCCACTAAAATAAAACAAAAAAAAAAACTATCATGACTATAAAGGCTGGTCACTAGTGACCAGCCTTTACAGTCATGATGTTACTTTGGTTTTATTTTAGTGGATTATAAAATAGATTATAAGAAAAAAATATTTTGTCACTAGAGACTAGAGCCAGTCTAAGACTGATCATGCCAGGTATCTTTTAATATTGCGGGGAAAGCAGTAAAATGTTATTTTCTTATTAAAGGAAACAAAATAATTTTTGTCCGGAAAATATGGCTGCTGCTGACTGACAAGTTTGAGCCAGGTCAAAAAAGTTGCCTTTGCACATTAGCTAGATTAGCTATTCTGCTACGGTTTTCGAAGGAGGAAATAAATGTTGTTGTTTTTTTTTTGTAGTTTTTTTTTTTTTTTTTTTTTTTTTTTTTTTGGTCATCGACACTATTTTCAACAGGAAACCTCAAACATTTGCTTAAATATTTAACACTGCTAATCAAGTACATGAACTCTACATATCAACCCATTTATGCCCACCGTCCCCCAAAAAGGAGCATTGGCAAACATTGTAGACCCAGATCAGACGCCGCAGAACGCGGCGTCTGATCATGGGTCTACACTGTTTGCATTAACTACAGGAATGGCTATAAAATAAATACAGTGGACTCGCTTTATCACAGACTCAAAGAGACCAGAATTTTCAGTTTGAGGTAACAGCAGTTTGAGATAACAGGAAATGAAATGTAAAGAACATAATGCAAAACTAAACCAAAATTTAGTTTGACTGAAGCAGTAGTTTGAGTTATCAATGTTTGAGATAAAGAGAGTCAATTGTATTTTTAAATTAATATACACCTTCTATTGGAAATAAACCTGCCCAAAAATTTCAGGTGGAAGAGACCACACCGCATAAATCGGTAAATTAACCCTTGTCATGCTGAATAAATTAAGATGCCACGCCCATTTCTAATTTTCAGCCAATCAAATTATTTGATCCGGGTTTTTGATAAAAATTCACATATTTAATGACAAAAAGTGCAGATCCAGATCAGTTGGCTTCTTCAGAAGCCAACTGATCTGGATCTACACTGTTTGCTAAGACAGGGCACGTCGTGCTCAGCAAGAGAAGGGTTAAATTATCGAAGATGCCAACGCAATATATGAATACAGGCATATGCGAATAATTAAGACCCAGATCAGCCTGCGCATTCACAACTTTTGAAAACGAGAATTGGGACCTTCCCTGTACATTGTAATTTCTTCAGTATCTAGGGATTCTACAAGTGAGCAGACAGCAAAGATTCTGGTCAGATTGTGCGGAAAAGGTCTGACCCCTTCAGATCAGAACTGACACAAAATTTTAGTAAACGTTGTTGCCTTAAAACCCTAACTCTTTCACTGCCACAGACGATAGTAATAGACTTTTGCAAACAGCATAGACCCAGATGAGACGGCTCGTATCTGGATCTACGCTGTTTGACATTCAGTTTTTTTCAACTTTACATATAAACTTCTTTCCAAGCAGCGATAGTTTGTTAAAAAAGAAATTTGGCACCGAAAGAGTTAAACGTCTTATCAAAACTGCAGCTGACGATTTTATTATTATTATTATTATTATTATTATTATTATTATTATTATTATTTTTATTATTATTGAGTTTTGTTTTCTTTTTTGTACTTTCAGAGACTATTTATTTTTTTATTTATTTTTATTTATTTATTCTTTTTTTTTTTTTTCATGCGAATGAAACGCCGTCATATTTTCTCTGAAAACAATTCTAACCTTTACCGCTCTCTGGGCTAATTCAGCAAACGATAATTTGATTATATTTTTCTTATTCTTCCTAGAAAACAGGTTTTCAAAAATTATCTCCAATGTTGACACTTTGCATGAATGTCAAAACTTGTTTTCTGGATACTAAAGTCAATATTTCGTCTGCTGAAATTTTTATCCAGAGTGCTAAGCGGTAAAAAAATGAATTGTCGTCATCTTGACAATATTACCACCTATGAAGATATTATACTTGGGAGCACTGAAGTTGGGAGGAAGACATAAGGATACTAATGTCGCTTTTGTTTTAATAATTAACTCCTGATTAATTAGTAAATATCTTCACACAATTAAACAGATGTGAAATGTTACACCTGTGTTTTTATCTTTCCCTTCAGAATTTAATCCATTTATCCCGAGTCAACTCTTCTGCATCAATTCTTTGGAAAGCGCCATTTCTAACAAAAGGGGTATCTGTCTATTATTATTACTACTATTATTATTATTATGTTTTATAGAAATTCCAATATGTATTGCAAATAGTGTCGATCCAGATCAGACGCCGCGTTCTGCGGCGTCTGATCTGGGTTCTACACTTTTGCTGTTGTCCCTTTTATGGGACGCTAGGCATAAATAAGTTAATTAAAAAAAAAAAAAAAAAAAAAAAAAAAAAAACGCAGTGGGAAAGAAAACTTGTTTTATCGCACTGGCGGTATGCAAAGTGAATAAACGTATTTTTTTTTTTTTTTTTTTTCAAAGTTTAAACTGCGTTATAATCCCTAAATCTTAGAAAAAAAAAAAGAAGAAAAAAAAAAAGAAAACAAAAAAAGAAAAACTTTGTTGCAAACAGTTTTTTCTAAAAAAATAACCTAATTTACTTCTTGATTATTAACCTAACGTAACTTTATTTCATTTAGATTTGCCTTTTTTTTCTAATCGAATAAGCAATATGTTTCTAGAGAAAACGAACCATTTTTTTTTTCTTTTACCGCGAAAGGGCAATTTTTTTGTTACAGTTGTAAAACAGA
This sequence comes from Anodontia alba, assembly GCA_964016985.1. Lineage (NCBI taxonomy): Eukaryota > Metazoa > Mollusca > Bivalvia > Lucinida > Lucinidae > Anodontia > Anodontia alba. The sequence goes on from OZ024823.1 coordinate 35,097,158, forward strand.
TATTTTTTTTTTATTTTTTCTATGGGACTATTTGGTTCTGCGTTTCAGTTTTATTTATTTTTTATTATTATTATTTTTTGTTTATATGAAAGATATTAGGAACTACCTTATTTCCTTATTTGTCTTTTCATTGTAATTTTTGGCAAAAAAAAAAAAAAAATTAATAAATAATAATAATAATAATAATAATAATGAATGTTTTAACATTTCACCAATAATAATAATAATAATAATGAATGTTGTAACATTTCACCAAAATAGTTTATTTAAAACTTTTCTTTTTTTTTTTTATATAAACGGACCGTGACTGAAACAAATCTGTCTGTGATTCTGCATACTTTTTTTTTTTTTTTTCATCTTAATTTTAAAAACAAAATATATTTTTGCGAACAGCCAAGGCCCTGACACCAGACTGCGCATATGCGCAGTCTGGTCTGGGCCTTTGCAGTTCGCATCTGGCATTAAGCTGAAATTGTCCTGCCTCGGCACTTCAATGCAAGTAAAATGTCATTCAAATTCAAGATGAAAAGACAGATTTTGTCATGTGATGTCACAATTATTCTTTACATCATTTTACTGACACTAAGACTAGTAAAAGATAAAAATAATTAACAGTTTGTAATTAACCACTAACACTTTCTCTGAGCTGATTCAGCAGGCGACAAATTAATGACATTATCTTATTTTTTCACATAAAATTGGCTGTTATTTCAGGCAAATTGTCTCCTCGGGAGACAATTTGTATGAAATGTCAAAGCGTATTTTCTGAGGAAAATTTGAAAAATATATTTGGGCCCAGTTATTCAAAGCTAACGACGTCGTTAGTTATCGATTCGTTAAAATTTACATCGAGTGATACGCAAATATGCTGAAATTTTTTGCTGAAAAAATGTGAGTAGCTTTTGCACTCACATTTTTTCAGCAAAAAATATCATAATATTGTATATTGAATCTGCTAAAACAGTTAACGAAATGACCCTTAACGAGCTCGTTAAGCTAACGACGCTTTGAACAACTGGGCCCAGATTATCGGCTGCTGAAGTTTTTACCCAGCATGCAATGAAGTCCAGAGCAGACGTATTTACTTTCATGGGTGACACGTACATCCTATGGGTGAACATGAGTCTTTAAAAATGTTATGCATTATTATTCTGTTATATACATAAGAATATTTTTAGATGGCCAGGCGAAGAAAATGCACCCCACCCCATTCACCTTACAACCCGCCCCTCCTCCCCAGAAAATAATAAATGAAAAGTATAGGGCATTTCTCTTGTCTGGTCTGAAAACAAAAAAGTATTTCTTTAACTCAATGTGACACGCGTAAATTTTAGCTCAACTTTGTGAAAGCAGGAAAATCTACTAACTTGTGACACGAAAACAGAAGTTTTTTTTTTTTTTTTTTTTTTTTAGTTTTTTTCTCTTTTTTTTTTTGTACGAATATAGGCTTAATTACTATTGTTATAATGTGTAAATGAACAAACTGTTTCCAAATTAAAACCGTTTCAGCTGTATTTGTTTCCTTTTTTTTTTTTTTAATCGAAGATGGTTTAAATTAAAAACAAATTAAACTTAGTTGTGTGTGTGTGTGTGTGTGTGTGTGTGTGTGTGTGTGTGTGTGTGTGTGTGTGTGTGTGTGTGTGTGTGTGTGTGTGTGTGTGTGTGTGTGTGTGTTTCAAATTGCACAATCTTGCAAAGAAAAAAAATAAGGCTGCTAGGAATGAGTTTTCTTGTTCTGCATCCTAATTTTAGTTGTTAATTCGAATCCAGTTTATCTGCTTTCTAGATATTTTGCTTATAAGAATCTTTGGTTCGAGGACCGATTCACTCACTTCTCAAATGTTTGCTCATTATTATATGACGAAAACAATTGAATTCATAGATACATATAAGAATTATTTTCATATTTTAAGGAAGGAGTTACATCTTTTTTTTTTCTTCTTTTTCCCCCCATTAAATACCAGTATATTTAATCATTTTAGATAAAATATTAAACAATGCTTATCGTTTTTATTACTTTTATTATTTACCTAACGATGCATTAAACTCGTATTACCCATGTTTGCAATTTGCACGGAAGACATTTCTTAATGTTTTTTCTTATATTTTCAGACAGAAAATAGGTTTTGATCTTTCATGCAAATTGTCTCCACAGGACAATTTGCATGAAATGTCAAACCCTATTCTTTTGAGAAAACTAAGAAAAAATAATGTTATATTTGTCGTCTGCCGAATTTGCCCAACGAGTGCTTAAGGTTAAACAACATACCGATTTTTGGCAGCGGCAGCCCGATCCCTTTGTCGTCTGTTCTTGAACCAGTTTCCTACTTGTGTAGGGGTGAGGCCGGTGGCCTGGGCAAGTTCTCTCTTCTTTGTAGGATTTGGATATGGATCCTGCAAATACCATTCTCGTAAGAGGTTCCTGGTTCGTTCCTTAAAACAGTGCGTTTTCTGCTCTCCGTCCCAGATTGTACGTGGAAGAGGAAACTTCTTTCGTACCCTGTACTTATCAACTGGGCCTAAAGGTCGCCCTCTGAGCTTTTCCGCCTCTTGATAGTGGGCTTCGAGCCACATCGCCTGAAGCTTGGCATGAGAGGCCTTTCCGAACTTGTGACTTTCTAAGATATGATACAAGTCTCTAAAATTGCCAGTATGGAAACAGACAAGACAGCGGGCCCGCAGAATTGATTCATGTTTGTTCAGTGCCTCGCATGCTGACGGATTAACTGGTAAGGACCACAAAAATCGCCCAAGTCTTTCAATGTCACCACTCTCCTCTAGTGTTTCACAAACTTGTGCCACCTGCTGTGGAGTAAAATGCAGAGTCGGAAGTGCAAACATTGTATTCATTTGTGTGTTTTATTTTGATACTTTTCTCTATTTTAACATTTCCGTTCTAAACTGTTTATAAGTTCCTTTTCTATTATCAAACACTTCAAAATAATACGTTCACAAGTTAAAATAATGTTCCAATCCAACGTACGGAAAATTTTAAGAAACTAAAAATCTCGTTCACTATATAATAATGTCACTTTCCGTTATTTAGAAGACGATTTGAAATTCTTCGCAGAAACACTTGTAGTCGGATTAATCACAAAATGATATAAACACGCTTTTATATTTTGTTTTCTCTCTGTCATATCTTAGAATATAGTGATGTACTTGTTAGTGTCAATTAATATGCATCTCCGTTTCGATATCACCAATGCTACTTGATATCAAGTAAAAAGGAGGGGCAAGCCATTAAGACCGTGCTTGACACAGTCTTAATGGCTTGCCCCGCCTTTTTATCTTTCTATTATTGTGATCGTATTATCACTTTTTCATATCGGCAATAACTTCTCCCTGGATTGGTCGATCACATTATTTTTTGATAAGGTAACCATAGCGCGGCTGTCAATCATATCGCTGCGGCTGTCTGTCATAATGGAAAATCTACAATACAGCGAAACACGTGGTGTTAGAATAGGCGGGGATTCGCGTCTTACGGATTGCTTCAGCGTTATTGTATATTTGTATATTTTCGTTTGTTCAACATGACAGAGGAATATAAATGTCCCGCTGACTTATGACTATTGTAGTAATAAATGCTTATTTTACCATTATCTATTGAATTAAAACAACAACAACAACTACTACTACAGAAGACATTTGAAAAGTATATTTTCTTATAATTCTTTAGAAAATAGGTATTTAAAGTTCATTCAAATTCTGGGAAGACTATTAAATGAAACGTCAAGTCCTCTTTTCTAAGGGAAAAAAATAGGTAAAAATTACATTTATCTGTCTTCCGCTGATTTAGCTGTTTATCCGAAAGAGTGTCAAGTGGAAAAGGGAATGAATGCATCATCAAGGGAAATAACTCTTGACATTGAAATATAGAAATATTGTTTCTCTTAAAACGGGGGTCTACTCTTAAAGAAAAGAATTTGCTCCAATTTGCAAATTCTTTTCTTTAAAAGTAGTCCCCCAGTGCTTTAATTGTTTCAAATACTAGGCAACTTTAATATCTATAAATGCTGTCCATTTTTGCAAAATATCGAAAATATCTAAGCGTGTTCATTCACATTACATAAAACAAGTTTTTTTTATGCAGTGTAATTTTCGTGATAATTCTTTTTTCTTCTTCTTCCTTTTTTTCATATCGGAAGTAGGCCATATTCGACTATAAAATGTATATAAAGATGTTGGTAAAATCGATTCTGAAGTGCTGGTTATCACCTTTTTTTGCTTATAAAATCGTAGTATTTTTTTTTTACATTAATTTTATCATGACGATCTCATTTCCATTGGTTAATTTTAATGATACCTTTTGTTCCCTTGCATGCAGTTGCATCAAGGTTTGTATAAAAATGAAACGGAAAGCTCGCCGCTTCTTTTGAAAACGCATTATTATTATTATTAGTAGTAGTAGTAGTAGTAGTAATAGTAGTAGTAGAAGTTGTATTAGTTGTAGTAGTAGTAGAAGTAGTTGTAGTAGTAGTAGTAGTAGTAGTATATAGTTGTAGGATATGTCTTATGTTTTACTGTGTGTATCTTAAATATTTGGACAGAGTGTGTTTGTTTTTTTAAGTTCTTGTTTAACGACCCTTCAACTCGTGCAGGTCATTTTGTGTATTCTCCCAGAAAGGGAGAAAAGGAAAAATGGAGGATGAAGTAAAAAGTGTATGACAGAGCAGGAACAGGAGAAATATTAACATTCCCGCTTCCCCCACCTGATGCAAGTACAGTAGGCCCTTACCCCCACCCACCACCCACCTGACAGAGTGCATACTTAAACCCTGTTTAACCTACAATTTCAACAAGCGTGTTGATGTGTCTAAAATTGCTGTATGAATGGCAAACAGTGTAGACCCTGATCAGACGCCGCGTTTTGCGGCGTCTGATCGGGGTCAACACTGTTTGCTCAGGTTTGCCTGTCCGAATACTTAGGGTGTATACGGTAGATCCCTTTTGGTGCACTTTCATCCACACTTTCTTCCATGCAGGCAGCACGTTTCGGCTGCAGCACTATGGTTTGACTCAAAGACTAGGTACTTATCTTTTTTTTTTTTTTTTTTTTAAGAAATACTTTGTGATTTACATTATTATATTAATTAGCCCACCAGTTTTTCAATTGTTTCAAATACTAGACAACTTTGCTGTCTATAAAAGTTGTCTCTCTTTGCAAAACGGCGACAAAAAGTCACATTTCAATACGATAAATTAAACTAAAGAACACTAGGTATTTCGTGATTTCATTTTTTAAATCTTTTCTTTCTTGTTCTTTTTTTTTTCATTTCATATCGGAAGCAGACCGTATTTAATTATTATTTGAAATGCTGGTTGTCACCAGTATTGCTTATAAAATGTGGTCTTTTTTTTTTCTTTTTTTTTTTTCTTTTTTTTTTTTTTTTTGATGATGCTTTTTGCCCCTTCAAGGTTTGTATAAAAATGAAACGGAAAGCCCTCCTTTTTTTTGCTCTTATTGTAATGACTATTGTAATTATTATCGTTGTTATTATCATTATTATTATTAGTAGCAGTAGTAGAAGTAGTAGAAGTAGTAGTGGTAATTGTAGTAGTAGTAGTAGAAGGAGGAGGAGGAGGAGTGGTGGTGGTAGTAGTAGTTGTAGAAGTAGAAGTAGTAGCAGTAGTAGTGGTAGTGGTAGTAGTAGTCTAGTAGTAGTAGTTGTAAACGTGGTAGTAGTAGTGTAGTAGTAGTAGTAGTGTACTAATAGTAGTAGTGGTGGTAGTGGTAATGCAGTGTAGAAGAGTAGTAGTAGTAGAGAGGTAGTGGTAGTGTAGTTGTAGTGGTAGTGGTAGTAGTAATAGTAGTAGTAGTAGTAGAACTGATAGTAGTAGTAGAAATAGTAGGAGTACTACTAGTTGTTGTAGTAGTAGTAGTAGTAGTAGTAGTAGTGGTGGTGGTAGTGGTAGTAGTAGTTAAGCAGCATGTACTTATTTTATTGTATTTATCATAAATATTTGGACACTTAGCGTTTCTTGTTTGAGTTCTTGTTCAACGACCGTTAAATAAAAATCTTGTTAAATAAAAATGTATTTATTTATTTTTTTTTTTTCAGGAAAAAAAAAAACGTATAATGAAAATCATTGTCATGCAAGATGATTTGAAAACAAACCGTCACTTGGTAACTATATATTTGATTGTTGTTAGTAGTACCATATACTACTGTTGTTTTAAAAACGTTACCTTTAGCTATCTTGGCTCATATTAATTCTACACTGATATGTTACGTTAAATAATAAGATATAACATTTTTATATATCAGCATTGATTATAAAAACAATAATAATTATAATAATAATGATAATAATAATAATAATAATAATAACAACAATAGTGTTAGTTAAATTAATAAGGCTAATAACATTTTGATATATCTGCATTGATAATAGTAATTAGTATTATTATTATTATTATTATTATTATTATTTAATACCCACTCCCTAGCTTGTCTCGTTGAAGCCTATGCATCCAAGATGCACCGAATTCCCGTCTTCAGAGCTCAGATGTAACATAACATGTCGTGTGAAAACATGAATGCAAGTAAGAAGAACACTTTTAACTCTAAAAGCACTGAGCAAATTTGAAGCAGATGTTATTTAAAAATTGGCTTCGTTATTTTTTTTTATTTTTTATTTTTTTTTTTTTTTTTTTTTTTTTTTAATAGGACTTGACATTTCATGTGAATTCTGAAATGTCAAGTCTTATTGAAAACCAAAATAAAAACAAATTCAAAGTGTCGTCTGCTGTAGTTGTGTTAGCGCTCGTAGATTGGGGTATTGGTGGGTAGGCTTCATTCATCCACCCTTCCAACCCCCCCCACCCCCCCCCCCCCCCACCTACACACACATCCCCCTACTCTGCCCTACGTTACCTATCTTGGCATACTATGTCTACATAGCGAGGTGATTCCTGTAAATAATTTACGGACGCCCGTTAAAATTTACGGTAAATACGCTGGTAGCCAGTAAATTGTGTTATTTTATCGTAAAATATACGGGATGTTTTACAGGATAAAATGTTGGAAAATGCCAAAACTGAAAAGGGACGTAACTCTTATGAAAACTATTCGATTTTCGTTAAGTTATTCGGGTGACCTGATAGTTTGCCTAAGTAACCATTCCAAAATCTAAGACCTGGCTCAAATTCTTTCTGAGATATTTTGTATACAATTTTTGTTTCATTTTCTAAAGAGGGGTATAACTCCGCAACTATAATCGGCTGGGAAAGACAAAAATACAGATCAGCTAATTTCCTGTGTATGAAATTTCAGCAATCTAGCATACACCCTTCATGAGTTATGAGATCAAAAGGTTTGATGAACGAACGCAATATGCTCCGCATCCCCTTATCACTCTCAAAGTCGGGGGGCATAATAAAGTGTAGTAGTCTCTACAATACATGAGTGTTATGTAGTCATATATTGTTATGTAGTCATATATTATAATTGTCTGCAAATCAACCTTTTAATACCAAACTAAGAATACACATTTCTCACAGTTTTCGCCTATGTCTCGCCGCTATCCACCAACCATTCTATTTATATTAGCACCTCTTTTTTCCATTACAATGCGCGGTTTACTTTTATCAGGACCGATCATACGAAAAAAAGGTCATTAGGACTGCTACGGGGAGCGAATACCCGGATCCTCAAATTCCGATTTAGGCATTCGCTCCCTATTTTCAGATTCGTGGAACACTTTATACGCACACAATGTACATGTATACTAGAGTATATATGCGTCGACGAACACTGAGCATCTGATCTGTGCCTTTACTGTTCGTCTGTATTCTGAATACCTATTTTCTCGTGGCACTGTCAATTTCTCAAATCATTAGGTTCGATACACATATTTTATGTTTTCTATACTTGTTAACAGTTTGACTTTGATTGTCGGTTTGAATCATTATTCTTAATACATATTTTATTATGGGCCGCATTAAGCGAAAAACTGCCTACGAACATGTGCAAAATGTGCGGCTTCACATTATCCTGCACATGCGCAAAGTCTCATCCGGACATTTGCTGTCCATTCATACATTCTGTAGTTACCAATGATTCTGTTAGCGGACAGCGAAGACCCTGATCAGACTGCGCGGATGCGCAGTCTGATCTGGGCCTTCGCTGTCCGTATATGCTCGAAGACACATTTTCGCATGGCGCAACTCGTATGTTTTCTAGACTTGTTCACAGTTTTACTTCGGTGACCTGTTAGAAGTATATCTTAGAAAAGAATAACGCCCCTTCCCTGAAGTTTATACCAAGATTGCACGCACGGCCCTTGTTTGATACTCTAATTTTTATTTATGGGATTTTAGTTTAATAACAAAATATTTGTGGCTCGATATTTTTAACCTGCTATACACATATTTGTTGTAACGACGACCCCTGGAAAAGAGGTGAGAAAGTCTTCAGTTTCCCATATGTGAATAGCATAAATCCAGGCCAGCTGCGTATGCGCGCGAAGGTGGCCTGGATCTTCATTATTCGCAGTTAAAAGCTGGTTTAAACAAGAAAAATCCACGCAAGGTAACGCCACTGACAGACGGACGGACGGAAAGAAGGATGGACGGAAATGACAATGTGAAAACATTATATTCCTAAAAACACAGTTTGCGGGGGTATAAGGGCTAAATGCTATTGGAGACTTTCCGCCATGTTTCACAAGAAAGACAGTTTTGTGACTTCCTGTATTGCTTTCCTGTTGGATTTAGCGTGCTCTTCATTTCTCGGAGGCAAAACTCCTTTCTGATGAGATCACACCTTACTGATAGTTATTTAGCAACAATTTCTGCAAAGTGATTCAGGGAAGCTTTCAGCTTTGTAACGTTTTCAGCCTACCTTCGGGACGTGAAGCTTTCAGCTTTGTAACGTTTTTTAGCCTACCTTGGGGAATACCTCCAAAGTAGGCTAAAAAAACATTACAAAGCTGAAAGCTTCCTTGAATCGCTTTGCAGAAATTGTTGGTCAATAACTATCAGCAGGGTATGATATCATCAGAAACGAGTATTCGCCTCCGAGGAATGACTTCCCCGTAGGATTTTGTTTCTGTTGCAAGCGATCATCATGCATTCTAGTCAGATGGCCAGCCCATCTTCACTGTGCCAGTTTCAGGAAAGCAGAACTATTTGTCATCTCCGTCCTCTTCAGAACTTCTGTATCTACATGTAAAGGAGACTACCTTGCCTTCTTATTGTTAGTGACTTCCTCAGACGACTTGTGTGCCGCAAGAGGTGAAACCGCCCAATACCTGATATAGTTTCCATGTCTCACATTGAAACATATAGGAGAGTCGGCAGTGACACCATCACGAAAACACGCCTATATAATTTTGACCCCTTAAACCACTTTTATATAGTAAAACTGGGGTTTACTGGGGTAAACATTATTTTTTCTTATTTCTGCTCAAAACATAGATTGTGGGTACTCGTTAGAACCTCCTCGCCGAGGCAGTTCTAATGAATACCCACAATCTATGTTCTGAGCAGAAATATGAAAAATGTCAGTTTTTATATATCTGAAAATTTTCAGTGTTTGGAGGTGAAATTTTGTATAGATTTGAATTGGCGTGCCGATATGTACAGCCTTTTAAGGTGTGCTTCCAATGAGGGCAGATTTTTTGACAACTTGCCTTTTATCACATTGTGTATTGAAATTGTAGACTCCGGGAATAACTTTCCAAACGCCGGCTGGTAGATCATCACTGTCAATCTTTTATGAACTGATTGTGAGGCAGTAATTGTCACAGTCTTGTGAAATGGGACCTTGCTTTCTTCCATTATTTATTCGGTTGAAGTTACTATAATGCGATCAAGGCGAAAAGACAATGCTTTGGCTGCACTGTGATTGTAGTAATTACATTATTTATAGAAAAAAATAGGGATCACACTCACACTCGTTATTTTTTCAAGCATTAACATTTGCTGCGCCCCGAGCATTACGAAAACACGCCTATTCAAATATATATAAAATTTCAACTCCAGTAACTGAAAATTTTCAGAAAAAAAAACTCTGATTTTTTTCATGTTTCTTCTCAAAACATAGATTGTGGGTACTCGTTAGAACCGCCTCAACGAGGCGGTTCCACAATTTATGTTTTCGAGCAGAAATGAGAAAATAATGCATACCCCTGTAAACCCCAGTTTTACTATATAAAAGTGGGGTTGAAGGGGGTCAAAATTTTATAGGCATGTTTTCGTGATGGGAAGTTGTTTGAACACGAGGCCACAGGTCGAGTTTTCAAATGTCTGTAGGGAGACCTGAAAATGTTACTGCAGTGAAACAAACATGTGTGATCGCCATTCTTGCATTTTTGTATAACTTTCTTGACGATGAGCCCCAAAAATCATTTTAAATCGTTGCATTTAGTACTTCGTATACAATGACGTTTTTTCTGCGTTAACTAGATTAAATTTAACGTCAACAAAAGCGTAGAAAAAATGCTTATGCCAGAGCGGCAATGTTATGATAACGTTAAATCGAAAGGGTACGGCCCCTTTTAAAGAATTTTAAGTAAAACCCATATTCATACAGAATCGATCAGTATATGTATGTGCATGGCTATTCACGCAAGAATACAGGTCTATGGAGAATTATACGCAAGGACACAAACAGTACTTGAAATGATTTTTGATTGACTTCTATACATATATGTTTATGCAAGATGTTCATGTTAGCATCTCTCTCTCTCTCTCTCTCTCTCTCTCTCTCTCTCTCTCTCTCACGTGATGTTTAACCATGTTCCTTCCTCACTTTCTTTCAGTCTTTCACGTATTATTAAATGCGCGTTCGAGCCCGTACATCAGTCAGTCCATTCGTAGACATTCAATCCTCTCTACTTTTGATATTAAATTTATCATTAATCAAATCTTATGACACTTATGTTCTATTTAAATTAAGGGCACTACAAACATGTGGTAGATTTTCTGCCAATTTTTTTCAAGGGAAATAACTTTTGTGACTTCCTCTGTTTCTTTTTTTACACATCAAGACCATTCTGAAAAAAGGTCCTCTCTAAAAGGAAAGAATTTGCTCCCAAGGGGAGCAAATTCTTTTCTTTTAGGGAAGACCTCTTGTCAGAAAGGAGTAAAACAATTTTGACAGATTTATCTCCCTGGAAAGGGTATCCAAATGTTATAAGTGTCTGAAAATTTATCATTCATTACTGGGTGATAGGGACACGTTTCGATCTTCAGTAGGGGAGATACAGAATTATACCCGTTTTGTTAATACCCCGATCTTAATCCTAAGACGTTATTGCAACCATGCTTAAGCTATCTAAGATTGGTTTTATTAAAAGTGTCAAATAGATTTCTTTTCATTGATCATGTTTCGGGAATTAGTTTAGTTTTCTCTTTCGATGACTTCTCATTTAGATATGCAATTGGGAATAACATTGTATATTCTTATAATCCTTAACTTGATTTATTATCAAATATAGAGGTAAAATAACTGTTCCCCGGCAATTCCGCGGGGCTATGTACATTAACTCTACGGCTATCTCGAATTAGATCTTCTCCAATATAAATTTGATCTTAATCAATTGATATTATTAATAGAGACATATTAATGGCAATCTCGCACCGCAAAAATTTTAGTAAGAGGGTCAAATGCAGGCTTTCAGAAGAGATTATGAAATTATGATGACAATGAAAATATAGCACTCGTTTAATATGTCTAGCCCAGAATATAAGCTCCTTTCGATCTCCCTAAATTGCATCAATATACACTTAATATGTTCTATTTAATATCGCCTGAGCATCTAATCAGTGAATAGTCTATATTATCCGAAGTTCTCATTTGCTTGCGATTATTAATAGAATGTAATTTCGGACGTGACTAGAAGTCGTTGTAAGAAAAAATAAGACATTATTGACGATGAGATGTCGCAAATCAAATGACACGAATTGTGGAAGAAGAGTCTTTATATCAAATGCAAACAGCGAACGCCCAGATCAGCCTCTATCTATACACACTCTGATTAGGATTTGGGCCTCCTCTATTCTTCAATACAGTCTGCACATGACTTTGTAAGCGAACAACGAACAGCCTAATCGGACAGCACATTTCGCAGGCTGATTTTGCATTCCACTGAAGCTGATTCGATTAGACCCCTTTTCTCATGTGAGGGCCAAAATAATTTTTGCAGACCAGCTAAAAGATACGTAGATCTATCAGATAAAGAGCTAATAAATAAATTACAATATTTTAGAACGTTTTGACTGCCATTTGCTGCACTGACTAGAAACATTACCCATAAAATAACCACAGAACTTTTAGTGAATGTGGAGTTTAGCTTAACCCTTCATCCCTCAGTTTCTTAAGTGAACCCTGGACACGTCCATCGATGCAAATAGGGGTTTCAGTCTGAAATAAAAAACAGAATCGTAAACAGTGTAGATCCTGATGAGACGGCTCGTTACGAGCCGTCTCATCTGGTTCTATCCTGTTTGTACAGATATCTGTTTTGGTCTGCAAAGTTGTATGGGTTAAACCTTTCAACCATGAAGACCAAAAAATATATTCATGGAAAAAGTATTGAGTTAGATGAGACGACCATTAGAGCCGTCTCATCATGATCTACACTGTTTATCACACTCCTTCTGATTTTGGACTGAATCTCTTATTTGCAAAAATTGACATGTCCAAATTCAAAGAAGGAAGAGTCCAGTTCATAACATCATGGGTGAAAGGTTAACATTTACGCCACAGAGCTTACGCATTTGCATTGGCCTATTGGCATCTTTCTTTTAAGCTTTTTTTTTTTTTTTTTAGCTCTGAGTGATGTCGGTAATGTGGAAGACGAATATCATTTCATATTTCTCTACCCAAAATATATTGCGTCTACGTTGTTTGCTATAGCTGCTAACGTGCGTTAGCGCATTTGAAAAATACCGTATTTACCCGAATGACTGGGGCATCTTTACTGCTTACAATACTTGTCCTTAAATCTTAAAAGGTCAGTTCTGCTACCCATTAATGTGTCTAAGACTGCTAGATAAGTGACAAAAATGTAGACTATCAATGTGTCTTAAACTGCTGGATAAGTGGCAAACTGTGCAGACCCTTGATCAGATGCCGCATCTGTTCTGGGTTTGCCGTGTTAACTCAGGTCCGTCTGTCCAAATACTTAGAGTAAACACGGTACAACAATTATATGCAAGGGAAGAAAAGTTTTGATTTTCTTTTTTCTTTCATCACGAAAACATGCCTATATAATGTTGACCCCCTTAAGACCCCACTTTTTATATAGTAAAAGTGGGGTTTACAGGGATAAACATTTACTTTTCTTATTTCTGCTAAAAAAAACATAGAATATGGCTACTCGTTAGAACCGCCTCGGCGAGGCGGTTCTAACGAGTACCCACAATCTATGTTTTCAGCAGAAATATGAAAAATATCAGAATTTTTATCTGAAAAGTTGTTTTTTTGGTTGTAAAATTTTCAGTGTATTTGAATAGGCTTGTTTTCGTAATGCATTTCTTTCCAAACAGGGCGGAATCAAATACCTTCGTAACCTTTTATTCTGTTTCCGTAAAATAAATTTAAAGGAAATTTCAACATGTTACCGTTTTGTTTCGTTATTTTATATCAATATCGTTGGTATCCTAAACGCAAACATAACCCTTCTGTAGATGGTTTTTGAACAAATTTGTACAAATAGACATAATATCTATTTCAAGGTCACAGCTTGCTTCTTATGTTTAAGATCCCCGAATAAATATTGCCCATCGGTAGTCGCTTTTAATTTGTGTTTAAAGATTTATTGATCCGATCGAACACTTGTAAAGCGATATCCTTAGTTAAACATAACTTTTTGTACTTTTCTGTTAGATTCGGTATCTTACTAAAATTTGTGATAGTTTCATTAAAGAGGTAAATGTTTATTTTCCGGAGATATTTCACCATAGTTGAGGCCCGCGATGGGGGACAGCAACATGACCAAATATAGGAACAGCCAGCACACGATATTCTCCAAATATTCGGAAAGATATGTATGTATAAGTAAACAGACTGCACTAATATGTTCATTTCCAAAGTCATGGAAAAGGCGTCATTTTTTTTATTATTATTTCATTTCCGAGCGCGGACCCCCAATTTTGAAGAAAATATGGCGAATTTTGATTCATTTTACGTGTTGTTAGATAACAGGTGCTTTCCACTATATCTCTGAATAATTATGTTTCAAAATTCCTTGATTGTGCAATAAAATCGGATAATGTAACAACTTTAAAACTCAATGTATTTTCAAAAGTCGGAACAAGCATAAGTACCAAGGCATACATATTAAATGACAGTGACACAACCGGCAATCAAATGGACCTGTTCAAATTTTAGGATTAGTACGGAAAGGGGTTACAGTGTCCGGTCATTTATGGTAGCTACCGTAACGTGTCCGTCCATCTGCAGATTACATTTGATTCTAGTAGTTTCTATTTTTTGATCATTGAGACCATTCCGTTGTTTCGAAAATTTGTGGGTCACTGATGAGGCCTTGCTGGTCGAAAATACAGTGAACCCTCGTTATAACGACAGCATTTGTTCCCAAAGACGTTGCCATTAAAATGAACTTGCTGTTGTACAAAATACTTTATGAGCAGAGTGATATGTAAGAAAGGTCTTGTTTAGTTCTTATTTCCTTAAAGAACATATGTTTTGGATATTTGTTAGAATCGCCTCAGTGAGGCGATTCTAACAAATATCCAAAACATATGTTTCTTTAAAGAATTAAATACAATAGTCTTGCACATTTGTGACTGATTGTTACATCTTAAGCGAAGGTTTCGTGACAGTCAAATTGTCACCATAACGAATTTTGTCGTTCTATCGAGTGTCGGTATAGAGAGGTTTGTCTGTAGCTACTCTGATCTGGAAATCTTTAACACTTCTATCCATCTTCACTACAATTGGTGTTAATGCCGTGTGGCGGCCGTATAACGTCACCCCGTACTTCATTTATAGTTCATATTTTCTGGGTTTTGTGACTATTCAGCCCATTCCGGGGTTTTGAAGTTTTATAAAAGGGTCAGTGATAAGGACTAATCGAACGACATTAGCTAGGTTAGCCCAGAAAACCTCGATACTTCAGCTATTTTCATGCTGCGTCCTCTCAAAGGTCATTCCTTTTAGAATCTATTTATCTTCACTACAATTGGTGTTAGTGGTGTGTGGTGGCCGTAAAAGTCTCCCCGTACTTCGCTATAGTGTAGTTTACATATTCTGATCCTTTGCGATTATTGAACCCTTTTCGGGGTTTCGAAAATTTATATGAGGGTCACTGATGAAGCCTACTTGACCGAAACTAGCAGGACTGTCCCAGGGAACATCGACACTAACTATTTTCATCTTTGTGTATGGGTCTTCATTTCATTAAACAGTTATTATTTTTAGAGTATTTCTTTTTCTTTCTTTCTTTCTTCTCCATCACAAAGGCTGGGCTTCCTGGAATGCATATAACGAAATTGGCAATGACTACTATACATTTCAGCCGGAACATGACAAAAGAATCATAGTATCAAATACGGACAGCAAATGACAGTTCGGCTTACGCATCTTTCAAAATACGTGTATTCTTCAGTATCCAAGATTTTTATTTGCGGACATCAAAGGCCCAGATCAGACTGCGCGAATGCGCAGTCTGATCTAGGTCTTTGTTGTCCGCGTGCGCGATAAAGTCTTTTTTCTTCACGGCGCGCTTCCGTTAGCGCGAGTGCGCCAATTTTGCTTTTCGCATATGGCATATAAATGCACGATATTAATTTTAAGTGTATTCCCCACAGAGGACCTCAAGAGCGGGAATCCAGACGACTGCTAAAATGATACTAATTGTAATAATGTATTAAATAATGAAAACATGCTAATATTTGAATTAGAGGATATAATATTAGGACTTGACAAATTTAAACAGGAAGGACTACTGTTTGTTTTCCCTCCTTAACCGCTCTTTGACTTCTGTGTAAGAACTAGGTGAAACCGTTAGTAGAGATGTCCCAAATGCAGTTTGCAAGTAATAATAAGTTCATACTATTCAATGTCATTGGTTTTCGCGTTTAAGGTTTTCCGAATCAATAAGAACGCGGCTGAGAAAGAAAAAAAAAATTATACACAATTCTATATCTTAGAAGATGGTTGCCCTGTTCGATTTAGCTCTTCAGGAGGAAGGCGAGAAAATCTTCTAACTGTTCGTTTTACATCTTAATTTGGAAGCTTTCGGTGTTCGGTTGTGAGACAGGCATCTTGGAGTTGACTGAAAAAAAAATCAATTTGATATTTCAAAATGACCATTATTCTTCTATCGTGCAGAGTGGACATTTTCATTTCAATTTTGCATTGTTCAAAGCTGTTTAAAATGGTTATCGAACAGTCAACTTTCTTTTATTTGGCTGCAATAATGGGGATAATAGCAAGACCTTTTTTTTTTCGGCAACATTATGTTCAATTTGCAAGACAATTTTCTATCTTCTATTTACCTTCGGTTTTCTGAAATTCCAGAAGAACTAAATCGAACCGGCCAGGTGAAACTGTTTTCAGGTCGAGGTGCACAATAAAAAGATCCCGGAAATTTTATGGTAATTACTGGCAGCTGACTGCCAGTACATGTACCGTAAATTTTACGGACGGCTGATGATTATTTACAGTAATAATTAAGCATGATAGGGCAGTGTAGGTCAAGGTAGGTAACGTATAGGACATAGTAGGGATGTGAGCTACCGCATCGTATCTTAAGCTTACATATCCTTACCCCAACCTAAGAGAAAATTCCTGCGAAAGTTCTACGGGCCCCCCGTAGATATTTACGGTAAAGGCGCTGACAGTGAGTTGCCAGTATTTACCGTAAAATCTACGGGAATTTTTTACAGTGTGGCGTATTCATTGTAGTCTGGAGACCCCTAAAAGGGTAATTAGCACATTGTGCAGACCCAGATCAGACGCCGCAGAATGCGGCCTCTGATCAGGGTCTGCAATGTTTGCTAATAGTTCAACCATTTTTCTCTAGGAATATCTCAATCACATAGCCTGATAGACCTAAAATCGAAATATATAGTGTGTGTGTGTGTGGGGGGGGGGGGGGGGGGGAGGACGGTGGGGGGGGGGGGGTTCATTAAGACTGCAAAGGGTTAACAGGAAAAGCAATGGTAGCAAAGTATGTAACTGATGATTAAAGATCTCTATAAACCATGCATTTTGATACAAATGTGATCAGAATTTTAAGAACGCTAAGAAAGTTATTAACTTTTGAAAGTTTGAAGATTCCAAAATTGCTTTTTATGAGCTCCGCCAGTTTGAATATTTAATGAGAATTTATGACGTAATAAAGCATTGATTAAATAGGCAAAACCTAAAGTAATATTTGCAATATTTTACCTCTACATTTGTACAAACAACTTCTCTATATATAGGCTATACTGAGCTAGCTTGAAAACCGTACTGTTTTGTATAAGAAAGATGTTATTTAATATTTCACAATGTTTAGAACCTCATTAAAATAATATTAAAAATGTCTTAAAACCAGTAGAACAGTAAAGAGTCTTAAGATATCAAATAAAATGGGGACACAACAATGGTAGGGTTATATAACTGTGGTCAAGGACATTACGAAAACATGCCTATTCGTATATGGAAAATTTTACCACCTAAAAAATGAAAACTTTCAGATAAAAAAAAAATCTGATATTTTTCATATTTCTGCTCAAAACATAGATTGTGGGTACTCATTACAACCACCTCGACGAGACTTTCCTAACGAGTACCTACAATCTATCTTTTTGAGCAGAAATAAAATAATGTTTACCACTGTAAACCCCAGTTTTACTATATAAAAGTGGGGTTTAAGGGGGTCAAAATTATATCTGTATGCACGTTTTCGTGATGCGGAGTCATTCAGTCAGACTTTTTTTTTTCTTGCAAAACAAAGCCCCACGCTCTCAGAATATCAAAACGTCGACTTCTTACCAATACTTTTTCCTGTCATGGGGCTGTTAGACTATAACCAAAATATGCAAAGTTTCAGAATGTGAAGGTCCCTTTTGCGCGACATGACACAAATTTGTATCAAACACAATCCGTTATAGCTCTGTTTCATTCTCTGTAGATTATCACCTCAACTTTGCTGCCTATCTATGTGCTAATAACAGAAAGGTTTTTAGGTCGGAAAACGGGATTTTATCACCAATAATTGAAATGATTTACAATGGTTGCTCAGGAGGATTGTCACAGTTGGTAAGAAAGTAACAGGCGGCTAATGCGCCAATATTTAAAAAAAAAACTAATCATAATACTATCAAACATTCGGTAATAAATTAACGCGTTATGCGTTATCTACTAACAGATACTTCGGTAAAGTTAAAAAGGACCCAACCGTTATATGTTCTAGGAAAATATATACCTTACGCCCAGCTGTACATTACGAAAACACGCCTACTCAAATATAAAGAAATTTCACCTCCAAGAACTGAAACTTTTCAGATAAAAAAAAAAAAATCTGATATTTTTTCATATTTCTGCTCAAAACATAGATTGTGGGTATTCGTTAGAACCGCCGAGGCGGTCTAACGAGTACCCACAATCTACGGTTTTGAGCAGAAATAAGAAAAATAATGTATACCCCTGTAAACCCCAGTTTTACTACATAAAAGTGGGGTTTAATGGGGGTCAAAATTAGATAGGTATGTTGATTGAGAAACTTTCTGTATCAAAAGGCTATATTTAAGCCCAATAAGCGGCAAATAAATGAAACTTTACCTTTTATAAGCAAGCACCAAATATTTTATTTATTTATTTATTTATTTTTGTTAGTTGATTGGTTTTGTTTTTGTTTCGTTGTTACAGTTGCGTTCTTAAAAGATTGATTTCACCGTATCAAATGCTGGCATTCATATCAGTTATATGCGCTTGTGATACGGAATATAATATAATGTACGGGGATTGTACATTTTACATTTTACATTTCAGATTGGCATTATTCTGTTGAATTAAATAATGACAGCATATAATGCATTATCTGTACCCACAGAATCAAATGAGACTAAACTTTTCTCTTGATAGTGAAATGACCAGCCTTATAATCATGATATAAGATTAGTTTAATTAAAGTGGATTTATTAATCAGGGCCCAGTTGTTCAAAGCTAACGATGTCGTTAGTTAACGATTCGTTAAAATTAACATTGAGTAATACGCAAATATGCTGATATTTTTTGCTGAAAAAATGTGAGTAGCTTTTGCAGTGCAAAAGCTACTCACATTTTTTCAGCAAAAAATATCAGAATATTGTATATTGAATCCGCTAAAACAGTTAACGAAATTACCCTTAACGAGCTCGTTAAGCTAACGACGCTTTGAACAACCGGGTCGAGGATTATAAGAATAAATATCTAGTCAATGGGGGTTGGAGCCAGCCTAAGGGTTACGTTGCAATCTGCAATTATTTCAAACGTCTGCTTACTATGATTCCAAACGTACGCCACTTTAGCAAATACATTAGCTTGAATATTTAAAGACAGTCCATCAAAGTATACGATTTACAGAGATATCACTGATCAAGACACGGTTAAAAGATATAAACATATAATTGATAAACAAGTCAGTATTGCATAAAAGTGCAGCTGTTTGCAAACACTTTTAAACTTTATTTTAACTCATTTTTTTTTTTTTTTTTTTTTTTTTTTTTTTTTTTTTAACCCTTATGAAGTGGATTCTTCCGTCTTAGATTTTGAACACATCCATTGTAGCGGATAAGGATATCTACCATAAATTAACAGAATGGCAAACAGTGTAGATCCAGATGGGACGGCTCGTGACGAGCCGTCCCATCTGGATCTACACTGTTTGCAAAATTATCTCTTTTTGGTCTGCGGAACTGAAAAGGTTAAGTTCTTCGCACAGTGGGAAATGCAGTTTAATTTTCGCGTTTTTGTTTTCTCAGCTGCGCAAGTTTTTTAAAGCAGAGTTTCAGTGGTATTATCCAACACATTCACAAACAAACAAAAGCATATGTTCAACCAAAATATACCTAAATACGATTCCATCTATCAGTATTTAAAAAAAAAAAAAAAAAAAAAAAAAACGAAAATAAGCCAAGCGGTAGATAACATGGACTTGAGTGGGAGAAAAGAGTTTGGCGAAGGGCACAGCCCCGGATAAGACTTCACATCCGCGCAGGCTGATCAGGTCGTTTGTTATTCGCTGTTAGTCCTGTCTAAAATGTCCCCTTGCATCTTTTTGTCTCTTTGTTTGTCTTATGTTGTTGTAGTAGTTGTTGGTTTTGTTGTTGTTGATTTGTTGTTTTTGTTTTGTTTCGTTATTTAATCAAAATTATTATTATTATTATTATTATTATTATTTATCCCCACTTTAATAGGTTTTATACTAAAAAAAACTTTTGTTGTGTTTTTTTCATTCGGTTTCTGGCTTTGAAAAGGGTATTATAAATAGATAACGGAAGAGATTTCGAATTAAAAAAAAAAAGTCTTGAGTTAGTGTCCCCGCTTCCACAGAACAGATCCAGAACTTGATATAATCTGTCAGAGATGAACCTTTCATCTTGTACGATGACCATTATTTTCTCCTGTTCCAGTAATCCTCTGTGTCTCTGAAATGAAGTTAGTGGCACTTTCATCACGAAAACATACCTATATAATTTTGACCCCCTTAAACCCCACTTTTATATAGTAAAACTGGGGTTTACAGGGGTATACATTATTTTTCTTATTTCTGCTCAAAAACATAGATTGTTGTTACTCGTTAGAACCGCCTCGCCGAGGCGGTTCTAACGGGTACCCACAATCTATGTTTTGAGCAGAAATATGAAAAATATCAGAGTTTTTTATCTGAAATTTTTCAGTTTTTGGAGGTGAAATTTTCTATATATTTGAATAGGCGTGTTTTCGTAATGTAACGTTCAAACTCCTGAATAATATCATTGTTTTCGTGTACAAATGATACATAAAACGATTCACAAAAGAAGACAAAATATATACATGAAATCTGTGTCGAAATGTATTCTGCTAACAGTCCTATGTAATATGTACCCTCGTGTTTCCCCATATAGTATAGTAAAATCAGGGATAAGCAGGGGTCTACATTATCATGCAGATTTTCATATTTTGAAGTTTTAGAAACAGATTTATTTTGTTATAACAAGCGACCTTTTTACTGCATAACTATGTACATGCACTTAATAACTATTTCCCCGCCCTCACATGATGAAAATGCCACGGCTTACACGGCTTTAAGTAGAAGGGGCACCAAGATGAATTTTATTTATTTTCTCTATAATATATATGTTGTGGGTACTCATTAGAGGCGCCTCCGAGAGCTCCGAGAGACGCTTCTAATGAGTCTATAATAGCGAGCACAGCTAGCGATGCGCGTAGCGCGTCGTGAACGAAGTGAGCTCTACGGTAGAGAATATGCCATGATCAAGGAAACGTAACATACAACGATATATACTTTCAGCAGAAATCGCTCTGACCAATATTTTCTTCGTTTTTCTTCCCGGAAATTGTCACCGGAAGATGGCAGGACTGGGGCGGGCTTGATTATACCGCGAGTCACAAAATTTGGGTCTCACTAATAAGCGTCACGAAGTGACAAGAAACGAGTGTCAATAAGTGTTACGAACATATTTTACTTATTATTTTTATTATTTATTATTGATTTACATATATTTTTATATACTGATATTCATTCTTAAATGATGCTGTGAAGGACTTTTGAAGAGACTACAGATAGCTCTGTGCTGTGCTCGCATTTAGGCTAAGCCTATTTTCATATTACACGTTTTTTTTTTGTTTTTGTTTTTTTTTTTTTGTTTTTTGTTGTTTTTTTTTTGTTGTTGTTTTTTTGTTTTTTGTTTTTTTTTGTGGAGAAATCAGACGTTTCAATAATTTGGTTTAACAAAAAAGTATACATTTCATATATAGGTATATCAACGGAATGGGATAAAAGCAATGCTACGTGACTACTAAAGACTACATTTTCCCTTGGTGTCTTCCAATTACATACATTTTTTTTTTGTACCGGTATCTTTTTGTCAGTCGCGAACACAGGTATCAGAAAACTGCTAATTCTTTTCTCACCTCCATGAAAAGAGAGCGTTGAAACGTGACACGTCATAGATGCACAGACTGGTTTCCGAAAAGCAACAACAGATAAACCGCAACGTCAGGAAACGAACCTTCTGACACGTGCGCCCATCGAAGATTCAGATCAGCCTGCGCATTCGCGCAGTCTGATCAGAATCTTCAATGGGCGCATTTTGAATACCCAAAGATGCAAAGTTTCTTCCTGCGCACACCGAAGACTCTGATCAGACTGCGCGGATGCGCAGGCTGATCTGAGTCTTCGTTGGGCGCACATTTCAGAAGGTACTTTTTCTCACGTTGCGGCTAAAAATATAATAACCACCCTTCCTGGCTTTTAAACCAGTATCAGGCTAATGAAAACAGATATAAGATGACGTTTCGATTTAATTGCAATTAGAAATAAAGCGCACCTATTCTGACAAAATAATTGGCAATGTCAACAAATTATAATCTTAAACCATCTTCATTCTGCGAGACATTATTTGTAAAGCTTCCATCAGCACAGGGTTTCTGTCAACAAGATCACACCTGATACTGTGGTACACCCCAGGGAGTGGGGTTGGGAGGAGTGGGCAATCCCGTAAAAATTGGGCAGTATTAGCAGAGGCTGATCTTGGCCTGTGAATTATAGACGATAAATGAGATTTCTGTATAATTCAACGACAGGTATATATTTAAAGGCTACTCCTCAAAACTAGACTTTTATTTTATCCATGAAAGGTTTAAAGGGGAATGCAATATAAGTTGTAAGTATATCTTGGAGTAAAGTACTTAACAAGCCATTTATTTTGATGCAAGAGTTTTCAAAATGGGTCTAGAAATAAGGAAGTTATGGTGGTTTGAATATATTAAAAATGGCTGTCATGGATGCAGCCATATTGTAGGCTTTGTGACGTCACACAGCCCAAATTAAATATGCAAAACCAAATTATAAAGGTTTTTAAGAATAATTTTACTACAGATTTTTTTTTATAATATTTTAATTCTAGTGACAAGCAATAATTTCCCCCAAAATAAACCAACTTAATGAGAATAACTACCTTTATGAAACGAATTTTAATTTTTATGAAACCGCATTAAATATTCAAAATGGCGGCGCCCATTCCACAAATGTTAAAATATTCAGTTGTCTATAACTTTCTTAATTTTCCACTGATCTTGATCAGATTTATGTCAAAATTCATTGTTTGTAAAGTTCTTTACTTTAAAGCAAAATACCTTTTAGGGTTGCGTTCCCCTTTAATAAATTGAAGTATGGTATTAATAAGATCATAAAATATGGCGTCTGACAACCTATAATATTTCAGTTAGTCTCTCGCTTTTTAAGCTGATCAAAAATGAAATGATTATTTTATCGTATCTCTGTACAGACAATCCTCTTTATACCGACACTCGATAGAAAGACAAATTCGTTATAATGATAATTTGACTTTCATAAAACCTTCGCTTTAGAGATAACAAATTATGCAAGAACATTGTATTTAACGCATTAAAGAAACATATGTTTTGGATATTTGTTAGAATCGCCTCAATGAGGCGATTCTAACAAATATCCAAAACATATGTTCTATGAGGAAAAACAACAAAACAAGACCTTTCTTACATATCAATCTGCTCATTAAATATTCTGTATAACAGCAAATTCATTTTAATGGCAATGTCTTTGGGAACAAATGTTGTCGTTCCAACGAGGGTTCACTGTATCAATGATGGCAACATTAATTCACAGATACGATAAAAAATCATTTCATTTCAAGAACGGGAGACTAACTGAAGTTTTACAGGCTGTCAGGTGTCATATTTTTTATGATTGTATATTCAGAGGATCTAACATGAGTGGTCATTTCATATGAAACGAGCCCGGCGATATTCATAAATTTCATATGAAATGACCACGAGTGTAAGATTCTGTTTATAATACGACCATTTTAAACTGGATTTTATCGCCTTTAAAGTTGACATTTGTTCAACAGAAAATGTATGGTTGACATGGACGTCGTCATGACGTTACTTGTTCCCGCCTAAGTGTTATATAACGTGTGGTCATACGATTTTTATGACATGACGTTATCCACTGAATAACGGCGACGTCATAGGATTGAATTTATTAAACCTTTCCTGGATAATAAAATGTCCATTTTGAGGAATATAGAGCCTTTAAAGAACTTCGTTTTGAGACAATGTGTAAATGGTTCATATGAAGCAAGTCTTCCTATCAAATAAACTTGGTGGATTGTTCGCCATTTCCCCCAAGGGAGATAACAGTGTGACTTCCTGTTTGCTTTACTTCACGCTAAGCTCCGAGTAAAAGGGGTCAGCTCTATAAGGAAAAAAAAATGCTTCAGCTGGGAGCAAATTGTTTCCTTTAAGAGTAGCCCCTATTCCTGCGCGTGTGTAAAAATAATTCCGTTCTGCAACACTGTAAAAAAATCCCATGTTTTACGGTAAAGTCACTGGCAACTAGCAGCCAGTGCAGTTACCATTATCAGTGCAGTTACCGTTACTTATAAGTTATGAGTTGCCAATTATTTTACTGTAGAATTTACGGGATATTTTTACAGTGTGGTTTGTATGAACCATTGCAATTGAAATTTTGATGTTATGGCATTTTCTGGTCGCTTGGAACTATTGGGCTCAGACATTGAAAATAGAATTCCGCTCAAAACTACTAGGGGGGCATGAGGGATGTTGTATTTTTCATTATTCCTCATAAAAAAGACCCAGTCAAATCGAGCCTGCTTTTTTCTTGTAGTAATTTTTCCTATTTCCAAGACAGCCTTACTTTGGAATATTTAGTAGTAAAATTGACTCTCATCTCAAACACTGATAAATCAAACCACTGTTTAAGTCAAACTAAAATTTGGATAGTGTTGATTTAGGTGTGCTTTATGTTCTTTACTTTCAACTCCTGTTACCCCAAACTACTGTTATCTCAATATAAAAACTTTGGTCCCTTGGAGTTTAAGATAACGAGACTCCACTGTCATTACGAAAACACGCCTATTCAAATATATAGAAAATTTCACCTCCAAAAACTGAAAATTTTCACATAAAAAAATCTGATAGTTTTCATATTTCTGCTCAAAACATAGATTGTGGGTACTCGTTAGAACCGCCTCGGCGAGGCGGTTCTAACGAGTACCCACAATCTTTGTTTTTGAGCTGAAATAAGAAAATTAATCTATACCCCTGTAAACCCCAGTTTTACTATATAAAAGTGGGGTTTAAGGGGGTCAAAATTATATAGGCATGTTTTCGTGATGATTTTCATTTTTAGGCTGATGAATTCGCAAGAGGAATGCTTTCGAGTTGAGCAGGATCAGAAAAATTCGAAAATGATGCAGATTTACAAAATGGAGAAATAGATATTGAGAGATACATGTAAGAGATTGTTATACATGCATCGGTGCGGAAGATACAAAAAATAATAATAAATAAATAAATAAATAAATAAATAAATAATAATTCCGACTAATCCCGTCGAGGCCAGACAATTTTTTAACTTTGTTTTTGTTTTTCTTTATCTTTATCGAAATAGTTTCATGTCTTATTTTGTTTCTAACTTACGTATGACTTGAAACGGATACAATAAGCTCTTTTTAAGAGGGAATATTACACCTTCAGGGTAGGTAACTATGTCAAAATCGTTTGCCTCCCTTCTGAAAAAGAATCAAATCTAAAGCGAATAATGTTCCCAAAAGGAACAGATTCTTTCCTTTTAGAAAAAAAAACTGCTCTCATTGGGAGTAAATTATTCCCTTTTAGATTAGACCCCTTTTCAGAAGGGACTTGTGTACAGTTAAGCAAACAGAAAGTCCAAAACAGTTGTCCCACCTGTAAAAATGACGGAAAATCTAACAACTGAACCCAGTCCCCTTAAATTGTCACAGTAGGCTGTTTCAAAGAAAATATTAATGGGTGACAAGGGTCTTATAAAAAGGACCCTTAGCGCAGATGCAAACAGCAGACTGATATCATTCTGCGCATGCGCGTATCCCTGTTCGCAAGGAAGAAGCCTGAATGCCCCATAAACACTGACGTAAAGCGAACGCCCTGATCAGACTGCGCATGCGCAGTCTGATCAGGGCCTTCGCTTTTTGTATGTATGATAAGTGCCATTTTTGTCTGATGTTGCTCAAAGTGTTTAATAACCTTATAACCTTACTACTTCAGCGCACGACGAAATAAAGTTAAGCCAGTGTGGCTTAGGTGTCGTGCTTAATCTTGTAAATATTTGTGTAATATTTAAACTGCTGAATCAACAGAATGTCAATTAGTCTGTAACTTATATCAACAAAAAACATAAACCTATTTATCTGTTTCTAATTCTACTTTTAATCTGCTTCTATGTAGAATTTGTCAAAGAGAGAGAGAGAGAGAGAGAGAGAGAGAGAGAGACTCAGCAAATAAAATGACAAGAACAGAAAACATAGCAGAAAGAAAGAAAGAAAAAAAGAAAGACATTTTCAGTAAATGAAAGAACATGAATAGGAAAGAAGGAAAGAATAATAATCTACTGCGTACATCCCGCATCAAGCGTATTATATTATATTATATTATATTATATTATATTACAGTCGACTCTCGTTACCTCGAAATCCAAGGGACTCTATGAAATACTTCGAGATATCCGTATCTCGACTTATCAGATTTGCAGAGTTCAGGAAATAATGATTAGATTAACCACATTTAATAAATATATATGAATTGGACTCTTGAAGTTAGAGATATATTGAAAATATTGCGGAAAAGAGGAGAAATTTCGACAATATGTTTTTACCTGTTGTTAGATTTTCATGTTTGGGCAGAGACCAGATTTTCACTTCGAGATAATGATCAGTGCATGTATCTAACTGTCTGTCGTTGTTGTTGTTTTTATAATTACTATTATTAACCATAGTCTCTAATAACTTCACGGTTGAACCACGCGTATTTCGTTGATTGAGTACGTACCTGAAATAAAATGGTTTTACAAACCGTGACTTTTCAATTTAAGAATGAAATATTAGCAAGTTATCGATGTTTAAAGATTGTAAAACTATTGTCAAAGCATCAGTGTTGAATATTTGAAAATATTAAATAACTTGAATCTATATATTTACTGACAAAATACAATGCAGTTCTAATTTAACTCACGGTTAATGTCTATAAAAGAATCTACATCTTTAGTCATATAAACTTCAGTTTTGTAAATAAAATTTATCTAATATTGCATATTGAATTAGTTTCTTTTTCGACGTCATACGACCTCTGAAACTATTCGAAATGTCTACATACATCATCAAGAAAACACGCCTATATAATTTTGACCCCCTTAAAACCCACTTTTATACAGTAAAACTGGGGCTTACAGGAGTATACACTATTTTTCTTATTTCTGCTCAAAAACATAGATTGTGGGTACTCAGATAATTTTAATATTTCTCTTCAAAACATAGATTGTGGGCACTCGTTAGAACCGCCTCGCGGTATTTGTTTTTGTGGAGCGCTGTGGTGCAGTGGTAAAGCGTCGGACTCGAGATCGAGAGGTACCGGGTTCGATCCCCACTAAC
Organism: Anodontia alba; assembly: GCA_964016985.1. Classification (NCBI taxonomy): domain Eukaryota; kingdom Metazoa; phylum Mollusca; class Bivalvia; order Lucinida; family Lucinidae; genus Anodontia; species Anodontia alba. Next base: position 35,124,801 of record OZ024823.1, read on the forward strand.
TGCAAGTGTTGTTTCCTTGAGCAAGAGACTTTATCCACATTGCTTAGTACTGGTTTCTACCCAGGAAAAAAGAGGGCCACATGGAAGATTAGTACTAGATTACTAAATGTGTTACCCTCTATAAATAAAGTCGATTATTATTATTATTATTATTATTATTGTTATTATCTGAAAATTTTCAGTTTTTACACCAATAACCGTTTCTTATATCAAAATTGAATTTAATCAAACTTGAAACAAAATGATATGTCAAGATCTTTCGTTAAGGTTACATTCTTCTTCAACATTGACGTTTCTCTTATTGACCGGCGCGCGAAAATAGCTTTGGACTTTAACATATGGGGTGTGTTCGATTAGCTCACTAATGACTTTTTATATTTGCCGGGATCGTCGGTTTGTGACGATCCCGGCAAATATAAGAAAATCTTATTATAAACTGTGTTATAAACAGATTAATGTCTATTTTATTTTCATTTCAATCAAGAAATTTCATAATGCTTAATAAAAGCAAACAATAACTCTTTCGGTGCCAAATTTCAGACGACATTTGTCGTCTGCTTTTCTTTTTAACAAACTATCGCTTGAAAAGAAGTTTATACGTAAAGATGAAAGACTGAATTTCAGCGTAGATCCAGATGAGGCTGCTCATATGAGCCGTCTCATCTGGATCTATGCTGTTTGCAAAAGCTTATTATTATCGCCTATGGCAGTGAAAGTTAAAGAATCACATTGTTGTTCGGTTTTACCTGTTACATTAAAAATTTATTAAACTTTAGTATACCCTTGCCCCATATCTCTATGTAAACATGAACAAACTTTGCGCCGGTAGTTAGACGTTTACGTCTAAATATTTTGTCTTGTGTTCTATTTATACACATACGCGACTTTTAGACTGTAGATTGACTTATACTACCACAAGAACTGAGGGTTTCTTTTCTGACAAACAAATGGAACCGAATAACCTCAAAGATTAAGCTGGAATACATCTACCAATATAAAATTACATACATATACTTAGTCTTGCATACTGACTAGAAGAAAATAAAACTGATTTAGCTAATCAGGTTTAAAAAGAATCAGAAATAAATATTACGACGCGATGCCATTACGAAAACATGCCTATTCAAATATACCGAAAAGTTAATCACCGAAAAATTGAACATTTTCAGACAAAAAAAAAATCAAATATTTTTCACATTTCTGCTCAAAACATAGATTGTGGATACTCGTTAGAACCGCCTCGCGGAGGCGGTTCTAACGGATACCCACACTCTATGTTTTTGAGCAGAAATAAGAAAAATAATGTATACCCCTGTAAACCCCAGTTTTACTATATAAAAGTGGGGTTTAAGGGGGTCAAAATTATATAGGCCTGTTTTCGTGATGGCGCATGTTTAAGGGAATTTGAGACAATCGCTTTTGCCTCCCTTCTGAAAAGAGATCTACTCTACAAAGAAAGACTTTGCTTCCAAAGGGAGCAAATTCTTTCTTTGTAGAGTAGATCCCTTTTCAGAAGGGGTTAGAAACGCAGAAAAGCAAACGGAGAGTCATAAAAGTTGTCTCCCTTGTAATAAAATCGCAGAAAATACGCTAAGCATATCCAGTCCCCTTTACATCACGGAAATATGCCTGTATAATTTTGATCCCTTAAACTTTACTGGTATTGTTTTGTCGTCTTTTCGTGTTTGTATGGCGTTTTCTTTTTGTTGTTGTTTTTTGTTGTTGTTGTTTTTTTTTTGTCTCGCGACGTTACTTCGTATCTCTGTTTTTTTGTGTGTGATTTTTTTGTGGGTTTTTTGTTGTTGTTTGTTTTTGTTTTGTTTTGTTTTTTGCATGGCGTTATTTCGCCTTTCGCGTGTTTATTTTTTCCGTCTTCTCGTTTTTAGAGGCAAGTCATCTCGACACCATTTCGTGCAGGAATTAATGAGAGAAGACCGTATTGCTGGAACAACGAAGCCTATTGTTCAGTTTCCTATCGAATATTTTCTGTAATGGGTAAAAAGTCCATCGCGATCCAGAGACTTATCAAGCGAACACAGAGTGCATAATCCTCTCAGATCAGTATGTATATGTATTATAGTATTCAATGATTCTCGCACAGTTTGTTCGGGTGATAAGCCCGTCTTTGCATGGCTCTGCCCAACTAATATACGGGCGTATGAATAGATTTGAAATTATTGGTGTCGCATAACGGATTAAGCCCCCTCTAGAAGCCTTATGTATCCTGAGAGGGCATCAAATACCAATTAATCTGCGTCTTCGTCTAAGAGGGTGTACATTTCACTCGAGTGCTTGTTACGAAAGATTGAGGTTTTGTAGTTTAAATTACTGGAATAATATGTGAGCTAAATCGCGAGATAATGTACCTTATGACGCGTGCGCACAGCAAAGACTCAGATCAGCCTGCGCATCCGCGCAGTCTGATCAGAGTCTTCGCTTGGCGCGCTGTGGATTGCCAAGGATCCGAGCCTTCCTCAGGGGAATACGAAGACTGATCAGACTGGCTGATCTGAGTCTTCGCTGTGCGCACGTGTCATAATGTACGTTATCTCACGTTTGGGCTCAGACAGAAATAAGATATTTTTTGTCAATACGGGTGGAACAGAATAGGCAAAGGGAGCAACCAGATGAAAATAAAAGCGAAAAAGAACAAAAGAAAGGAAGAAAAAAGACCCTATAGTGTTTCATGTTAATGAGATTGATATATAATTGGAAGTTTTTGGCCCATCGGCAATGTTTTAGTCATTTGTATCCCAGTCTATGGTATATGTATATTTACAGTGTAAAACGATATTGTAGATATTTTGCAGAAACTTCAGTAATGATGATGTTTCTATTTTGTCAACCCTTTGGCCCTCGTTTTTTAGATATACGATTAAGTTTTGTTTGTTTGCGATTGTGGACTTACAAGTTATTTCCATTCTCGGACTGAACAAACGTTCACGCATACATCTCCAAAATGTTTGCAATATCTTGTACATGTTGTATGGCCGTCATTTAGTCAGTTCCCAAACTGTCACATCCGTGCGTTGGCAAGTTCCCAAACCGATCGGGTTCAAACTATCCAGTTGTAAACAAGAAAACATTAATGCACAGCATCAATACGCCGGAAAACTAATCTGTCATGCATTACTTAGCTCCCTATAGATCGTAGTATAGTGAAAAAATGTTATAATTTATGAAAGGTTGTAATTATATAAATTATCGCAATACTCAACGATAAAAACATTATAGACGTTATCAGAGCTATGTAAAAAAAATCAACTATGATCGTCTGTTTTTTAGCCCGCATACATAATTACATGTCGCCATCCATAGCCTAGGCCGAACATACTATATCCGAAATCATCTATGTAGCAGTGTTTCGTTCTTTTCTCCACTCATAACGTTTTCTTTCGGCCCAAATCTTTCCATGCTTGAATATCAAATTAATCTGTATTATTAAACCAGCTTATAATCCGTTCGATTTGAGAATGTATATTTCCAATCGTAAACAAAGCAAAATATCTTTTGTTTCTTCTTCGTAGTACGACGAAAAAAACGAAATGAAAAAATTCAAACGTGTACGAATATTAACAGCAACCAGCTCATTTCAGGCCGAATGGTCAAATTGGGGCTCCTACGGGAAAACTGCTCATTTCTCTTTTAAATGAGCAAACCCACATTGCTACATTCATTCTACACAGTACGTCCCATTTTTTATTTCACTATGTTACCAATAGCACAGTTCTCTGTTGCAAAAGTGTGACTTTGAATAATAATAATAATAATAAAAACAAAAAAAAGTGTGGGGGTCGGGGGGGGGTGTGAATAGTTATATATAACCCCCCTCAGAACACCATAAAACTGAAAAAAAAAAAAACGATGTTCTTCAAATGCATACATATTTTATAAAAACAACCTCAAATAGATGCGCCAGGCTCCAGCCCGGCGTAAACTACCAATCCATATGTGAGGTCAAACGTCCCTCCAAGTTTCACATGTACAATAGTAAGTTCCCGGTGGCCGGCCTCGGTGGCTCAGTTGGATGCGCCGTCCGACTGGAGACCAGGAGGTCGCGGGTTCAACCCCCGCCGAGGTCGGCAACATTCTTTCGTGGAGATTGAACATGAAATATTTTCTACGGTCATTCTCTCCCTTCCGCTGATTCAATAAGGGCAGTTGTCAGTTTCTGGCGAAAGAATGTGCACAATACTGGTTAACCGCTTAGAGGACTAAGCCTGCCCAGTAAACGTGTGGTTAGGTAAACTGACCGCGCTCGACATGACCCCATTGGGTTGACTGGGCCGTAAAACTTCAACACAAACAAACAAGTTCCAGGTGGATAAGTTCTGATACATAAATATACGGCATCAGTTTGTTGGCAGATTCCCAGGTAATATGAAATATATACAAATATGTACAGATAGCACGTCCCTCAGGGGCGGATTCAGAGGGCGTGGGGTTCAGTCGGACCCCCTTTGACTCAAAATTACATTTTCATAAGAACTTTTGTATAAATGTTATAAATTTGGGATGCCGTATTTACCCTAAATATTACACCTCTTACTCTTTCCCTGCTCTGCAACGTAATTTATTACCTGTGAACGTGTGTAAAATGCTGGGTGAGTGGCAAACAGTATAGGCCCTGATGGTTACACGCCCTATTCATCATGAAAACATACCTATATAATTTTGACCCCTTGAACCCCACTTTTATATAGTAAAACTGGGGTTTACAGGGGTATAATTTTTCTTTTTTCTGCTCAAAACATAGATTGTGAGTCCCGTTAGAACCGCCTCGTGAAATTTTTCTATATATTTGAATAGGCATGTTTTCGTAATGTCCATGAAACTGTATGTTGTGGGATCTCATCTGGAACTGTTAAGGCTCCAGAACATGAACTTTTCAAAGAAATGGGAAAAATATAGAAACATAAAGTTATTCTTATCTAGAGCCCTGGAAACTAATCCATTTATTTAAAAAAAAAAACATCTCTGGAATCTTTGAAAACAAAATGGTCTGGCTATCAACATCTGAATTAAGAAGATCATTCTTCCACAAGTATTTTACAGCAGTACAAAACTTTCTATAACCCCGAAACCTTCATCATTTGTCCTGTTATCTGACAAAACCTTCATTTGTCCTGTTATCTCCGAAGCCCTGAAAGGAACACGTGTCACTAGAAGATATTTGAAGCCCTGCTTGCCTGAAATAAAGACAATATTCAGCAACAGTGTCATTCTCTGGCCATCTGCATGGGACTCTGAAATATTTTCTGGCTCTGAAATACATAGAATTTTCCATGAAGCTCTGAAATAGTGAAAGTCTACAAGTTATCTGAAACCCTGAAACCGAGATCATATAACTCCAAAAAGCACAAGTTCTGTTCTTCCCTATATTACATTGTGGGTACTGTTTAGAAACGCTCTGTGAGGCGCTTCTACTCATCACGAGAACATACCTATATAATTTTGACCCCCTTAAACCCCACTTTTATAGAGTAAAACGGGGGTTTACAGGGGTATACATTATTTTCTTTATTTCTGCTCAAATCCCATAATCTATGTTTTGAGCAGAAATATGAAAAAAAAATATCAGAATTTTTATCTGGAAACTTTCAGTTTATGGTGGTGAAATTTTCAATATATTTGAATAGGCGTGTTTTCGTAATGTGAGCACTCAAATGTATGTTTCAATGACAATTATTGAACTCAACAGGATTGATAGTCAAGAGAAGCTCAGACTACTCGCAAATCAGACAAAAATAGCCTGAAACACGAGATAAAATACGACAAGGATTGCAAGTTACAGTAAGCCAGGAACTAGCAGTTCTCAAGCTGTGACAATAGCATGTGAGACAATGACCGAAAAACAAGCCATCATCGCCACTGCAATTGAGAATAAACTTTGTACTATTGGACATATTTTTAAATCAACAAGTACGGTTCTAACAAGTACCCACAATTTATGTTTTGAGCAGAAATGTGAAAAATATCAGACATTTTTATCTGAAAATTTTCATTTTTTTGGTGGTAAAATTTTCAGTATATTTGAATAGGCATGTTTTCGTATTGATATTATGCAGCATGTGCAGTCAACCTTGGATACATAGTGCCGCACTCGGAGTACAAATTGACTCAATGCATTGCTACAGAGCTTGTTAAGGAGGGCATTCTTGTAGAATATGTGACAACAGATGGAGACTCCGGTGCATCAAGAGGAATGATTGACGTGTACAAAGATTTTTTTTTCTCCAGACTGGACGATGACAAGGCAAGCGGACCCCATTCACCTAAGCCAGTTTACCAGATGCAACAGAGCCAATTTTGGCCTCACCATGTCTCCTGGAGCATATAACAGAGCTCAGCAGAGAGAATGTCAGAAAGTTCAAAGCCAGAATGTCAAACACAGGTGCAGCCTTACCTACAAGAAGCTTTATGATGTGGAGATAATATACTCACCATTAACCCTTGTCATGCTGAATAAATTAAGATGTCATGTCCACTTCTAATAGGGAATGATTCTATATAGGTACTGAACTATACATAGCTTTGTTTGTCCGAAAGTTTAACTGTTATCTTACGCATTGCAGGCGACAAATGTGACACTTTCATTACTGTCCCCATGCTTTTGTACTTGATATGACAAACTTCATAAACCGTTGCAAGTTTCGGACAAACAAATAACGTATTGTTTACCCGTGGAAAACCGTTCGCTATTTTCAGCCAATCAGATTGCTTGATCCGGATTGTTGCTATAAATTCACATACTTAATGGAAAACAGTGCAGATCCAGATCAGTTGGCTTATTCAGAAGCCAACTGATCTGGATCTACACTGTTTGCAAAGGCAGGGTATATCCGGGTTCAGCATCACAAGGGTTAAGGCTAAGATACCTAAGGTTCTGCAAACTACTCTAGACTCCTACGACTGCTCTATGTATCCTCAGTACAGCTTTGTCTGCTAGGGGACAAATGACGATTCCAGGTGAACTCGCTCTGCCGCTCTCGGCCCTGTTGGAATTTGTAATCTGCAAATAGAGGATAAGATACTTCTAGAAGATGTACTGAAGTTGAGATGATTGAGAAAGCTGCTAAAGACATGAAGTTAAATATAAATACTCAAAAGCCAATGGCAGCTAACAGAGAACCCAGTTCCAAAGAATGTGAATTTACCTCGAAACTACACTAGACCATATTCACAATATTCGATGGAAGTTTCTGAACTTGGGGGAAAAAATCTCTCTTCTAGTCAACAGGACACTACAATCATTTGACTGCCGCAGTGAATACCACAAAAGATAAAAGAAGCAACATAAAGTATAAAAAAAAAAAAAAAAAAAAAAAAAAAAAAGAAAGAAAGAGACCTTTTGAAGGGCTTGGAAATTCAAGATTTGAGCGCAAAGAGTACAGGAAAAAGAAAGACGTGATGCTGACATATACCTGAAAAGGAAACTTGATCATGCATATGCAAGCCAGTAAGCATACATTACGAAAAGACGCCTATTCAAATATATTAAAAATTTTACAACCAAAAAAGGAAAATTTTCAGAACAAAAAAAACAAAAACAATCTGATATTTTTCAAATTTCTGCTCAAAACATAGATTGTAGGTACTCTTTATAACTACCACGCCGAGACAGTGCTAACGAGTACCCACAGTCTATGTTTTGGAGCAAAAAATGTAAAGTAATGTATACCCCTATAAACCCCAGTTTTATAAAATATAAAAATATAAAAGTGCGGTTTAAGGGGTAAAAATTATATAGGGCTGAAGATCCTTTCAGAATGTTCTGGTTAGATATGTACCATTACGAAAACAAGCCTATTCAAATATACTGAACATTATACCATCAAAAAAATGAAAAATTTCAGATAAAAATTCTATTTTTTTATATTTCTGCTCAAAACACAGATTGTGGGTACTCGTTAGAACCGCCTAGGCGAGGCGGTTCTAACGAGTACCCACAATCTATGTTTTTGAGCAGAAATAAGAAAACTAATGTATACCCCTGTAAACCCCAGTTTTACTATATAAAAGTGGGGTTTAAGGGGGTCAACATTATATAGGCGTGTTTTCGTGATGCCAGCTTTATAAAAAGTCAATATAGCATATGCATCATTATTTATAATATATTTATAATAAGAGATTTTTCTGCTGTCGATACATTCTACATTTTTACAAAAATTCTATTAACTGGAACAGGCTGTACGGATGAGCAGGTGGATCTGCGGGCTTTGTTATATGGCCCTTTCGACGCGTATAACATCACCAATTTTGTAATAATAATGACGATAATAATAATAATAATAATAATAATGATGCACTGAAATCTCTATATAAGACGAGTCATTATATAAGACGATTTCGGTTAAGAGAGTTTAAAGATGAATGCCAAAACTGTTAACCCAAAAATGTTAAATTATATAGAAAAATGACCATTTATGGCCATTTTTCTATATATTCTATACATATTAATTAGGATACAACACTGTCGTGTAGTTAAAGGGTTTTTGCTTTGGATCCCAGCAATAGTGTTAAAAAAAGGTTTGGTGTAATTGTTTTTAGCTCCGTCACGACCATCATGTCTTACACTGCAATTGTCCTTAACTCTGAGGACAGAGTCCCTCGGGGACCATTACTAATCAGAAATACACAAATTTTCACCAATATAGAATGATTAGAAAATTTTGATGAAGTGCGATAAAGTTTTTCAGTTATACCTATCACTACCCATATAGTTGCAATTCTCTCAAAATGAACTTTAAAAATGGCCTCTGGCTCCTGTTGACACGGACTTGACGCCAATAGTTACCGTTCGTCGGCCCGCAGAACTGTCAAATAGTCATTAAATCTTCATTATAACAAGTGATAAGAAACAACGGTAAAATTATGAAATTTTAATTTACACGTTGGAATGTTTAAATGGAAATAAAACCGAAGACTGTAGTCACCCAGAGTTGATATAATTTCAGCTGACATCTTTATGACCTTTTGGCGTAAGGTGACGGGTTTTAACGGCACCCGTACGCTATCTGATCTTCGTCGGTAATGTTAGATATTTGTAGATACAAGAAGATTAAATGCCAATAGGGTTACAGACAAATTCTATTTTCTTTGTATTAAATTTAGAAACGGGACATACTTTGTTTGAACTTTTTTTCTACACTTTGACCGGTTATAGGTAAGGACAAGAAACAATTTGTGTGTGATATTTTGGTAGCTGAAACATCGAAGCTGTCTTTTTTTTTTCCCCTTAAAGTAACAAAACTATTTTACCTCTACTACTACTACTACTACTACTACTACTAGTAGTAGTAGTAGTAGTAGTAGTAGTAGTAGTAGTGTCTCCGTTTTTCAACGGACTTATAACCAGCTTGCTCAAAATACATTTCTGAGGCCTACGAAGACAGAAGTCAGTTTGATCACAGTTCGGTATTTTATGCACAAATGAGTATTTGTCTAACTTATAATAACTCATTTCACACACAGAAAATACGTGTTAATAAGTATGAGCCGAATTAACCTATTTATGCCTAGCGTCCAATAAAAGGGACATTGGCAAACAGTGTAGACCCAGATTAGAGACCGCACCGTAAAAAACGTAAATCGATTTACCTCCCAAAATGACAATTTTAAATGCAGGTATCCCATTCTGATGCATTTATTCAGTTGTTTTGTTTAAAAAAATGTACTATTTGCACAAAGCGGCAAGTTCTGTGAGCTGCGTAAAATCAAACGCCAGCTAATGAAAAATGACGTTACGTAATGACGTCGGGTTCTTTTAAGAGTGTATTGCAGAATACTTTAAAAATGCCGTCGCAAATTTTTGACTTCGCGTTTCTTACGCAAGTCCGTTAGAAGGCTTGATGAGTGACAAACCATGTAGTCCCTGATCAGACGATTCAAAATTGTAGCAAACGACATTCTAAAATATTTCTTTTCATTTCGCGACATAATAACGCTTGCCATTTCGTGTGAATCGTCTGCAATATTTTCGGAAGGCTTATGTTTTCGAAGAAAAAAAAATAGGATATGTCTGTCACCATTGTAACTGACCATATTACGAAAACACGTCAAGTACAAAGAAAATTTTATAACCAAAAAATGAAAAAAAATCAGATAAAAATCTCTGATATTTTTTCCTATTTCTGCTCAAAACATAGATTTTGGTTACTCGCTAGAACTGCCTCGGTGAGGCGGTTCTAACGAATACCGACAAACTTTGTTTTGAGCAGAAATAAGAAAAAATAATGTATACCCCTGTAAACCCCAGTTTTACTATAGAAAAGTGGGGTTTAAGGGGGTCAGAATTATATAGGCATGTTTTCATGACCATATACATATAGGGGCCGTGCCATGCGAAAATACTCTTCGGGCATATGCGGACAGCGAAGGATACTACAGATACTACAGAATGTATGAATGGAGAGCACAGGCCCAGATGATACTTTGCGCATGCGCAGGATGATTTGAATCTGCGCATTTTCGCGCATGTTCGAAGGTATTTTTTTGCTTGACACGGTCCATATATTGAAATAGCTGCACAATATCAGTACAGAAAAAAATAGAACGAGAGAAAAATTTGGTTGAAAATGTGTTTTTTTTTTATCAGTTGTACACATCAGGATCGTTAGCTGCGTTTCTCACTTTGGCGACTTAATAATATGGTATTATATCCTAGATTACTAACCGGAAACGTCAAACCTGTGGCATGGGGATTTTTCTAAAACTCTTAATCCCTTTTGATGAACAGGTAATGACAGATATCGGTCGGAACCCAAGAAAAATGTACTGGGGATTTGCGCACGAACAGTGGTCGAGGAGCAAGATCAGTCTGTGCATCCACGCAGTCAAATCAAGAGCATCATTGTCTAAAATATTTCCAAGCGTAATACGATGCCATTACGAAAACACGCCTATGCAAATATGTAGAAAATTTCACCCCCAAAAACTGAAAATTGTAAGATAAAAACCTCTGATATTTTTCATATTTCTGCTCAAAACATAGATTGTAGGTACTCATTAGAACCGCCTCGGCGAGGCGGTTCTAACGAGTACCCACAATCTATGTTTTTGAGCAGAAATAAGAAAAATAATGTATACCCCATGTAAACCCCAGTTCTACTATATAAAAGTGGGGTTTAAGGGGTTCAAAATTATATAGGCATGTTTTCGTGATGCACAGATATGCAGCGAATGTTCTAACACGTGTGTTCAGGTGAGGAATTTGATCAGTCCGGATGGTTCTGATGTTCGAATGGGTCCGAATGTACTCAGCTTGGATGAATCCCAGCTAAGAACGGGTTAAAAGGATGCGCTACAGCCGACATTGTCGTTGTTATTATTATTATTATTATTATTATTATTATTATTATTATACTTTATATATTATATTTTATACCTGATGCAATATCTAGAAATTGTTATGGAATAACTGAAATGTAATACAATTAACAGTGAAACATAATGATGCAATGTTATACAATGTTTTAGCTCAGTCAGTATCATGCTAATCATCCTCTCATTTTCATACTTGTATCTATTGCATTGTATTTGTTGTTTTATTAATTTGTATTGTATGTATTTTAGAGGGCCTCATGGAAGATTGGCACTGCCAAATGAGTCACCTCTTTAAATAAAGCCAACTTATTTATTTACTTACTTACTTACTTACTTACTATTATTATTATTATTATTATTATTATTATTATTATTCGGAAAAAAGAATAGACATTTCACGTGAAATGTTTAGCCTTATTTTCTCGGAAAAAATGTCGTCTGCTGCTGCTGTGAATGACATCTTATGTTGCTGTATCTGAACACCGCTGGTTGATTCGCAAACAGAATAAGCCATGACCAGAAGCCTCAGAACCGTCTGATCTGGGTCAACACTGTTTGTTCAGGCCTCTCTGTCTAGTTTCCTTTTCGCATGGTTCAAAACCAATAAAAATATTCTTTATTTTGATGACAATACGGAGGTGGGAAATCTTGGCTTAAAACCGTCAACGGCTGTCAGATGGTTATAATTACAAATAAGATAAGATCAGACAACATCGCTATATCACTAAATTACCTATGGTGACCACATAAGAACAGTGGCTACTGGTGGTCACTTTGAGGTTGCAACACGGTAAGTGATATCTCAATTATCCATGACAAGTTTACTAGCATCCAGTGACTCATTTTATGTACATTTAATACAGCCTCAGAATACATATATTTGGGGCGACGACCATTTTTAATAACAGTATTTACCGTTTATCATGCTGGGTAAAAATTGCAGTATACAGCAATCCTCAGCAGCAGTCATGAAATTGTTTTCTTATTTTCCTCGAAAATTGGATCTGGTATTTCATGCAAATTGTCTCCTGAAGAGACATTTTTCATGAAATGCCAGACTATTTTCTGGGGAAAACAGCAATAAATAAATAAATAAATAAAAATAAAATAAAATAACATCCATTTGCCGTCGAATTTGCCCTTAGAGTGATAATGGTTAAGGTAAATGGATATACATTTGTACTAAGTGCATTTACGCAATTTTTGATAAGGGAGATAACTTTTGTGACTTCCAGTTTGCTTTTCTGTACACAAATTCCCTTCTGAAAAGAAAACCATTTGCTCCCGAGAAGATCAAATTCTTTCATTTTAGAGTGGACCCCTTTTCAGAAGAGGAGCTAAAAAACTTTGACAAAGTTTACTCTCCTGAAAGTGTATCAGATCCCCTTTAGAGCATATGCGAATAACAAATTCAACAACACGCATGTACGCACTGTCTTCAACGTCTAAGGAAGCATGAGAAAATAAAGTGGTGAGGACTGAAAGAAGCCAAAAAGGCGCTTTATTTCATAAAAAGACCCCCTGATAAGCAATGGGACTGTTTGAATTTATGTCAGTTTTAAACCATCACGAAAACATACCTACATAATTTTGACCCCCTAAAAACCTACTTTTATATAGTAAAACTGGGATTTATAGGGGTATAAATTATTTTTCTTATATCTGCTCAAAAAAAATGTGGGTACTCGTTAGAACCGCCTCGGCGAGGCGGTTCTAACGAATACCCACAATCTATGTGAAAAAATATCAGTTTTTTTTATCTGCAAACTTTTAGTTTTTTGTGGTGAAATTTTCAATATATTTGCTTAGGCGTGTTCGTAATGAAACATGTTTAATTTCAGACTGCGTTTGAAATTTTCACTGATATTTTAGTGTGCTTTGTTTGAAAAATCCGACCGAGTTAACTTCTTATTTATTTATTTATTTATTTATCTGTTTATTTATCTTTATCAAAATGAAGGTACATATGTTCAAGGGCAAAAAAGGGCCAAATCATGCTGAGAGCTCCCCCATTTCTTGTCATGTATTTTGTCAGTCTAAGGTTGACCTTTCATTTGAGACCAAATTTGGAAAGTAAAGAATATTATGAGGATCAGAATTGGACGAAATGCTGTAATGGAGCCTGTGGAAAAGTATAGAGCTCTAGGTCCCATTATGAAAACACGCCAATTCAAATATACTGAAAATTTTACCACCAAAAAATTTTTAGATAAAAAATTCTGATGTTTTTCATATTTCTGCTCAAAACATATATTGTGGGTGCTCGTTAGAACCGCCTCGGCGAGGTGGTTCTAATGAGAACCTAAAATTTATGTTTTTTAGCAGAAATAAGAAAAATGATGTATACCCCGGTAACCCCAGTTTTACTATATAAAAGTGGGGTTTAAGGGGGGTCAAAACTATATATGCGTGTTTTCGTGATGAAAAACGAATTTCGTTTTTGCTGACCTCTATCTAATAACAGTTATAGTAGTTACAAAATATCTTACAGATGAAATCCAGGCCCGGACAAATCGTTTTTATATCAACAAATAAGTAGAAATATCTTTTGATGATTCATAGGAAGAAAAATCCCGAGCATTGTAGTTTTAATAAGACAACTAATTTCACCTCACCGAAATTTACCTTCGGGTGGTTTAAGAGAAAATGCCATTTTAACCAATAAAGAAAGAGTGTTTAATTTCAATATTAACGATATCGAAGTTAGAAATGACCTTTTGTGATGCCCGACGCATGGGATTCTATAAAAACGCTTATTTAAGTATTATTTTTCAACTGTAATATGACATTTGTGTGTAGCACTTAAATTTGAAATGTTATTTAGATTAATAATTTGTAGTTCATTGTTAAAGGGAGACGTCTCCCGGTAATTACTTCTGATTCGAAATTTTGACACTGATATTCCAAAAAATGCGTTTGTTAGCAAAAGAAAATATTTTGTTTACTCAGGAAATTTCGCCGATGACTTCAACCGCAAGGCCGACTTATCGCCGTAACGGACTAAAATTCCCAGACCAACCCCACCGCCATACCGTATAGTTTTATTCACCATTTTTAGGGACACCCAAGCGGACACGTGACGTTTATACAACGTCGCATCAACGTCGATGCAACGTCATGACGTTGCATCGACGTTGATGCGACGTTGTCTCAACGTTGCGTGCCGCTGGGATGCATTTCAGATTCTTGTACAAAAATATATGCAGTTCTCGCTACCTAATGTACCACTAATAAACTAAAGAAATAGATAAGATTTTGAACTTACTTTATTTCTTCACACCTTCCTGGCAAAAGTCAGACTATCTCCAAACTATTTTTAAGTTTTTGGCGTTTATTCTTCTTCTTATTATTATTATTATTATTATTGTTGTTGTTGTTGTTGTTGTTGTTGTTGTTACTTCCGTATAACGTACCATAAGCTTAATGCTGATGCCATCATATGTCACTGTACATGGACAGTGACGTTATAAAACTACCTGGATTTTGATTGTGCTGAGATTTAACAGCACGTCAACCCTTGTGGGTCATTTTGTGTCATCTCCCAGAGAAAGGGAGAAAAGAGATAGAAGAGATAGTAGATCAGATGAAAGAGAGAAACAGGGAAGAAAGAGGAACAGGAATGAAAGGGAAGAAACAGAAGAAATAAAAACATACCCCCTCTACCTTTACCTACTACAAGAATAGCAGGCCTTGCCCAACAGCTGGACACCGGTGACACAAGATACATGACACCTTCGTACCACCCGACCACCACCTAAAATAATTTGAAATAAGTTGATTAATGGAACAAGACAGAAATAAATATAGAAATCAATTATTTTTGGATGAAGATACAGCAATTGGTTTGTGTAAATTTCGAATCTGGATTAGGCTATAGACTCTAAAATCTTACACATTTAAACACTAACACTTCCGTAGTAACCCGAACCCTACTGTCCTTTCGACATCACTCGGAAAGACTTTTTTTTTTGCTGGCGTATTATTTCAAATGATAAATATTTTGTTCTGATTGACCATACATTGTGTGTGTGTGTGTGTGTGTGTGTGTGTGTGTGTGTGTGTGTGTGTGTGTGTGTGTGTGTGTGTGTGTGTGTGTGTGTGTGTTTTGTTCTCAAATATTTACCATAAAATTTAAAATGCGGCCAAAAATTGGTCTGGCCTATGCAATTTCTTAAGTAAAGAGAATTTTTACTTTTCTTTCCTGAATTTGAATTATTGATGTTTCACAACAGTATTTAAAACATAAAAAAAAAAATCAGAAAAAAAAAATGAACAAGCGGAACTTGTTGAAAATCTGCCTCAAAGTTAACTACCCTACAGATTTCTGTATAATTTGCATTCATTTTTACTATGGGAAAAAGTGAAAATATTTGATTTTTTTTTTATTTTATTTTTTCGAAAACAATGACTAGAATAATTTTTCTTTTTTTTTTTTTTTTTTATTTTTTTTGCATAGGTAGTTACGACAAATGGTTTTGCATTTAATCATGAAAAAAAGTTTGCAAATACTTCCTCTGTGTAAAGCGCAAAGCTAAAAAACGACTTTCTGAAAGATGTCGAAAGCAAAGTAGGTCTGAGCAAGCAATGTAGACTCAGATCAGACGCCGCGTTCTGCGAAAAATAAAAATATAATGCAATTTTTGAGCAGGCAGTGGTAAAGGTTAATCTGATATGGTGAAAGGGAGGTAACTACGTTTTATAGTCCCTCACGCAGTTACGCGCGATAGCTTTGCGTCACTGTCATTCGATCATTCGGGGTGTATTCGGTGATATATGTATTAATGAAAAATGATCAGCTACGTTGGGAAACTCGATCCCCTGTAGATATAGAAACTGGCATTCATTTCTCCTCCAGGATAGGAAATGTACCCGATATTCCTTGCATTAAAACTAATGAATGAAAATAATAATGCGACCGCAACGTATAGAAAAGTACCTAATCGCACTTCAGTATGTGAACGGCGTGGTCCCTGAACGGACTGCGCTCGCGCAGTCCGTTCATGGACTACGCCGTTCATTATATAGATCAAATAAAGCTGTTAGGCGGTTTGCTCGAAGTTCGAACAACCCGATTAGACAGCAGATGCACAGGGTGATCAAGGTCAGGTTGTTTCGCATTTTCGTCAGGTGCATTCTCGGTTGTTGGCATTTAAACATGATAAAATAAGATTTCAATTGACATGAGCAAATGTTGGGAAAAAGATATTAAAATGATGAAAATTAACTGAATCTCTTGGAGAACCATTAGAAATAACCCACGCGCGCGCAAACACACGCATGCCTACGCGCGCGCAAACCACACACAAACTCAGAAGAGAGAGAGAGAGAGGGGGGAGGGAGAGAGCTTTGCACAGGCTAGTGTGGGTTTCCATTAGCCACTTTTAAGCGATTACGCATTTACGCAAAGTGATAGAATTATGATTTCTTTTCCTCGTTTGGAAATCCCTTGTGCATCCTTCCAGTTCATTTTCCCCTGCATTGAGCTGCAGCATGAGAAAAAGGGTCCTTATGACATAGGCGGTCAGCAAATGCTCAGCTATGCCTACACTTCTTTTCAGTTTGATCATGATATCCACTGCCCGTTTATAGCAAAATATCATAATCATTTTAAGTGTTTTGGGTCATTTGTAAAAGATCATTGAAAAGAGATTACAGTCGAACTTCAATGGCTCGAACATCTTTTGGGACCATGGAAATTCGTTCGAGACATGGGTAGTTCGAGCCACAGAGGGTTAATCATGGCACTAGTTCATGAAGCAAATAGCGATAATTTAGGGAAATCTTTTCGATTTTCTACACAATGTTTGTATGTTGAGTGTACTCATTAGAATCGCCTCGATGAGGCGATTCTAATGAGTACATACAACATACAATTCCATGATAAAATCAGAAAAAAATCCCTAAATATTTTTTTCTTGAGCTATTTGAAGGATTTTGTAGGGACTGAAAAAAGAGTTCAAATCATCCACGGTAAACGAGCCATCCGGGTTCGAGCCATTGAGGTTATACTGTATATAACAGTTCCAGTGGGTCGATAGAAAATAATGAACGTATACACAAAACTCAACACAATTGAAGTGTCAGGTTTCATCGGCTGGACTAGCTAGCATTACGAAAACAAGCCTATTCAAATATGCTGAACATTTTACAACCAAAAAATGCAAATTTTCAGATAAAAAAAATTCAGATATTTTTCATATTTCTGATCAAAACATAGATTGTGGGTACTCGTTAGAACCGCCCCACCGAGGCGGTTCTAACGAGTACCCACAATCTATGTTTTGAGCAGAAATAAGAAAATTCATGTATACCCCTGTAAACCCTAGTTTTACTATATAAAAGTGGGGTTTAAGGGGGTCAAAATTATATAGGCGTGTTCTCGTGATGTTTCGGCCAACTAGGCCTGATCAGTGACTCTCATATTTTTTTTTTCTTCAAATATCTCTGAATGGGCTCTATCATCACAAAGGACACGAAAATGTAAACCTTTAAAGGGAAAAACTATTCTGCTTTTTACTTTTTAAACGCAAAATTTAAATGTTGGCAAATTATATTAGAATACATTTGTTGTTTTCCCAGAAAATAAGACCTGACATTTCATGCGAATCGTCTCATTCGCGTAAAACGTCGTCCTGTTGGCTGGGAAAAATAATAAAAAATGCAAAATTATTTGCCTCGATGTGGCGATTCTAATGAGTACACACAACATACAATTTCATGATAAAACAAAAAAATTCCGTAAACACTTGTTCTCTTGAGCTATCGGAAGAATTTCGAAGAGACTCAAAAACGGGTTTGGATTAGCCATGGTAAACGAGCCATCGGTGTTCATCGACTGTATACATTGAAGTTTCGACATTCAGTCTTCCACGAATTCAATAAAATGTTATGACTACATATAGGTCTCTGTCAAACGCGAAAATACACTAAATTTACTATTAACAATCGTCTGTCAATAGCGAAAATATTTTACGATATAAGTTCTCTTTTCCAGAATAAAACATTCGTAACATTTTGCTGTGTGTCAAGTTGAATGGGAGTCCTGGATACACCTAACAGATTTTTTCTGCCATTTTTTTTACAAGATGGACACTTTTTTGTTTCGCCCAGTTTGTTTTCATGTACACCACTCACAAGGAAAGCAAATTCTTTCTCCCTTTTTTTTTTTTAATACATGTATACTCTCTTCAGAAGAGAGCAAAAAATTGACAGATTGCCAAATATATATTACCTGGCATCCTGATTTGTGTGTGTGTGTGTGTGTGCGTGCGTGCGTGCGTGCGTGCGTGCGTGCGTGCGTGTGTAAGCGCGCATTTTCAAATAGTTCTCTAACTTCTCAAAAAAAAAATAAATAAATAAAAAACAACATAAAAACCACGCATAGGACAGAAGATTTTAACATTCTTGCATCAAAAGTCAAAAGCAGGTTGGTGCCAATTGTGTACATGTGCATCCAAAAATAGCCGACCAGATGGTGATGTATTGGATTGGCTTCAAGAAAGAAATAATAAGGGGTTCTTTTTGTCGGATAATAACATCACTAATTCAATAAGACGATGTCAAATAATAGCAGTGTGATTTTGATAATCACTTCACGAGGGTAAGGACTGAATAGAACTGAAGCTTCACGTGAAGCGCATGCGCGTCGATAAATGGAGTAGGGTTTAGCCTTTGCAAGTCTATGTGCAAATTCAGCAGACGACTAATTGATAATACTTTTCTTATTTTCCCAGAAAATAGGCTTAGGTGTTTCATGTAAATTGTCTCCTGAGGAGACAATTTGCATGAAATGACAAAGCCTATTTTCTGGAAAGAATATTTTCAAATTGTGGTCTGTTGGTATTTTTACCCAGCATTCTAAGCGTTAAGGAAATAATCGTCTTTTTCCTTAATCTTATCAAGTGAATTAATGCTTTAAACACAATTTTTATTTTCTCACTTGTAAAGAACAAAAAAGAAAATGCACTGCGCAAGAAATTTGAAAACATTCCCTTAAAGGAACAATACCTTACATTTGTACATGATGCGAGTATTATATTGAGGAAATTGATTGATATACGATTATAAATGTTTCATATACTTTATTTAGATTTATTTGTTTAGTTTATAAAATATCTGCGTATTCATAATAGTGTATTTGCCATATGTGTCTTGTTTGATTTAACCATTTAAGCCTAGAGTCCCATAAAAGGGACATTGACAAACAGACAATGCCGCAGAACTCGGCGTCTGATCAGGGTTAACACTGTTTTGCATTAAGTTCAAACATTTCTACAAAACTTGAAATAATAAAAACTAATCAGACACACCTTATATAGGAAATGGACCTGCCCAAAGAGTTTAGGTAGAAGAGTCCATTCGGCATAAATGGGTTAAGGGGAATTGAAACCCATTCATGGGAAACAACTCTGTCAGAAATATTTGCCTTCCTTCTGAAAAGTCTACTCTAAAAGGAAAGAAATTCTTCTCCTTGTAAGCAAATTCCTTTTTTTTTTTTTTTTTTGTTGTTGTTTTTTTTTAAGCTCGGCTCAAGGTGAGCTTTTGAGACTGGTCTTCGTTCGTCGTCCGTCGTGCGGCGTCCGTCGTGCGTCGTCCGTCTGTCAACAATTTACTTTAAAGACATCTCCTCCTAAACCGGTGAATGGGTTTTGAAATAATTTTACAGGAATGTTTCTTGGGTGACCCTCTACCAAAATTGCCTAAATGGTTCCGCTCCGCTAAACAAAATGGCCGCCAGAAAAACAAAAACGACATCTCCTCCTAGGCCATTGAATGGATTTTGAAATAATTTCACAGGAATGTTCATTAGATAACCCTCTACCAAAATTGCCTAAATGGTTCCGCTCCGCTAAACAAGATGGCCGTCAGAGTTAAAAATAGAAAAACCTTTAAACGACATCTCCTCCCAGGCCAATGGCCCGATTTCAAAATAATTTTATAGAAATGTTCTTCTCATGCCCCTTTACCAAAATTGCTAAAATGGTTCCGCTCTGCTAAACAAAATGGCTACCAGAGCTAAAAATAGAAAAAAAACAACAACTTTAAACGAAATTTCCTCCCAGGCCAATGGCCAATTTCAAAATAATTTCATAGAAATGTTCCTCTCATGCCCCTTTACCAAAATTGCTAAAACGGTTCCGCCCCGCTAAATAAAATGGCCGCCAGAGCTAAACATAATAAACCCTTTTAAACAACATCTTCTTCTTGGCCAAGAGCCCGATTTCAAAATAATTTTACTGAAATGTTCCTCTCATGCCCCTTCACCAAAATTGCTAAAATGGTCGGCAGAGCTAAAAATAGAAAAAGGGCGTAGACTATCATGCGTATGTCAACAATTTACTTAAGAGACATCTTTTCTCCTAAACCGGTCAATGGATTTTGAAATAATTTTACAGGAATATTCCTTGAGTGACTCTCTACCAAAATTTCTAAAATGGTTTCACTCCGCTAAACAAAATGGCCACCCTGAGCTAAAAATAGAAAAACCTTTAAACGACATCTCCCATGCCAGTGGCCCGATTTCAAAATAATTTCACAGAAATGTTCTAATGCCCCTTTACCAAAATTGCTAAAATGGTTCCACTCTGCTAAACATGATGGCCGTCAGAGCTAAAAATAGAAAAACTTTTAAACGACATCTTGTCTTAGGCCTATGACCGGATTTCAAAATAATTTCACAGAAATGTTCCTCTTACCAAAATTACTAAAATGGTTCCGTTTGGCTGAACAAAATGGCCACCAGAGCTAAAAAAAAAAAAAGAAAAAGGGAGTAGATTGTCATGCGTCTATCAACAATCTGCTTAAGAGACATCTCCTCCTAAACGGGTGAATGGATTTTGAAATAATTTTACAGGAATGTTCCTTGAGTGACCATCTACAAAAACTGCTATAATGGTTCCGCTCTGCTGAACAAAATGGCCGCCAGAGCTAAAAGTAGAAAACCCTTTAAACAACATCTCCTCTTAGGGCTATGACCGGATTTCAAAATAATTTCAGAGAAATATTCCTCTTATGTCCCTTAATTAAAATTGCTAAAATGGTTCCCTTTGGCTTAACAAAATGGCCACCAGAGCTAAAAATAGAAAAAGGGCATAGACTGTCATGCGTCTGTCAACAATTTACGTAAAAGACATCTTCTCCTAAACCGGTTAATGGATTTTGAAATAATTTTACAGGAATGTTTCTTGAGTAACCTTCTACTAAAATTGCTAAAATGGTACCGTTCCGCTAAACAAAATGGCATCCAGAGCAGAAAAAGAAAGAAAATCTCCTCCTAAGCCAAGGGTCAGATTTCAAAATAATTTCATAGAAATGTTCCTCTAATACACCTTTTCCAAAATTACTAAAATGGTTCTGCTCTGCTGAACAAAATGGCCACCAGAGCAAAAAATACAAAAAAAAAAAAAAAAAAAATAACTTTAAAAAACATCTTCTCCCAGGCCTATGGCCGGATTTCAAATAATTTCGCAGAAATGTTCCTCTGATTAAGTCATATTCCTCTTGAGTGATGTGATACTCAGGTGAGCGATATATGGCCATCATGGCCTTTTGTTTTTTTGTTTTTTTTTTGTTTTTTTTTTTTTGTTGTTTTTTTATTGTTGTTGTTGTTTTTGTTTTCTAAGTCGCCTCTTAGCAAAGGGGATGGGGAGGCATATTGTTTTTGGGACGGATTCCGTTGGCGTAAATGTCAGCGTCGGAGTCGGGGTCGGCGTAAGACTTCTTGTCCGCTCTGTAACTTGAATACCCTTTGGAATATTTTGATGATACTTGTTAGAAATGTAGATCATGACGAGATGACGTGTCGCATACAAGATTGACAACTCTGGCTTTCTTACTTTTGCAGTTGTCACCCTTTGTTTTATTTGAAAAAGAGTTCGTGCCCGCTCTGTAACTCAAATACCCTTCGGAATATTTCGATGGTACTTGGCAGAAATGTAGAACAGAATAAGATGACGTGTCGCATACAAGGATGACAACTATGCCTTTCTTACTTTTGCCGTTATTTCCCTTTGTTATATTGGACAGTGATAATCTATTGATTTCGTGTCCGCTCTGTAAGTCAAAGACCCTTTTTAAACAAATTGAAATCCAATACTATTTCCTCAAGAGACTGGTGGACAACATTGAAAACTGTAATTGCTCCTAATACCTCTACCTCTATTCCTCCACTTCAAAACAATGACTCTGTCAGCCATGATGACCTTGACAAAGCAAATATCCTAAACGACTTTTTTAGGGATCAAACTGTCATTGACGAATCTAATGCTGTCCTACCTCAACTTGACCCATACACTATTAATTCAAATATGTACTCTCTACATTTTAGTCCAGCTGAAATAGAATCTGTTTTTAAATCCCTAAAAACAGGAAAAGCTACAGGTCCGGATGGAATGAACAACCGTATTCTTCGTGAACTCTCCAAGGAACTTGCTGTCCCCTTTTGCTCACTTTTTAACCAGTCTGTTGAGACAGGTGTCTTTCCACAATGTTGGAAAGTAGCTCATGTATGTCCGATATACAAAAACGGAGATCGATCACTTCCGTCAAACTACCGTCCTGTTTCTCTCTTGTGTACTTCAGCAAAAGTTACGGAAAGAGTTGTCTTTAAACATTTATATAACCACTTTTATGATAATAATATTATAACGCCATTGCAATCCGGTTTTATACCGTGTGATTCAACAACAAATCAGTTAACTTTCTTATATGACACCTTTTGTCAAGCACTTGATGCAGGAAAAGAAGTTCGAGTTGTGTTCTGTGATATTAGCAAGGCGTTCGATCGAGTATGGCACGCTGGTCTTTTGCATAAACTTCAGGCGTCTGGTGTTCTCGGTAATCTACTTAGATGGTTTAATTCATACCTTACCAATCGAAAACAATGTGTAGTACTACCGGGCGTCCAGTCAAAATGGAATTATGTTCGGGCTGGTGTCCCGCAAGGATCAATACTGGGGCCACTTTTGTTTTTATTATATATAAATGATATTGTGAAGGATATCGGTTCGAATATTCGTCTTTTCGCAGATAATACTAGTGTGTATATAATAGCTGACGATCCTGTTGCAGCCGCTGAACTTCTGAACTTAGATCTTGACAAAATCACCAAGTGGGCAAAAGAATGGCTTGTTAAATTTAATCCTAACAAAACTGAAAGTCTCCTGATCTCACGTAAAAGTAACCGCCTCTTTCACCCTCCTCTTTCTATGCTCGATCAACAAATAACTGACGTTGAGTCACACAAACATCTTGGGATCTATCTATCAAATGATTGCACATGGCATAAACACATCGAATATATCAAGGAAAAGGCATGGAACAGGATCAATGTAATGCGAAAATTAAAGTATAAACTAGACCGGCAATCTCTAGAAACAATTTATTTAACCTTCATTCGACCGGTTTTGGAATATGCAAATGTGGTATGGGACAATTGTACGCATTATGAAAAAGACGAACTAGAGAAAATACAGAATGAGGCAGCAAGAATTGTTACAGGCACTACCAAACTTGTTTCTATACACGCTCTTTATGAAGAAATTGGTTGGGATACTCTGGACTCGAGACGCAGAAAGCACAAACTCACACTATTTTATAAGATGTATACCAACCAAACACCTCCTTATCTATCAACACTAGTTCCCCCTTCTGTTAATACTTTCTCTGAATATAGTTTACGGAATTCGAATGATACTCAAACAGTTCATGCGCGTACGACTTTGTACTACAATTCCTTTTTACCCTCAACTGTTAGAGAATGGAATAATTTACCACTAGAATGCAGAAATAGCGAGTCTGTTAATTCTTTTAAACGCTCTATTAATGAAAGCTCAGTTATTGTGCCAAAATATTATAACTCCGGAAAAAGACGTTTCCAGGTCCTCCATACCCGTTTGAGAACAAATTGTAGTGCTTTGAACAATGATTTATTTCTGAAACGCATATGTGACTCTCCACACTGCCGGTGTGGTGCCATCGAAAATGCCTTTCATTTCTTCTTAAATTGTCCGCAGTACGCCCGTCAACGTGCAGATCTCATACACAATGTCTCTCAACATATCACCGTAAGTCTTCGCGTTCTCTTATTTGGGGACAGTACACTCTCCACCCAAACAAACACAACCATATTTGAGGCAGTACATAAATATATTCGGGACTCAAAGAGATTTTAAGTCATTACTATGATATTTAGCAACTTTTCCTTCTTGCATTTTCAAATTTGGAGAGAAATCATAGACATACACTCTTCATTTACACATAGTCTTTATCCAGAAACGAAACGATTGCTCCACCTCTCTCTCTCTCTCTCTCTCTCTCTCTCTCTCTCTCTCTCTCTCTCTCTCTCTCTCTCTCTCTCTCTCTCTCTCTCCTTATTGTTTCGATTATGTATATTGCTTTCTTTCGACTACCATTTCAATTGGACAACCATAACGTATATTATGTCATTTCAATGCTTGTTTTTCCGCCATACTGTACACTGAATATTGTTATCAAGGAGAGGAACCAAACAAGCAGATTGCTTTCGTTCCAATCCTATAAAGTGTGTTATGTGTTTTATGTACTAATCAAAGTATTGAAATAAAATATGTTTAAACCAAAGACCCTTTAGAATATTATTATGATACTTAGTAGAAATGTAGAACAGGTCCAGACGACATGTCGCGTACAAGAATGCCTTTCTTACTTTTGGCGTTATCTCCCTTTGTTATAGCTGACAGTGATTATCCATTGATTCGTGTCCGCTCCATAGTCAAAGACCCTTTGGAATATTTTTATGATACTTAGTAGAAACGTAGAACAGGACCAGACAAGGTATCACGTACAAGAATGGAAATTCTGCCTTTCTTACTTTTGGCGTTACCTCCCTTTGTTATATTCGACAGTGATAATCCAATGATTTCGTGTCGCTCTGCAAGTCAAAGACCCTTTAAAATATTTTTATGATACTTGGTAGAAATGTAGAACAGGACCAGACGATGTGTTGCATACAAGAATGACAACTCTGGCTTTCTCACTTTTGGAATTATCTCCTTGTATTTTGTTTGAAATAGATTTCTTGTCTTCTCTGTAACTGGAATACCCTTCAGAATATTTGGATGGTACCTGGTAGAAATGTAGAACATGCCAAGACGACGTGTTGCTTACACGAATGACAACTCTGCCTTTCTTACTTTGTCGTTATCTCACTTTGTTATATTTGACAGTGATTATGCATTGACTTCATGTCTGCTCTTAACTCATATACCCTTTGGAATATTTTGATGGTACTTGGTAGAAATGTAGAACAGGACGAGACGACGTCTTGATTACAAGCATGACAACTCTGCCTTATTTACTTTTGGCATTATCTCCCTCTGTTATATTTGACAGTGATTATGCTTTGCGCTCTGTAAGTTAAATACCCTTCAGAACATTTTAATGATACTTGGTAGAAATGCAGAACAAGACGAGATGTCACTTCACGTACAAAAGTGACAACCCTGGCTTTCTTTCTTTCGGAGTTATCTCCCTTTGTTTTGTTTTTGAAATTGATTTCGTGTCGGCGCTGTAACTCGAATACCCTTCGGAATATTTTGATCGTATTTGGTAGAAATGTAGAACAGGATGAGATGGCATGTCGCGTAAAAGAATGACAACTCTGCCTTTCTTACTTTTGGCATTACCTCCATTTGTTATATTTGACAGTGATTATGCATTGATTTCGTGTCCGCTGTATAAGTCTAACACCCTTTGGAAAATTTTGATTATACTTGGTAGTAATGAAGAACAGGACTGGATGACATGTCACATACAAGTATGACAACTTTGGCTTTTTTTTTACTTTTGGATTTATCTCCCCTTCTTGTGTTTGAATTTGATTTCTTGTCTCTGCTCTGTAACACGAATACCATTCGGAATATTTTGATGATGATTGGTACAAATGTAGAACAGGACGAGATGATGTGTTGCGTTCAAGAATGACAACTCTGGCGGGATTGGGGGGACATTTGTTTTTTGTTGTTGTTTTTTTTTTTTTTTTTTGTTTTTTTTTTTTTCCTTGTTTTTCTAAAAACGAACCTTTTCTATTTTTTTTTTTTTTTTTTTTTTTTTTTTTTTGTTTTTTTTTTTGTTTTTTAGAGGAAAATTGGTGAACAGGAATTAAACAGGAAGTCATAAAAAGTGTCTTTTTTGTGAAAAAATGGCGGAAGTTTTACCATGTGCATCAAGTCCCTTAAAATATGCAATTACATGAGCCGCGCTATGCGAAAATGTGATCATTTAAGAACACTGTAGACACAGATCAGCCTGCGCATTGGTGTCGTGTGACCAGGGTCTTCGTGATTTCAACAGAGACTGATTGTGAGTGTGCGTATGCTGATCTTAATCTGCGTATTTGTTTACGGACAATATAAGCTGCTCATCTTTTTCAAGAACTTTATAATCTGCACTTTTATTCGAGAATACTATAATCTTCATATTTGTTCAAGAACACTATAAATTGCACATTGGTTCCAGGACGCTATAATCTGCGCATTTATTCCAGAACACTATAATCTACATATTTATTCAAGGACACTATAATCTGCACATTTATTCAAGAACGCTATAATCTGCACATTTATTCAAGAACGCTATAATCTGCACATTTGTTCAGGGACGCTATGATCAGCACATCGGTTCGAGGACACTATAATCTACACATTTCTTCAAGAATATTCTAATTCACACATTTTTACAAGGACACTTTAATATGTACATTTGTTCAAGGCTACTATCTTACATTTTAAAGGACATCACAATCCGAATATTTGTTCAAGAACACTTTAATCTGCACAATTATTCATGGCACTATAATCTGCACATTTGTTCTAGGACACTATAATTTGCACATTCGGTCGAAGACACTATAATTGTTTCTCGAGGTTCATTTGAGAGTTGAATTATTACGTAGTCCGTCTCATAGACATTTTAAGAGTTAACACAAATATGGCAAATTTAAGCAAAATAATTAGATAAAAATCAGCGATATTTTTTTGTTTTCTATGTTTAATTTTATATAGGATAAGACTTGACTGTACATTCAAACTGCCTCCTTCGGAGACATCTGAATAAAATGTCTAATTTTCTGTGAAAATAAGAAGAAAAAAAAAACATTCTTATTGCCGTATGTCGTCTATTTAATTTATATGATGTTAAACTTTAAGCTTTTAACACAGGATACTGTCTGATATACTTGCTCAAAGTGAGACTCCACCCCTATTCAAGGGAGTGGGGGTGCGATTTAATAAATCAAACAGTTCCATAAATTATTTCTGGGGCATTATAGCAACCTTTGAAAGAAATGTTTTATTTATTGAGAATTCCGGCGACCCTGGCAATTCAGTACTTTATATAGCAAACATAAGGAACAGTGGAGGGTAAAAAAGTATGTGGAAGTTCATGTGATGTTGATAATGTCCTTCTTTTTCATTATCATCTCCATCACGTGATTCACGCCTATTCACAATAAGTGGCAGTGCACATGAGTACTCCCGGTGACAGTTCTTGTGAAGCCTTTGAACTGTCATATTGCTGGCTATTTGGGGTACTCTTGAACAATACAGTCGACCCTCGTTATCTCGAAGTTCAAGGGACTTTCTGAAATACTTCGAGGTATCCGTACTTGACATATCAGATTTGCAGAATTGAGGAAAAAATAAATCGAACAATCACATTTCCCAAATGAATATGTAAAATGACTACTGAAGTTAGAGATATGCTGAAAATATTGTGGAAAAGAGGAGAAATTTCTCCTCTTTTCCACAATATTGTGTTACATGTTGTTAAATTTCCATGTTACAACAGGGGCTAGATTTTCATTGCGAGATAAGCGGTCATTCTAGATAACGAGAGTCGACTGTATTTATCATACTTTTCTATCTAAGATGTTCGCAGAACAAGCAAACAAGTATCCAGTGATGTTCAAAACTAAAAGAGGAAGATATTGCGTTCCATTGTATTTTGCTTGCAGACATTCATTTATTAGAGAATATAAATTGATTCCACACGAACATAATGATAACAACTCAAAGACTGCCTTATAACAAAACCAACAAGAAAGACAGTTGTGAACAGCGATAAGTCGCAACAGGCCTGCTCAGTTACATCACGAAAACACGCCTATATAATTTTGACCCCTCCCCGCTCAAACCCCACTTAAATATAGTAAAACTGGCATTTACAGGGGTATACATTATTTTTCTTATATAGATTGTGGTACACATTAGAACCGCCTCGCCGAGGCGGTTCTAACGAGTACCCACAATCTATGTTTTGAGCAGAAATATGAAAAATATCAAAGTTTTTTTATTTGAAAATTTTCAGTTTTTGGAGGTGAAATCTTCTGTATATTTGAATAGGTGTGTTTTCTTAATGCTATCCTTGAATATTGATTTTCAGGGAGCGGATCCAGGATGATATCTGAAGGAACTTGATTCGATCAAATTACCGTAACTACTCTACGTATTCTGAAAGACAGGCCTGAGCAAACAGTGTAGCCCTAGACACCTGACGCCGCAGCCTGTTCAGTGTCTATACTGGATGTTACTCATCCAACAAATTTACACGCATTCATAGGTGGTCAAATTGAATTGTTGGAGAGAAGTATAAGGTAAAGAGTAAGAGGTGTGAATCTTTAGGGTAAATACGGTATCCCAAAATTTTTCATGAAAATGAAAATTTGTGTCAAAGTGGGGTTCGAATGAACCCCTCTCCCATCCCCTCCCCCTCGCCCCCCCCCCCCCCCCCCCCCCCCCACTTCCAACCCACCCCCCCCCCCCCCCCCCCCCCCCCCCTGAATCCGCCCCTGAATTTTGCTGTGTTTGATTAATTTAGTGAGAACATTGAAGAAAGTGATAATTTATTCAAAACTGTCAAAGATCCGCCCAATTTTGTTTCTTACTGTAAAACTTCAATGACTCGAACACCGCCGATCGTCTTTATCGTGGCTGATTCGAACGCGTTGTTTTAGTTCCTTGGAAATTCTTCACGTAGCTCAAGAGAAAAAATATTTAGGGATATTTGAGGGAAATCTTATTTCACCGTGAAAATGTATGCTATGTGTATTCATGAAAATTGCCTCATCGTACCATTATGCTTAACTCTCACTGGCTCGAACTACCTATGTCTAGAACAAATTTCCATGGTCCCAAGGATGTTCGAGCCATTGAAGTTCGTCTCACGGTAGGTATAACTTTTCGAGATTTCTACTTTAAAATGTCAAAGGCTCTCGTACATAGTAATACTTTGTTATTGCCTTTTGTAAAAGCCTGACTGGAACAATTACCGTATTCGACCTAATTGCCGCACTGTGCGCTTAGAAATTAAAATTACTGGAAAAACAAATATATGTCTACCTACTAAGGATACACGTTAAAAAATATCAGCAAAGGATTTATTTGATGATGTTTATGCCATTTTTTTATTTGCTTTATAAAACATATGTTATGGGTACTTGTTTGAATTGCATTGACTAGTCGAAGCAATTCAAATGAGTACTTACAACAGAAGTAGACAAAAAGTACACTTATTGTAATCAGAAGACTACGAAATTACTTGACTGTGCGCTTATAGGAATATGTGCGGTAATTATGTCGAATACGGTATGAGACAGGATCAAAGGAAAACGAATTTTAATGGTAACTAATGAAACTGTTTATTCTCATTTCATATTTGGTTTTCCTGTTACATTTTGAAGTTTCTTTCTTTCTTTCTTTCTTTCATTCTTTCTTTCCCGGGTAGGTCAAAACCTAAGACGTCAAATTAATCGAATTTAGTCTGAGAACGAATTGACCAAAAGGAGAACGATTTGACCAAAAACAAAGTGACCAAAATTGGAAGGAATTGACCGTTGAAATATTGTCGAGTTCGAGTAAAGTATATCTAAAATACTATAAAAGATTTGGAGCAGCAGCTGTTTCTAAGGGAGTTATTGGAATATGCTTCTGAAGTATGGGATGGTTGTAATCTGTCAGATACTAACAGGTTAGAGCAAGTACAGCTGAATGCGGCTCGTATAGTTACTGGACTCCAGGTATTCTCTTCACTTAGATCACTATATTTAGAAACCGGTTGGGAAACGCTAGCTGAAAGAAGGAAAAAGTTCATCACGAGAACAAGCCTATATAATGTTGACCCCCTTGAACCACACTTTTATATAGTAAAACTGGGGTTTACAGGGGTATACATTATTTTCTTATTTCTGCTCAAAAACATAGATTGTGGGTACTCGTTAGAACCGCCTCGCCGAGGCGGTTCTAACGAGTACCCACAATCTATGTTTTTAGCAGAAATATGGAAAAATATCAGAATTTTTATCTGAAAATTTCCATTTTTGGAGGTAAAATTTTCAAACTATTTGAATAGGCTTGTTTTCGTAATGAATTCTTATGTACCAAATAATCAAAAATGAAACTCCTAGTTATTTGAATGACCTGCTTCCAAGCTTGGTAAATGATGTAAGCAATTACAATCTCACAAACAATACCTATTACGATTTACCTTTCTGTAGGTTATGTTCGTATGAAACGTCTTATTTTCCTTCCACCCTGAAATTATGGAATGACCTTAACACCGAAACTCGTAATATCCCCACATTATTACAATTCAAATCATCTATCCGACATCAGCCAACAAGAGTAGGTGAACACTTATCAGTCGGCGAAAGGAAATACAATACAGTCGAACCTCGTTATCTCGAACTCGCTTATTTCGAATTACCGCTTATCTCGAAGTGAAAATCTGGTCCCTGTTTTAACATGAAATTATGACAACAGGTAACAAAATAATGTGGAAAAGAGGAGAAATTATTCCTAAAGGAGCAATTTCTCCTCTTTTCCACATTATTTTATATATATATTTCTAACTTCAGGAGTCAAATTACACATCCATTTGTTAAATGTGATTGTTCAATTTATTATTTTACTCACTCTCTCAACTCTGATATGTCGAGGTACGGATATCTCGAAGTGTTTCAGTGAGTCCCTTGGAATTCGAGATAACGAGAGTCGACTGTATTATCTTAACAAGGATAAGGCATATGTGTAGTAGTTTAAACGCAGATCTTTTCCACGTTAACATAGTTCCTTATTCAAGTTGTAGTTATGGTGTATTAGTCAAAAACGCCGAACACTATCTCTTTGAATGCACCCTTTACAACACCCAAAGACGAAGATTATTGCAAATAATACACCAAATTCAAACTATTCCTACTGTAAACTTTGATAAAATACTTTAGCCAAACGGTAGTACCTTACACGACTTTGAAACAAATAAACAAATTATACTAGCAGTTTTAAAATTCATAAAATACACTAACAGATTTGACTAATTATCCAATCGTGTGTACTTGATTTCCAAACATTTCGTTTTTTGCTCGTGCTTAAAGCTTACATCAGCATATTGAAAAGACTGCACTGTCAAAGACCACAACTTCTTTTATAAGTATGTTTCTTTTCTAACTTGTTATGTAAAATGTTTGTTTTGCACCATTGTACCTCTAAATGAATGTATTTCATGCTATAGGATGAGGACCATCTTATGTTGTTATAACTTGTGTCCAATCCCTTTGTTTAAAATGCAATAAAATATGATTAATCTAAGGGAGAGGCTCACTCTAGAAAGCTGTTGCATGGTACTTTAACCCATTGTTGCCGGGAGACACGTAAAAAGGTACTTGGCAAACAGTGCAGACCTAGATCAGACGTCGCAGAATGTGGCGTCTGATCAGGGTCTCCACTGTTTGCAAATACTTTAGCCATTTTTTTCTCTAGGAATATGTAAATCTCATAGCTGGATTTACCTAAAATTGAAATTGGAGCCATCCAATATATAGTGTGGAAGAGTCTGTTCCGTCTACAATGGGTTAAGACGATTTCGCTGCTAAAAATTGAGCCTCAAAGTGAGATTATTTACCGTCGGACACGTGTGCCAAGCGAAGACTCCGATCTGGACCCGCGTCTATAGGTTGTAATAAGTTTGACTGCGGAAAGCAAAGATCCTGATCAGACTATACGGATGTTTCATCACGAAAACACGCCTGTGTAAATTTGACCCCCTTAAACCCCACTTTTAAATAGTAAAACTGGGGTATACAGGGGTATACATTATTTTTCTTATTTCTGCTCAAAAACATAGATTGTGGGTGCTCGTTAGAACCGCCTCGTCGAGGCGGTTCTAACGAGTACCCACAATCTATGTTTTGAGCAGAAATATGGAAAATGTCAGATTTTTTTTATCTGAAAACTTTCAGTTTTTGGTGGTGAAAATTTCAATATATTTGAATAGGCGTGTTTTCGTAATGCCCTACCCGCGCAGGCTTCGAAGATCATGCGCTACCAACGAAGATTCGGATTATCCCGTGCATCAGTGTAACCTTCACTGCCCGCTAATAGAGGAGTCTTGACTATCCACAGAGCGTGCAGCGGAAACCTATCTACGGAGCGTAACGCGAAAACCTATCCACAGGGAATGCAGCGAAAACCTATCCACAGAGCATATAGCAAAAACCTATCCACAGAGCGTACAGCGAAAACCTATTCACAGAGCGTGCAGCGAAAACCTATCCACAGAGCGTGCAGTGAAAATCAGTCCACAGAGCGCACAGCGAAAACCTATACACAGAGTGTGCATCGAAAACCTATACACAGAGCGCGCAGCGAAACATGGGTTTTCCCTGCTCCCTATGTAGATAGTCAGGTGTTCTATAGGACGTACTGCCGTGACGTCATCGATTGGAATACCAGTGTGATTACCTGGCATGGTGCAATCTTCACTGTCCGCTAATATATTAGCCATGACTATCCACAGAGCGAGCAGCAAAAACCTATCCACAGAGCGTGCACCGAAAACCTATCCACAGAGCGTGCACCGAAAACATATCAACAGAGCGTGCAAATAAAACCTATCCACAGAGCGTGCAGCGAAAACCTATCCACAGAGCGTGCAGCGAAAACCTATCCACAGAGCGTGCAGCGAAAACCTATCCACAGAGCATGCACCGAAAACCTATCAACAGAGCGTGCACCGAAAACCTATCAACAGAGCGTGCAACTAAAACCTGTCAACAGCGCATGCAGCGAAAACCTGTCCACAGAGTGTGCAACGAAAATCTTTCCTCAGAGCATGCAGCGAAAACCTATCCACAGAGTGCGCAGCGAAAATCTTTTCTCAGAGCGTGCAGCGAAAACCTATCCACAGAGTGTGCATCGAAAACCTATACACAGAGCGTGCAGCGAAAACTCCCTCTGTGGATAGTCAAGTTAGCGGACAGTACAATACTACAGACACGCAGCCTGATCTGAGTCTTCGCTACCGTGCACATATCATAAGGTACAACTCCTCAGGTGGCGGTTAATATTCGTATGATGCAGGCGTTATAAGTCAAGGTACGATTCCTCAAGTTGCGGTTCATTTTCGCATGGCGCAGGCGGTATTAGTCTGGTTTGGTCGCATCTTTACAACATCAAGTTTTTCATTATCTGAAGTAGCAGAGGATTAAATATTTTGCTAAAACTATTATTGCAAAGATAATGAACATTTACAGATTATTTTCCCTATCGCAAACTTCATAATCAAATCAGGACCAAGTTGGTAGGAATCATAATTTGATCAATTTCTTCTTCTGCTGAAAAGAGTAAGGATCTTTTAAATGAAGAATTTTCGAGCACCTTGCGGGAAATAAGCTTCCCATTAAACCCACTATCACTTCTGCTGGATGGAGATGTTATTTATTGGAACCCATTATATCTCGTCTGCTTCGCTTGACATTAAGAGGCATCGACATCAAAATGGCGCAATCTTAACGGGAAGTCAAAAGTAGTTGTTCCGCAGTTAATGTAATTTTGTTTTCTGATTGGCTACTTTTCAAGTATTCATCCGCCTCAGAAGCTTTCGATATTGATACGGAATGAAATTATCCGTATTACTCAGCTAAACCCTTAAAGTAATGAAAAAAGGAGACAATTTAATCCAGACATAGCTAGGTTCTCTTTTAAGCTGATGAAACAACGCAAATAGAATATGTTTAAAACTAAAGTCTGACCTTGTCAAATCTATTTTCCAAGAGAGGCATCAACACTGCTTATATACTTGTATGTATGCGAAATCATAGCTCCAGATAAGAAGGGGTACCAGGAAAATAGTTTTCTTATTTTTCCACAAAATATATGTTGTTGGTACTCATTAGAAGCGCCTCGCTGAGGCGCTTCTAATGAGTACCTACAACATATATTTTTTGTGAAGAAATAAGAAAATTATTTTCCGCGGCGCTTCTAATGAGTATCCACAAAATATGGTTTCTTGGAGAAATAAGCAAAACTATCAACAATTTCTTGTTGAAAAAAAAAAGCGCCTTATCTGATTGGGCACAAATTTAGGGGAGGCAAGTTTGTTAGAATTGTTTTGCTTCTCTTCTGAAAATGAGTCTTTGTTTGTTTGGGTTGAGGTTTTACAGTCCAGTCAACCTATTAGGCTCATGTCGAGCCGGTCAGTTTACCTAACCACCCTTTTTTTCTGGGCAGGCTTAGTTCTTTAAGCGGTTAACCAGTACTTGTGCACATTCATTCACCAGAAACTAGAAAAAATTTCATGATCAATCTCCCCGAAAGAATGTCGCCGGACCCGGCGGAGATCGAACCCGCGACTTCCTGATCACCAAACGGACGCGCATCCGACTGAGCCACACAGCGTTGAAACAACATTGATACAACGTCAAATTGAATCGACGTTGTTTCAACGTTGTGTACACGCTGGGCTGATACTTCTTTGGTTGTCAAGACGTCCTTCTTCGTGCACAACGTCAATTACGTTGTGACGTCACGTGTCGTGTCGCTTTACGTCATATGTAATACTTGTAATGGTGGAGTGTAACCACTGAGTTCTCCAGAAGAAAACCTTTCAATGGATACAATTACTGAAGATGAGGAAGCATCGGTACCAATGGCTAAAAAGCCGAGTGGGTAGGTGTATCACACAGTCTGCATTCTGCTTAAATCTGCATCGGACTGTTATCGGCCCGACATCAGTCCTGTCGGGCCAATAACGATTCGATATAGATTTTAAAAGAACGCTAGCTGGGCGTATTTTATTCAGTACTCTGCTAAAGTATATTACTCATTTATTTGTTGACGATCCAGGATTCGAATACATCGGACATTCATTTCACTATCCTTTCGACATCACCCGTCAAGACGTTTTTGCATGGCGTTTTATTGATTGATCATATATTATCAGAAACCATTTGTCTTTTCAGTTTCTGTGTTTTGTTCTCAAATATTTAGCCTTGAATTTTATTTACGGCCAGACATTAGTCTGACCTATGCAATTTCTATAGAAAAGTGATTGTTTTGGAATCTGTCATTTCGACATCACTCGGAAAGAAGTTTCTGCGTGGCGTTTTATTTTAAATGAAAATACTTTGTTCTGATTGACCATATCTTATCAAAAAAAAATTGTATTTTCTTTTTTCTGTGATTTAATCGCAAGTAATTTTACTTTTTCTTTGCTGAATTTGACTTATTGATGTTTTGCAACAATATTGTGAAAATTTAAGAAAAATTGAACAAGCTGAACTTGTTGAAAATCTGCTTCCAAGTTACCTACCCTACAGATTTCTGCATAATTTGAATTCATTTTTACTAGTAAAAGTGAAAATATTTGATGTTTAAAAAAAATGATTAGAATAAAACTTTTAGTGCATAGGTAGTTACGACAAATGGTTTCGCATTAAATCATGACAAAAGTTTGCAAATTTACTTCTTCTGTGTAAAGCGCCAAGCAAAAAACGACTTTCTGAAAGATGGCAAAAGCACAGTAAATATTTTTAACTCTTCTCAGCTAATTTTTAATTGTTGATGTTTCACAACAATACTTATGTGTCTATTGTACAGGTAAAAAAATGAGCAAACGGAACATTTTGAAAACCTGCCTCCAAGTAAACTACTCTACCGATATCTGCTTACAATTTGCAGTCTTTTTGTACTGTGTGAAAAAGAGAAAATTATGACAAAAGTTTGCAAATTTATTTATTAATTTTTTTATACGCAAAACGACAAGCAAAAAAAGAAATGATTTTCCGAAAGATGTCGAAAACAGTACACTTTCAAAGGAGGCATCGCTGTCAAAATCAATTTTTAGAGCCGACATATTTTCAAAAAGAATGTGATATGCAGAAAGGCAAAGAGTATTCATTTACAATTCGTTCGTTCATTCACTCACTCACACAATACATGTAGCTTCCCATCCGTTCAATTCTACCTCTCTTCTACACTCACGTTCTCACTCACGTTCTCACCCACTCACCCACTTACTCACCCACTCACTCACTCACACACACTCAATCACCCACTCACCCACCCACAATCAACACCCTCCCTCCCACACTCACTCACACCTTCACTCCATCCCTCACTTACCCATAGCAACAGATAAGGCGCTTTTTTTTTCATCGGAAAAATGCTGATATCTTTCTTATTTCTCAATGAAAACATATATTGTGGGTTCTCATTAGAAGCGCCTCGGTGAGGCGCTTCTAATGAGTACCCACAACACATGTTTTCGTCCAGAAATAAGAAAAATATTATGTGGATACCCCCTCTTATCTGTAGCTATATGCTTACCCATTCTTTGTCTTTCTAGTGATGTACGTGAAAAACTTATGCAGATACGGAAAAAGAAAAGAATAATTGCTGAAGAGGAATCCGATGATAATGGTAGTGATACAGACCTGGAACTAGAAGGTATCATATTTTACCCTAAGTATCCGGATCTCTTTAGGAGACTGGATATATTATTATTTGGTAGACTATCCGCCATATTTTCCAAGGGAGACAGATTTTATGACTTCCTGTTTGCTTTCTTGCACACCATTCCCCTTCTGAATAGGGATCTACTCTGAAAAGGGACTCCCTAAGGGAGCAAATTCTTTCCTTTTAGAGCCGATTCCTTTTCAAACGAGAAAAAAAGCAATAAGTAAACGAGAGTTGCCTCTTGAACGTATCTGTTCCTCTTTACGCTTAGCTGTACACTTCCTAAAATTTGAACCAGTCAGTTTACCTGGTGATGTTTCTAAAACTATTTGAATGGTGGCAAATAGTGTAGACCTTTATCAGAGGCCGCGTACTTTGTTTGATTCAAATGCCTTATCAGGAGCTTTGGCCAGGAGTTATAAATTTTAACCTTACAACTCTCACGGCAAAATTGAGCAGACGACATTTAATGATATTCCAAAGAAAAGGAGACATTTAGCATGAAATTTCAAAGCACGTTTTCTGAGAAAAAGAAGAAAACAATGTCTGCTGACAATATTATTACCACGCATAGTTTAGCCACGTCAAGTGTGGCGCAAAATGCAGTCAGATTCATCTTGCGCATGCGCAAAGTCTCATCCGGGCATTTGCTCTCCATTGATACCAACTATAATGTCAGCTGTTTCTGTGAGCGCACAGCGAAGGCCCTGATCAGACTGCGCGTCCGCGCAGTCTGATACGGGCCTTCGCTGTCCGTATATGCCCAAAGACATTTTTTGCACGGCATGACCCATTTTATCTCTTTCAGAGGAGAAGGAAGACTACGACCGATTCGGAAGGACAGAATATTTGAATGCATGTCGTCTGCTCAATATTGTACCAGCGTCCTACTTCTTACGTCACATACAGGACGAGACTCTCAAGCTGGGGCACCATGGGCTGGGCATACAAGGATGTAGGGCTCTGGCCTACCCACTACAGGTATTACTAAGGGGAATTGATTTACAGATGACTCGCGCTATCTCAAATCTTTAGAACTCAAACTACTGCTTAAGTCAAACTAAATTTTGGATAATGTTTGTTTAGTTTTGCTGAATG
This sequence comes from Anodontia alba, assembly GCA_964016985.1. Classification (NCBI taxonomy): domain Eukaryota; kingdom Metazoa; phylum Mollusca; class Bivalvia; order Lucinida; family Lucinidae; genus Anodontia; species Anodontia alba. The sequence continues at coordinate 35,162,987 of OZ024823.1, forward strand.
CTCTTTGCATTTCAAATCCTGTTATCTCAACTACTCTTATCTCAAATGAAAATTATTGTCCTTTAATGTTTGAGATAATGAGTCCATTACACCATTAGGCAGGCAAGGCTGTCAAAATTGTTTTGCTTCCCTTCTTTAAAAGCTTTACTCTAAAAGGAAAGACTTTGACCATTCCTTTTAGAGTACACCATTTCACAAAAATAAATAAACAAATAAAAAAAAAAAAATAACAAAAAAAAAGGTTTGGTATGCAGTAAATAAAACAGGAAGTCACAAAACTTGTCTCCCTTCGCGGAAATGGCAAAAAATTTACCAAGTGTATCCACCCCCTACAGGCGAACTGAAAATGAGGTCAACGCTTAGCACTGTGGGTAAATTTTCGGTAGACGACATATCTAAATACTTGTTTTTCCCAGAAACAGATTTTGACATTCATGCAAATTGTCTCCAGGGGAGATAATTTGCAGGAAATGTCACATCCTCTTTTCTGGGAAAATTTTTTAAAAAATGTATCAGTTTGTCGTCGGCTGAACTTGCCAAAGGAGTGGTTAATGTTACTGTTTTACATTTACTGTTTTTACGCAAAATCTTCGAAAGTAGGTCCAGACTGTCCTAAGTTGTACACAGTTTTGTCCGTCTACGAGTAATCTACGATTCGTCCTAGGTAGCAAAACAACATGATATTTCACAGCTGCAGCAGACAACATTTTGATTTTTTTTTCAGCGAAAATAAGACTTGGCATTTCATGAGAATCGTCTGCATGAGACGATTCTCATGAAATGCCAAGTCTTATTTTCTAAGGCAGACGATTTTACATAAAATGCCAAGTCTATTGTTTGTTTGTTTTTTTTTCTAAAAAAATGATAAAGGTAAATAGAACGTTGTCTGCTATAATTTTGTTTAAAGTTAAGATTTGACTCACAGCAAGACGGATAGTGTACTTTCGGACATGAGCACACCTCGAAGACTTCGATCACACTGTGACTAACAGAGCAAATCTGACCTACAAAAGTGTGGTTTTGATAAGATATATTTTTATTTCTCAATATATTCGTTTTGGAAAATCATGGGTCAGTTGTATGTTTATTACAGAATACATATGCTTTTAACAGTATAGCGCTCGATACTTTCGTTTTTGAGACAGTCAAAGACAGTTTTTTATGGGGCGGATTCACGGTGGGGGGGGGGGGGGGGGGAGGATGGAAGTGGGGGCTGGTTCGTGGGGTTCAGTCGAACCCACCTCTGATTCAAAATTTCATTTTGGATAAATTTGGGATACCGTTTGTGCCCTTAATAGTCACATCCTTTACTTTTTGTCTTATATTTCTGTTCAACAAGTCAATTTTACTACCTGTGAATGTTAGTAAAAGTGCTGGGTGATTGGAAAACAGTGTAGACCCTGATCAGACGCCGCGTTCTGTGGCGTCTGCTCTTGGTCTACACTGTTTGCTCAGGCCTGTCTGTCCGAATACGTAGAGTAAGTACGGGATTTGATCAAAGATCTTTAGCATATTAGTTAAAGAAGCTAGATAACCAAAACATTTAAGCCTTTACCAATCATATCACAGGTAACCTCCCTTTGTGCTTGTCGGTTACTTTTGTCATCTGAAAATGCGACCATCAAAGAAGAAATTAGATGTTTGAGCAACTTCCCAGCGGACACCTGATGCTTATACATACAGAATATTTTATTTTCTTCTTTTTTTTTCAGTGTAAAATCGAATTTTATTTCACCGAATGAACACCAAATGTAGTATTTTCACGAGTGGAGATAGTCACGAGTGAAAATACAAGTTTGATGTTCATCATAGTGAGTGAAAATTCGATCTTACACTGAAAAAAAAATAATCAAAACTTCTGTTTTCTTTTTTTTTTTTTTTTTTTTTTTGTTATTGTTGCTGTTGTTGTTGTTGTTTTATGCTTTTATTCACAATTAAATTCTACCTACTCTCTGACTCTTACATCGGGAACTTAACCTTTTATCCCTAGTCATTTCGCGTCATTTTGATCTTGTTCAGCGTGTTTATGGGCATAATATTGGGTTAAAAACGTGTACCTAGAAAACGAGGGCAAATAAATTTCAAAGCAATACAACACAAAAATCGACACAGACAAAATGTCGCAGTAGGTGGTAAAATGTAGTCCGCCTGACGTCGCATGCAGAAAAAGAGTTTTGTCAGCGCAATAAATGACGCCAGCGGTTCTAACGAAAAAACCTTACATTTTCACATAATGTCAGACAAGTATACTTCGTCTTAAACCTTTTAACGATGTTTTGACCCAGAATTCATGGGGAATTCGATTTCAAGACAAAAGGTAGTCCCAAACAGTGAAAATTCGAAAGTCGTAATTTCATTGTTTGAAACGGAAATTATCGGTTTCGATCTCTATATTTCACTGAAAAACATAAAAGAAAGCCTCGTATTAACGTCGATGCAAACAGTGTTGTATAAACGTCATGATTTTACATCGACGTTACTGCCACGTTGTATGAACGTGATGTTAATGCGACGTTGTATAAACATCATGTGCCCGCTGGGTCATGTCTATCGTCACAAATAAGGGACCTTGGCAAACAGAGTAGACCCGGATCAGACGCCGCAGAAAAAAGACAAAACAAATTTGAAAAGACCCGACGACCCCAGCCCCTTGTAGATATCCTACGGTTCTTAATGTCGTTGGATTCTTTATCCAATTCTCTGTAACTTTTATTTTTTTCAATTTTTATTCCTTTCAAAGCGGTCTTAACTCCAAAAGATGACCAATATGCCAGCTCAGTGCGAACAGAGATAGTCCAGATCAGATTGCACCATGAAACCATGCCTATATAATCTTGACCCCTTAAACCCCACTTTTTTATAGTAAAACTAGGGTTTACAGGGGTATACATTATTTTTTTTCTTATTTCTGCTAAAAAAAATAGATTGTGGGTAGTTAGAACCGCCTCAACGAGGCGGTTCTAGCGAGTACCATAAACCTATGTTTTGAGCAGAAATATGAAAAATTTAAAAATTTCAGAGTTTTTCTTTTTTTTTTTTTTTTCTATCTGAAAATTTTCAGTTTTTTGAAGGTGAAATTTTTTATATATTTGAATAGGCGTGTTTCCGTAATGGCACATCCGCACAATCTAATCCAGGCATTCTCTGTTCGTCAATGATTCTATTAAAGAACAGCGTTACCGGGACCCTGGTCAGACTAAAGGGATGTATAGACTGATCTGGATCTTCGCTGCCCGCATATGCCTTAAAGACACATGCTTGCCTGGATTTAGATGCGGGGGGGGGGGGGGGGGTTGGGGGACTGACCCTTCATCCCCACCCCTTTTGACACAAAATTTCATTTTCATAGGCAATTATGAATAAATGTGATAAATTTAGGATACCGTTATTACTATCGATATTCGCACTCTTTACCCTTTGCCATATACAGTCAGCTCTCGTTGTCTCGCATTCCAAGGGACTTTCTAAAACACTTCGAGATATCCGTTCCTCGACATATCAGATTTGCGGAAGTGAGGAAAAAAGTAAATCAAACAGCCACATTTAACAAATTAATATGTAATCTGACTCCTGAAATTAGAGACATATTGAAAATATTTTGGAAAAGAGGAGAAAGCAATTTCTCCTCTTTTCCAAAATATTTTGTTACCTGTTGAAAGGTTTCCATGTTAAAACAGGGACGAGATTTTCACTTCGATATAAGCGGCTATTCGAGATAAGCGAGGTCGAAATAAAGAGAGTCGATTGTATTTCTCTTCAAAAAAACAATCAAAAAAAAAATTACTACCTACCTATAAATGTGTGTAAAATTGCTGGGTGAGTGGCAAACAGTGTAGACCCTGATCAGACGCCGCGTTTTGTGGCATCTGATCTGGCTGGGTCTTCACTGTTTGTTTAGGCCTGTCTTTCCGAACATTACGAAAACACGCCTATTCAAATATAATGAAAATTTTACCGTCAAAAAATGAAAATTTTCAGATAAAAAAATTCTGATATTTTTCATATTTCTGCTCAACACAGATTGTGGGTACTCGTTAGAACCGCCTCGACGAGGCGGTTCTAACGAGTACCCACAATCTATGTTTTTTGAGCAGAAATAAGAAAATATAAGGTATACCCCTGTAAACCCCAGTTTTACTATATAAAAGTGGGGTTTAAGGGGGTCAAAATTATATAGGCATGTTTTCGTGATGAAGTAGAGAAAGTGCGGTGATTTGATCAAATCGAAACCCTCAGAAATCATCCTGGATCAGCCCCTGCCTGACAAGGCTCATATTTATCTATTTCAGCACAATACCAGTGTTATTAGTCTTGAAATTCAAGACAACTGGTTGGAGGGAGAAGGGGGAGAATACATTGCTGAGATGCTTAAGGAAAACTGCTACATTGCGAGTTTGGTAAACAGTTTTGATTAGTTATTTATTGAATGTTCCCTTATGTTTAAACTTTTTATTTTAACTTAAGCTCACCTTAGCATATCTGACTCATAAATAGTGAAAAACGTTCCGATTCAAAATCCAAGATGGCCGCCATCTCGAAAATCTTTGTATGAATTTCTTCTTCTGCACCGAAAGGTCAGTTGATTTGAAAGTTTGTATAGGAAGTATCCGGGTGTTTCGCTCGGAAATCCAAAATGTTGGTCGTGATCTGTTTTAACTTCTTTTCCTGAACCGAAAGGCGAAATAACTCGAAACTTGGTAGCAAGTACCTGGGCAATTTATAGATCAAAAGTAGCTAAAATCGTTCCGATCCGAAATCCAAGTAGCCGCAATGGCTTCCAGCTTAAAGAATTCTATTTTGAACCTTAACCGAAAGGCGAATTGACTCGAAGCTTGGTAGAAATTATCAAGGTGACTTGTAGATCAAAAATCGTCAAAGACGTTCGACCCTAACTCCAAGATGACACCTTAGCCGCATTCTAAAAAATCCATTATGAACTTCTCCTTCTGAACCTAATAATGGATTGACTCGAATTCAGGACAACTACTAAATCAAAAATGCATGGTGATAATCGTTCCAAGCATAAATCCGAGATGACTGCTATCGCCGCTAGCTTAAAACTCTTCTTTGAGCTTCTTCTCCTAAACCAAAGAGCGGATTGACCTAAAACTTGGCAGGAATTATCAAGGAAGAAACTCGCGTTTAGTGCAGATGTTAATTGAGCCAGCGCATGACAAAACCTACAAGGTGGCATGTGCGCCCAGCGAAGACTCAGATCAGCCTGGGCATCCGCCCAGTCTGATCAGAGTCATCGCCGTCTGTATGAAAATAATTTGGGTCCTTAGATACCCATTGAGCGTACAGCGAAGATTCTGATCAGACTGAGCGGATGCCCAGGCTGATCTGAATCTTCGCTGGGCGCACATGCCATTTTGTAGGTTTAGTCATGCGCTGGCTCATATGATATCCAGTATGACCTGCATGCGGAAAAAATAAATGTTGGTCAGTTGTAGAAGTAAATCCTTTCTCTATTTGGGGCAAGTTGTTCCAGATGTAGATCTCTCGTCCTCTAGTTTTACTATGCTGTCGACAATTTTATAGACACGAGGTGCTCAAGGTCAGCTGTTGTGGTCAGTCAATGTCTGTCGTCCGTCGTGCGTGGTGCAGCGTCAACAATTGCTTTAAAAGCCTACTCCTCCTACAACCCTGAGCCTTTGAACTCGAAACTTCGTAGGAAGCATCGCGGTGACTTGTAGATTAAAAATAAATAAATAAATAAAATCGTTCCGATCGTAAATCCAAGATGACCGCAATGGCGGCCATTTTGAAAATTTATTTTTCGCTTCTCCTGAACCGAAAGGCTAATTGACTTGAAACTTGGTAGGATGCATTGGGGTGAATAGCAGATCAAAAATTGCTAAAGTAGATCCGATCGGAGCTCCAAGATATGGCGGCCATCTTGAAAATCTGTTTTTCGCTTCTTCTTCTGAACCGAAAGGCCAGTTGACTTGAAACTTGGCTTCTCCTCCTGAACCGAAAGGCCAGTTGACTTGAAACTTATTAGGAATTATCAGGGTGACTTGTAGATAGAAAAATAGCTAAACTTGTTTCAATCAGAAATCCAGTATAGCCGCCATGGCGGCCTTCTTGAAAATCTATTTTTCGCTTCTTCTCCTGAACCGAAAGGCTTATTGACTCGAAACATGGTAGGGAGAATCGAGGTGACTTGTAAATCAAAAAAAAAAAAAAAAAAAAAAAAAAAAAAAAAAAAAAAAAAAATAACGAAAAACCGTTCCGATCGGAATTCCATGGCGGCCATCTTAAAATTTCTATTTCTTACTTCTTCTCCTGAACCAAAAGGCTCGTTGCCACGAACCTGGGTGACTTGTAGATCAATGCTTTGGGTGACTTGTAGGTCAAAAATTGCTAAAAATGTTTCGATCGGAAATCTTATTTTTCGCTTCTTCTCCTGACCCGAAAGGACAATTGACTCGACTCGAAACTTGGTAGGAAACATAGGGATGACTGGTAGATCAAAAATAGCTAAATTCGTTTCGATCGGAAATCCAAAATGGCCGCCATGGCGGCCATCTTGAAAATCTGTTTTTCGCTTCTTTTCCTGAACCGAAAGGCAACTAACTGGCAACCTGGTAAGAATCATCGAGGTGATTAGTAGATCAAAATAGCTAAAATCGTTCCGATCGGAAATACAAGATGACCACCACAGTTGCCATCTTGAAAATCTATTTTGAACTTCTCCTTAACAGAAAGGCCCGTTGACTCGAAATTTGATAGAAAGTATCGGGGTGACTTGTAGATCAAAAATAGCTAAAATCATTCTGATCGGAAATCCAAGATGGTCGCCTTAACAGCCATGTTGAAAATCAATTTATCCTGAACTACAAGGCCAATTGACTCGAAACTTCATTCGAAGTATCGAGATGTCTTTTAGATCTAAAGTGACTGAAATCGTTCTGATTGAAAATCCAAGCTGGTCGCCATCTTGAAAATCAATATTGAACTTCTTCTCTTAAACCGAAAAGCCAATTGACTCAAACTTTTCTGGTAATCAGGTGAAAGATACAGGGCAATCTTGGCCCTCTTGTTTATGTTCCCGACTACCGAAGGCAGGAGTGGGGCATATAGCATTTCGCCGTACTGTTACGTCCGTATATGCGTACGTGCGTATGTCACGTTCGTAACCAGTCTAACAAATGTTGCAGTTTACATTCAAGTTACATGCAAGTTACCTGCATATTTACATTTACATTTACGTCCAAGTTGCTCATGACTTTGATACCTTTTATGCTTCAAAGTTGAAATTTATAATGATATTTAACCCAGACCAAAACCTTAGACTTCATGGTAAAGTTGCCTCTTGGGCTTGCCCCTTGGCGGGCCAGAGAAAAGGGCTGGGCATTTGTGTACTTTGGACACATGTCTAGTTTTGTATGGCACGTTTTAAGAAATAGTAAATTTGCAAAGTTTTCGTAACCTTTTGTCGTATCTACCTATACACCAAACGTTATAGACCTTAATGTGTATAGTTTTCAACAAACGAATCGACACTTCTCATATCCAGCACATGACCTGGGCGTACGCACTGCGCCTGACAAATCTCTATCCCAGTCTTCTACAATTCACAAATCTCAGCGCTATTAAAACAAGACCATCTATACCGTAATAAAAAATGTGGTAGTTTACATGGTTTAATATTGATGCGCAACGAACGAAAAGGGCCTTATGTAATATGCGGATAACGCAGACCCAGATCAGCCTGCGCATAAGCGCAGGCTGATCAGGGCCTTCGTTGTCCGCTTACAGGATCAATGGATACTTAGTTTTTGTCGACGAACAGATAACGCTTAGATCAGACTGCACGAATGCGCAGGCGCAGGTGCATCTAGATATTTGCTGTTCACATAAGGCATAAAGGAAAGACCCTTTTACCACTTTGTGCATCATATGAAATATGGCAGTTCTCATGCTATATGATACATGCAATATATATTTTGAGGCGAATTGTATGTGGGCATCGTATACTTTGGGAGGTCTACTTTTTTTCTTTCTTTCTTTTCTCTTTTTTCTCTTTTTTCTTCTAATACTGTAGTCGGATGATTTCGACCATTACCCGACAAATTTATTTTTGTTTTAGCTTTCTAAGGAATTGTTCTTGCCAGAAGTATGCCATATGGGTTATTTCTTCATCTTGCAAATTTCCATCTATTGATACATTCAAAATATAAAAAAAAAAAAAATAAAAAATAAAAAATAGAATCGTTCCGAGACAAAAAATCTTGAAAAATGAATTGGTCGATATGGTACTCTAAAACTTCTTCCAAACGCCATTCTTGTAATTATTTATGGTGCTTGGTTATCACCTTAGATTTCATTCTGAGTGTTTATGGAAGAAAAGTGTCTACGTCTAGATCGCTTTTCAGAGATTTAAAACATTATGTATGTCTCTATCCCCTATCATACATAGTTACCCCTACCGCTAAAACGAGACCATAAAAATTGCACCTGTGACGTGATCGATTTCGTCGCATATCTTGAAACAGAAAAATGCACGTAAATCCACTACCAGAGGCCATAATCAGTTTCTGTGTTTGTTTTGATAAGGTTGTATGTCCCCGTCAAGACATTTTAGAGCAAAAATCAACTGTTACAGCACAGAATAGATGTCCATGGATCAGAAGAGACAAACGTTGCTGCAAGGCTTCAATACTCGCAACTGGATAGAGGCTGTCTTTTATAATAATAGTTCTGCAAACATTAGCCCTCAGCTATCAGAGCCGACCGATATATTCAGAGCCGCCCTACACCATCGGAGCCATTGTTTATTTGCCCTCCATTTCCATTAGTTTGTTGTCAATTTTTATTTTTTGGTAATCATTTCACACATAAAAAATGCCAGTCCAGGTGCATATGCATTTTATGAAAAAATAACCGGGAATAGCGTCGCTGAACCATCGACGATCAGTTTATTCAGCATCGATCAACCCTCACCACAAGTAATTCGGACGAGATCGTACACATTTACAAGCTATCTATTAGGTGAGAAAACTGTTAAAAGACGAGAGCAGCATGTAATTCTCCTTTTTGAGAAATACTATCCCTCAAAAACAGATTCTTTCGACGAGTGACTGACCTACCTTTTTTGTTTACTTTTTTCAGCCCCTATATTCAGAGCCGTACATGCTCCGGAAGGCGCACACAACATTTGCTTATCAGAGCCACTGGCTCCGATTATGAAGTTTCCTGACCGTGATTACTGTAGTCGGTAGTTTTCGACCATTACCCGCAGGGAGTCGGATTCATTACGAAAACCCGTCTATTCCAATATACAAAAAATTTCACCACCAAAAAAAAAAATGAAAATTTTCAGCTAAAAACTTCTGATATTTTTATATTTCTGCTCAAAACACAGATTGTAGGCACTCTATAGAACTGCTTGAGTGAGGCGGTTTTAACGAGTACATAAGATTTAAATTTTTTAGCAGAAATAAGGAATACCCCTGTAAACTCCAGTTTACTACATAAAAGTGGGGTTTAAGGGGGTCAAAATTATAAAGGCATGTTTTCACTGAGGATCCATTGTATGTACACTTGAACGCTCCTCTGTTTTTGTTAACTTTAATAGTAGCTTTATGATTATTATGATTATGAAACTACAGAATATAATTGTAGTTTGGCCGCGCCATGCGACACTTCGGACATATGCGGACAGCGAAGGCCCAGGTCAGCATGCACATTCGCGCAGTCTGATCAGGGCCTTGACTGTCCGCTAACAGACTCATTGCATACTAATAAAGCATAAATATAGAGCAAAACCCGGATGATACTTTTTTGCATGTACAGCATGATCTAATTATGAGCATTTAGCGCAAGTTCGAAGGTATTTATTCGCTTGACGCGGCCAGTTTATTTTCTTGCAATATAGGATATATCGAACAACAAACTTGGACACAGAGGATGTGTTGCCATATGCAAAATGTTACAGATAAATACGACATTAATGGAGCTGAATTTGTCAGGTGAGACATTCACGTACCTTGTTCCATTTTACAGCTGTTCATTTTATCTTTTTCGCGTATGTTTATCATAACCAATTTACGACTAGCGTCCAATAAAGTAGACATTGGCAAACGGTGTAGCCCCAGATCAGACGCCGCAAAACGCGGCGTCTGATCATGGTCTACACAGTTTGCATTAAATACAATAATTTCAATCAAACATACTAGTAGTAATAATATTAACTAGCCAGACCCCCTTCTACTGAAATTGAAGCAAAACAAAAACTTTAAGTAGAAGAGCCCACTTGGAACTAAAGTAGTGGAGCGGGGTTAGACTAAGTTTTCAGAATCATGCACTTCCGGATACAAGCACGATATTTACAGGATTTGTTCTTCAGGCTTATCTTGTCGAGATTTTTTTTTCAGCCATCGAATTTTTTTCCCCATTTTCAAGATGGCTATCGGCAATTTTAAGATGAAGGCAAAATCGACTGAATTATGCTATGCCATTGATATACATAGTAAATTAATCATATCTGAGCCTGTGTTCAACGTTGAGACATAAGGTTTGTACCAATGCAAAGTTTATACATTATCCTTTCTTTTTCTTATATTTTTATGTGCAAATTAGCTCATTTGCATATTCACTTTAAAATAATTATACTTATTTTAGTTGCAAAAGGTCTGCAAAAATACGACAAGCTGCTCATATCTAAACCTGTGTTCAACACAGGGTGATATAATTGGTACTAAATTAAAGCTTATACAAGGGTCATTTAACTTATATTCTAATATGCAAATCAGTTTATTTGCATATTTATGAATATTAGTTATACTTGTTTTCATTGAAAAAAAAATATCTGCAAAAACATTGTAAACCGCTCATGCTCATATCTCCGTCAGTGTTCATCATAGCGTGATAAGATTGGTACCAAATTAAATCTGATATTTTGCCCTTTCAACTAATATCCAAATATGCAAGTTAGCTTATTTGCATATTGTAAATATTAATGATGCTTGTTTTTATTGTGAAAACGTCTGCAAAACATTGTAAATCGCTTATATCTCCGACTTGTTCAATATAGAGAAATAAAGTTAATACCAAATTATAGCTTATACATGGCCTCCTCACCTTATCTATAAACATGCAAATAAGCTAGTTTGCATATTTATGATAATTAATTACAGTTAGTATTTTTAAACAAACAGTTTGCAAAATATGGCAAATTTCTCCTATTTCAGCGTCTGGTAAACACTGATTGGCAAATGAAGCATCAAATACCTTAAAGAATGGACATTGTGTTACCACTGAAAACAAATATATATGTGCAAATGGCTCATTTGCGTATTTATGACTATTTTTAGTTCCATTTTGACAAACAAGCCATCAAAGAAAAAAAAAACGAACTATGCAGTTACTATTCATAGTCCCATTTTGGCAAACAAACCATTGGAAAAAAATCGTAACTATGCAGTTACTATTGTAAAATATTGTTATCTATTTTAATTTAGGTAGTAAATATCACCCTGAGTAAAAGCTGATTATCAAAGTTCCATTAAAATGAAATTTTGAGTCAAAGGGGGATCCGCCGACCGAACCGCTTGAACAACCCTCTGAATCCGACCCCTGCAAATAATTATTTGCCATGTCGTTACCAGCAGTTCCGACACTGTTGGTTTCAGTTAGTTTTGCTTAAGCGATGCAAATATCCCAGCTAGCATTCTACGTAAATCTACATCGGGCCGTCATCGGCCCGTCAGCTACCCTGACGGGCCGATGACGGCCCGATATAGATTTAAGTAGAATGCTGACTGGGATCTTATGGCGGAAATTGGGTCTGAATTAAATTTTCCTGGGAATTTTAACTTATATGTTTGCATGCTACAACTGTTGTGTTTGTGCTGCGCAGCTGCGTAGCGAACATAAAATGTCTCCCGTACATACATTTAACTCTGGTCCTGCTGAATCCGGATAGGCCCTGCCATGCAAACAGTGTAGATCTAGATCAGTTGGCTTCTTCAGAAGCCAACTGATCTGGATCTAAATTGTTTGCCATTAAGTATGTGAATTTGTATCGACAACCTGGATGTAGTAATCTGATCGACTGAAAATTTGAAGTGGGTATAGCTTCTTAATTTATTCAGCATGACACTGTTAACACTGCTATTGTTTTTTCCTCTGTAATTGTATTTACAATACTTACCGTTCCAATGCGGTTCCTCTTTTGCAGTTCTTCTTTGTTAATGTGTCTGTGTTTTCATATGAGAAGTTTGTTTTGTCTTTATTTATCCCGCATCTTTCTTTCTTTGGTGCCTCAAGTGCACTGTGCTTCGTAAATGACTGTGGGATTTCCTGAGTATAATAACTGATATATATTTTTTTATTTCATGAACAGGGAATGATTTGAATGACAACGACGCTCAGCCGCTGGTAGAAGCTTTACTTGTAAGTAGAAGTTTTACTTTTTTCCATAAATATTTCATCAGGAGCTATCAGAACCCTAGTTGTCCGTTTTCCTGTTACTACCAACCTAACGTTGATAACGCTTAATTCTATTTTTTAACATATTGGCCTTACCCTGATGCTTAAAAATAGCAAATAAATAAACAGAACCAGAATAAACTTCAAAGTTTTGAAAAAATAATATTTTATTGTAAACATATTGAGTACAATATGGGCGACCGAATATGAACTCTCCATTAAAACGCTATAAAATCTACAACCTTGTGTAAAAGGTGTAACCGAGTCGTCGCGGTCCTTCTAAACACCGAAAATGATCTTTTCCGCCTGAAAGGGGCTCAGTTCTAGAGGTCTATAGAATTTCAGTCAACTGCCCAATCTGCACTTTCAGTTCTTTGATTTTGTTTTAACTTTTGCTTTCAGGAAAACAATGTTCTGAAAAGTTTGAACCTGAGCCATAACAATTTTGGTGAGAAGGCTGGACCTATATTATCAAATCCTCTTTGTAAGTGTTGTATTAGTTTATATGGCAGCAATGATGCGCAATGCACGTGAAGGGCTCTTGTGTAATTTGCAGGTCACGTATAGGCCAAGATCAATGACTTCATTGCCCGCCGACTGAATCAGTGGATACTGTAGGATATATTGAGCGACAGAGAATGCCTTGAGAATGCCCCGGCGTACCTCATATGGGTTATACATATCTCAACTTATTAGATTCGCCAGAGCTTCTTCAAATCTTAGTGACTTTAACTACCGTAATAAAGCCCTTACTGCCAAACTTCTTAGACAGGACTAACATTATTTCAAACTTCGTAAGGCGTTTTCGAAATTTTATCGCAGACACAGTGCCTTGGTAGTTAAATATAGCGTCAGTCTGAAAACACTTTTTCAACAACGTATATCGGAACCAGAATTTTACGGTGACTTAGTGTACAGATTTAGAAAAATTGTAAGAAAATCTAACTTTTCGGAGCAATTCAGAAAACTTATTAACCGATATAAAAGAATTGGCTATAGCCTGGATATTATGCGGCAGACTGCATGCCTAGTTGTCATCCCAATCATTGTTGATGGCTATGCTTCACTCTCTAATTGCACGACGGCGGTTCGGGTATGTCTTTGGCTTGGCCCGCCGTGGTTCAACTATTGGTTTTCATTTACTCTGGCATACAGTAGAATTAGCCATGAGTACTCGTCTTTGTTTATTATAGTGATTAATTTGATTTTTATGTTTTCTCTTTGATGCATTGACTGAGTTGGGAGCTTTTATGCGAACCGAATTTTTATGTATTTCTGTATTAAGAGTAGCATCGGGACCCAGGGTGAAGTTGGCTAGCTGTAAAATTGCTTTTACCACCCCTCCCCCTCCCCTGGGTGGTTTACTCTACTGACCGTTCTAAGGCGGTGGTCCCGGTGTTAGTCTTACTCTTTGTTGCTTTGTGGTTTATTCTACGAGGCGATTTGTGTTTCTCTTTGTCTTACCTTGTATCATTTTGTTCTTGTGTTTTTCAGTCCTTTTAGCATTGCGATTACCTTGCTTGGGGAAGAGAAGAGCTAATCTTAGTGCTTTTCGTATGTTTGTTCGATTTCTGCTTGTTTGGATTTGTCGGTTTCCTCTTCTAAGTTCTGGGAAGGGCTGCGGTTTGTGATTGTGGCACTCCCTGGACTTTTCTCTTACCTTTTATTTATTTATTTATTTATTTTATTTTATTTTATTTTATTTTTATTTTTTTGAACAGACTTCACGGATGCGCATGCTGCTCTGGGCCAATGCTGTTGGATGACGTGCGGGTCTTTTTTGTACATTGCGCATTTATCTTAAATCAGAGAGGATTATTAACATGAGGTTTTTAATGTTAATTTGTATGAAAATTGTGCTCATCAGGCGCAACCCATCAAACAAATGTTGTTGTTGTTGTTGTTGTTTTGTGGTTGTTGTTGTTTTCTGTGGCATATACTTGAAGTGTCATTTTGTGGGAGTACTCCCTATCTGGTACGTGAATGATTTAAATAGCGTCTGTTTATTGTTAACATATTTGTTTATTCAAGATGTTTGTATTTCTGTTTCAGCGGATAACGAGTCCATAGAAGAACTTGATTTGAGCTGGAATAATTTCAGACTGAAGAGTGGAGTTGTACTGTGTCAAGGACTTGCTGTAAACGTTTTTAGCTTTCTATTTGAGCCACATCATGGGACACGAGCCACACCTTTCTGTTTTAGCCGCCTCATGAGAAACGTTCAAATTTCTATTTGCATCACGCCATGGAAAACGGTCTCATCTTTCAATTTTGAGCCAAATCATGGGAAAGGGCATACCTATTTTTTTAGCTGCCCAATGAGAAACGGTTTTACCTTCATTTTTGATCTGTCCCGTAAAAAACGTATTCATGTTTCCGTTTGAGCTGTATTTGTGCTGTCTCATCGGAAAAGATTTCACCTTACTATTGGAGCCGCCCCAAGGGACACAATCATACCTTTCTGTTTGAGCCGCCTCAAGGGAAACGAGGTCACTTTTCTCTTTGAGCCACCCCATTGGAGACGAGCTCATCTTTCTATCTGAGTAGCACCATGGGAAACTATCTCACCTTTGTATTTCAGCTGCCCCATGAGAACTGACTTAACCTTTCTATTTGAGCCGCTCCATGGGGAATGAGCTCACCTTTCTGTTTGAGTAGCACCATAGGAAACAATCTCACTTTGTATTTGAGCCACGCCATGGGAAACGAGCTGACCGCTCTGTTTGAGTAGCACCATGGGAAACAATCTCACTTTGTATTTGAGCGCTCCATGGGAAACGAGCTGAACGCTCTGTTTGAATAGCACCATGGGAAACAATCTCAATTTGTATTTCAGCCGCCCCATGAGAACGGACTTAACCTTTCTATTTGAGCCGCTCCATGGGAAATGAGCTCACCTTTCTGTTTGAGTGGTACAATGGGAAACAATCTCACTTTGTATTTCAGCCGCCCCATGGGAAACGAGCTGACCGCTCTATTTGAGTCGGCCCATGGGAAACTCACTTTTCTACATTAGTAGCATCTTGGAAAACGAGCTCACCTTTCTATTTTACCCGGCCCATGGGAACTCACTTTTCTGTTTGAACCACGCGAACTTAGCTCACCTTTTATATTTGAGCCGCCCCATGGGAAACGATCTTACCTTTCAGTATGTGCCGTCCTATGCGAGCTCATAGCCACCACATAGGAAACGTGTTCTCTTTTCTATATGAGCCGCCCCATGAGAACCGGCCACGAGGTTATACAACTTTTTTCATGCTCAACTCAGCTGAGCATGAAATTTGCCCGGCTGATAAATCTCAAATTACTGACATTTGTAAATTCTTTCTTGCTAAACATAGCTGAGGATGAAAATTTCTTTGCTAATAGATATGAAAATGCCAACTATTATTGGCATTTTCATATTTATTAGCAGAGAAAATTACATGCTCAGCTGAGTTGAGCATGAAAAGAGTTTTATGACCTCGGGGCCCGATCTCGCCTTTCTATTTTAGCCGCGCCATATGGGAAACATAGCGAAGTATCGCCATGGGAAACATAACTAAGTATCGCCATGGGAAACGTAGCGAAGTATCGCCATGGGAAACATAACTAAGTATCGCTATGGGAAACATAGCGAAGTATCGCCATGGGAAACAGCGGAGTATCGCCATGTGAAACATTGTGAAGTATAATAATGAAATTGCTCTTTTCATACATTTTTTTCTCTGAAAGAAAAATGTTTGTTCCCCATTCTTTCTTTAAAGAGTACATTCTTTTCAGATTGGTGTGCAGGAAAACAAATAGGATGTCTCAAAAGTTGTCTCCCTTGAATGGAATTTGGAAAATTCCCCATGTTGTATCCAATCCCCTTTAGCATAAAATGTTACCCTAATCAGTCTGCACCGATACGCACGTTTTTCCATAGTGCACGCCCGATAAACTATCACAGGTACCTCCGCGGAGGTACTGATTAAATGGTTGTGACAGATATCCCGAGCTGCCTGTGATGGTCAAAAACTAGACGTAAAAAGGTAGGTGTTCGTCTTTTTTCGATAAAGTACACAATGAACAGCAGGCCTCAGTGGCTCAGTTGGATGCGCCGTCCGACTGGAGACCAGGAGGTCGCGGGTTCAACCCCCGCCGAGTCGGCAACATTCTTTCGTAGATATTGATCATGAAATATTTTCTACGTTCATTCTCTCCCTTCCGCTGATTCATGAAGGGCAGTTGTCAGTTTCTGGCGAAAGAATGTGCACAATTCTGGTTAAACGCTTAGAGGACTAAGCCTGCCCAGTAAACGTTTGGTTAGGTAAAATGACCGCGCTCGACATGACACCATTGGGTTGACTGAGCCGTAAAACCTCAACACAAACACAATAAACAGAGAGTTTACTGAAAATCAAAGAGTGCTATTCGACCCTTATAGGCATAAAGTTTTGTCACACGACATATTCCTCAGAACTTTCAACATTTACGAAACTTATGAATGCTGACGTGGCGTTAAGATCAACAGAAAGTACTTAAATCAGAATAAAATCGGTTGTTTTAGGTCTTAAATGCTGTTTTCTTGCTTAAGAATCTGTTTATTTCTGCTTACTAGCGTAAAGTAAACCTCCTTGCCCAAATATAAACTTCGATGATTTCCAAATTAGGCTGGGTTCTCTAAAAACAACTGGGGTGCCTGTGACGGCATGAAGGTGCCTGTGATGTAAAACAATATGGTGAAAACCTGAAGAGTTATTGCAGCTACACATATTGATATGCTTTTTTGTAGACCACTGCCTCGAAAGACTCCTTCATTCAACAGAATGCGAATATCATAAATATTTTTGTTAGACAGTGATCAAGAACTAATACAATTAGATCTCACATCCCGCCCTCAAAACCAAAATGGAAATACATGTAAGTATAAAAATACATTGGCAACATTTCAAAAAATGCACGCATGCAAAAGTGATGCAATGGAAAAGACAGGTCCCATACACAGATTTGAAATTATCGGTCGGTTCAACCTGACTAATGTGCCGCATGCTATATCACTGTGGGCAGCCTATGTCACGATGATAAAATGTAGTTTTAGAAACAAAAAAATCTCGATGACGGATAGAAAATTAGGTTTTACAAGGCCGATTTTTTTATTTATTTTTTTTAAAGAGCACGAAATCCGTAGCAATATCGCTTGTCTTCTGCAAATGTCATCATTTTATCGGAACACTTCGAAAATAGCGATTCCTATGAAGTATTCTGGTAACTGACATATTTTCATTTAACTTTGACATTCGCTGAAACCCGAAGCCACTTCAGGGTACATGCATTTTACAAAATTAAAATCGGCCTTGTAAGGCTTGACATATAACTCATTTTCTTACAGGTATCGAGATTATTTTATTTTTAGAATGATGTTATCGTGACATAGGTTGTTCCCCATGTATGTGGCAACTTTCTGGACAAGGACAACAATCAGTCCTTAAAGTTTAGCTCACCTTAACTTTAAGGGAGGTAGGTAATTTTGTATCATGAAAACTAGGATGTAATAATCATTTTCTCTCTGTTTTTTTTAGTTTAATCGATTAAGTACATCCACAACTAATTCAGTTACTTAACTTTTAATTTATCACAATAATTTACGGTGACAGACATCGGCATTTTTCATACTTTTGGCACACAATATGTGTAGCTGGCATGGCGTGTGATATTGAGCAAAGACAATTTTCTACGTGTTGGAATGACTAACAGGCAGCACCTCCCGATTACAGTCATCACCATTCAAGACAAAAAGTCTTACTTCAGTGAGCATTCTATGACAATCTAACTCAAAAGTGTCAATAATTCTTTGAGATTATGTTTTATAACTTTAACATGGAAATTCATGACATACACATTATGATAGCTTATTGCGACGCTGAGTGAATGATTCTTTCTAGGCAGTAATCTAGAGAAGTATTATATCTATCTGCAGCTGCGATAACTCTCAGATTTTCACTATATTTTTTTTTTTACATCACAGGCACCTCCACGACGTCACAGGCACCTCCAGCTTTTTTTTTTTTTTTTTTTTTTTGTTTTTTTTTTTTTGTTTTTTTTTAAGAATCCAGCCTTATTTGGAGTTTATCGATATCGATATTCAGGCAAGCAGGTATACTTTGCATCAGTATACCGAGATAAACAGATTCGTAAGCAAGGTACCGGCATTTAGAACCAAAAACGATCGATCTTTTCCTGTTTCGGGTACTTCGGGCTGACTTCGAAGCCACTTTAAAGGTCATATCTTTGGTAAATATGGAAAGTTCTGGGGGATATGACGAGTGACAAAACGTTATGTCTTTAAGGGTCGAATAGCACTTTTCAATTTTTAATCAACTCCCTGGTTACTTTGTATTTTGTCAAAAATGATGAGTACCTGCCTTTTTTTGGCTATATTTTGACTACCACAGGCAGCTCCGGACGCCTGTCACACCCGATAATCAGTACCTCCGCCGATAGTTTACCAGGCGTGATGGTAAGGCCAACTACAATTTATGTTTATACAGTACAATTATTTTAGGGTGATTTTTTTACTAGAACTAAGCTATGTATATCTTGTTTTGGATGGGCGTTTTTCATGCCATTTTAGAAATTTGATTAATATTATATTAATATTTTGATAATATTGTAAATACTGTTACCAGTACGGTACCCGAGATGGGACATATTGGTTTAATGTTGGGTCGATTGTTTACAATCGAGTCATAGTATACAAACGCCAAACTTGCCTTAAGGTAGTTGTCCACGTGATTATTATTGGCTAATGTAATCAAAGGGCGTGTTAGACGAAATCCAGGTAACGGTTATTGATTGCCGCGGTATTCGTGTCGCTGTATCGTTAGAGTGGCGTGTAAAAAGGGTTATCTGTAAAACCTGGACTGGGTCATTTGCAAACAATGCAGATCCAGATCAGAACCAACAGAACACGGTTTCTGACAAGGGTCTGCACAGTTTGCTAAATTACAGAAATTCAAACATTAAATGAAATAATCTTAAGATCCCGTTCAGAACAATTTTCCCAGCATACACTCAGAGACAATCCACCCGCCAGTTCTCTCAGTGCTTTGATTAAGCTGTTGTGACAACTTAATATCTTGTTTCGACAATTTATAACCTATTCAGACAACGTAACATTTTGTTCCAACAACTTAATATCTTGTTCGCACAAGATAAGTATGCTTTTCGAACGACAGAATATCTCGTTCCGACAGCAATATGATGCTCGCACAAGAAAATAAGTTGTTCAAAAAAGATATTAAATCGTCCAAAACAACTTAATTGTATGGTTCGGACAACACACTTTATTGTTAATTATGTTGTTCACACGACTTAATATTTTAATTCGTGATATTCCAGAAGACCATAATACCTTGCGCGAACGTGACATCCGGTTAAACCGAAAGTAGGGAATTGCATGTGAAATCCAATACATTCGATAAAGATTCCACAAATTAATGATCTAATCGGCCATCCATACATCATAATTTGTAAAATCTAAATGTAACATGACTAAATTATAAAAAAAAAATATTAAAAAAAATCCCCTTTTCTTGACAGTAATTGAACAGATAAACTGGCACATTATTGATGGATAGGGTAGTAACTGCTGTCGTTCCTTTGTGCAT
The DNA here is from genome assembly GCA_964016985.1 of Anodontia alba. Classification (NCBI taxonomy): domain Eukaryota; kingdom Metazoa; phylum Mollusca; class Bivalvia; order Lucinida; family Lucinidae; genus Anodontia; species Anodontia alba. The sequence continues at coordinate 35,183,056 of OZ024823.1, forward strand.
GGAAAGTGTAAACAGCGGGACAGTTAACTTATTTCTTGTGTAAAGCTTTCTATTCCTCATTATCCATTTTAGAAATAAATAAAACTGTCTTCAACACTGAAATAATAAATTTTATTTGAACAAGAACTAGCTTTGTGGGGTGGGGGGAAGGATTCCAGCTGTCAGATTCCATATTGACTGAGTAGACCTTAGACCTTTTATGATGATGATCTTATTCAATTCAAGTACTCTTAACTAACACATGGATTTATTTTTTTTAAACAATCATCACTAAACATGATTTCCCACAAATAACAATATTTTAGGCCATACTTATAAATATGTTGATACTCTAGCATAAACTCCAGACCTTCCACACGCTGCATCATTGTCTGATACACTGAATGATACCTGGGGTACACAATATCTGACATGTTTACATATACTTTGTCGATAGTCCATATTCCAGAAACATTCCGGCTCAGGGATACTGACTGATACACCGGAGAACAGTGTAGCTGACAGGTCTTTGTATACTTTGTCGCTGACCGATATTCCGGTAGATCATTGCACTCCAAGTGTATACCCTAGGTTACTGACCGATACATTGGGGTACAATGTAGCTGGCAGGTCTTCATATACTTTGTCGCTGACTGATATTCTGGTGTACATTTCAAGTGACAAGCCGCTATACCTTGGGTAACTGACTGATATACCGGGTAACAGTTTAGCTGACACTGCTTTGTCACTGACAGATATTCCAGTATACAATCCAGGTGAAAGGCCGCTATACCCCGCGTTACTGACTGACACAGGGGTACTATGTAGCTGACAGGTCTTCATATACTTTCTCGCCGACTGATATTCCGATATACACTCCAAGTGTCAGGGGATGTACCCCGGGTTACTGACTGATACACAGGTTAACAGGGTGGCTTACAGGTCTTAGTATATTTTGTTGCTAACCGATATTCCGTGGATCAATACACTACAAGTGTATACCCCAGGTTACTGACTGATACATCGGGGTACAATGTAGCTGGCAAGTCTTCATTTACTTTCTCGCTGACTGATATTCGGGTGTATACTTCAAGTGACAGGCCGCTTTACCCTGGGTTACTGACTGATATATGGGTAACAGTGTAGCTAACACGAGTCTCCGTATACTTTGTCACTGACAGATATTTCGGTATACAATCCAGGTGACAGGCCGCTATACCCCGCATTACTGACTGATACAGGGATACAGTATAGATGACAGGTCTTCATATATTTCGTCGCTGACTGATATTCCGGCATACACCCCAAGTGTCAGGGGGCTATACCCTGGGTTACTGACTTATACACAGGGTAACAGTGTAGCTTACAGGTCTTAGTATATTCTGTCGCTGACTGATATTCTGGTATACATTCCAAGTGATATGCCGCTATACCTTGGGTTAGACTTACATGTATACATTGGGATACTTTTTATCTAATAAGTCTTAGTATACTTTGTCGCTGACTGATATTCACTGGTTTACAGTTTAGGTGACAGGCTGCTATACACTGGGTTACTGACTGATATACCAGGGAACAGTGACGCTTACAGGTTTTCATATACTTTGCCGCTTACCGATATTCCGGTATACACTCCAGTTGACAGGCCACAATACCCCAGGTTACAGACTAATATACTGGGTAACAGTGAATCTGACAGGTATTCAGATACTTTGTCGCTGACCTGTACTCGGGTATATACTCCAGGTGACAGTCAGTTATACTGGGGTACAGTGTAGCCTACAGACCTTATTATACTTTGTCGCTGACCGCTATTCTGGTCCAAGCTAGAGGCTGCTATACCCTATGTTACAGACTGATACTTTGGAGGGACAGTGTAGCTGACAAGTCTTTGTATACTTGGTCTCCGGCTGATATTCCGGTATACACTTAGGTGACATGCTGCTCTACCCTGAGTTACTGATTGATACCGTTTAGGCAAATAGGGGTCAAACAAAAAGCGGCCATCTTAACACTGTCAGTATTGTTTTTTCTACTTTCGTTTCAACCGGATGTCACGTTGCGCGCAAGGCATTATGGTCTTCTGGAATAAAGCGAATTGAACGACTTTATCAGACACTCTGATAAACTGATTTGCTGTTTTTACAATGTGGCGGATGAACTGTCCAATATTCGGCATTTTAGAATGGTAAGCACGACGTATGTTTTATATGTTGTTCACACAATATAAGTAAGTTGTCCGAACAAGATATTAAGTCGTTCGAACAAGATTTTATGTCGTCCAAACAGCATACTTATTTTGTGCGAATAAGATATTAACTCATCCAAATGCATGAACAACATATTAAGTTGTCCGAACACCATAATTGATTATCTTGCAAATAAGATATTATGTTGTCCGAACCAGATAGTTAAGTTATTCGGACGACATAACATCTTATCTGAACATTTTGTTTCCTGCGTCCGAACAAACTATTTTGTCTTCCGAACAGCATACTTATTTTGTGCCGCCAATATATTAAGTTGTCGGAACAGGATATTAAGTTGTCAAAACAACTTACAAAATAAAAGTAACATGTTCCTTCCCTAGTTCCGTGGAACAATGCCAATATGGGAACATATTTTGTTTGTGTCGAGAGAAAATTGCCCTTTTTGCTTGTACTAATTACATTTTACATACGAATCCGATAGTTCTACTTATCGAGAGACATTATAAGCGGGAAAAGACAGCCAAAAGCGCAGGTTGATCTTGACCGTTGCCTGTATAAGATATATTGATTATTTTTATCATATTAAAGCTCACATATTGTTTAAGACTTCGCATGTTGGATAAAAAAAAGTACTTGATTTTGAAACGTTATTTAGGGTCCTTCAAAGATCTTTTGACTGATATGTCGAAGGGAGATATTGCAGTAAGGCGAGAATTTACTCTTTTTGGCTCAGGTTTTGAAGATCAGAATTTAGAAATAACAATGTTCAAATTTTATTACATATTCCGGTAGCCCGTTGTCTGATTCGTAGCAGACAGGAAAACCATATCTTTCTGGCTTATCATTACGGGTGATGGTCTCCTATTTATACCTTGTCTAAAACGATGGGAATTACATTTAGTTACAATCCCCTTTGGGAAATAATTCTTGCATCGGAATGACGGGAACACAACACTGATTGTAAATTATGGTAAAATGTATACAGTGTGCAGTCAGTGTGTGTGTCTGGTGTATCTGACTTGAATTCTCTCTCATTTCCGGCTTAAATGCAAAATTAAATGTGTTTCATGAAAGTTGTCCCCCCCCCTCCCCCCCCCCACCCCCACCTCAATCCACATACCCAAGATGCCCTTTCGCGGAGATATTTTCCTGACATACTAACGTGATATGTTTGAATATGCATCTTGGGTCCAGGAAGGGAAACATATTTTATAACAACTTTTATGAAACGCATTCAAATTTGCTTTTTAATCGGAATGAGAAAGAGCATATAAATCGGATATACCAGACACGAGCATTGACTGTATTCATTTAAACATAATTTTCAACCAGCGTTGTATTCTCGATATTCTGAGGCAAGAAATGGTTTCCGATAAGAAAGGAAACTAAGTGTAATTCCCATCGTTTTGAACATAATTTCAGAAATCAGCACTAAAAACATAGATTGTAGGTACTCCTTAGAACCACCTAGGCGGTTCTAGCGAGTACCCACAATCTATGTTGTGAGCAGAAATAAAACAAAATATCAGTTTTTTATCTGAAAATGTTCAGGTTTTGGAGGTGAAATTTTCTATTCATTTCAATAGGTGTGTTTTCTTAATGTTTCAGGGTAATATTGTCCTCAAGGTATTGAATCTGTCCATGAATGGTCTAGGAAACGACGGAGCATTTGCAGTGGCCGATATTATTAAGAATGCCCCTAAAATTACTCACCTTGATGTCACTTATAACCGTATAGGCAAGCCGGGGGCCCAAGTCATAGGCAAGGCTTTGGAGGTGAACGAAGTACTGAAGGTGTTTAAGGTAAAATTTCAGTGTTGGCAGATACTCATATTTTCACCTAGCATTTATATTGTTCAGCCCCAAAAACATCCTTTGGCTCATTGGTAGCGTAACATACAAAGCATAACCATATTGGGAAATTTGGGGCCCAGATCAAAGGAAAGTCTTTGGAAGTGCACGAAGTGCTGAAGGTGTTTCAGGTAAAATGAACTGGTATCAGATACTAATATTTCATCTTATATTGTACAACTACGAAAATCTATTTCAGGTAAAATTGCAGTGTTAGCAGATACTCATATTTTACCTTATAACATATAGTTCTGCATGACAAAACTCATGGCTCATGATAGCATAACGGTAACAGACATAGCAAATTCATACGCAAGCTAGGTGCCCAGCTCATAGGAAATGCTTTGCTTGGTATAAGGGTAAGAGACATAAAATGACCGTATAGGCAAATAGGGGCCCGGGTCATAGGAAAAGCTTTGAAGGGTAACTAATTACTGAAAGTGTTGCAGGTAATATTGCAGTGTTGGCAGATAATCACATTTTTCATATTATATTATTTTGTGTAACCTCAAAACATCAATTGATTCAAAGATAGTATTAGGATACAGACATATATAGCATAACCGTAAAGGCCAGCAAGAGGCCCATGTCATAGGATAGGCTTCTGATGTGAAAGAAGTTCTTAAGGTTTTTTTTAGGTAAAATTACAGTGTTGGCAAGAACCCCTATTTCTCTATGAGTAATTGTTTTGTCAAAAGCACATGTTTGTCCACATGTTAAATTGGATGTCATTTGTCTCATTATTTCTTCGTATTTCCAGAACTTTGTAAATGCAACGTTTACCTGTTTTAGTCTGGAGACCGACAGCCCCCGCCCCCCTCCCCGCCCCCTCCCCCCACCACCTCCGCAAATCAGACGCCTCAGAACTCAGGGCCTCCACTGTTTGCAGATAGCTTAGCCCTCTTTTGTTTAGGAATATCTAAATGGCATAACCTGGAATACCTACAATTAAAATTCTACTTTTCCAATATATAGTGCGGGGGAGTTATTCAGTCTAAAATGGGTTTAGGTGTTTGCTCAATATATTTATTACAACCATCACGAAAACATGCCTATATAGTTTTGACCTCCGTTCAAACAGTAAAACTGGGGTTTACAGGGGTATACATTAATTTTCTTATTTCTGCTCAAAAACATAGATTGTGGGTACTCGTTTGAACCGCTTAACACGTACCCACAATCTATGTTTTGAACAGAGAAATATGAAAACTACCAGAACTTTTCATCTCAAACTTTCGTTGTTTTGGCGGTAAAATTCTTAATGTATTTGATTAGGCGTGTTTTCGTAGTGATTGTCACCTTTGGAGCCTGGATACAGTTCGAGGGCGTGGAAGTGTCAAAATTATATTTACCACCTTTTTAGTCGGATTCTTGTCGAAGAGAAAATAATCTGTTCAAGTCATTATAGAGAAGTGTGTAAGAAAGGTTTTGGATAGGTCCATTTCTAATAGAAGGGGATCTGGTTAGCTTATTATTACCATGTTTTATAGAAATTTCTGTCTTTAATGCAAATAGTCCAGACCATGATCAGACGCCGCGTTCTGCGGCGTCTGATCTGGGTCTAGACTATTTGCCAATGTCCAATTTACTTGACGCCAGCATAAATGAACATAACTGTAATCTTTTGTGTAACCTATCGATTATAATTTAGTTTCATTTGATTGCAAATTAAGTTTGTTAAGGTTGCCTTTGGAAGAGAAGAACGTATACAAGAACAAGAATCAGAGTCGCGGCTTAATTGAGGCTCTTCACATGTAAGCATTTTGGATTGCAAGGCTGTATATATACCATCTCACACCGACTGAAGTGGAGCCTGATTTTCCGAGACATCAGAACCAAGCGGGCACATGCCGCTTATACGTCGCATTAACGTCGACACATCGTCATGACATTGTTTCGGCGTTAATGCGATGTTGTATAAAGTAATGACGTTACATCAACGTTAATAGGAAGTTGTATAAACGGCATGTGCCCGCGGAGAATTGACTCATGGCGGTGTTTCTATTGTAATTCACCTCAATTTATTTGTTCTGTTGTTGTTAGAGTGTTGTTTTATGTTGTCATTTCGTGTCTTTTCGTGTCCTTCAAACCTGATTTTTCGCATCCAGAGGACTGTGTTACGTGATTGTGTCCTTCCTGTGATATCTCCTGGTTTATATCAGCACTGTTACCAGAGAAAATAAAAGTATGAAAATAAAAACTGCAAGTACATACTCGTTTGAATTACTGGTAGGCACTCATGCTCATGTCTTCATTTTATGTTACATGCCGTATGGCGGCCGTGAAACGTTTCGTATTTCACCTTAGTTTGTATTGCGTTTTTTTTTTTATTTCATTTGGGGTCATTCTAGTTACATTGAAAATCTAATACCACTTTCGCTGGCTCGCAAACCAATTGTTGCATATGAAGAGACAATAAAACCAAGCCTATGATAATCGTTCTTTTGTGTGTTCTTTATTTCCAAAGGCAACCCTTTATATTTTTATTTATAAAAGCATCAGTTATGACAAACGTGCATTCTGTTTCAGATTGGACATAACCCTGTAGGAGTTGAGGGTTTGAAGCTTGTGTTTGCCGGTGTCTGTGCAGAGGAAAGTGCCGTTATCGATTTGGACTTTTCGGTAAGCCGCCCATATATTATGTGATTAATCACATTTTCAAAAGATTTTCACGGCCCGTAGTAAAGTCATCCGAAAGGAGGACTTGCGAGGAGTGCCCTTTAATCACACTGTCCATCCATCTGTCCATATGTGGGTCCATCCGTCCCTATTCAGCTTGTGAAAATCGCTATAACTTTTAAACAGCTAAGAATATACAGAGATTTTCAGGACTCCAGATAACAGAGAAAAAACATGAACGGCTCTTAGAGCTCATGATAAGAGAGATAAAACAACAAATTTGGCATGCAGATACATAAATTGACAAAATCTAACCAATGAATTTTTTAAATACCAGATTTCTTAATAAGTAGCCTTGTCAAGCATGTCAATCACTCCTTTAAAGCTTGTTTAAATCACTATAAGGTTTAAATCACACGGAATATTTTGATAATTTTTGGCATGCATATACATATTTACAAGTCCTTACCAATGATATTGTCAAATGCAACTGGATATGATTAATGAGTACTACTCATAAAAAATTCCAGATAAGAGATAAAACAGTTAAGGTTCTGAGGGCTCCAGATAAGAAGAAATAGACCATAAAAGTTATGAGAGCTCTAGATATGAGATTAAACATTAAAGGGGCTTAGGTTTCCAGATAGTGGACATGAAAGAATAAAGCTTTCTAGGGCTCCCGTTAAGAATGATAAAACAGTAAAGCTTCTTGTGACTCCAGATAAGAAGAATAGAACTTAAAAAAATTCTTAGGGCTCAGAAAAGAGAAATAAAAACAATGGAGGTTCTTACAGCTCAAGATAAAACAGATATAGAAAAGAGGTTATTGGGCTCCAGATAAAGGGGAATAAACAACAAATATTCATAGGTCTCCACATAAGAGAGATAAAATAGAGTTTTTAAGGTTCAGATAAGGAGATTCACCTATTGGGTTAGCAATAGGTTCTTTAGGGCTTCGGATAAGAGAGATACAACAATAAAAGTTCTGAGGGCTTCAAATAAGTGAGATACAACAAAAGAGGTTCTTAGGGCTTAACAATTTTGTTATTGCTCCAGATAAGAGCTCTTACAATAGAGATTCCGAGGGCTCCAAATAAGAAGCTCAGATATAAGAGATGCAACAATAGGGTTCCAGGTAAGAGAGATAAACCAGCAGAGGTTTTTGGTGCTCCAGATAAGAAAGATGAAACAATTTTCCTATGGCTTGATTTAAGAGCTTAAACAATCAATAGATGTTCCTAGAGCTCTAGAGAAGAGAAATTAAACAGGTTTTGTGCTCTAGATAATAGATGTGAAAATATGTAATTGCTCGATATATTTTGGTAGTTTTCGGTTACTGACAGATATCGACCAGATTCAATCAATGAACTTGCGAGATATCAAAAATAAGACCTACATCATGTTCGTATCATCAAAGGAAATGACAGAATAGTAAGTTTCAAATACTGCCAAAATACAGTTGACTGTCGTTATCTCGACCTCGCTTTTCTCAAATAATCGCTTATCTCGAAGAGAAATCTTGTCCCGGCCTAAACATGAACATTGAACAACTGGTAAAAAAATACTGTTGAAAAGAGGAGAAATTGCTCCTTAAAAGAGGAGAAATTGCGTCTCCTCTTTTCCACATTATTTTCAATATATCTCTAACTTCAAGAGTCCAGTTACACATATATTTGTTAAATGTGGTTAATCAAATTAGTTTTTCCTCAATTCTAAAAATCTGATATGTCGAAGTACGGATATCTCGAAGTATTTTAGAGAGTTCCTTGGAATTCGAGATAACGAGAGTTGACTGTATAAGTGAAGATACCCAGGGACAGCCACAATCACGAATCACAATCCCTCAAAGCACTAAGTGAAAGAGGGATGAGATTACAAAAACATGCCTATTCAAATAAACAGAAAATTTCACCTCCAAAACCTGAAAATTTTCAGATGAAAAAGCTGATATTTTTCATATTTCTGCACAAAACATAGATTGTGGGTACTCATTAGAACTGCCTCAGTGAGGCGGTTCTAACGAGTACCTCAATCTGTTTCTGAGCAGAAATATGAAAAATAATGTTTACCCCTGTAAACCCCAGTTTTACTATATAAAAGTGGTATTTAAGGGTGTCAAAATTGTAGCGGCATGTTTTCGTGATGAGAAACGAATAATGACAAAAGAAAGGCCACATATGAATCCAAAGACGCCCAAACAAAGAAGAACTTCATTTGGCCATATTACAGACAGACACTCGATTGAACGATAAAATTCATTATAATGACAATTTGACTCACGAAACCTTCGCTTAAGAGGTCACAATTAGTCACACAATATTCAAGAATATTGCATTTGATACTTTAAAGAAACATGTGTTCATACTTTAAAGACACATGTGTTCATAAAATATATGTTTGGATATTTGTTAGAATCGCCCTATTGAGATGATTCTAACAAATATCTAAAACATATGTTCTATGAAGAAATAAGAATTAAAGAAGACCTTTCTTACACATCAATCTGCTCATATAGTATTCTGTACAACAGAAATTCATTTTAATGGCAACGTCTTTTGGAACAATTGCTATAGTTGTAACGAGGGTTCAGTGTACCTTAGCACCGGCATGCCTACATATACTTACAAAACTTATATGACTCGAACACTGATGGCTCGTTTACTTTAGCCAAAGGTATTCAAGCAAGTGAAGTTCGACTGAATAATATAAGTAGTATAGGGTGTCGCCTTTTATTTCTAAAATTAAGGGTATAGAAATCGATAAAGAATTTAGAGCAATGAAAGAAGAACTCCAAGAGAAACGAAAGATTAGTATAACGCATGGAAGAGTTTTGAGTGACTATATTATAGTTGGAAAGCCTAAAAAGAAAGGTACGTATCTGTTGCTGAGACAGTATTTGAAATTTATAGTTAAAATTTGTCACTTTTGTTACATTAATATTAAAGTTTACCACTTTAATTTTGGGACGCGCCATGCGAACACGTGTCTTTGGGCATATGCGGACAGCGAAGACCTAGATCAACCTGTGCACCCGCCCTCTCTGATCAGGCCCTTCGTTGTTCTTAAACAGATTATTTTGACTTAAGAAAGTATCAACTGACAGAAAATTCCTGGATGATTCTTTGCGCATGATATCTGAATCTGCGCATGTTGCGCATGTTTGAAGTCACTTTTCGCATGACGCGGGCCATTTTATATTGTGCCGTACTTTTACCATTGATTCAAGTGACTATTGTTCTTTCATTCTTTCAACATCATTTTGAATGACGTGTTGTTGTTTTTTTATTTTATTTTATTTTATTTATTTATTTTTTTTATATATATATATACATTTATTTATTTATTTTTCATTTTTTTTTTTTTTTTTTTTTTTTTTTTTTTTTTTTTTTTTGCTTGGCGTGTTATTCTAAATGGAAACATTGATTTGTCGTTAACAATATCTTACCAGGGGCCATTTGGGGTTAAATATTTCTCTGCTTTGTTTTCAAATATTTATCATAAAAGTAATTTTAAAGCCGGAAATGGGGCTGTCCTGTGCAATTTCTATAGTAAACCGAATTTTTGCTTTGATTTTATTTCTTTTCGTCACTGATTTTAGCTTATTGATGTTCCATTGTTCCATTATAATATTGTGAAAATTTCAGAAATTTTGAACAAGTCGAATTTGTTGAAAACCTGCCTAAAACTACTTTAACTATCAATTTTCGCTGACATTGCAGTCATTTTCACTATCGGGAAAATAGAAATTTTGGATTTTCTTTTTTTTTAATAAACATCTCTAAATATCGAAAAAAGTTGGAGGCATAGATATTTGTGACAAAAAGTTTTGCATTAAATCATGACAAAAGTTTGCACAGTAAATAAGATAACTCGGGAACTGACACAGTAAGATCCACATCAAGCCACCAACACTAAATACAATATAGCAGCCACAAAATGAACATATAGCAAGAAGATTTGTCAGCTCTTTCAAAAAATGGGAACTCTGTTACCCAAACTTAACTGAATATATATTACCAACTTACGTAATAGCTGAAAGAAAAACATTAGACGATGAATCACTATATAACAAGTAACAAAAAGTACTACAATGAAAGTACTGCCTTGTACCGGTCAGTAATGAATTATCGTGGCTAACGCTAGCTTTACATTATCCCAACCCTCGCCCTCAGCTTCCATAGTGGTAAAACATATATTTATTTGGTCCGTGTGGTGGTCTTCAAACTCATCCATGAAATATTATATGATTTTCATCTCTGATCAGCGCTAGGCAAAAATGACTTTCTGAAAGATATTGAAAGCATGGTAGATACACTTGGTAAATGATCTGTCATTTTTACAAATTTACAAGAAAGACAATATTTAGAACTTCCAGTTTATTTTCCTGTACACTAAGTCCCTTTTAAAAAGGAGTCAACACTAAAGGAAAGAATTTGCTCCCAAGGAGTAGACCCCTACTCATGAGGAAGACTAAATAGTTTTGACAGAATTATAACCCTCGCCCGTCACCATCCCCACACCATCCCTTCATGATAATGTTCTCATTCAACTTAAGCAGTGACAATTTTGTTCACTTACAATGTATAGTTTATCATTATCGTAAGATCACTCCATGTTGCAAATAGCTGAATCATACAGCAGCCATTTAAATAGAATATTTCATGAATGAATTTTGTTTTTGTTGATTTTATCGATGTGAAAGACTGGCGAATCACTCACAAGCTGAATAAATTTAAAAAAAAAAAAAGCTAACATTTTGCCTTTGGAAACAAAGAACACACAGAAGAACGAAACTCGATGACCCAAAGGGCTTTATGTCAGATTAACAGCGATTCTCCGATGTTTACACATCGATAAAATCCACCCAAAATAACAATAAAACATTCCTTATAATTCCTACTGTGTCATCAAAATGTTACCAATGTTGCCAAAAATATCAGTCTTTTGAGACAGCGGAAGGCATCACGAAAACACGCCCTATATAGTTTTGACCCCCTTAAACCCAACTTTTATATACCAAAATTGGGGTTTACAGGGGTATACATTATTTTTCTTATTTCCGCTCTAAAACATAGATGGTGGGTACTCGTAAGAACTGCCTCGGCCAGGCGGTTCTAACGAGTACCCATAATATATGTTTTGAGCAGAAATATGAAAAATATCAGAATTTTTATCTGAAAACTTTCAGTTTTTTGGTGGTAAAATTTTCAATATATTTGAATAGGCGTGTTTTTGTAATGGAATATAGATCCGACTTATTCCAGCTCTGGGCCTTAAAAGCTTTCCTTCAGCCATTCAAATTGCGTGAAATATATATAAAGATGAGTAGTTGGAATTATCTTCTTGTGATTTTCCCTTGCGATTGCAGTCATCTTTAGCATAGCGGCCGTGAACTCATTTTAGTCTGGAGACCCTCAAAAAGATAATTGATCCATTAACCAATTTTAGTCCGGAGACTCCAAAAGAGTAATTGACAATCAGTGCAGACCAAAATCAGACGCTGCAAAATGTGGCGTCTGATCAGGGTCTCCACTGTTTCCAAAATCTTTTCCACCATTTTGTCTAGGAATATCTAGTGAATGACAATAGCCTGACATACCGAAAATTGAATTTCTGCTTAGATAATACTTACATGTACTTAATCATATTATTTAACTTATTTTCACAGAAACAACAACACTCAAGCAATAATGGAAGTAAGGACATAAACGAAACCTTTATTTTGTAAAGATTTGTTCTGTTACAATGGTCCGCCACCCGACCCTTGTATCACCAAATAGATGCAAGATGCAGCAGATGCAGATGGGGCTTGTTCACTACCTGTAGTACTTCATTTAATATAGCCAAATTTTATAATGTAGTCATCTCTGTATATACAGTTTTATGCTCTAAAGATTTCCAAGAAGTCCATTGCAAATGTTGTAGTCTCCATTAACACCAGTATTGTTTTGTATATATGTCGTTTTATTTTATTATGAGAATTGCTGCCCACGGGAATTCTGAATGAAATAAACAATGTTCTATTCTACTCTTTTTTTTTTCAAATACTTCTATTCTATTCAATATGCCACTTCTCTTAATACTGAAGTATTGATTAAGCTCCTGTAATAATGATATAATGCACGCGCTCTTTTTCATGTTCTCATTGTTCAAGATATAACAAATGTAGGCTATAAACATTGTTAGTTCGTTTAATTCTAAAAGACAGCTCATTTTAATTCGACTTCTTCCTCTTCTTCTTCCTCTTCTTCTAATTAAGGACAAGATCTCAATGGGACGTAATATGTCCTGCGTCCTGCGAGATGGCGGGCACGCACAGCTATCCTCGAAAAGGTGTACATGTACAGTATAAAACGCTGAGTCTGGTTAAAACTATTTACATCCTGTCGAGCTGTGCTGTTACTGAGCTAGGGTAGCAATAGGCAACAGGTGCTAAATAAAGCGCACGAGAGTAGATGCCACCATCGTAGTAGTCGGTAGACAGTTTCAGTCCCTTATAGTACGTGGGAAAAATTTCTGTAACCAGGGAACTCTTTCTTTTTTTGGAAGAACCATGCCTGTCCTCTAGCCCGCCTGTCGCTGTTTTGTAGAGAGATGTCTGTGTGACATCTACTTGGTTATGGGCGATGCTGTACAACATACACAGGCGGTTGGTTTTTCTGCAGTCTTCAAGGTCTCCCAGTTCAAATATTTCCCCATTTGGGTTACACGGCCTGGTGTGTGATCAGAATAATTGTTGAAAACATATCGAGCTGCACGCCGCTGTTCTTAATCTAGCATCTGGATATGTTTCTGGCTGACCGGGTCCAAGATGGTGGGGGCATACTCCTTGGCTTGAGATCGTGATTCCCTTGCTCCCGCAATCAGTAGAGTTTGCCCATGTAACTGTTAACTGGTCTGGAGCAGTTTCTTGCCCTTTGCTGGAATGAAGCTCATTTGCTAGGTCTTCTCCTGTTCTTCCAGTGTTGTAAGGATTTGTTGTAGTAGCTGAGTGTCCTTCTGTCCTTTGATGTCAGACGATGAGAGTCATGTGCAAAGAGGCGTGTCCTTGGGTGATTGGCCTAATCCCATGCCTTCTTTTTTGGTGGATGCAAAGTTCTAGATGTCTTACCGCCGGGATAGCTTGAACATTGGTCCTTTTCCAGAGATAAATTCGTTTTCTCGGGGGATTCTGTCGAACAGGCTTGAGTGTTGTGTCATATAAGACCACATCATAATCGTTTTCGATTGCCGGTAGAGGTTTTGCATTGCTGTTTGAAACTTGGGTAGCTGCTTAATATCCAGTTCAGAGTATTGTATATTCTGGTGGGGAAAACCATTTCTGTTACAAATTGTTGTCAGCTATTATACTCAAGAATGCCTCGTTAACTCTTCTTGTGTACTGTATGCCTCCAATTCTCTGAACTCTCCAATCACGTCGCCAGCGAGAATGATGACAGAATTCTTGCATTTGGACCATAATGAAGAGACAACTTCCTTGGTTGGTCCCAGTATGTATTATTTATGCGTCTGGATGCAATGAGAGCTAGTTACTACTTGTGTTTTGTCCTTGATCGCGTCGCTCAGAAATTCTATGTCTTCAGCTGTTTGGATGTTGCTGGTGGTTAATTCTTTCTTTGCTGGAAGAAGGGCATCACCATGCGAGTCTGAGGTCCTCTTTTCTGTAAACATAGTCCATGTCTTTGGCCATAAGCTCTGGTGTTGCAGTCTGAGCCAGGTCCAAGAGCCAATAATTATGTCCGGGTCCGAAGAGATGATCAGTGCCATTTTTCCTTGACGATTTGGATGTTCAGAATTCTGAATGAGTTTTGTTTTCGTTTAATCTTATTTTAGAGCCTTTAAAAGTATAGCATTTATACCAGTGTATGTCGTTGTATAGTTATTTAAGTAGTATGATTTAAGTAAATGGTTAGCGATGGCGAAAGTGGAAATGACGTACGAAGTGGTATGCGATTTTATTTTTAGAATCATGTAATAGAGAACTGTGTGTCCATTTGAAGTCAAAGACGTTTAAGAATATAGACAAAATTACTTGAGAAGCCGACTTGTTTGATGAAGCACGGGACAGCGTATCTTGTTGCGTAGCGAACGGGCAACGCGAGAATAGGGATAGCAAAGGGTTAACGTCGAGCCAAGTAGGTCGGGCAACAAGCAGGAAATTAAGTCCCAGATTTTTGGGAAACATATCTAACTTATAAATGTTGGAACAATGTGGCTAGGAAAGTAGCATCAAGCGCGGATGTAGCTGATCATGAAAGGAGGTTGGTGACCGCCTCTAGTGTGGACACTAGTAATCCTCAGCCTGACACCAGTATACCAATTCCTTTGAAGCAAAACAGGAATTTTCTTTCTAAAATTCTTCTGTATGTAACCTTCAGACAAGTTAATGTAAGTCAGAGGTTTATCAGATTGAATAATTTCAGTACTGCGAAATTATAGTTTGACAGTCATTGAATAACAACTTTCATGATTTTGACACTGACATATATGATATATGAACTGTTTTTTTTTACAGTTGTAGAATTGGTAAAATATCTCTCTATCTTTAAAATGTACGGGGAGATAGCTGTTTGGTAGTGATTGCAAGAGGTGTCCCGATGATCGATTATAATCGATCATTTGTCACTTTTACCTCTTGTGACTGATGGTCGGAAAGAATCTTCGTAGTGGGGAAAAATCTATTTTAGGAAAATATTTTCTTATATTTATTAAATCCCACACATACGAAGTATGAGGGTATATACTGCTTTGAGATTGTCCGTGATTCCGTCATTCCGTAATTCAGATTTTGTTTCCGCTCAATATCTTGCCAAGTTTGCTTATGTATTGATGTTGACCAGATCTAGGTTGGGATTGCTACACGTTAATTTCCTCGAATATACAACACAGTTATGGGCCATGGTGTATATGTCAAAAAATCATTTCCGCTCAATATCTTGTGAACGAATCGATGGAATTGGATCAAATTTTACATATACATAAAAGGTTGGGATTATTAGGCGTCAAATTTATTACATTTACAACAGGGTTGTGGCCCTTAATTATCGTCAGAATTTTGTTTCCGCTCAATATCTTGTGAACAAATCGATGGAAATCGTGTAAATTTTGCATAGGCACTGACCTTTACCAGATTTAAGTTGGAATTGTTACGCGTCAGTTTTTTTTTTTTTTTTTTTTTTTCGATTTACAACAGACTAATGTTCCTTGATTATCGTCAGAATTTTGTCCGCTCAATAACTTGAGAACTAGTTGATGGATCTAGACAAAATTTTGCATCTGCTACTGATACTGAGCAGATCTAGACTTGGTTTGTTACGAGTTAGTTTTCGCCGCAAATATACATCAGTTATGGCCTTTGGTTCTTGTAAGAATTTCCTTTCCGCTCAATTTTATGGAATTCGATCAAAGTACACATGTATTGTCCATAAAGGCTCCACATTCCTCAAAGATGGGCATTTTATTATCCAAGAAAGGTTTTATAAATTGATAGAAAGTATTAATACAATTATCAAATGTGACATTTGACAGCTTGTTAAATTTCAGTTAGTCCCTCGTTCTTGAAATGAAATGATTTTTTATCGTATCTCTGAATTAATGATGTCAACAATACGATAAAATGTCATTTCAGTTTTGATTCAGTTCAAAATGAGAAACTAAGTGAAATTTTACAGCCTGTCAGATGCCACATATATGATCGTATTAATGTTATATATCAATTTATTAAACCTTTCTTGGATATAAAAACAAAAGAAGAAAAAAAGTTTATTTTTGAGCAATATGGAGCATTTAACCAGTTCTAGTTTGAGATTGTAACGCATCAATTTTTCTCAAATTCACAACAGAGCTATGTATTGATTATCATTAGAATTTCCTTTCTGCTCCAAATCTTGAGATCTAGTTGCTTTTGCTTATACAATGACGTTGAGCAGTTGACCAGTTCTAGGTTGAGATACAGATGTATCGTCAGAATCTTGTGTCCGCTAAATATCTTGAACACATTGATGGAATTAGACCAAATTGTGCATTTGTATTGATGTTGGCCAGATCTAGGCTGGGATTGGTACGCGTCTGTTTCGCAAATACGTAACAGTTATGGCCCTTAGTTTATTTTCAAAATTTCGTTTCCGCTGAATACCTATTGAATGAATTAATGGAATATGATCAAGTTTTGCAAGTGCATTGATGTTGACCAGATCTAAGTTGGAATAGTTACACATCAGTTACTGGTATTTGTGAGGGGAAGATGGGGAAGGGACATGGTATACTGTTTTCCAGTTGTCCATCCGTCTGCCAGTCCGTTGCGTCTTGGTTTCTGAGCGGGGGTATCAAACAAGCACTTCTTATTGACTTTTCCTGTTTTAATAGGGAAGTTGTGAAAATGCAATACTAAGGTATATATTTGGTTTTTTTGAATTGTGGTGAATAAAGGTGAAGAGATTTGATAAAAAAATGTGTTGAAAAAAAATATTATGTCAATATCCCATCTTATCTTATCTTTGAATAATTACCTCGATGAGGGCTTAAAATACGAATTACTATATTTTCTAAAAGTCGACTATTAGTCGATGATCAGTCTGTCTTATAAAACCGTTATCGACTATGAATTTCTGGCCGATTTCCAACACAAATGATCAAAATAAACAAAACTATGCATTATCTCTTTCAACCCTCTGCTCAAAAAGTGTACATCCTGATGAGACGGCTCATAACGACCTGTCTTGCCAGGATCTATACTGTTTGCCACCCTGTTAATGCTTTAGACTAAATCTCGTAATAAGAATAATGTACGTGCCGAAAGTCAAAGAATGAATAGTCTACTTCAAAATCTCAGGGGTGAAATTTTGCAAACACTTTGTATAATTTTTGAGCTCATGTCTTAACAGAACTACTTAAAATTCATTTAAATGAATTTGAATTTGAATGTCTCAAAATGACAATTTTTATCTTGAACTGTACATGTATGCTAGTTGTTACATAGAAAAAACTGTTAAGCATAGTTTATAAGTTGTCTCCCTTTATTACAGCAAAGATATTCGATACACCGGTGGACGAGGTAACGGCAAGTAACATTATGGTTGTGATAAAGACCTACTGTGATGTAAATGGAATTGCTCTTTACGACAGTCTCGCTGCTTTTGACAAAAACAAGGAAAAGAAAGTCACTTGGGCAGAGTTCCTTGCCTCTTTTGCAGTGAGTTAAGCCACAAAATATACAAGCTTGCGATTCTTAAGAGATAGAAGTAATGTGTTTTCCCTTTTCTGATAAAGCTAAGATAGAAAATAAATTTAGCAGCGATATATTTTTTTCAAAGGAGCCAGAACGTACCTTCAAGCATGTACGTCCTGCAAAGATTCAGATCAGTCTGCGCATTCGGGTAGTCTGATCGGCATCTTTACTTTTGGATAGCCAAGGATGCAATCTTCTTCATGCGGACATGAAGACTATGATCTGACTTAGTGGACATGCAAGCCGATTTGAGTCTTTTGTTCGGCGCACTTTTTTCCGACAGTTTGTTTTTTGCTTGACCTCTAGACCCAAAAATATTTATACCACATTCTACTATTTTATACAGACAAATTGTAGGCACCCCGATATGGTCTAATTATGCATTTCTTGGTGCTAAATGTTTGTACTTTTTTTTCGAGAAAAAAAAACACTTTATGCTGTCTCTCCATAAGGAAAGCCGAAGCAGTGAAAGGGTCATCATGCCATATGCGGACAACTTTGGCTCAAACCAGCCTGCGCTTTCAGTGATTAGATCATTATTGTTCGGTTACAGAATCAGTTGATACTGTAAAGTAGAATACATCGACGGGTCTTTGTTGATTGTAAATGTCATGATATTTTTCTTCCATTTGGTAAGGATATTTGGGCGGGTGGCTAAGAAAATGGACATGAGAACATATGCGAACAATGTAGGGACTTTGTTAAAGAAATCGGACTAATAGCAAAGATCTTGTTCCAAAGCGTGGCTGCGCAAACTGGTCTGGAGCTTTGCTATTCGTATATACCCTAAGATCCTTTTTGTCAGCCATATGTTCTTATTTTCTTCATTGCTAGGAAAGCGGAGTGGAATTATCGGCCGATCAGGTAGAAGCACTAGAAGGCTTAGTCGTGGAATATAAGACGGCGGATGACAAAATTGACTACAGGTTAGTGGAATGAAATAAGGGAAAATCACCTTTAGAAATATGCAAATTATAAACTCCCCTTTATCTTTATGCATCCACATGTTGTTTTTTTTTTAAACAAGTATATCGGTATCATACGCTTTGTAAAATATTTTCAAAATGTTATCGTCAATGCTCTACAGCACAGTCAGTGGATATAATTATTCGTCACTTTGTGAATTCTCCGTTTAAATCAAATATTTCCATTGTTTCTGTAAAATTGTCTACGCTGAAATACTTAAGGCTACGGTAATAAAACAATAAAAGAAAGTATGCAAATTGTTGGAGCATAAACACACTTTTCTTGCAGCTCTGTTTTAAAATCAAAGTAAAATTGTAATACCATTTTTTACGGATACGTTATTCTGGATCCTACAGAATGTATTAATTGAGAGAAATGGCCGAGACTGTACATTGCGCATGCGCAGGATGATCTGAATATGCACATTTAGCGCATGTTTGAAAGCACGTTTTTGCTAGACCTTGCCCATACTGTAACTTGGAAGGACTGTGTTCAAGGATTGTGGCCTCTCCCACAACTTCGAAAAAGTTTGGAGAGCATATTGAGCTGGGCGTGTCTGTCCGTTTGCTTTTGAGACTTCTTATATGTCTGGAATCATATTTGCTAGGATACTGAAATTCCATACATGCATTGGTCATGAAAAATTAGCTTTACTTTTTTGTCTATCCTGTCAGAATCTTTATTGTGGCCACTTTTTAGACAGGCATTTTAGCAAAAGAAAATCCTGTAAGCAAAACATCTAAGGAACCACTTGAGGTAGGCTCATGAAATTTTCCAAGCAGTGAGACGCTTAGCTATTTATTTGGGTCATTTTAGATTTGTGGTCAATAAAATTGAAGAAATTTGATAAAATAGCCTGAAATAAGACATCTTTTTAACCGACAAGTACAAATATTTTTTCCATTAAAACATATGCTGTGGATACTCATTAGAAGTACCTCGGCAAGGCGCTTCTAATGAGTACCCACAACATATGTTTTAATGGAAAAATAAGAAAAAAATAGCTGAATACCCCTCTTATCGATTAGGAGCTATATTTAAGTACCTAGTCGAAAGCTTTAATAAGAATGAATGTATTATCTACAAGCCGATTGTTAGTTGGTCATCAGTCGGTTTTCAAAACTGATAGACTATGAAATTCTGGCCGATTCCTAACACTAATTGAGTCAGCTTAAGCTTGTAGTTGGTCGCATCAAAATTGTCGTATAGTGCCTGGGCTGCGTTTAGTAAAGCAAAATATTCGCGAGGGTTCTTCCCAAACTATTTTGTATCTTTTAACTCTTTCGGAGCCAAATTTCAGACGACATTTGTCGTCTACTTTTCTTTTTCAACAAACTATCGCTTGAAAAGAAGTTTGTATGTTACTGAATGTCAAACAACGTTGATCCAGATGAGACAGTTCATATGAGCCGTCTCATCTGGATCTGTGCTGTTTGCAAAGTCCTATTACTAGCTCCTGTGGCAGTGAAAGAGTTAAATGGTTATTGTAAAACCTAGACAAGACTTTATATTAGATCCAATAAATTTTATCAATAATTACTGATTTTATAAGAGATCGAATGTATAATATCAATCAGTAAACATTCAAATATTTTCTATTACAAACAAGCATGTAAAAATCATCCGCATAGGCCGTCATCCTGGTTGTGCCAAAAGACAGCTTGAAAATAGTTTGCGGATATTCGCTACTGTCCGCCGAAAATTGTCACAACTGAACAAAAAGTTTGCTAAAGTTTGCGAGTAATTGTGAACGTTTCGGTTAGATGAACGCAACGGTTAGCCTGATTTGCACTACGATTTTGTTTGAAAAATTGTCATATTTGTGTTTCTTTTTTTTTTTCAGCACTTTAAGATGAAGCTTTTTTGTGACGTTATATAAATTAAGCTACAACATGGGGAGTTTATGGCATATTCGAAAAGAGAGAATGGCCAGATCATCGTTTGCATCTTTGTAGTCTCAAGAAATCCTTTGCTATACACCAGCAAGATCAGGGCATGATAGAGCTCCAGATAAGAGGGAGTAAAGGGTATTTCAGCATCTGAGTTTTTTTGTTTTTTTTGTGGGGATGGGGTGGGGGGGGGGGGGGGTTGACAGTTGATATTGCAATTAAAGCAGATGGGTAAAAATGCTCAGGGATTTTTTTGGATTTCAGCACTGGATTTCAATTTTGGATTTCAGCATTGGGGGTAAACATTTTCAGAGAATTTTACATTTAATAGAAAAATGAACATTGTCAAAGTAACTTAGTTTCCTCTTGGATGATTTATTATGTATAGCCAAATTCTCGATAGCCTACATCTCTGTATAGGCAATTTATTCTTATAAAGCAATTTTCCACACATTGGTTGTTTTGTGAGCATTAGATCAGAACGGCCTTAGCCCTAAAAAGTGCCAATAACAAATGCTACAGACATCATCCTGAGTTTTTTGTTTTGTTTTCTTTACAGAGAAAATAAGGCTTGGGATTTCATGTGAATTGTCTGCATAGCAGACAATTCACATGAAATACCAAACCACATTTTTCACTTTAAAATAAATTTTTGTATGCTATAATTTTACTTGCTGCTTTACGACTTAAGCATTGCAAATGGGCATTTCAGTATTCAGCTTTAAAGCAGGGCTATAATACTCATTGTACCAAACCCGTATCTACAACGCTGGGAACTGCAAACCGTATGGTGTATTGCGGAGGTATTACACAAAATGTCTAAATAAAGTGGCAATACTGCATGCGTTTCCCATTATACGTTTTCCATTGACTTCCATGTATTTCTAAGTTTGCAAAACAAGTTCTTATAGGAAAACTTTTACCTATTGAATTGTAAATAAACCATTGTTACATTCTATTATAATTTCTTACTTTTGTTCTATGACTTCTTTTTAACTTTTATTAATCTATGGGCACATTCAACAGACAACAAAATGATTTTTTTTTTCGTATTTCTCACAACAAATAGAGGAGACAATTTGCTTGTAATGTCAAAGCATATTTTCTGGAAAAAAAAAATATAAAAAACAAACAAACAAAAAAACATTATAATTCAGAATGTCGTCTGTTGTTTTTGTACCCAGATTGTTAAGCGTTAAGGAACAGCAGCTGATATGCGACTGAGGTTTTACTTATGTTTATTTTATCAAATGTTGACAAATTCCCCATAAGAGTCATTTGAATATATGCTTGACTAACTTTTGTACCATTTTTAAAGTTTTAACTTCATTTTTACACATTACAATTCAACACAGTATTGAATGATTTTTGTTTACTTGCTTTTTAATAAACCTTCACCACTCACTGGGCTAATTCAGCAGATGGCAAGCTGATGACATTTTGGGCTATTTTTCCAAGAAAATAGCGTCTGCTGAAATTTTAACCCAACATGCTAAGCGTTCAGTTGATCAAGAGAAGTCCAAATATATTCTTTTCTCTTCCATGCTTTTCATTACGAGAACACGCCTATTCAAATATATAGGAAATTTCATCTCCAAAAATTGAAATTTTTCAGAAAAAAAAACTCTGATATTTTTCATATTTCTGCTCAAAACATAGATTGTGGGTACTCGTTAGAACCGCCTTGGTGAGGCGGTTCTAACGAGTACCCACAATCTATGTTTTTGAGCAGAAATAAGAAAAAATAGTGTATACCCCTCTAAACCCCAGTTTTACTACATAAAAGTGGGGTTTAAGAGGGTCAAATTATATAGGTATGTTTTCGTGATGTCGTGAAAAAGGCAAAGGGCTGCATGGCAGACTTGGAATGGGTATCCTGAATTATTCAGTACCTTTGCAAAGCTGAAAAGATATCTACTAGTAATTGGAACAGCGTAAAAGCTAAAAACATACCAACCAGTAATTGGAGTAGCTGGAAAGGTATCTACCGGTATGTGAAATAGCTGGAAAGATATTTACCGGTAATTGAAATAGCAGGAAAGATATATACCTGTAACTGAAATAGCTGAAAAGCTATTTACCAGTAATTGAAATAGCGGGAAAGATATTTACCAGTAGTCGAAAAAGCTGAAACGACATCTAGCAGTAATTGGAAGAGCCGCAAAGATATCCACCAGTGATTGAAATAGCTGGAAAGATATCTACAAGTTATTAGGATAGCTGGAAAGATAACAACCAGTTATTGGAATACCTGGAAAGATATTTACTGATAATTGGAATAGCTAAAGATATCTACCAGAAATTGATATAGCTGGAAAGATATTTACCGGTAATTGAAATAGCGGGGAAGATATCTACCAGTAATTGAAATAGCTGCAAGGATATTTACAACTAATTGAAAAAGCGGGAAAGATATCTACCAGTAATCGGAATAGATGAAAAGATATCTATTAGTAATTGGAAGAGCTGAAAAGATATCTATCAGTAATTGAAAAAAAAAACTGGAAAGATATTTACTGGTAATTGAAATAGCGGGAAAGATATCTAGCAGTAATTGAAATAGCTATAAAGATATTTACAAGTAATTGAAATAGCGGGAAAGATATTATCAGTAATCGGAAAAGATGAAAAGATATCTACCAGTAATTAGAAGAGCTGGAAAGGTATTTAAAAGTAATTGATATAGCTGGAAAGATATCTTACAGTAATTGGAATAACTGGAAAGCTATTTACCAGTGATTGAAATAGCTGAAAAGATATCTACCAGTTTACGAACGCTGAAAAGGCATCTATCAGTAACTGAAAATGAAGACTAGAAAATTCTTTAAAATGTTTGACATTTCTAATTCTGCTGTAGATGTTGACGGTGTCAACCTGGACATGTTTGTCCGAAAGCAGAGGACATAGGAGCCGCAACGTAAGAGAATTCACTTTCTGACATGTGCGCACAAGGAAAACTCAAATTAGCCTGCCTATCCGCACAGGCTGATCTGACTCTTTGTTGTCCGCATCAATAACTGTACATACTTACCTATCCAAAATGCGCTCAGTGAAGATTCTGATCAGCCTGTGCGAATGCGCAGGCTGATCTGAATCTTCGCTGGGCGCACATGTTTTCTAACGTTTCGGCTTATATAGTAAGTAAGTTATATATAGTAAGTATAACCTTTATTTATAGAGGGTTACAACATTTAGCGCATACAATTGTATGATGCTATTCCTCCAACTCAAGCACATTTCATTCAACTAAGCCTGCTGCATACCAAGCAATGTGCATCTTGTGTCAAACGGCATTAAACCAAACGGAAGTTGAGAACCATAAGCAGTGGTGCGGGAGGAAGCAAGATAACATGTGGCACATTTTTATAAACTCTTCCACCGATTGCAGAGGGTTGACAACAGGTGGCAAAATGAGAATGCTAAACTGAATGCAGTGGCCGTTGCAAATGTTTTTGCTTCGGTCGTCCTTGTACAGACTCCTTTGTGGAGTTGCAAATGTGAAGATTAGCATCTGCAGACACCAATAAAATGTTGCGCATGGACCGATATAATTTGACACAAGAATCGTTCAGTAAGACTTGCATTTCAAAACGTGAAATGACGGCCATCTGAATCATTTGCCACCTTTTAGAAGTTAAGCAGCAGCTAATGGGCTTTGATCAAACCGATTGGGGTGTCATGAGTGTGTGTGTGTGTGTGTGTGTGTGTGTGTGTGTGGAGGGGGCGAGGGGCTGTATACAAAGTAAATATCATGATTGTATTACAAAGAGTATGTTTTTGTTTGTTTATTTGTTTTTTGTTGTTGTTGTTGTTGTTGTTTTTTAGTTGTTGTTTTTTTTTGTTTGTTTTTTTGTTTTTGTTGTTGTTGTTGTTGTTAGCCAGACTAGCTAGTTTCGGTCCATTAGCCTCATCAGTGTCCCTCATATAAACATTCAAAATCCCGAAATGGGCTCAATAGTCACAAAGGATAAGGAAATATAAACTACACTATAATGAAGTAAGGGTAGACGTTTGCATGTAATGACAAAGCCTATTTTCTGGGGAAAATAAGAAAAAAAAATCAAAATATTGTCTGCTGAAAATTTTGCTGCAGCTGTTTTGTTTTATTTTGTCATTGTTTGTTCTTCGCCTCTTCGTCTTTCGTAGCTTCGGGAAGGCTGTGCTTCGTGATTGTGGCATTTTCTGGGTAACGTCCTTTTTTGGTTTCTTCTTCAGGAACAAGTTGAATGAAATATCGAATTGTATTTTTTCGAATATTAAAACATTTTTTCGTGTTTTATTTTAAATGTCGTCAGCTTTTATTCATAATAGGTTAATGTATAATCTTCCAACTTCGGAACCCTTCTAATGTACTTGTGCAAAGTTAGGCTCCGCGCCATATTGTTATTCAATGTTTCAGTGACTTGAAGTCAAGTCCACTCAACATAACATTCAACAGTATAAGATTGAAGACGAATACAGTCAAATCGGTCGTAAAGGCTACCTGTATTAAGCAATCACCTATATTTAAAGGCCACTATTTCAGGTCCCATCAAAGGCAAAGAAGTGGAAATGTATCTGTATTAAGCAAGCATCTGCCTTAAGTGTGGCTTTAAGCAACCGATTCATGGCTTTCCCATAGGGGCTTGCTTAACACAGGTTTGACTGTACTCTTACTTTTATTTACAGTCGAACCGCGATGGCTCGTTTACCATGGCTAATAGTCCCTACGAAATTCTTCTGATAACTCAAGAAAACAAATATTTAAGGAAATTTTCTTATTTTATCGTGAAATTGTATGTTGTGTGCACTCATTAGAATCGCCTCATCGAGGTGATTCTAATGAGTACACTCAACATACAATCACTGTGTAGAAAATCGAAAAGATTTCCCTAAATTATCGCTATTTGCTTCCTGACCTGGTGCCATGATTAACCCTCAGTGGCTCGAACTACCCATGTCTTGAACGAATTTCCATGGTCCCAAAGATGTTCGAGCCATTGAGGTTCGACTGTAAATTTTTACTGACTTAAAGTCAAGTCGACTTAACACAATATTCAACAGTAAAATATGCAGGGATTTATTTGGAAGGACCAATGCGCAAAATGGCCCATCAGTTTCCTATATGGCCCATTGTTTGGTAAGCATGGGACCTTTCTGAAATGCAAAGATGTAGGGAGTAGCTATTCTGGACATAGTTTTCCCCATTTATCAGACAAAATGGATATCGATGTCTGTCAACTAAAAACAAACCTGAGAATGATGTCGAACACACTAACTGTTGCTTAACCCATTAAGACTGAATAAACTCTCCCTCATTATATATTGAAAGAGTCTATTTTCGATTTTAGGTATGTCAGGCAGATACCATTAAGACTGAATAAACTCTCCCTCACTAGGCAGGCAGGCAGATACTCCTAAAGAAATATGGTTGAACTAGTTGCATACAAAGGAGACCCTGATCAGATGCCGCGTTCTGCGGCGTCTGATTTAGGTCTGTACTTTGCCAGTTAGCCGTTAAGGAGTCTCCAGTCTTCAATGGGTTAAAGTGTCTTAAAGTCGACTCTGACTAAAGATAAACGCTCTTACTGTTAGGTTTCAGTGACTAAAAGTCAAGTCCACTTCACACGGGATCCAGCTGTATAAAAATGACCCCAAACAGTCGTACTCCAGTTCCTCTGTTGTTCTTCTTCTTTGATCGTGCGTCGGTGATTTCACAAGTGACATTTGTATTGTCATTACAGTCGAACCTCAATGACTCAAACATCTTTGGGACGATGGAAATTCGTTCGAGACATGGGTAGTTCGAGCCACTGAGGGTTAATCATGGCACCAGTTCAGGAAGCAAATAGCGATAAGTTAGGGAAATCTTTTCGATTTTCTACACAGTGATTGTATGTTGAGTGTACTCATTAGAATCGCCTCGATGAGGCGATTCTAATGAGTACACACAACCTACAATTTCACGATAAAATAAGAAAAATCCTTAAATATTTGTTTTCTTGAGCTATCGGAAGGATTTCGTAGGGACTCAAAAACGAGTTCGAATTAGCCATGGTTAACCAGCCATCGGTGTTCGCGTCATCGAGGTTCAACTGTATTTGTTCCTTATTTCTCCTTCCTCTGGTGCCTCGGGAAGGCTGTGTTTCATGATTGTGGCATTTCCTGGGTATCTTCGATATTTATTCATCACGAAAACATACGAGAATTTTGACCCCCTCAAACCCTACCTTTATATAGTAAAACTGGGGTTTACAGGGGTATACATTATTTTTCTTATTTCGGCTCAAAACATAAATTGTGGGTACTCGTTAGAACTGCTTTGTCGAGACGGTTCTAACGAGTACCAACAATCTATGTTTTGAGCAGGAATATGAAAATTATCAGGGTTTTTTTTATTTGAAAATTTTCAGTTTTTGGAGGTGAATTTTTCTATATATTTGAATAGGCGTGTTTTCGTAATGTTAAAAGTCAAGTCTACTCAACACGACATTTAATTTTTAATCCAAAGAATTATTTTGATCATATCCACAGAGAAACTTTCACTTACTTTGACAGTTACGGTTCTTTTCGAGAATCATCATCAGACTGTAACCTTGACCTCGTGATGTCACGGAACGGGATTGATTACCGCTAGACTCGTTAGTCGTAGTTTACATTGGTCGTGAGAAAGGATGATGTGGTTGTGAAACTGTTGAGTATCGGAAATCAACTCACAAGTACCAATATCTCCAGTTTGATTCACACCATCAATTAGAACACAAACTCAGTGTAATCAGAACATTACTAGATATGTGTTTTTCTATGGTTGCGGGGCACAAGGACAGGGAAAAAGAGGTGGTGCATGTAACATCTATACTTAAGGCATGTGGGTATCTGCGGTGGTCGATTGCAACAGTGAAAAACTTAGTGGTAAATAAACGGAAAAGATGGAAAGCACAAGAAAACCTCAAAACTAACAAGGACAAATCTGTATGGTTATTCCATATGTCAAATGCTTATTAAAAAGCATAGCCAGGGTAATGAAAAAAAACACGTCATATCAGCATATATGCAATCACATTACACACTGAGAAAAGCCTTAGTCCATTCCAAAGACAAAGTGGTAAAGGAAAATATCTGTGTTGTCGTGTTGGATATCACATGCCGCAATTGTGAATGAAAACACATAGATCAAACGGGCAGAAATTTCAACGCTAGACTTAGTGAACATCAGAAAGATGCCAAAAATATACCACAGATAAATGCATAGACAAGGCAGAGCGAAAGTCATCTAAAACATGTTTTAACAAAAGCGCAGTGACAGTTCATATCGCTAGCTTTTGCCCCCTCCCAATCGATGGCATGATTAGCATGATTGGGTGCGGGCAAATGTAGCTGACAGGAAGAATAAACAGAGACTCAGACAAGTCAAAGAAGCTATCAGGATCAGTCAGTCTCCACACGTCATGAACCGGGACCGTGGGAGGGGGGACGGGCAGGGCGGGGGTGGGGGCATACAGCCTGAGCAACATCCATCTACAGGCCTTTGTTTACCACTGGTAAACAATCTAGTGGTAAGTAGTCCAAGTCCTGTGACATCACGAGGTCAAGGTCACAGTCTGATGATGGTTCTCGATAAGAACTGAAACTCTTACTTTCAACACAACGACAAAGTCATGTCCACTCATCACGACATTCTACAGTACTTATTGATGGTAAAAAGCATTGATGCTGTTCCTCAAGGATTCAGTGACTTAACGTCGTGCACTCTACACGACATTCAACAGTACAAAATGATGATAAGCAACACCAATACTGTTCTTTTAGGATTCAGTGTCTTTAAGTCAAGTCCACTTAATACGACATTCAAAAGTATAAAATGATGCCAACGCACATTCTGTTACTTAAAAGTCAAGTCCACTCTACACGACATTCAGCACTATAAAAAGTTGACAAAATGACACAATTACTTATAGGAAAAACAAGATTGGTAAAGACTGTATCTGAGATGAAAATTTGATCAAAAACTGATCATAAATAAATAGGTTTTTAACGTTTGAAGACAACAAACTGCTTTTATGTGCACCGCCATTTTGAATAGTTAACGAATATTATTATGTCATATAGCCTTAAATAAATACGCAATACCCAAGTTAATAATATCTGCGACAATACTTAAACTTCGTATTTGTGTATATGGCTTTTTGAGGCATTTATCGATTTTGCTTGAAAACCGCTGCACTGTTTCTATAAAAACGAAGGCTTTCTTTATTATTTTACACTATGTAGAACACCATTAAATATTCCAATTAGTGGCGCTTTCGATAAATACGGACGCGTATACGTCTCATTTGATCACGACATATATGTCGCCATGTCAGGAAATCATAAATTTAGAATGATATTTGTTTCACGGTAAATGAAGACCATTGTCTTCACTTATTTACGTTGTTTTTTTTTTTTTCAAAAAAAGTATCTGAGCATAGCATTTTGTTCCTGGTGATTATATATATATATATATATATATATATATATATATATATATATATATATATATATATATATATATATATATATATATACAGTGAAACCTGTGTTAGTGGTCACCTCTATTAAGCAGCCAACCTGTATTAAGCAGCCAGAGGAAAGTTGCCCGAAAATTCATAGCCTTATATATTTGAACTGTATTAAGCAGCCACCTGCCTTCAGCAGCCACATTGTAAGCTTCCCATGGGTGGCTGCTTAAGACAGGTTTGACTGTATATATATATATATATATATATATATATATATATATATATATATATAAAGACGTATCTGGTTTTGCAATATATCCATGAAAGTATAAAACATTTCAATTTACGATATCTATAGGTGATAACGTTTCTATTATGCCAATAATAACAGCTAGCTGTTCATAAAATCTATTGAACAATACCCGTAAATACCCGTAAATCCAAATTATTGTTTTGTGTTCTTGACAAATATTTGTTTATTTCAAGATCATTTCTTTACTTTACTTCCTTTAAGTTTGCAGAAATCTCAAATTATGATTTTTTTTTATACTTTCTAGACAAATATTGATGTTGCAGACAAAAAAGAATAAGTGTTATAAAGATCAGCTTTATATACTGAAATAACATGACATTATTATCATGATCATTATATTTCTTCCGAAAGATGTTTCTGTTTCCAAATATCAGTACAACAAATGAAGAAATACAAGTCGTGATTTGATGAGACATATACGCTTCCGTAGATAAAGGTTCTGAAATCTTAAGGCATATTTTTACTTTCTTTATTTTTATTCGTTTTTATAACTGAATTTGTCCAGAATTTTCATAAATACATTCTTCACAAACCTATTGATCCAGAGAGTTCCTTGTACAGTGTATATAATGAGTGTGCTAGCGCACCTAAAAAATATACCCTATCCGACGGGTCATTCAGAGAAATCAAGCATAACACTGTTCCATGGCACTTGTTTTTTTTTCTTCGCTCAGCCCAGTGGTATTTCATATTTCTCCCTATACATTTTTTCTGAAGTACTTGCATCAGTTTTTGATCATGGGCTGGAATTCTTTGTTGAAGTTTGTTTAAAACTTAATATATATATTTATCACATGACCGTCAAGTTATTTAGTGAAATAACCCATGTCATAAAGATCATATAACCACACGTATAATAACACCTGCAAGGCTTCCCATTGGTTGGCCTAATTACCCTCATTAATATTCGTATTACTCCGCTAGCAACCAAGATGGTATCCGCATTCGCCGATTATACAACCTTCACTTTTGAAACAGCTCAGGACTACCTTCAATTTTGAGACGAATGATAAAGTTCAGATCGAAGGAAATGGAAGACAAAACACAATCACAATGTGAATAATACGGCTACCAGAAATATTCATGGTGGTTTGAATTCGATCTTTTCGCGCAACATATTTGGAGGCACTTTCACCTCCTCCAAAAAAAAGCATGATAACATGATTCTGACAGTCAATAAATGTGTCAAATTAAATCCAAGCTACGGTTAAAACGTTTTATATCCTTGAAAATCTGTCATTTACTTGAGTGTGTCAACAACCATAAATTATCTTTAAATACAACAGCTAACAGTTTGGGATTTCCTTCTGATTCTCAGTGACGTATTGACTCGCTGAATGACGTTGTTCGATGGAAAATTTAGTTTTGAATTGATTTATTAAAATGAAATATTTATTAGCTCAAATAAAATCATCATTATTTCCTACAGTTTAACAAACTAATAATTTGCATATTTATCTTGTTTTTAGTCATTTTCGGTACTTATCAAATACTATGCGCACTATTCTTGTTTTTGTTGCATAGTACCATTGAAACCTAGGTAGTGAGTTGTTCCGCTTAGCTATGAAAAGCCGTTATCTTGATATATTTTGCGCATTTTTTTTTTCTTTTGTCATCGGACGGGCCATGTGATAAACAGAATCTTACATGAGTGGTCATTTAATATGAACTTTATGAAACTCGTTAGGTAATTTCGGTATTTTGCTCGCCAAGGCTCGCAAAAAATCGAAATTACCCAAACTCGGTTTATATATATATATATATATATATATATATATATATATATATATATATATATATATATATATATATATATATATATATCTGTGTGTGTGTGTGTGTGTGTGTGTGTGTGTGTGTGTGTGTGTGTGTGTTCTCCTCTAGGTACATGTATTTATGGATTTTGCTTCAAAACTGCATTGATTTCCATCAGAAAATACATTGTATTTAATATTTTGAAATGTGTAGAAACTTCATTACATATTCAAAAAGTGCCCTAAATAAAATTTTTGCATGATTTGTCAAGCGCTTTCATCTCAGATACATTCTATACCGACCTCGTGTTTACCTTTGAATTCTCTTAAAGCACTAAGTAAATTTGTAGCAGGCAGTAGAAAGTAGAATAGATTTTGTAATGGCAGACGATTCACATAAAATGTCGTATTTTCTGAAATATTAAAAAAACAAAAAAGAAACTCATATTGTCGTCTGCTATAGCTATTATCAGCGCTTTAAGGATTAAGCCAGACTCTTCTAAATAAGACATCTAAAAATACAGTAATGACAAGTATTAGTTTTCACAAAAAAAAGCTTGCTCTGCGCTTAGCACACAGTAAGCGTAGACCAAGTGTTTGTATTTTTTTTTTTTTTTTTTGTTTGTTTGTTTGTTTGTCTGTTTTTTTAAGCCAACATTTGGTTGTAATAGCGTTGAGCAGTCCATGGAAAATAGCACTGGAGCATCAATGACATTTCAAAAAATACTTCCGGAACAATGAAAAATACTAAGTTGTCTACGCCCGTGTGTGTAGACAACAAACAATCTTACGGTGATTTAAAGCCAAATCCACTCAACACGACATCCAACAGCATGATTATGACGAACAACCATACTGTCACGTTGTTAAGGCACTCCATCTTCTTCCGCGATTTCTCCTGCTTCGCATTAGCAGCAGTTTTATCTTGACCTGTTTTCTTCTTCTGGTCTTCATCGTCGTCTTTCGTGAGGGCAAGTGCCAGTAGTAAAAATAGCAATACCACTTGCAGTGCAATAGAGATAGGCAGTAAAACCTAAGTATAAAATGAAAGGCTCCACGTCAGGAAATGAACATTTAGACATGAGCGCCACGCGAATGTTCAGATCAGCCTGCGCATTCGCGCGGTCTGATCAGAAACTTCACTGGTAACATTTTGGAAACCCAAGGATACAAAATTTCTTCATGCGGACAAAAAGTCTCTGATCAGACTGTGTGGATGCGCAGGCTGATTTGAGTTTCCATTAGGCGCACATGTCAGAAGGTACCTTTACTCACGTTGCGGCTTAACGCTTTCCGTGCTAGATTTCAGACGACATTTGTCGTCTGCTTTTCTTTTTTAACCCTTAAAGCCCCAATTACAATTGCGGCAGACGGCAATTTTTTACATTTTTTTATTATTATTTTTCAGAGAAAAGAAGTCTTGACATTTCATGTGAAACGTCTGCTTGGCAGACGATTCACATGAAATGTCAAGATTTGTTTTCTCTGAAAAATTAAAAAAAAATGAATGTCGTCTGCTACAAAGTTTGCGTGTCGCTTTAAGGGTTATTTATTTTATTTTATTTATTTAAACAATGTTTAAAGAGGATGACACAATTAGCTATAAATAAGTATTCTACCTTGCGGTCCTCTAACTAAAATTTATATACATATATACAACAAGACTTAACTAACAGCTAAGAAATTCATGGGATAAAAGTAGCTTGTAGCGAAGTGAATGCTTATATAAAGTTTTTGTCAAATAAAAAGTGCTAAAAGGTATGTGAAAGTGATTTAAAACCAAACATGGCATTTAATTATATTAAAGACAAATCTATATGTTATCACAGTTTTTGTAAGTGCTTTAAGATTTGACGAGCGCATAAAACCAATATCTAAAACAATTATGCTAGGTCATAAAAGCTCTCAATTCAGTTACAATAACGGTTTCAGCGATAATTTTACACATGGTATATCATTTAAAATCATAGTTAAAGACATTTTGTAAGGGTTAAAATGTTGCTTTAAGAGACTGCTTAAAGGTAGAGAGTGACCCCGATGTTTATACTGTTTAAGGTAGAGCGTTCCATAGTCTTGGTGCGGAACACGAAAAAGAGCCATCAAAAAGTGCTGTCCGTGCTTTCGGCACATAAAGTGAGCCATTTTCTGATGACCCCAGGTTCAGAGTGTGTACCTCGGATACTGGTTTTAGAAGTTGTGTTATATGTTCAGGGGATAAATTATTTATTGCTCGGTATGTCAAGACAGCTTTATTTTATTTATGTCTGTCTGGAATTGACAGCCATCCCAGCTGACTGAACATATCTACTGATGGGGTATCGTAATCTGCTCGCAGGATGATTCGAGCAGCGCGTTTTTGCAGTTTGGATATGCGTTCAATATTAGTTGCAGAGGCTGACCCCCAGGTAACAGAGCCGTAATCAATATAAGGAAGAATATACCCCTGATAGTAAACGTTTTGAAAATGTGTCGGTACATACGTTGCTAACTGGCGTAATACGGATATTTTAGATGAGATAAGGGAGCATAAGTGGTCTATATGGGCAGACCAAGAAAGGTGTTCATCGATATAAACACCAAGGAGTTTCTGTTTACTAACGGATTGAATGTTGACATCGTCAGCAATAATATTTAGAGATCGAGAGTCGTTCAAGCGCTTTCTAGCGCCAACTAGCATGCAAGTTGTTTTGGTCATGTGAACATTCATTTTGTTTATCTTTCCCCATGTTTTTGTGTTACCGAATTCTCCTTGCAGATCTTCTTCAATAGCATCCATGTCATTACCATGCATGTGAATCGTCGTGTCATCTGCATATAAATCAGAGGAGCACTTTTTGATATGAAGCGGAAGATCGTTGATAAAAATGAGAAATAAGGTCGGGCCCAATATTGAGCCCTGAGGCACACCAGATTGTACGGTGGTGAAATCCGTCAACCCTTTATCACTCTCGATTACTTGTTGTCGAGAACATAAATATGATTTGAACCACTGTGTGGCAGAAGGGTTAAGTTTGTATAATGCAAGTTTATTCAGCAAGATGGAGTGATCAACTAGATCAAAAGCCTTCCGAAAATCGATAAAAAGGGCTTCAACCAAGTCACCCTTATCAATACATTTCATCCAGTCATTAAAGTGTTTGACTAAAGCTGTTTGGCAACTATGTTTTGACCTGAACCCAGAT
This sequence comes from Anodontia alba, assembly GCA_964016985.1. Taxonomy (NCBI): domain Eukaryota; kingdom Metazoa; phylum Mollusca; class Bivalvia; order Lucinida; family Lucinidae; genus Anodontia; species Anodontia alba. The sequence continues at coordinate 35,217,523 of OZ024823.1, forward strand.
TGATTGTCATGTAGAAGTTTATATTCAAATATGCCATAAGATGTTTGTTCACGTGCTTTTCGAAAAGTTTAGATACAGTGGACATGATAGAAATTGGCTTATAGTTTGAGGGGTCGGACTTTTCACCATCTTTGTAAATTGGAAGTACCTTTGCCAATTTCATTTGAGAAGCATCGCAATTTTATTGATAAGCATCGCAATCGATGGCGATAATGATTGGGCAGCAAGTTTGATGATCCTTGGCCCTATGCCGTCAAGCCCGGTCGATTTTGAAGCCTCTAAGGTATTAATATGTAATAAAATTTGTTCGGGGTTAATAAATGGAATTGTAAATTGTGTGTTTGTAGGCACTTTGCTATCAACAAAATCGCTGATTTTATTGGTGTCAAAGCCTAATGAACTTCCGGGTGATGTGTTTTCATTCAAGAGCTCGACAACTGAAGCAAATATTTATTCAGTTTGCTCGCAACAGCTTCAGACTCCGTAATGGTTTCATTTCCGATTATTTCAGGCAAATTACTGGAGGCAGTCTTGCCACCATTATTCACGTCTCGCAAGTGTTCCCATAAGGATTTGGTATCTTTTTAATTTGTTATGCTATTAGAAAAAATATTTACGTTTTGCTTGTCGTATGAGTCGTTTTGTTTTATTGCGGTATTTCCTATGATCACTCCATTGCTTTAATCGTTTGGTTTTATCTCGTAAAGATTGCATTTGAATTATATCTGGAGTAAACCAGTCAGGCATACGTTTAGATTTTACGCGTTTGGATTTAATCGGAGCATGATTGTTCAGGTGTTTCAAAAGGAATGAATACCAGATGTTAAGGTCTTCGTCTATACTTGATTTATCTGCCGCAAACGCATCCAAATCGTTAGCAATATCAGATATAAAATTATTTTCGTCAAAATGCTTGTAGCTGCGATAAGTAGTGGTATGTTTGTCTTTTAAAAGCTTTGAGTTTACTTTTCGTGTAAAGCAAATGGGAAAGTGATCGCTTAAAGATAAAGTAGAAGTAAAACAACGTACAATATTCTCTGGATGAGTCGTATATACAGGATCAATTAACGTATCGGTAGTTTCCGTTACCCTTGTTGGCTCTGTTACCAGTTGAGTTAAATCGAATAGATTTATAGGGTTTAGCCATTTATTATTCGTATGAGCTTTCAAATCAATATTAAAATCACCCATGAGAAGGAATTCAAGACCAGATGCCTGTGCTATGGAAAGCTCTACCTCAAACAAGTCGATCCATTCGCTTTTTGCATCGGGTGGCCTGTAAACTGTACATAAGAGAAAAGGTTTAGCATTCGGTAGCTCGATTTCAGCCCAACGTTTTTCTAAGCTAGATGTTTCAAACTCAGGCCTGTGTTTGAACTTAATTGTGTTTCTAATGTATAATAGTAGACCACCACCAGTTTTATTTTTGGTCTCTGCTCTATCTTTTCTAAGAATCTCAAATCCGTCGATCGCCACCACATTGTCAGAGACGGTTGGTTCTAAAAATGACTCACACATACCCAGAATATCTGGGAATGTCTTGTTAGCAGTTAACAAACTATCGCTTGAAAAGGAAGTTTGTAAGTAAAGTTGAAAGACTGAATGTCAAACAGCGTAGATCAAGATGGGACGGCTGTGGCAGGTTCTACATTGTCACTTAGCCAGCATACTTTAGTTACACATCCAAGAAGTCCAGTAGGGAATCAAAGGCCGTCTAGCGTAGGACACAAAATTTTAACCCATTTTAGACTGAGTAAACTCTCCCCACACTATATATTGGAAGAGTCAAATTGCAATTTACGTATGTCGGGCTTTGTGGTTTTGATATTCCTAGAGAAAAATGGGTAGCCTAATTGCAAGCAGTGGAGACCCTGATCAGACACTGCATTCTGTGGCGTCATATCTGGGTCTGCAGTGTTTTCCAATTATTCTTTCGTTGGTCCCCAGAATAAAATGGGCTACTTCTGTACCGACTGCTATGTGGAATTTCGGCATCTGATTCTCCCAAGTACGCTTTGATAGCTTTCAAGAAGATGGTGAGACTGAAACATGCATGCATGAATTTATTCACAAAAATAAATGAAAACGTTGTTCTACGGATAGTTTGTCGTAGCAACATGTTAAAACTGGTTCATTTTGGACCAATTTAGCAGCGCTTGGACAATATTACAAAATAGAAATGCAATATAAACAGGTAAATGTTCACCTTTGTCATGAAATGTGGCATAAATTTAAATTCATCTGCACTCTAACGAACTTGTATCATTCTCCTTTTCGGTCAACCTTAAAGTCAGATTCCTACGAACTCCTATATGTGACATTGTGTATTGTGTACGGATGTTTTGTGTTTGTAACTTATGACTTCCGGACTTTTAACTTTTTAAAAGTAACGACCAGCGCAGTGGCAACCCGGGACCAGTGACTTTACCCTAAAAAGCTACAGGTATTTCTTAATCCTTGTCCTGCTGAACCCGGATATACCCTGCTTTTGCAAACAGTGTAGATCCAGATCAGTTGGCTTCTGAAGAAGCCACCTGATCTAGATTTACACTGTTTGTCATTCGGTATGTGAATTTATATCAACAACCTGGATCAAGTAATCTGATTGGCTGAAAATTGGAAGTGGGCGTGGCATCTTAATTTATTCAGCATGACAAGGGTTAAAGTGCAGCATATAAAAGGCTGAAAAGTAACAAACACCTTTCCCGTTTTATTTCACCTCCCTTGCTTTTATGTTCAGTATCGCACCCTTTAAAGGGCCAAACGTACATTAAACACAGAACACAAAAGCGAAAACACAAAACATTAAACTCAAAAGTCAAAACATGGAAGTCACAAATTACAAACACAGGAAGTTTTGAGTTTTTGTTTGTAACTTGTGACTTCCGTGTTTTGATTTTGAGTTAAATTTTAAAGGGCGCGATAAAGGACATAAAAGAAAGGATGCGATAAAGGACATGAAAGAAAGTGGTGAAACAGAGAAATTGTTTGTTTTTTGTTGTTGTTTGTTTATAGCTTTTTATATGCTGCATTATAATATTACCTGGAGCATTTACAGTAAAGACAATGGCCACGGGTTGCCATTACATTGGCAATTACTTTAAAAGTCAAAGCACGGAAGTCACAAGTTACTAACACAAAACATCCTTTCACAAAGCACACTGTCACGGAAGCCTATACCGCAGTCTTCGTTCCGGTCGCGTCCTTGGGTATCTAAAATGCGCAATGTGAAGATTCTGATCAGACTGCGTGAGTGCACAGGCTGATCTGAATCTTCGTTGGGCGCACATATCCGAAGATACGTTTACTGACGTTGCTACTCAGGTCTTGTTAGGCGTCCTGGGCCCATTTGTTTAAAGTGTCGTTAGCTTAACGAGCACATTTGGTCAAAATGTTAACTGTTCTAGTAAGTACAATATCTAATTCACAGGTATTTTGCTGAAAAATGTGGGTAGCTTTTGCAAATGCAAAAGCTGCTCACATTTTTTCAGCGAAAAAATATAAGCGTATATGCCATATTTGATGATCAAAGATTTAACGATACGTTAACTAACGACATCATTAGTTTCGAACAACTGGGCCCGGATATTTAGTGTAACCACGCTCTTATAATCGAAAGTCTCCTAAGGAGATAATTTGTATGATATTTCAAACCCTATATCCCGCGAAAAATTAAAGAAAACTATTTCAAAATCTCATTTTGAAAAAAATCTTTTATAAATGTCAATTTTAAAAACTATTTATAATGGTTGTAATCGGAAGTCAAACTGATTATGTATATTATTTCGACTGTCGATAATCGCTTAGTCTGTAGCGAAACGTCGAAATTTATAATGCACCGAGTCATTCTAAAAAAAAGTAACCTAATAAATAGGGGGTCGAATAAATGCGCGCTATGATCGAGGTACCTAATACTACTGACCTGTTATATATCTAGTCCTTTCAACATCTTCTGGAAAGTCGTTTTTTGCCTGGCGCATTAAAAAGAAGAAGTAAATTTGCAAACTTTTGTTATGATTTAATGTAAACCCATTTGTCGTAACTATGTATACACTAAAAGCTTAATTTTATTCATTGGTTTAAAAAACATGAATAGTTTCATTTTGTTTTCTCTCATAGTGAAAATGGCTGCAAAATATGCAGAAATTGGTAGGGTAGGTAAACTTGAGGCAGGTTTTCAACAAGTTCCCCTTATCCAAAATTTCTGAAATTTTCAAAACATTGCTATGGAACATCAATAATTTAAAATCCATAAAGAAACGCAAAAAGAAAAAAAATCTAGTATTACTTTCTTTTTTCAAAGAGCCAGCTTATTGTAAAAATTGTATAGGTTAGACCCATTTTGGCCACAGAATTAATTTTACGGCAAATATTTGAAACCAAAGCAGAGAAACAGAAAAGACAAATGCTTCCTGATATGACATTGTCAATCAGAAATCCATGTTTTCATTTAAAATAAAACGCCAGGCGAAAAATGACTTTCCGAGGGATGTCAAAAGAGTATAGTATTAACTGTTTATATTCCAGGAATACTTTCCAAGTACTTAGTTTTAAATTTAAAACAACAAAATACCACTGGAACTCATACCGAAGACTGATCAATTTGCAAATTTGATCTTTGCTGTATTGATTTCTAACAAATTTTCAGAAATTGCGATGAGGTTTTTACCTTATTTGAATGGCCCGTTGGAACAATTGCCTTATGCATGCATCTGCGTTGAGGTGCCAGTCCCGAAGTTTATTTTTATTTTATTTTATTTATGTTTTTTTTTTTTTTTGCAAAAAACGTGAAGCGCTGAGAAACATTTAGCCTAACGACCACGTTGTTTTTGATGTCGGAAACACTTTTTCGTTTACATATGTACGTGACGTAATACTACGACAGCGGTAGTAATACAACCAGCTGCACTATCAGCAATATGTTTTGGTAAATTGCTGATATAGAATGGCAAAACCTCATGATTTTATGATTGTGGTATAAACTAAATAAAAGTTTAGTTTCTTAAATAACAAAACAATCGGTTTGCCGCGACAGTTTTATTGTGATTCGCTGAAGCTCGTCCCTGTAATTGTCTAATGGTCATCATTTATATTTGAGCCTCGCCAACTCAGAAGGTATCTTCGAACATGCGAAAGGTATTCTTTTTTACATGACTGTATATATGGACACGACATCACGAAAACATGCCTATATAATTTTGACCCCCGTAAACCCAACTTTTATATAGTAAAACTGGGGTTTACAGGGGTATACATTATTTTTCTTACTTCTGCTCAAAACATAGATTGTGGGTACTCTTTAGAACCGCCTCGCCGAGGCGGTACTAACGAGAACCGCCTCGCCGAGGCGGTTCTAACGAGTGCCCACAGTCTATGGTTTGAGCAGAAATATGAAAAATATCAGAGTTTTTATCTGAAAACTTTCAGTTTTGGGAGGTGAAATTTTCTGTATATTTGAATAGGCATGTTTTCGTAATGAACTGCAAATCATTAACTCACCAAATGCGGATAATAAAAGTTGTTGCCATCCACACCACCTTTGATAAGTTTATAAAACCCCGCGGCTTTCAAATGGCACAGCGTTACGTCTGCCATACCTTCAGCAATCGTCTTTTTCATTTGATACCAGTAATGTTCAACCTGTTAATTTAAGAGACTTGCTAAAACCTACCACTCTGGGTAAATTTCAGCAGTCGACATTTTGAAATCCTTTGCTTATTTGCCCCAGAAATCAAAGAACTGACAGCACTGGTGGGTCGATTGTCTCTGAGTGTAGGCTGGGAAAATGGTCCTGAATGTGGACTAAAGACTGTTTCCTTCAACCCTAAACTTCCTGTAATTTAAGCAAACAGTACATACCCTGATCAGACGCCGCGTTCTGTTGCGTCTGATCTGGGACTGCACTGTTTGCCTATGTCCCAAATGACCCAGTCCAGGATTTACAGATAACCCTCTAGCAACAGCACTCGGAAAAAGGTTCTATTTGAAGCAAATTGAAATATTAATCTCTAGTTTCTGAGAAAAGTAAAAACAATATCATCTGTTGGATGTTGCCAAAGAGTGTAAAAGGTTTAATACAATTTGGTTTCAACAATATTCAATCATTCAGATATTTATGATATACAGATGTAAACGCGTTCGTGACTTACCTTCTCCTTTAGTAGGTTCGCCTGGTTTGCTTTTTTCTTAACACAAGGTATCAGAGTTCGAATCCTGTCACAACAGCTTTCTCCTTCTTTTGTCTGTCCGTCTTGCTGCGGGTCTTGTGCAGTTGAAGGTCTTGGTTCCACTTTCATCTTTAGATGAACAATTCTGAAATGAAATAGCGCAGGTATACAACAGAGCCAAGTTGTTCAAAACAAATGCCCTTAGTTAACGTATCGTTAAAACTTTGATTGATTGACTGAGTTGGAGTTTAACGACACGTCAACCTTTGTAGGTCATTTTGTGTCGTCTCCCAGGGAAAGGGAGAAGACAGATAGAAGGGATGGTAGAGAAGATGAAAGAGAGGGACAGGGAAAAAAGGAAAATGAATGAAAGTAAAGAAACAGAAGCAATAAAAAACCTTCCCCTCTGCCCTTACCTGCTTCAAGGATAGCAAGCCTTGTCAAACTGTAAGCCAGTATCAGTTGGACGCCCCGGTGACGTAAGATACATGACACCTTTGCCTCACCCAAGCACAACTGATCATTAAATATGGCATATACACTAAAACATTTAGCTGAAAAAATGTGAGTTGCTTTTGACTTTGCGAAGGCTATCCACAACTTTTTTTAGCAAAAATACCTGTGGTTTAGATATTGTACTTTCTACAGCAGTTAACATTTTAACCACTATCGAGCTCGTTAATATAACGATGCTTTGAACAACTAGGCCCAGGTGATCTGGAAAAATCGGAATTATATGAGCCGTATCAAGTGAAAGTAAGCCGTAACGACAGAAATCGTACCTTCGGACATGTGCACCCAGCGAAGTTTCAGGTCAGCCTGCGCTTTCGCCATCACAAAAACATGCCTATATAATTTTGACCCCCTTAAACCCAACTTTTATATAGTAAAACTGGGGTTTACAGGGGTATACATTATTTTTCTTATTTCTGCTCAAAAACATAGATTGTGGGTACTCGTTAGAATCGCCTCGCCGAGGCGGTTCTAACGAGTACCCACAATCTATGTTTTGAGCAGAAATATGAAAAATATCAGAATTTTTTATCTGAAAATTTTCATTTGTTTGGTGTAAAATTTTCAGTATATTTAAATAGGCGTGTTTTCGTAATGGCTGTCTGATCTGAATCATTACTGGGCGCATTTTGGATAGCCAGAGATGCAACGATTCACATTACGAAAACACGCCTATTCAAATACACTGAAAATTTTACCACCAAAAAATGGCAATTTTTCAGATAAAAAATTCTGATATTTTTCATATATCTGATCAAAACATAGATTGTCGAGGCGGTTCTAACGAGTACCCACAATCTATGTTTTTGAGCAGAAATAACAAAAATAATGTATACCCCTGTAAACCCCAGTTTTACTGTATAAAAGTGGGGTTTAAGGGGGTCAAAATTATATAGGTATGTTTTCGTGATGATAACGCGAAAAACGAAAACGCAGATCAGACTGATTTGAGTCTTCGTTGGTCGCACATGTCAAAAGGTATGTTTTCTCACGTTGCGGCTCAAAATCCTTACAGGGCATTTGCGGACAGACGAGGCCCAGCTAAACCAGCGCATCCGCTCAATCTAACCAAGGCCTTTGCTGTCCACTTGCAGTATTATTGGATACTAACAGACAGTAAAAATCACAATTATACTATAATAAATTAGCGGACAGTAAATTCACATTATTACTGTAGTACACTGACGGACAGTAAATTGATATTATTACTATAGTAAAAATTACGGACAGTAAAGTGACAGTATTAATATAGTAAACTATCGGATAATAAATTCACATCATTACTACAGTAAACTAATAGACAGTAAATTCACAGTTTACTACAGTAAACTGACGGACAGGAAATGCACATTATTACAACAGTAAACTAATGGACAGTAAATTCGCATTATTACTACAGTAAACTAACGACAGTAAATTCACATTTTACTACAGTAAACTGACGGACAGGAAATTCACATTTTCACTACAGTAAACTAACGGACAGTAATCAATATTATTACTACAGTAAACTAATGAACAGTATTTTCATATTTTTACTATAGTTATTCACAATTACTTAAGTGAACTAACGGACAGTAAATTCACGTTAATACTACAGTAAACTGACGGCTAGTAAAATCACATTATTACTATAATAAACTAATGAATAGTAAATTTACATTGTCACTACAGTAAACTAGCGGACTTTGAATTCCCTTTTTACTTAAGTAAACTGACGGACAATAAATTCACAGTATTACCATAGTAAACTGACAGACAGTAAATTCACATTATCACAATAGTAAACTATTGGACAGTAAATTTACATTCTTACTACAGTAAATTCAAGGACAGTAAATTCGTACTTTACTACAGTAAACTGACGACAGTAAAATAAATGTCAAAACGATTGCCTTTGGAAACAAAGAACACACATCATTTCTATAGTAAACTAACGGACAGTAAATTCACATTACTACAGTAAACCAGCGGACACTGAATTCACATTTTACTACAGTAAACTGACGGACAGTAAATTCACATTATCACTACAATTAACTAACGGACAGTAATTTCACATTTTACTACAGTAATTCATATTTACTTCAGTTAAATGACGGACAGTAAAACCACGTAAATACTACAGTAAACTGACGGACAGTAAATTAACATTATTACTGCAGTAAACTAATGGACATTGAATTCACATTTTACTAAAGTACACTGACGGACAAAACATTCATATCATTCCTGCAGTAAACTGTCACAATTCACAATTGTACTACAATAATCAGACCTACAGTAAACTCATATTATATATATAGTAATCTAAGGGGCAGTTAATTCATATTATTACTAGAGAACATTAACGGACAGTAAAAAGGGTTAAGAGAAAACTCCAGGAATGCCACAATCACAAACCGCAGCCCTTCCCAGACACCAAGAGGAAGAGGAAACCGACAAAACCAAACAAGCACAAATCGAACAAACGTACGAAAAGCACTAAGATTAGCTGTCTCTTCCCCAAGCGAAGTAATCGCAATGCTAAAAGGGCTGAAAAACACAAGAACAAAATATCACAAGGTAAGACATCAAACAAATCGCCTCGTAAACCACAAAGCAACAAAGAGTAAGACTAACACCGAGACCAGCGCCTTAGAACGGCCAGTAGAGTAAACCACTGCGGGGGGGGGGGGGGTGTTAAAGCACTTTTACAGATAGCCAACCTCACCCTGGGTCCCTATCCCACTCTTAGTCTCAACTAGTAGATCAGAAAGCAAAATGGGCAGCTGTTGAAGGTGACCAAAATGCTAGTATCACAACACAACTAGTAAAACAGAAAGCAAAGTGGGCAGCTATTGAAGACGGTGACCACAATACTAGCATCACAGCACATATAGAAAAAACAGTACAAAGAGTAAGAACAACAGTAGGGGCCACCGCTTTAGAACAGTCAGTAGAATAAACTACGGGGGTGGGGATTAAACTCACATTTAACTACAGTAAACTAGCGGACTGCAAATTCACATTATTACTACAGTAAACTATAGGAGAGTAAATTCACATTATTACTGCAGTTAACTAACGAACAATAAATTCACATTAATACTAGACTGAATTGACAAACAGTAAAGTAAAATTATTACAACAGTGAATTGATGGACAGTAAATTCACATTATTTCAATAGCAACGTGAATTGATTTTTTATATTACGTCGAAGACATGTTTCCATTTTACATCATAGTAATCACACGAGACACTTGCATCGAGTGTGATCTGGAGATATAGGAACATTCATGAGTCGTAGATCACGTTACTGTAGTAATAAGGTGTTTTTATCTATTTTGAGAATGCAGCAGCAAACGACATTGTACTTTTTTTTTTTTTTTTTTTTTTTTTTTTGAGAAAGTAAGCTTGACGAGTCACATGAAATGTCAAGGCTTTTTGTTTTCTGAAAATTAAGAAAAAAAAAAAAAAAAAGAATGTCGTCTGCTACCATTTTGAATAGCGCTTTATTGACCGGTTGTAGCAGGACGGTTATTCGCATGTCGTTACCACTTGACGATGTTAGTGTAAACAAGTCTCGTTTGAGAGGGTGTGATATGAATCTGAAAAAAAAAAAGACTTAAAACTAATCCGGCTTTTCAGATCAGTCTGTAAAAACATAATTCTTTGAAAGCAGTGTCATAAATAAGTACATGTATATAATTAAGACCCTGACACAGGACAACTTGAATCAGCGCATTTAGATGCATATGCTCCTAGACACCTTATTTTGTGCGGGGGGGGGGGTGCGGGGGGGGGGGGGGGCGGTGCAGTTGTTAAATCGCGATCAAATTTTACATATCACATTTCGACAGTCCGTTTTCCTGTTACTACCAACCTATAAACTACTTAACAAATAGTTCCCTGCTAACGGTGATAAGGCTAAACTCTGCATCCAAACATATTAGCCTTATACACTCTGATGCTAATAAACAGCGAATAAATAAATAAAACCAAAGAAAACTTCAAACTTACGAAAAACAATAAGATTTTAATCATATTGAATACAATACAGGCGGACGAATACGAATATTCCAGTAAAACGCGCTAAATCTACCGCGTTGGGTAATAAGTGTAACACGAGCGGCTGTCCTACTAAACACCGAAAAGGACATTTTCCACCAAAGAGAACTGAAAGGGGGCTATAGTGTACCGAAAAAATATAAATTCCAAACAGTTCTATAGAATTTCAAGCATCCACCCTATCAGTACTTTCAGTGCTTTGATTTTACTTGGCGGCAGTAATGCTATAAACCTATAGCTCTGAACACAGATACCTTTAATGTTTATATTTTTGGTTTCATAGTGATATGAACGGAAATACGGCTCCACTTTGTATGAAAACATGAAGCGTTTCGTACAAAAAAAGTACCCTTCGGATTTTCATTCATATATCGACGAAACCAAGAAAATAAACATTTCAATTCTTATAATCTAATTTTGGAGCATTTTCGTGCAAGACAAAATATGAGAACAGTGATAGACTGCAGCGAGAACCAAAATCTTTCGGGCCTCGCCAAGCGAAAAGGTGTCTTCGAACATATCCAAAATGCACAGATTCAGATACATACCGTGCCTGGGCAAAGTCTCATCCGGGTATTTGCTCTCCATTATAGGGATCAAACATGGTTTTTCAGGCATTAACATGAGCCAGGTCCCGAGGGAGGTGTTGAAAACCGAGGCCGGAGGCCGCGGTTTTCAACACCTCCCTAGGGACCTGGCGAATGTTAATGCATTGAAAAACCATGTTCGTTCGCAATTATTGCATAAAAACTGAAAACATTTGCTACATTTTGCGTTATTTCTTGCACTATTTTGTTTCGCCTTTTCACCGATGTCTCGCGAATGCAATTTCCACGGACATGCTCGTTCTAGGGCCGGGCAGTACACATCTCGTAACGGGGCAGTAATTCTGTGGCCCCTGTACGAGCATATTGAAAGTTACGTAGCCGTGCATTAACAGTGCGTGAATTGCCTTGTTAATACACGGCTTTTCGCCGGTTAATGCACGGCTGTTAATTACGTGCGACACTGCTTTTTATGCAATAATGATACATTCTATAATGTCAATTTGATGATGATGCGCAGTGACCTGAGCCTTAGCTGTCCGCATATGCCCAAAGACACGTTTTCTCATGGCGTGGCCCATTTGAAAGCGCAATAATAAACTTACCAACAGTGATGGCTGAGTGATTATTTACCTTTGAGTTGACATGATTGAACGAATCCAGTGCGTTCAAATTAAGGTCCTCAAAATTGATTCCACTGCTCTATTATCGATAATGCTTTAAGATATTGTCCATTTTTCATTTAATTAAGATATGAAGGTAATTTTGAAGTTTGATAAACATCAGGTCACGAGCAAAGTAAATGAAACCCGAATGTGTTCATGTAATAAACGCACAAATACGGTTATTGACATTCTCTGTGCATTTACCGAATCAAAGGACTGACAGCACTGGTGTGTCGATTGTCTCTGAGTGTTAGCTGGAAAAATGGTCCTGAACGGTGACGTAAGTCTTTTTAACTTAACACAACTTTCTGTAATTTTAGGCAAACAGTGCAGACCCAGATCAGGCGGCGTCTGATCTGGGTATGCACTGTTTGCCAATGTCCCATGGAGAAGGACTAGGAGTTTTGATTAATCTATAGCTACGCTTTCAGATACCATTTTCATATATATGATAAAACATGTTTTCAGATACCATTTTCATAATTATATATGATGAAACGTGTCTTCGGGATTTTGCAAAAAGCGAAGGCCCAGATCAGCCTGCGCATCCGCGCAGTCTGATCAGGGCCTTCACAGTCCGCTAACAAAATCATTGGACACTACAGACTGTATGAATGGAGAGCAAATGCCCGGGTGATATTTTGCGCATGCGCAGGATGATCTAAATCTGCATGTTTTGCGCATGCTCGAAGACACTTTTTCGCTTGATGCGGCACATTGCCGCCGTGCCTTCGGGTCTTTCTTTGTTCTTTTTGTAACACATGCCTTTGGTTTTCGCTGCTCGCATAAGCCTCCCATTTCCCGCGTTGCGCATCATTATTAACCCATTTATTCCAAGTGGACTATTCTACCTTAACTCTTTGGACGGGTTCATTTCAATATTAGGATTGTCTGGTTCGATTTTAATGTTTCATAGCCATTCCTTTCCTAACTACAGAAAGTGTAGACCCTGATCAGACAAGCCATTCTTTGGCGTCTATCTGGGTCTACACTGTTTGCTTCAGTCCCTTTTATTGGACGCTAGGCATAAATGGGTTTGTTAGAATTGATAAACTTTCAAGGGGGCTCTGTCACAATCCTATACCTCCCCTCTAAAAAGGAGTTTACAGTTAAAGAAAAGAATTTGCTCCCCTTGGGAGTAATCTCTCCTTTAAGACTAGACTCTTTTTTAGAAGGGGCTTGGTTGCAGAAGAGCAAACAGGAAGTCGCAAAAGTTATATGCGTAAAAAAAGGTGAAAACAATAGTTTTTTTTTTCAGCGGCAGCTGTCTAGAATTGAGTTTCCTCTAAATTATCCACCAATCAGAAACAATTTTACATTGTAAAATTCTGTACGTCTGCAAGTAAACGGTGTTCTTATTGGTTAATAACTTAGACTGTCAGTGCAAACTTTTTACAAATACCCAATCACTTCAAAATTACACGGAAGGACGGAGATACAGTCTGCTGTCTATGTTCATTGAAACGGACTATAATTTCCAGAATCACAAAGTATGTCGGTAAACCAGCAGTTTTCTTCGGATCTTGTTTAAAAGATTTCCATTCTATCTGGAATTGCCTCTTTATATAACAAAACGCACAACTGCTTCAACAAAATCACCTATTGTTTGAAGCAAGGCTGCGAATCCGAGATTTTGGGGCTATTTGTTTTGTAGTAGGACCTTTGTAGTAAGCCGGCTCAGCTCCGGGTTGCCCATTTCTGAGGAGAAAAAAGCATATGATACCGGCCGAATTTATAAAAATTCTCCTGTCATATAGTGTCTATTCTAGCAGGTATGGCTAAACGGACACAGCCCGGGCACTCCGCCAGCTCAAATTAAAAGTACGTTAAAAGAAACACCGTTACTATATTTAGAACAACTGAAACGACTCACACAGTTTTAAATCGATTGCCCCCTTGACTTTCAGAACTAGTTTCTTTGTAGCAACTATAAATAGCCTACGCATGTGGATTAATACAACGATCTATGCCAGATTAATATCATTATTAATCAGACTAAAACTATATTATTTTCAAGTGTATACAAATAGTGTAACAGGAGCTTTGAAACCTATGCAGCCAGATCAATGCTTAAACTTGCACTTCTCTTTTACAATGCAACTCCTCTACCAACTGACTTTTCAGACTAATTACAAATTTTCACCTTGTACCTACAGCAGGCTTACAATACACTTTATCCCTTCGATCTGCAAAAGACATCGTTCACATACTCTGAATCAAACTTTCACGTTGGCCTCTAACTTCCACGACTAATGCCAAACATGCATCAGACCAAGGCTCCAAATCAGCAACCTTCAATTTTCACCTCATCCAATCAATCAACATCTAACACCAATCTACTGTGCATAAAAACATCTTCCAATACAACAGGACTTTAAATGTATGTCCTCCTTTGAATGCCGCTGAATATCTTTTTTAAAGATATTTCTTGTTGTAAATGCCTGAGAATGTATGTGATGCGCAACGAAAAGGCCCCTTATGCAGTTTGCGGATTTGATTTCTTTTGAGGTTTTACGGCACAGTCAACCCAGTGGGGTCATGTCGAGTGCGGTCAGTTTACCTAACCACAAGTTTACTGGGCAGGCTTAGACCTCTAAGCGGTTAACCAGTATTGTGTACATTCTTTCGCCAGAAACTGACAATTGCCCTTCTTGAATCAGCGGAAGGGAGAGAATGACCGTAGAAAATATTTCATAATCAATCGCCACGAAAGACTGTTGCCGACCTCAGCAAGGGTTTAACCTGCGACCTCCTGGTCTCCAGTCGGACGGCGCATCCAACTGAGCTACCGAGGCCGGCAGTTTGCGGATAACGCAGGCCATAATCAGCCTGTGCATAAGCGCAGGCTGACCTGGGCCTTCGTCGCCCGCTTACAGAATCAATGGTTATTGTAGTATATGTAGACGAACAGAAAATGCCTAGATGCGAAGGAGAGGGGAGGTAAATCATTATGACAGAGACGCCCGCTTAAGGTTTATCAGTTCTGACAAACCCATTTATTGCCTACCGTCCCATAAAAGGGACATTAGCAAACAGTGTAGATCCAGATAGATACTAAACAAAGTATTTTCAACCAAAGTGTATCTGATCCCCTTAACACTTTCGGCCCTGAGGACCAAACCAAATGAAGCACAACGCACGAAAAGGGCTCTCATACAATTTGCGGACAACGTAGGTCCAGATCAGCGTGCGCATCTGTGCAGTCTAATCTGGGCGTTTCTGTTCGTCGTGACATACTACAGTATTTCTGTAAGCAGACAACACTTATGCACAGGCTGATCTGGGCCTGCGTTGTCCGCAAACTGCATAAGGGCCCTTTTCGTGCTTTGTGCATCAAATATCAAATCATTCAACACATTTTATTTACATTCTCTCAGTGCATTTACAGAAAAAAATATAATTAACTTTTGGGACGTAATGTTGTTTATAATTCAATGAATACGTTGACCCACATGATAATCAAAATAAACGTCAAAATGACGTCAAATTAAACCATGGTTCTCTTGATAATGATTGCACGATGGCGACGATATGATGTGAACGACGCTGTTCTGCTGTTAATAGGAAAACAGCGGCTGTTTTGTTTTTTTTTGTTTTTTTTGCTTCAATTTCAGTCCTCAAACCAGATTTTTTTGTCAGATAATGGATGGAAAAATAATACAAGTAATAAAGGCAATTTATTTAACGTTCATTGAAGTAAGAACAGCATTGGGTCGCGAGCAAAGTTTGCATAACCCTCCGGATTGGGGTTCACTAACTTTGATCGTGACTCGATGCTGTTCATACTATAATGAACCTTAAAAAAATACCTTCATTTCTTTAAATGAAATCCAATAATCCTAGCATCAACAATCCGGTACAGGTGGTATCTATAGATTGTTACGGCTGTACGCACGGACAGACATGGACAAAGCAATATACTATTTCCGTTTCTTGGAAGTTGGTAACATTAAACTGGCCTGGGCATATGCAGTTCACGTATACAATTTTACATTTTTTTCATGCCGCTATATCATAAAACAAAGCCTATTCATTTTCGTCAGGCATAATGGGCTTTTCTCCCTCCAGCCTCGGTGGCTCAGACGGATGCGCGTCTGACTGATGATCAGGAGGTCGTAGGTTCGATACCCGCTGGGTGCGGCAATATTCTTTCGTGGAGATTTATCATGAAATATTTTGTATAGTCATTCTCTCCCTTCCGCTGAGCCAAAAAGGACATGTTGACAGTTTCTGGCAAAAAGAAAGTGCACAAGTACTGGTTAGCCATTTAAGAGTATTAAGCCTGTCTAGGAGAAGTGTGGTTAAGTAAACTGACCGACTTGACATTATCTAAATAGTGTTGACTGGACTGTTACACTCTAAGACAACCAACCAACAAAGAAAGGTATATACAACACATCGCTATACCTTATTTGTAGAATATCACAGCAATTTATATATAAAAAAATAACTCTTAAAGCGCTAACAACAGCTCCAGTAGATGACATTTTAGTTTGTACTGTATTTTTCTGAGAAAATAAGGCTTGGCATTTCATGTGGATCGTCTCCCGAGTAGACGATATTTTATTATTTTTTGTTGTATTCTAGAGAATTTAGACATCATTTCATATGAATCTTCTGCCAAGCAGACGATTCATGTGAACTGTCAGGCCTTATTTTATTTGAAAAATGATAAAAAAAAAAAAGGAAAATAGAGCGGATTCTGCGACAATTTTCCTTAGCGCTTTATGGGTTCAAGCTAACCGACAGTTAATGTTCCTTTTATATGGCAACTCACAGCTGTCAGTTGACATAGTAAATAGACAAAACTTTAATTTGTAAAACAGTGAAATGAACAGGAAGTGATAAAGAATGACAAAAGAAAAACAAGAGGACCATGATGGTCCTATATCGCTCACCTGTGGAAACAGATTTGCATACCTCCTATTTAAGTTTCAGCCAAGTTCACTGCTCTAAGATTTTTATATAAATTTTATAGCCCTGCCACCTAACGGTCATGTTTTCTTAATGCATCATGATGGCTTGAACTGAATCTTGATAGAGGTTCGCCAAACAAATATTTCTGCCAAGTTATATTGAAATCGGCCAAGTGGTTTCTGACAAAAAGATTTTTAAAGTGTTTTATATAGCTATATAGGGAGAAAAAGCCCCGCCCCTAGCGGCCATGTTTTTGACGAATCATGACAGCTTGAACAAATTTGGAAGAGGGTCATCAAATGAACATTTTTGTCAAGAAATCGGTTCAGTGGTTTCTGACAAGATAATTTTAAAGTTTTCTAGTTAGATATATAGGGAAAATAAGCCCCGCCCCTCCAGCAGCCATGTTTTTTGACGAATCATTATTGCGTAAATAATCTTAGTAGAGGGTCACTAAAACAACATTCTTGCCAAGTAAGACTGAAATGAATCAAGTGATTTCTGACAAGAAGAATTTTATAGTTTTTTGTATAGATATATAACTTTTTAATGTTATTGTTTTTATCCGGGCTACTGACCACGTGATTATAATGTTATGCCACGTGATCAAAGATTGTGGATGGCAAAAACATTTCCGGTTCCATTGATACCAATGGATTCAAGCCAAGTTTTATTTGGAAAATAAATGATTTTAGTTAATATTTAATCGTATTTTTTCTAGTGTTTTGAAATACAGCTTTCAAAAGCAATCTGACTGTTTTTCCCAAGACAAATACGACTTTTTCAATGATATTTTTGCGATATCGGTAGGCACGCGCGCAATCGTAATATTGCTACATAGTGACCATTTTTAGGCCTAGTTTTAGCTACTGTACAGTCAAAATGTATATCAATGTTTCTGGTTATGACATTTAAATGATCACTCGATGAGATTCTCTTCTGAAAAGAAACTTTTGACAAATGAAACTGCTTTATTTTTCTGAATAAACATCGGCAATTGTACTGTCCGGTAAAGGTAAACAACAACTTTCTGCCATCCAGTAAGAAAGAGGCTAGAACGTACTCTGTGTTAAAGACCGAGCGGCCATGTTTTTTATTTTTTTTTCTTGACGTGTCATATGGGCTTGAACAATCTTGGTAGAAGGTCACCAAAGCAAAATTTTCGTAAAGTTACACTGTCTAGTGGTTTCTGACAAGAAGAATTTTAAAGTTTTCTATATAAATATATAGGGAAAATAAGCCCCGCCCCTTAGCAGACATGTTTTTGACGAATCAAAATGGCTTGAACAATCAGGTAGAGGGTCACCAAAGAATCATTTCTGCCAAGTTATATTAATATCGGTCTATTGGCTTATGAAGAGAATATTTTGAAGTTTTTTTTATATAGATATATAGGGAAAATAGGCTCCGTTCCCTAGCGGCCATGTTTTTGTATCACGACTGCTTGTTTGTTTGTTTGTGTTGAGGTTTTACGGCCCAGTCAACCCAATGAGGTCATGACGAGCGCGGTCAGTTTACCTAACCACACGTTTACTGAGCAGGCTTGGTCCTCTAAGCGGTTAACCAGTATTGTGCACATTCGTTCGCCAGAAACTGACAACTGCCCTTCTTGAATCAGCGGAAGGGAGAGAATGACCGTAGCAAATATTTCATGATCAATCTCCTGGTCTCCAGTCGGACGGCGCAACCAAATGAGCCACCAAGGCCCGCTCACAACTGCTTGAATAATCTCAGTAGAGGGTCACCAAAGAGACAGTTGTGCTAAGTTATATTTAAATTGGTCGGTGGTTTCTGACAAGAAGATTTTTAAAGTTTTCTATATAGATATAGGGGGGAAATAAGTCCTGCCATCTGGCGGCCATGTTTTTCTTTCTTTTTTTTTTTTTTTTTTTTTTTTGACGAATCACGACAGCTTGAACACTCTTGGTAGAAGGTTACCAACGAAACATTTCTGTCAAATATTGAAATGGGCCCAACGGTTCTTACGAGAAGATGTTTAAAGTTTTCTATATAGATATATGGGAAAATAAGCCCCGTCCCCTAGCGGCCATGTTTTTGACGATTTATGCCGGCTTGAACAATCTTGGTAGAGGATCACCAAAGAAACATTCCTGCGAAGTTGTACTGAAATCGGTCCAGTGGTTTCCGACAAGAAGATTTTTCAAGTTGTCTATATAGATATACAAGGAAAATAAGCCCCGCCCCCTCTGGCGGCCATGATTTTCGACGAATCACATTGCTTGAACAATCTTGATATGGGGTTACAAAAGGAGCATTCCTGCCATGTTATATTGAAATCGGTCTAGCGGTTTCTGACAAGAAGATTTTTTAAAATTTTCTATATAGAGATTTAGGGAAAATAAGACCCCGCCCCCATAGCGGCCATTTTTTTTTTTTTTTTTTTTTTTTTTTGAAAAATCATGACGGCTTGAACAATTTTGGTAGAGGGTCACCAACATTTCTGCCAAATTATACTGAAATAGGTCCAGTGGTTTCTGGCGAGAAGATTCTTAACGTTTTCTATATAGATATATAGGGAAAGTAAGCCCCGTTTTTCTGGCGGCCATGTTTCTTGGCGAATCAAAATGGCTTGAACAATCTTGGTAGAGGATCACCCAAAGGAACATTTCTGCAAATTATATTGAAATCGGCCCAGTGGTTTCTGATAAGAAGAATGTTTAAGTTTTCGGTAAAAGATCTAATTTTAGCTCCTGTGACCTAGATGTGCAATGGACCGGAACCATTTGAACAGGTTTGAAAGGCCACAAACCAAGGCTCATTCCTTTGTCGTTTGCTCAAAATCCAAATTAGTGGTTTAGGAGGAGATGTCGTTTGAAAACATTGTTTACGGACGGACGCACGCACGCACGCACGACGGACGACGGATAAAATGTGATCACAAAAGCTCACCTTGTCACTACATGACTGGTGAGCTAAAAAGCAACAATTGCATAAACTACTGGAGTAATCTAGTAGATGGCGTAAGAGACTACTATTTTATCTAAAATGTTATATAGGTGACGCCATCAACGTCTAGCGGGCTCCGTAATATAGTCGTTAGCTACAGGAGTTTACATACAATATTTTAACTAACATAGTACCAATGAAGCCCTTAGAGCACAAGGGGTCGTTGAAGGCCCAGACCGGACTGTGGCTCCACACATCCCAAACAAGACCTTCTGTGGTACTTGTAAACTCTATGAATGTGATAAGACAACGATCTAGACAACACCGTGTGTGATACCATAGGCTATTTCAGATCATAACCATTTGGATATTCCCCCGCAGACTCGTTTGTGGAAAAGTAAAGCTTCACACATTCCACGTTATTGGCAGATTCAGCAGACGACACACCAATGGTATTTTTCTTATTTTTTTTTTAGAAAATAAGACCTCATGAGAAAATAAGACTTCATGCAAATTGTGACTTCATGCAAATTGTCTCCAAAAGAAATGTCATATCCTATTTTCAAGCAAAAATAAGACAAAAAAATCAAAATGTCGCCTGTGAAATTTTTACCCAAACACGCGAAGTATTAAGAAGTAATCTTGGTTTTCTTTTTTTTTTTTTTTTTTTATTCTGTGACAAAACTAAAACAGAAAAACAAATAACCGTAACAAGTTTATCAGATCATTGAGCTAAGAGAGTTTGCGGGGCTGTCTAATATGGTAACATGGTAAAACTTGTCACTTTATGATAAAACAAGAAAAAGCACACAAGAAAAATCACGCTAAAGTTTCAAAGAGAGAAAGATTGATACAATATTCTTTCTTCTGCTAATAAATGAACTGCGTCATACGGAAACGTGTCTTCGGGCTTATGTAGACAGCGAAGGTCCAGATCAGCCTGCGCATCCGCGCAGTCTGATCAGAGCCTTCACTGTCGTCTTTCATAATAATTGGATACTACAGAATGTACGAGTAAACATGGAAAGCAAAAGCTCTGATGATGCTTTGCGCATGCACCGGATGGTCTGTGCGCAGTTTTGCACATGGGGAGAGGCACTTTTTCGTTTGACGCGACCAAAATATACTGCCAAAGGGTTCATGGAAACACACAAAGTCTCGAAGCAAGGAAATAATCTAGTTCCATTTTGTTCTTACAGTCAAAACACAAATCTTCTTTACAAAGCACGCGTGATCTTTTCACATGACATACCTTCTACAATTTGCGCCAAAACGATTCTGGGTTGGTATCCAGATTGCGCCAAAAAAGTAATGTTTAGCTCTTCTGCGTCAATCTCTCAACCGAATTAATCCCATTGTTATCTGGATTACCTGTTTTGAAACATATGTATCTGTATCTTATCATTACGTAAACATGCCTATTCAAATATACTGAAAATTTTACCACCAAAACATGAAAATTTTCAGATAAAAAAAATAATATTTTTCATATTTCTTCTCAAAGATTAGTTTGTGTGTACCCGTTAGAACCGCCTCGACGAAAACTGAAAATAATGTAAGCGATTATGGACAGGCTTCACAATTGTTTTGAAGAGATTGTGTTTTAACAGTAAATGAATTAAGCGCCACGTGAGAAAACATACCTTCTTATATGTGCGCCAAACGAAGACTCAAATCAGCCTGCACATCCGCGCGATCTGATCAGAGTCTCCGTTGTCCACATGAAGAAACGTTGCATCCTTAGCTATTCAAAACGCATCTAGTGAAGATTCTGATCAGTCTGTGCGAATGCACAGGCTGATCTGAATCTTCACTGGGTGCACATGTCTGAAGGTACGTTTTCTGACGTTACGGCGCAAATGGACTTTCCTCTCGTTCCCAGTTCACAAGCTTTGGTATCACCGTCTACCGTTTAGTCCGCTAATGACTTAAAATCGAGTCCACTCAATACGACATCAAGCAACATGATGACGAAGAATAAAGCCACTGTAAGATCGTTAAGGAACGTCATAGATTTCCACCATGGCTTCTTCTTCTTGCCGTTTACTTTACCAACGTCTCCATCTCCACCGTCTCCACCGTCTTTTGGCCTGATTTTACCGTCTTTTGTGCCGTTTTTGTCGTCATCTTCATTTGTGGTGGCAAGACATACCAGCAAGAGTGCTGTAAGCGCTTGAAGGAATATGGAGATGGGCAGCAGAACCTAAAAAAAAACAATGTACTAAGGAAAACAGGTGTACTTTCAAAGGCAACAGCTCTATCAGATGAGTTGCCTCTCTTTCGAAAAGACGTCTATTCTAAAGAGTAGACCTCTTTTCAGAGTAGACCCCTTTTCTGAAGAGACTACTAGTGCAAGAGTGCAAACGGGAAGTCACAAA
Organism: Anodontia alba; assembly: GCA_964016985.1. NCBI lineage: Eukaryota > Metazoa > Mollusca > Bivalvia > Lucinida > Lucinidae > Anodontia > Anodontia alba. The sequence continues at coordinate 35,239,666 of OZ024823.1, forward strand.
AGCTGTTTCCTTTGTGCAAAATGGCGAAAAATCTGCCATGTGAATCAAGCGCCTTAAAAACAACATTTACACATATATATCACATATCTGAAACTATTTCAGTTATTTCTGCGGGAAATATAATTTATAATGCCCACGAGGAAATATTTCCTTTATAACGCTATCATGCCACGCGACTAGCGTGTGAAACGTAACGTTGCAAATTTATTGACGTCATTTGAAAGAGCGTTATACAGAATCCGAAGAAAAAAAAAATTTTTTTTTTTTGATGTGTTATATATAAGTTAATACACACTGAGTTTAAAATCCTGGATATGTATCCCTCGTGCTATGCACTCGTTTTTATCAGGGTTACAATTCCCCAGAAAATATTACCTGTAATTTAAACTCAGAGTGTACTAACCGCTATTTTTTTTTTTTTTTTTTTTTTTATGTTTTATCAATGAACTATAGATTTATTTCCCGGTGGAATCAAAACCGAATATGTCACTATCTGAAAGGGTGAAATTACGACTTCTGGATTTCCACTGTCTGGGATAACTTTTATCTTCTAATCGAGTTCCCCGTCAAGCGCCTTGTCTGTACTATATTTGTTCAGTATACTGTATTTATGTTCAAATTCATTGATTTGTATCAGAAAGTGAAAAACAATTGTTTTCTTGAATGATTCAAATAAACCCAGCTAGCATTCTACGTAAATCTACATCGGGCCGTCATCGGCCCGTCAGCTACCCTGACGGGCCGATGACGGCCCGATATAGATTTACGTAGAATGCTGACTGGGAATGCAGCTTGCGTTAGCGCTGGGCTGTTTTATTCTTCATGACGTCATCGTTTACCATTCACAAGAGAAGTCACGCAAACGCATCTGATTGTAACCTGGGGCCTCCAGTGGGAACAAATAAAACTTAGAGCCAATATATATATATATATATATATATATATATATATATATATATATATATATATATATATATATATATATATATATTGAAAAGCATAAAAGAAACAAAGAAACAGAAAAAAAATAGTTTATTATTTTTTTATAAGTGTAACATGGAATTTGATTCATCGAATAAAAGCGAAATTGGAACTTGCACAAGTGGCTAAGCCACGAATGAAAATACGTGTATCATTTTTGGTGTTCATTCGACGAAATAAATTCTATGTCACACTGTGAAAAAAAACACACACATTTTTCCTCTCTGTCTATCTGTCTTTCTCCCTCTCTATCTCTCTCCGTGTATATATATATATATACAGTGTGTGTGTGTGTGTGTGTGTGTGTGTGTGTGTGTGTGTGTGTGTGTGTGTGTGTGTGTGTGTTTTATAAATGAATAACGTTTTTACATACCAAAAGTGGGTAATAAAATAAATGTTTGTCTGGTCCAGCTACGACAAGTGCTCTCAGTCCTGCAGCTTTCAAGTTCAGCAGAGTTATATCAGCCATGCCTTCAGCAAACGTCTTTTTCAGCTCATACCAGTAGTGAAACTTCTGTTAGGCCAAATGAAAGAAAATGTGTGTTTAGGGTAACATATAAGAAAAAAAAAATAGGTAGTATAGGTAGGGGTTTATTTTTACACTTTTATATAGAATAATACCATAATTACAAAATATATTTGGACTCCGCACCATAGTTCATATAAAATTATTATCAAGTCTCTTTTGATGTATCTAAAGCGTTGAAAGAATAGCAAACACTGTAGGAGCAGTATGATCTGGGTCCACACTGTTTGCTCAAACTTACTTGTCTAAGTATTTGGCATAAATATGGTAGCATAAATAATTTATCCTAGTAACATTTTTTATCTTTTTTTTTTTTTTTTTTTTTTTTTTTTTTGAAAACATGAGAAAATGCCAGTTACACCAGAACAATTAGGTTGGGTAGATTAACCCTAAACACACATTTCTTTTTTGTTTGTTTGTTTGGGCCTTATTTGTATAGACATGCCAAATATACAGATGCTTTTGCTATGTAACACACCAAATGGCCTTTATGTCGTATAAGAACATGAAGGCCCAGATCAGCCTGCGCATCTATGCAGTATGATACTGAACAGTTTTCATTAATTTTGAATTCTCTGATCAGCCTGTGCATATTCCTAAAGATCCTTTCTGCGCGTTGCGCATTATACCATCAGCTTCTATTTACACAGGGAAAAAGACAGCTATATATGTGTCCACCGTCAAGCCTACGTTGGATCTGGCAAGCCTGCGAAAGTATTGACCAGTTGATATTGTACAAGCCAACAAAACTCCCTTGGCTCAAGGATATGATAAAGTTGGTAGGTTATTGTTTCCAATTATCTTCCCAGTAAGCATTCGACAAAAATCTGTAGCGGGCCGTTATCGGCCCGTCAGGGTAGCTGACGGGCCGATAACGGCCAGCTGTAGATTTATAAAGAATGCTGGCTGGGTTATAACAGTTTATGAACCGGGGAACAGCATGTCCTACAATGCTGCATGTGCGTCCAGCGAAGAGTCCGATCAGCATGTGCTTCCGTGCAGACTGAACAGAATCTTTCTGTTCGCCTGAACATATTTTGGATCCTTGACTACCCATAAAAAGCCCTGCGAAGACTCAGATCAGCCTGTGCGGATGCGCAGGCTGATCTGAGTCTTTGCTGGGGGCACATGCAGTCTGGTAGGAAATACAGTATCACGGCTCATATCTAGACTGGCTACCGTCTGATATTTGAATCAGCATAAAAATGATATATATTATAAAAAAAATCGTATCCTCTATATAATCATTCTCTCTGATTTGGCTCATCGAAGATTTAGATCAGCCTTCGCATTCACGAAGTCAGGTCAAAATCTTTACTGGGCGCATATTTGATAGCCAAGGATTCACAGTTTCTCAATGCGCAAAACGAAGATTCAGATAAATCTGCACGGATTAGCAGAGTCTTTGTTGGGAGAATATATCAAAACTTAACCCATTTATGCCTAGCGTCCTATACAAGGGACTTCGGCAATCAGTATTGAACGCGGCGTCTAATCAGGGTCTACATTTCTATAAAACATGGTAATAATGAAAACTAACCAGACACCCTTCTCTTGGAAATAGACCGGTCCAAAGAGCTATAGTATAAAAGTCCACTAGGCATAAATGGGTTAAAATTTCATATGTTGCGGCCTATTTATTTATTTATTTATTTATTTATGTATTTATTTATTTATTTACCTTCTTGTCCTCTTCGTCCTTTTTGTCGTTCCCGTCTGTTGCCATCTTTTTGGTTGCTTTTGTGTTCCAGGTATTCCTTTCTGGGCCGGATCAAGTTGGTTGGTAACGTTTCAATGAAACTATAGTTGACTCTCGTTATCTCGACCTCGCTTTTCTCAAATAACCGCTTATCTCGAAGTGGAAATCTGGTCCCTGCCTAAACACGAAAATCTAACAACAGGTAAAACATATTGTAAAAAAGAAGAGAAATTGCTCCTAAGGAGAAATTTCTCCTCTTTTCCACAATAGTTTCAATGTATCTCTAACTTCAAGTCCAATTATACATATATTTGTTACATGTGGTTGTTCGAATTATTTTTTCCTCAATTCTGCAAATCTGATAAGTCCAAGTACGGATATCTCGAAGTGTTTAATAGAGTCCTTGGAGTTCGAGATAATGAGAGTCGACTGTACATCGAATAAACAAAAAAAAAGAAAAAAAAAACATTTTCTAATACTGTATACTAACAAATAAATTGATTTTGTTAACTACTCGTACGTTAAGATTGTATAGACTGTAACCTAAAGGCAAAACCTTGACAACAATTTGATATCCTATACTGCTTCAGTTAGTCTTGAATTCCAATATATCCGACTCAATTCAGTGTTAATTTAATCTGTTATTTATATACAGTTGACTCTCATTATCTCGAACTCGCTTATCTCGAATAACCGCTTATCTCGAAGTCAAAATCTTGTCCCTGTCTAAATATGAAAATCTAACAACATCTAACAAAATATTGTGGAAAAGAGGAGAAATTGCTCCTAAGGAGCAATTTCTCCTCTTTTCCACAATTTTTTTTAATATATCTCTAACTTCAAGAGTCCAATTACATATATATATTTGTTAAATGTGGTTGTGCGAATTATTTTTTCCTCAATTCTGCAAATCTGATATGTCGAAGTACGGATATCTCGTAGTATTTCAGAGAGTCCCTTGGAATTCGAGATAACGAGAGTCGACTGTATGTACATTCTCTGATTTTAAGGGCAAAAACTAGTATGAAATTTGGTAGATTGTAACCTTTAAGAAATACGCACTGGTCCCAAGTATCAACTCTATTGCATGATGACTATATCAGAAATAATCAGAAAATATAGTGCAATGTCAACCCTTTTCATGCTGAATAAACAAGCAAATTCAGAGAATATGTCTCCCGCCTATTAAAAATCTTCCAAACAAGAATGTTCCACGAAGATGCGCAGTAGTGGGAGGGTTATTTTAGTGAAAGAGTAAAATACTTTAAGAGATATGCTTATTATTGCAATCAAAGCGCTATAGACGCTGGTGGCTTGGGCATCAGAAGGCCCAATGACAAATGACTAAAGATCCATTTGAAAGCCTGTAAAATGTACAAAAAAGCTGTGGGGGAAGTTGTGCTCACAAGGTACCTACTATTATATGCACTTTCATAGTATTCAAGCATAAAAAAAAGTCTATGTTAAAAGTAAAAAATGTGAAAAAAAGTAAAAAAAAGTAATTTCAAGATTCTGTAAAAAGCATATGCATATCTTCAGACTCTGGTTAAAATATCTGTATAGTTTCAGTGGGAATGGTATAAAATTGTAGGTGGAGTTGCACTCACAAGGTACCTACTACACATACACTTTCATAGTCCTGAAGCATGAAAAAAAGTCTAAGTTAAAAATGTGAAGAATTTGAAAAAAAATATTCCGAGATTTGGTAAAAAACACATGCATATCTTCAAACCATGATTAAGATACCTGTGAAATTTCAGATAAATCGGTATACAACTGTAGGAGGAGTTGCGCTCACAAGGTACCTACTACATATACACTATTATAGTATTGAAGCATGAACAAAAGTCTGTTAAAAATGTGAAAATTTTGAAAAAAAAAATATATATATATATTTCAAGATTCTGTGAAAAGCACATGCATATCTTCAGACAATGATTAAGATACCTGTGACGTTTCAGAAGGATCGGTATAAAACTGTAGAAGGAGTTGTGCTCACAAGGTTCCCACTACAAACTCGGATTTATGCAGAAAAAAAAAGTCTAAGTTAAAAATGTAAAAAAAAGTAAAACAAAATTAACTTAAGGACTCTGTATAAAGCACAGGCACATCTTCAGACCACGATTAAAACACCTGTAAAGTTTCAAAAGGATCGGTCTAAAACTGTAGGAGGAGTTGCGCTCACAAGGTACCTACTACAAACTCGGAAACATGCACTACGCATCACGCTCCACGCACCACGGAAAGCCAAATACCATGTCCCTCGCTTTTCTTCGAAAAGGCGGGGGACAAAAAGTATAAAAGTTATTTCAAGATTCTGTAAAAAAAAGCACATGAATATCTTCAGATCATGATAAAGACACCTGTGAAGTTTCAGAAGGATCAGTATAAAACTGTAGGAGGAGATATGCTCATAAGGTACTTGCTTCTGACTCAGAATCATGCAAAAAAAATGTCTAAGTTAAAAATGTGTAAAAAGTAAAAAAAAAATGTTTTAAGGATACTGTAAAAAGCACATGCACATCTTCAAACCATGGTTAAAACAAGTTTCAAAAGGATCGGTATAAAACTGTACGAGGAGTTGTGCTCACATGGTATCTACTACTGACTTGGAACCATGCAAAAATGTCTAAGTTAAAAATGTGAAAAAAGTAAAAAAAAATAAATTAAGGATTCTGTAAAAAGCACATGCACATCTTCAGACCATGATGAAGACAACTGTAAAATTTCAGAAGGATTGGTTAAAAACTGTAGGAGGAGTTGCGCTCACAAGGTACCTACTATAAACTCGGAACCACGCACCACGAATCACGCACCACGGACAGCCGAATACTATGTCCCCACGCTTTTCTTCGAAAAGGCGGGGACAATTAAGATGCCACCCCCATTTCTAATTGTCAGCCAATAAGTTATATTGATCAAGGCTGTTAATACAAATTTACATACTGAATGACAACCAGTGCAGATCCAGATTAGTTGGCTGATCCAGATCTCCTCTGTTTGCAGTGGTAGGACATATCCGGGTTCAGAAGGGCCAGGTTTAAAGGGAAATGGAAAATATACCTGAGATGAAAGACCTTGACGAGCTATTCATTTTGATGCACATTTGGTCAAAATCAGATAAAAAAAAATAAATAAATAAAAAAGTTAATGGCGTTTAAAGATATTAAAATCGTTTCATGGATTTTGAAAATTTAATGAAATTTTTAACATTTCAAAAAATTAACCCTTGTCCTGTTGAATAAATTAAGATGCCACTCCAACTTCTAATTTTCAGCCAATCAGATTACTTGATCCGGATTGTTCTGTTCATTTACATACTTAATGGCAATCAGTGCAGAACCAGATCAGTTGGGCTTCTTCAGAAGTGGTTTGCAAAGGCTGGTAATATCCGAGTTCAGCAGGACAAGGATTAAATATAATCTTCCTTCTGGTAGAAAATTATGCTGTTTTCAAAAACTAAAATAAAATAAAATAAGAAATATAATAATAATAATAATAATAATAAACGTCTATGTTCGTAGCCATTGTCATTGTTCTGTATATGAGTTTAAATCGTTATTTCCCAAAAGACAAACTTTTAGATTTTTTTTTATTTTTACTGCATACTCAAATTATATAATTTGAGTATGCAGTAAAAATAAAAAAAAATCTAAAAGTCTGTCTTTTGGGAAATAACTAACACACAAAAGAAGAAAAACCGGAGGCTCGGTTTTTTAAGTCTCTTCATACACAGCAATGAAGTTTATATTATGCTATTAACCTATGTGTCAACGGAATAGTTTCAGATTAGCCTGTACATCCAGGCAAAATTGGTGCACGGTGACCTTAAGTTGCCTCATTTTCTATCTTAGAACATGAAACCCACTTTTCGCCAGATTTGGAGAAATTATCGACCTTAAGATGGTGTTGTAATCACAGACCCTGGTCACTTTCTTTAGCGAGGGCGGAACGTTCAATTTACTGCAGAAATGTCTCAAGCTAGTGCAGAGTACACGCACCAATAGGGGGTAGGTACTTAATGTGTCTAATTAATGTATATATCGAGACAGTCTGTATGCAGTACTAGACACATTATGAAGAAAAAAAAACAAAAGGAGGGGCAAGATTGCCCTCTATCGCCCACCTGATTACCAGATAAACTTGACTTTAGGTTCAAGAGAAGAAGTGCAAAATAGATTTCCAATACAGCACCCATGGCGTCATCTTGGATTTCTGATCGGAACGATTTTAGCTCTATTTTATCTACAAGGCACCCAGATACTTCCTATCAAGTTTGGAGTCAGTTGGCATTTCGGCTCAGGAGTAGAAGCAAAAAACAAATGTTTAAGATGGAAGCTATGGTGGGCATCTTGGATTTCCAATCAAAATGAGTTTAGCTATTTTGATCAACTAGTCACTCCGTTGCTTCCTATCAAGTGTCAAGACAATCGTCCAGAAGAAGCGAAAAATAGATTTTCAAGATGGCGGCCATCTTGGATTTCCAATCGGAATAATTTTAGCTATTTTTATCTACAAGTCACCCCGATGCTTCCTACCAAGTTTTATGTCAATTGGCCTTTCGGAGCAAAATATAGATTTTCAAGATGGCGGCCACGGCGGCCATCTTGGATTTCCAATCGAAACAATTTTAGCAATTTTTTTTAGTTTGTACATTTTATTTCCAATTCTGTTTACAGTTCTAAAACATGCTACACGATACTAAGAAAAAAGCCGGCCTCGGTGGCTCAGTTGGATGCGCCGTCGACTGGAGACATAGGGTTCAACCCCCGCCGAGGTCGGCAACATTCTTTCGTGGAGACTGATCATGAAATATTTTCTACGGTCATTCTCTCCCTTCCGCTGATTCAAGAAGGGCAGTTGTCAGTTTCTGGCGAAAGAATGTGCACAATACTGGTTAACCGCTTAGAGGACTAAGCCTGCCCAGTAAACGTGTGGTTAAGTAAACTGACCGCGCTCGACATGACCCTATTGGGTTGACTGGGCCGTAAAACCTCAACACAAACAAAACTAAGAGAAAAAATAAAATGAAATGAAATAAGTAATAATAATAATAACAAGCAAATTCCATGGGGAATTTATGTCCCCCGCCTTATTTTTATTTGAGGTGTTAAAAATGGGTAATTTAACCAGAGGACCATTGGTCCTGTATCACCGACCTAAGTATTGAAGCAGGAAACCAGTGACAAAAAATAATTTCAGGATTCTGAAAAAAACCACATGCATATTTTCAGACCATCCTTAAAGCACCTGTAGAATTTCAAAAGGATCGGCTTAAAACTGTGGTAGGAGTTACGGAGAAAAGATACCTACTCCCTATACGCTTCTGTAGTATTATAACTCAAAAAATGTATAAGTTAAAAATGCGGAAAAAGTAATAAACAATTATTTCAGGATTCTGAAAAAAACCACATGCATATCTTCAGGCCATTCTCAAAGCCCATGTAAAGTTTCAAAAGGATCAGCCAAACACTGTGGGAGGAGTTAAGGGGAGAAGGTACCTACTCCCTATACACTTCTGTAATATTAGAACTCAAAAAATGTCTAAGTTAAAAATGCGGAAAAAGTAATAAAAAATAATTTCAGGATTCTCAAAAAAACACATGCATATCTTCAGGCCATCCTAAAAGCCCATGAAAAGTTTCAAAAGGATCGGCCAAAAACTGTGGGAGAAGGTAAGGGGACAAGGTACCTGCTACCTATAGACTTCTGTAATATTACAACTCAAAAAATGTCTAAGTTCAAAATGTCTAAAAAGTGATAAAAAATAATTTCAGGATTCGAAAAAAAACACATGCATATCATCAGACCATCCTAAAAGCACCTGTAAAGTTTCAAAAGAATCGGCTTAAAACTGTGGTAGGAGTTACGGGGACAAGGTACCTACTCCCTTGATGCTTCTGTAGTATTAGAACTCAAAAAATGTCTAAGTTAAAATGCGGAAAAAGTAATAAAAAATTAATTCAGGATTTCGAAAAGAACATATGCATATCTTCAGGCCATCTTGAAAGCCCATGTAAAGTTTCGAAAGGATCGGCCAAAAACTGTGGGAGGAGTTAAGGGGACAAGGTACCTGCTCCCTATACACTTCTGTAATATTAGAACTCAAAAAATGTCTAAGTTCAAAATGTAAAAAAAGTAATAAAAAATAATTTTAGGATCCTGAAAAATGCACATGCATATCTTCAGGCCATTCTAAAAGCCCATGTAAAGTTTCAAAAGGATCGGCCAAAAACTGTGGGAGGAGTTTAGGGGACAAGGTACCTGCTCCCTATAGACCTGTAATATTAGAACTCAAAAAATGTCTAAGTTCAAAATGTGTAAAAAGTGATAAAAAATAATTTCAGGATTCGAAAAAATCACATGCATATCTTCAGACCATCCTAAAAGCACCTGTAAAGTTTCAAAAGGATCGGCTTTAAACTGTAGTAGGAGTCATGGGGACAAGGTACCTACTCCCTTGATGCTTCTGTAGTATTAGAACTCAAAAAATGTCTAAGTTACAAATGCAGAATAAGTGATAAAAAATTACTTCAGGATTCCAAAAAAAAATCATATGCATATCTTCAGGCCATCCTAAAAGCCCATGTAAAGTTTCAAAAGGATCGGCCAAAAACTGTGGGAGGAGTTAAGGGGACAAGGTACCTGCTCCCTATACACTTCTGTAATATTAGAACTCAAAAAATGTCTATGCTTAAAATGTGAAAAAAGTAATAAAAAATAATTCCAGGATTCTGAAAAAACCACATGCATATCTTCAGACCATCCTTAAAGCACCACGCACCACGCGCCACGCGCCACGCGCCACGCACCACGCGCCACACACCACGCACCAAGGAAAGCCAAAAACAGTGTCCCTCCGCTTTTCTTCGAAAAGACGGGGGACAATAATAATACTAACAATAATAATAATGGTAATGTCAAACAATTGCCTCCTCCCTATTTTCTCCTATACCAGTTTACATATGAGCCTCATTGCAAGGGAACCTGTCTTCAGGGGCTCCGACCAGGCAAAACAAAACAAAAAAAAAATACCAGATCCCTGACACCCTCCCCAGAGGCACGAACCCTGATACACGTCAGGCTTAGTGCTCGTATTGCCCAAAATCGCGAATACCGAAGGCACCGATCAGACCGCACAGGCCGGTCTGCGCCTTCGCTACCCGCATATGTAATTAGCGATCTCCCTCACGACAATGCTCATACCTTCTTCTTGTATGAATATTCAGAAAAGCATTCCAAGAGACAATTCAAGTAAAATTTGTGTAAAAATAAATAAATAAATAAAAAATAAAATAAAATAATAATGATAATTATAAAAATAAATAAGAAATGAAATTAAATATCTCTCCTAAAGTGCTTTCTGTGAATTTCAAAGAAACTTTCCCCACGGGAGGCACACAGGGTGGATAGATTTTGAAGAGATACAGAATAACGAATACGTATATAGAATTAGCTGCAAGTTTAACTATTAAATATATATCATTAAGATATTGATACTTCTGTTCCATCCCAACTGCCTCCAACTGGAAGAAATTAAAAGCCATACCTTCATTGTAAAGAGCTATCTATTTTGCAAACCTCCAGACCCCACGTTAACCCGCCTATGTAATGAAGACAAAACTTGTTATATTTACGATTGTTTAGTTGTACATTGTTTTTTGCAAACATCGAAGAAGTCAAAATTACATAGGCTCGCTATCGTGATGGGCATGCTAACACAATGTATACATGCAATTAACCGAAACTGGCTAAATGCCTTAACACCACAGAGTTCCTAGACTCAAGGACATCTCAAAAAATGTTTCTCTAAAAACCAAGAGCGGCAGACAGTACAGACATCAACCAGCACATTCCCAACCGGGAGTACTCTTAGCAGCACTACTCTTAGAGTCTACACCGTCTACACCTGTCTGTCCGAAAATCCAGGAGCACCACAGTATGAGACTATTCAAAAAGGGGTCTCATGACTAACCACTTAATTCTAATCTTCTCTGCTTTTTTCTCTGAGTACATGAACTTTGAATATAATTCTACTGAGCGGTAACTTTTCAATTTCTGTTTAAAAACATTAATATCAGGTATGTTACCTTTCACTTTACAACAGTAAATATAATACTTAGCTATAATAGCATAAATGCTTAGACAGTCATTTTCTGTGTGTGTACCAGAGAACCGGTTTAAAAACCATTTTTCTGGTTCTAGATTGAAAGAAATATTACACTTTGAATTTAAGAAATCTCGCAACTGGAGTAGAAGTGTTCTTACGTGACTACATTCATAAAACAAATGCAACAATGTATCTCTTTGTTCATTGCAAAAATACAAAGCTCTGTTACAGATAAACCACATTTAAACAATCTGCTATTTGTATATATTATTCTATGAAACAGTTTGTTGCGAAATTTAGTAAATTTGTATCATCCGTTGTATGATATAGTTTCGTAAAATGTATACCCCAGTTTTCATCAAGATCTAAATTTAACTCCCTTTGCCATTTTGAGATAGTTTTTATGTTTTTACAAGCAACGTTTTTTAGCAAAAGCAGGTAAAATGGTTTAGTAGTTTTTATGCTGTTTTTTAGTAATTTTACTAATGGATGTACAATATTTTGAAGTTTCTTTTGGTTTCTTATAAGTCTTCTCCAATCAAAAGGTATAGCATCTATCAGGCTATAATATTCTACAAAATTAACATTCACTTGGTACACATTTCTTAAATGTTCTAAACTCAGAAAATTTCCATTTTCTGTAAGTAGGTCATTGATAAAGAATATCCCATTTCTAATCCAGTGCGAGAGTTTTACTGTTCTTCCATCTCGTTTTATTTTATTATTTAACCAAACTGGTTGTGACATAACCTGTTCCGGGGTTGTGGGAGGTTGTATTTCAAATCTTGTCTAAATTTCAAATACATTTTTCCAGAATGAGTTAAATTTATGTGATGAATTAATCAAACCTTCTCTTGTTAAGCATAATATTTTATCGCCGCCAAAGTTTTCAAGTGCATCAACCAATAGTGTTTTCCAAGCCGCTATATAATCTATATCAAGCATTTTCTTGAGCCATGCAACTTTTAATGCGGCATAAAAACTGGTAATGTGGGGCATTTGCAGCCCACCTTCAATTTTTTCATTCATGATAACATTTCTTTTTATTTTATCTCCTTTTTTATCCCAAATAATTCAAAGAACATCCTTTCAATATCTTTTAGAACATGTTCTGATAGTGTTGGCAGAACTGTAAAGATTTGTATAAATATTGGTAAAACTAAAGTTTTAACTACACAAACTTTCCCAAACAGTGACAATGATCTGAAAGACAAGTCGTTCAGTAATCTTTGAGCTGACCATAGTTTGTTTGTATAGTTGATGCCAGTTATATCATCATGGTTGACAGTAAACTCAATTCCTAAAAATTTGAATGTTCCTTCATGGTTGCATATGATTGTTTTTTCTGTAAATAATTCCTCACCACAACCCCTTTTTGCCCCGAACCATAATGCTTGGGGTTTTGTCAAAATTTGCTCGAAGACCAGAACACTCAGCGAAATTATCAATGATGTTCAAAGGTGTATTAAGGGATTTCTCATCATCTCCAAATACGAGGGTTGAGTCATCTGCATATTGACTGATTAAATATTCTGAGTTGTTTATAACTAAGCCTTGGATGTCAGGATGGGCTTTTAGAGCGGCGCTCAACAGTTCAACACATAATATAAATAGATATGGGGAGATGGGTCACCTTGCCTGACCCCCCTTAGAATTGCAAAACTGTTACTCAAGTGTCCATTGTAGAGAATATAACTGGAAATATCATTATAAAAACTTTTAAACCACTGTACTATAGATTCTCCAAAGCCAAAGTAAATTAACGTATTTTCAATGAAATTCCACTCGAAAGAGCCAAATGCTTTTTCGAAATCTAATAGCACTAAAAGACCAGGTATATTATCTCTTTTTGTTTTTCTCTATTAAGTCAGAGACCAGTCTATTGCAGTCTCCAATGTATCTCCCTTTTATAAAGACAGATTGAGATTCTGAAATAAGTTTATTCAGGACAGTTTTATTCTGGCTGCTATTGCAGATGATCCAGTTTTAAGGTCTACTGGTAAAAGTGAAATCGGGCGCCAATTTTTCAAATATTCCTTACTTTTTCCTTCCTTTGGTATACATGTAATGATTCCTTGCTTTTGGGTTATAGATAAGTTTTGTGTTGTATATGCATAATTAAGAGACCTTACAAGGAATACTCCAAGGTCTATCCAAAATAAATTATAAAACTCAGCTGTAAAGCCATCCAAACCCGGGGATTTATTATTTTTCATATTTTTTTAGGCTGTTTAGGGCTTCTGTAATAGTCAAAATACCTTCTAAATTTTGGGCTTTATTTTCATTTAAACGTGTAATGAATGTATTATCTCTGTCAAAAAACCTTTCTCTGTTCTCAGCATTGATAGTGGTTTGTTTTGTTGCATATAAGTTTTTATAAAACTTTTCTTGCTCTGCAATGATTGTCGGCTGATCTGTTATTTCCTTATTTTCAACAATTAATTTTGGTATTATTTTTTCTGAATAGTGACGTTTCTCCAAATTACAAGAATATCCAGTTCCTTTTTCACCTTCAACTTTCCAGCCAACTTTTGCTCTCAGGAGAATGCCTTTGACTGGGTCTTCCCTTATTCCTGCCAATTCTAAGCTTTACTGATTTATTTCTAAGTTATTCAATTCAGAGTTTTGGGACAGGTAACCTAATTGTTCTTCAGTTTGTTTCTCTCTTTTATTTTGTAAGCGTTTTTTTTTGTATGAGGCTTAAGAGATCGTCTTGCCAATTTCATAGTTTCCCAGAACAACTGATCATTGATTGAAAACTGTAGCAACTCGTGTTCTGGGTTTTCCTGGTCAAAAAAGTTTATTTTATACTGATTAATTGTTTCAGTAATGCATGATTTTATCAAATTGACATAATCTGTGTCCCCTAATAAACTATTCTTGAATTTCCAGTTCCCACGTCCTCTTTCTTGCGCTACAAATTTAAATATGATTAAAATTGGATTGTGATCAGATTATAGCGAATTCCAATATCTGCTTTTTCAATATATTTCACTAAATGTGATGATATAAGGAAATAATCTAACCTTGCATGCTTGTTATTTGGTCCTACCCATGTATATCTGCTTAAATTTTCATGATTTTTCTCTCCATACATCAACCAAATTAAAACGGGTCTTCATTTCATGTATATATTGCTGGGATTTAGGATTATTCCTATGTTTATAATTTAAAATGTCCTTTTCATAATCCAAAACAACATTCCAATCTCCAGCCATTATAACCAAAACATTGTTCAAATTCTCAATCATATGGGTAATATTTTGGAAAAAAATTGGATTGTCCTCATTCGGGCCATATAATGCACAAAGTGTAAATTGTTGTTCTTTTGCTTTGATGTCCAGTATTATATAATTTCCTCTAGGATCTAAAATTGTCTGCAATATATCAAATGAAAAGCTATTTTTAAAAAGTACAGCTACTCCTCGACTTGTGCTGGTCCCGAGCTAAATATTGCGTTAAACCCCACTCTGACTGCCAAATATGCTCTATTTCTTTTGTTGAATGAGTGTCTACTAAAATACTGATATCATACATTTCTCTGCATTTAAGAAACAAGTCTCTTCTCTTCACATGATCAGAATGTAAGCCTCTACAGTATAAACTTCCTATCTTAAGTTTGTCCATCTAGTAAAATAGAAAAAAAAAAAAAAACAAAAAAAAAACAGAATGCAATGGGAGAATGGGTATAATATAACTGAGTAAATATGGGAACAATTTTAGCTATTTTTATCTACAAGTCACCGCGATGCTTCCTACCAAGTTTCAAGTCAGTTGGCCTTTTGGTTCAGGGGAAGAAGCGAAAAATAGATTTTAAAGATGGTCGACACGGCGGCCATCTTGGATTTCCGATCGAAATAATTTAAGCTATTTTTAATCTACAAGGCAATCCAATGCTTCCTACCAAGTTTCAAGTCAACTGGCCTTTCGGTTTAGGAGAAAAAGCGTAAATAGCTTTTCAAGAATTGCGGCCATCTTGGATTTCCGATTGGAATGGTTTTAGCTGTTTTGATTATCAAGTAACCACGATGCTTCCTACCAAGTTTCAAGTCAATGGCTTTTTGGTTCAAGAGAAGAAGCAAACATAGAGTTTCACCACGATTCTTCCTACAAAGTTTCAAGTCAATGGCCTTTTGGTTCAAGAGAAGAAGCAAAAACAGATTGTGTGGCGGCCATCTTGGATTTCGGATCAAAACTATTTCAACTATTTTTAATAACTAATGCAAAGGGATCGGGCCACAAGTTCTCACAACATTAGTTACGGTCCTTCCCCGTACATTATGATACACACACATTATAACTCACATGACAATGACATTACACATAAAAGTTCGATTTTTTAGTACAAATAATGAGCCAACCAGTCAATATATCCGTACCGAGCTACTTGGGAACAGTCACCCAATAGCAAAGCGCATCCGGACCGGGTCTGTCCTCTCAGGTGGGTTAAATCGGTTCATACTTGAGGTCAGCGACCTTGATTTAACATACTATGCATACAATGCATTATCTTCCGGCGACCATAGACCCATTCCCGTTCTCTTTCCCTGTTCGTCCATTGAATGTGTCCAAGCAGCTCGCCAACATTGTAAAGATATATGTTTTGTTTGAAACCATGCATAATAACAAAACAAGGACACATTTACAGTTACAAAATAATTAAATAAAGACCAAGAAAAATAAGTGAACGTGTATATAAGATTGTGCTTGATAGCTGGCGTGTGTGTGTGTGTGTGTGTGTGTGTGTGTGTGTGTGTGTGTGTGTGTGTGTGTGTGTTAAATAAATAAGGTTGTCAGGAGTCCAGAAGAACAGGCCTGTAGAAAAGGCGCTTGAAGAATAAATCATTTTATTAATAGTTGCAGTTGTCATTCTTTGTTATTACTATTACTAATTGTATCTTATATACTATCCTTGATCCTTTGATAAACTTTTGAACGGCGGAAAAAAGTTCTGAGTTCTGTTGGTTACTAATGCTGGCATCTCCAAAAAGAAGCTTATCCATGTTTAAAGGGTTAAAAACGTGGGTTGCTTGGAACAAAACCATGCGACATTCGGCGAAACTGGGACAGTGGGAAAATAATGTGCTGCATTTTCAACTGCAGTGTTGCAACTACACATGGACAGAGATGATTGTCATATAAATCGCTTTTTAAGTTACTACATTTATTGCGAATTCGTGCATGTTGCATTGATAAATATCTGTCGCAAATGAGAAAGTACGGAGGGACTTTGGAGTTATTTGGACGCTGGCTTTCGATGATATTTTTGAAACTAGTGAGACTGTCTGCTGTCATTGTCTGGCGAATTCCTCAGTGACATTGAAGAGGGAATACATGATTTCCGTGATATTTCAGTACGAGTAGTCGGGGTGATTAGGTTATTATTATGTCTTAGTTAGTAGGGTGTAGTTTCTTTTACATAAGGAGGAGTAATATCTCGAATATAACCGGAAGAGAGACCATTAACTGCTTTGTACATATAGGATAATTTCTGCTCTTGTCTTCTTACAAACAATGGCATCCATCCACATTCTTTATATAAATTATCTAGTGAGACAGACCTGGTTTGTCCAGTGACTATCCTGGCTGTTTCGTTCTGTAGTTTTTCAGGATGTTTGAGTTCTGGGCGGTACAATTATCCCAAACAATTGCCGAGTACTCCAATACAGGTAAAACGTAGGAAACGTACATTTGATTAAAAGCGACTTTACGGAATATGTATTTTTATTTGCGCATAATGCCAGTGATTTTGGTGGCACTGTTTACAATATTTTCGATGTGTTTATTCCAACGTCCATTGTTACTTAATTTCAATCTAGATCTCTGTGGTCAGATACAAAAGAATCAGGAATGCCAACGAATTCTATATTTGGGAGGTGTTCATATAGTTTTAGAATAAATAAAAGGGCTTCAGTTTTCAGAGGGTTGAAATTTATTAACCACTGTTTTGCTCAAGCTGCCAAAATTTTTAAATCATGGTTAATTATGCCTTCAAGATCTTGACTTGAGGATGCGGAACAGAACAATGAGCTATCATCTGCATAAAGAATGTTAAGCTATGGAGAGACTCAGCTATGTCGTTAATATAAATTAGAAATAAGAGGGGCCAATAAGTTAACTGGCCCTTCTGTTCAGGAGGAAAGCGAAAAATAGATTTTCAAGATGGTCATCTTGGATTTCAGATTGAGACGATTTAAGCTATTTTTGATTTACAAGTCATGTGCGATGCTTTCTACCAAGTTTCAAGTCAATCGGCCTTTTAGTTCAGGAGAAGAAGCGAAAAAAAGATTTTCAATATGGCCGCCACGGCAGCAATCTTGGATTTCGGACCGAAGCGATTTAGTTATTTTTATATTATAACTCATCCGATGCTTCCTGCCAATTTTCGAGTCAATCTAGATCTCAATTTTTGGTCAATTGGCCTTTTGGTTCAGGAGAAGAAGCGAAAATAGATTTTCAAGACGGCCGCCACGTCGACTATCTTGGAATTCCGATTGAAACGATCTTAGCTATATTTTTTTTTATTTACAAGTCACCCCGATGCTTCCTACTAAGTTTCAAGTCAATTTGCCTTTGGGTTCAGGAGAAGAAGCCACGGCAGCCATCTTGAATTTCGGATCGAAACGATTTTAGCTATTTCTAATCTGCAAGTCACCCTGATGATTCCTACCAAGTTTTGAGTCAATTGGCCTTTTGTTCCAGGAGAAGAAGCAAAAAAAAAGGATTTTCAAGATGGCCACCATGGCGGCCATCTTGGATTTTCGATCGAAACGATATTGACTATTTTAATATACAAACAACCCCAATGCTTCCTACCAAGTTTCAAGTCAGTTGGTCTTTTGGTTCAGGAGAGGAAGCAAAAATTAGATTTTCAAAATGGCCGTCATGGTGGCCATCTTGGATTTCCGATCGAAACGATTTTAGCTGAGTTTGATCTACAAGTCACCCCGATGCTTCCTACCAAGGTTTGAGTCAACTGGCTAAGGGGTGTCGGAGAAGTAGGCTTTTTAAGCAGATTTTTGACGCCGCAAGACGGACGACGGACATTAGCCGATCACATTAGCTCATCTTATCACTTCGCGCTCAGATGAGCTAAAAAGGGGTTTTCCATTGTTGCAGACGTTTCCCTATTGGTATCATTTTTCGTCGCCTCTGGTAGTCAAAAATTGCACTCTGAAAACACGGTATCATTTTTCGTAAGTGATGTACGAAAAATGATACCCGTTACCATTTCGTACATAATGTATGAAAATTGATATCGTGTATCTTTTTTTGGTCAGAATCATTTTTATTCGTATCAGGGATTTTCGACTATAAATTCTCATTAAATATACAAAAACGCGTTGTCCACAGATGCAATTTTGAAATCTTCAAACCCCGATAACTTTCTTATTCATTTGATTTTAATTAAATTTGCATCAAAATGAATGGATTATTGTGGACTTTTATTTCAGCTACAATTATCATTAATGATGTTTTCCCTTTAAATGACAGTAATTCTGGTATTTTTCTTGTTTCTACTCAAAAACATAAAATTAGGTCAAGGTCACCAAATTTTTTTCTGCAATGGAGACCCTCCGAATTATGCTAAATACCAAACATGACCAGAATCTATCCAGTGGTTCTGGAGATATAGCAGTGAAACCCATTTTCTGAATGATCAAAGTTCCGTGGTGATCTTGAAAATTAGGTTAAGGTCACTGAATTCCTTTTGCAATGGAGACCCTCCCAATTATGCTAAATACCAAACATGATCAGAATTTGTCCATCAGTTCTTGAGAAATCGCAGTGTAACCATTTTTCAACAAAAATTCTTAGTCGAAAAAGGGGCATAACTGGGCCAAAAATATTTTGAGGGTTACCTCCCCTATTGGTATGAGTTTTCCTTTTTTCATAATGAACAACTAGTCCGAGTTTCAAGTAAATATCTTTAGTAATGAGAGAGATATTACAAAATGTCCAAGTTTTGCATGACGACGACGACGCAGACACAGACGACGCCAGAGCTATGACAATACTTTGTCGTTTTCTTCGAAAACAGCCGAGCTAATGATAGAATTTCTGTGGAAACGGATTCCAAAATTTCAATGTTTTCTGAACATTATTATGCATATGGTATCAAACAAAAGGAAAGTATTTAGTTCGGCAATTTAAGGGTACATTTGTAACCTTACCTTTATGGAAGCGTATTGGTACCCCCCGTATATTTTTTTCTCGTGGCAATATTTTTGTCACGAAAATGCAGAAATATCGAGTTTTTATTATATACTGTTTTCCATAAAAGTTAGATAAAAACACGTTTTCATTATTTCATTTTAATTTTATTTCGTTATAGATATTCTCGTAATTATATAAAACGACAACATTATGCGGTAATCTGTATTTTCTGAATATTTTGTACTGCACATTATAACATATGTTTTACAAAACAAAGCTATGTTTTTAATTTGCGGAACTGAAGTTAAAGATCTTGATATCTGTATTGTTTTATCGCCGTACGCACGATCAAAATAAAAAGCCGAACACTGACATCATTTGTCAAACAAAAGAGGTTACCAGGGAGACCGAATGCTTAGTGTCGGCGAGAATATCCTTCAAGTGTCCCAATACCCCAAGTAATTTAAGCGGTCTCATCTATTGCGGTACATTTGTTGCGGCTCAGCTCTGTTAAATGGTTTGTCTCTTTGTCAGTATCAAGTTTTAGCCGGTGTAACAGTTTATCTTGCCCCACCCACACCCCACCCGGACAGCTTGTTTCCCGGGGGTCAAGATAACCCGAGGTATCTTGCCCCCTACCCTGGGCAGCTTGCTCCCCCCCCCCCCGCCTCCACCGCCCCCCCCCCCCCCCCCACACACACACACACATACACAAACACACCCCAGGAAAACCTCGCAAACTCAATTCAAAAAAATATTTATTTTTTATAACAAATTTATAACGCTCAATTATCAGAACAGTACTAATGTATGTTTTTCATTATTATTTTTCTCTTTATGGGAGAAGGATGTGACTAAGATACTGTGGCCTAAGCATTTCCTCCCAAACTCAGAAGTACCCTGGAAAATTGGCAAACTCAGATCAGGAAGCTTGTTCGATAGTTTAAACATAATTATCTAATGCATAGACATAAGGAGTTAGTAAGACCTGCTTTTATCTAATTTTCTCTTTACGGGAAGGCGTTAGGCTAAAGTACTGTGGCCCGAGGAGTTTGCTTCCAGTCTCAGAAAATCTTGCAATTAAAGTTAAGAAAATAATGTTTATTTTTAAAAAATAAAAAAAAACAATTGCCTTTTTAACAGGTCATTTGAATATTTCTGTTATTTACTTTTGTTCTATCTTTCTTCACATAGGAAAGGGTAGGGGATGAGACACCTTGGGCCTGGGCAGCTTGCCTCCCATGGGGTGAAGATACCCAGGCCTGAGCAGCTTGCCCGCCACTCCCCCCTCCCCCCCCCCCCCCCCTCCCCCACTCCGACATGGAAATTCGACAAGCTCAGATCAGAATTTTCTTTTCAGCATTTTAAATATGAATTTCTAAAGCATAGAATTATAGTAAAAGCTGCATTTACCAACTTTTCTCTTTACGGGAAGGCGTTCAGGTAAAAAAAGAAGAAGAAGAAAAAAAAACTGTGGCCCGAGAAATTTCCTCCCAACATCAGAATGTCTTGTAAACAAAGTTCAGAAAATTATTTTTATCTTTTTTGAAGAATTTCCCATTTAACAAGTCATTTGAATATTTCTATTATATACTTTTAGCTATCCTTTTTCACACAAGAAAGTTTGGGGGTAAGATATTCTGGCCTACTTTACGGGAAGGTGCTAGATGGGGCCAAAATACTGTGGACCAAGACGTTTGCGCCAAAACTCAGAAAATCTTGCAAACAAAATTAAAGTTTAGAATACTATTTTTTATCTTTTTTAAAATGATTTTCCATTGAACAGGTTATTTGAATATTTCTACGACTTAATATTATCTATCATTCTTCAGACAGGCTGGGGTGGGGGGTAAGGTACCCTTACCTGGGCACCTTGCCTCCCCCCCCCCGCCCCCCCCCCCCCACCTTCCCAAATATACACAGGGGTGAAGATATCCTGGCCTTTGCAGCTTGCACCTCCCCCCACTCCCACCTGGAAACTTGCAAATTCAGATCAGAAAAGCAATTTAATCATTTTCAACTTAAAATTCTTATGCAAAGACATTAGAATGACATATGTAGTAGTACCGGCTTTTAGCTATTTTTTCACTTTACGGGAAGGGGTTGGGGCCAAAATACTGTGGCCCTAACGGTTCGCATCCAGCCTAAGAAAATCTTCTAAATAAATTTCAGAATACTATTTATATCTTAACATTTTGAATTTTACATTTAACAGGACATTTGAATAATTCCAATATTTACTATTACCTGTCTTTCTTCAGACAAGAAGGGGTGGGGAGTTTGATACCCTGCCCTGGGCAGCTTGCACCTTCACTCCGTCCTCCCCCCCCCCCCCCCCCCCCCCCACCCCGACGCCCACCCCAACCCACCTCAGAAAACAAAGCTCAGATAATTGTTTTTATCTTTAAAAAAAAAAAAAGAAATTCCCATTTAACAGGTCATTTGAATATTTCTATATTCCTATTATTTACCATCATCTTCTTTCTTCAGACAGGCTGGGGTGGGAGTAAGATACCCTGGCCTGGACAGCTTGCCCCGCACCCCTGGAAAATGGGTAGACTCAGATCAGAAAAGCTATTTAATCATTTTTTAATGAAATTTCTGATGCACAAACATTAGATTGATAGTAATACCTGCTTTTACCTATTTGTTTTCACTTTAAGGGAATATGTTAGGGTTAAAATACTGTGGTCCTAGCGGTTCACTCCCAGCCTCAGAAAGTCTTGTAAACAAAATTTCAGAATATTATTTTTATTTTGTTCCATTTGGATTTCAGATTAAACAGAACATTTGAATAAATCCAGTATTATTAATTACCTATTTCACTTCGTACAGGAAGGGGTGGGTGTGGGGAGGGTAAGATACCCTGGACTGGGCACCATGGAAACTAGGCAAACTGGGATCAGAAAAGATTTTAATCATTCTGGAGATAAGTTTGGCGGTGCGATGGGTGGGGGTGGACAGCCCCGAGGCAGCTGGCGCCACAGGCTACTGTATCTCTTTTGTTTCTCTCTCTCTCTGTATTGCACCCCCTCACCTCTCCATTCAGAGAAAAATAGGTTATTGTCGATATGAATATTGAAATGAATATCCAACAAGAAAGTCTAAATAAGTGATAAACTATCCGCTGTATTTGGAGTCTGCCGGCTTTTTGGTCGCTACGAATATTGAAATTTAGAAGTTTGCACCTATACCAGAAAACTAGGAAATCTGCCATGATATCTTACCCACCCCACTTTTAGAGAAAATAAGGTAATTGTTAATACATGTACATATATTATGAATATTTAAATGATTGTTCAATGGGGAAGTCTATTTAAAGTGATAAACTATCTTTTGGAATGGATCTGAGTCTGCCAAGTTTTCTTGCATAGATGCAAGCTTCTAAAGCCTATATCTGTGCCACTCAATTTCCAGGACTATCCAGTAAAAGTGTATTCTATGAGGTAAAAGATGAATATGCATCTAATCTATTTAAAAAGAAAAAAAATCTTTAAAAAATTCTGTCAGGTTTTCTAGAGGTGGGGGTGGGGCAAGCTGCCAAGCCATGGCATCTCACCCTCCCCTCCACTCATCACACACACACACACAAACACACACATCTTCAGTTTAAAGAAGAGGTGGCGAGGTTGGGGAGCAAGCTGCCCAGGCCACGGTATCTTATTCCCCACCCCTTCCACTTTAGAGAAAAACAGTTGATGATCAATATTATTAATATTCAAATGACTACCAATAGGAAAGTCTATTAAGTGCTAAACTATCTTTTAGGAATGGAGTCTGTCAGGTTTTCTGGCTTTGGTGCAAGCTTATGAGGTTCTCGATTTCCTCCTATCCAGTAAAAGATGCATATATATGTAAATAAAAATCAGTTTTGCCATGTTTCTATTATAAGGATTTTTATCTAAAAGAAGAAAAAAAAACTTACTGAATTAAGTTGTGTCAGGTATTCTTGAGGCAGGGGGACAAGCTGCCCAAGCCAGGATATCTTCAGCATCGGAGGGACGGGGATAGGGGGAGGGGGGCAAGCTACCCTGGCCACGGTACCTTATCCCGCTCCCCCACCCCTCTTCCCGTTTAGAGAAAACGGTTAATGGTCGATATTATGAATAATCAAATGACTGTTCAATAAGAAAGTCTATCAGGTGATAAACTATCTTTTGGATTGGAGTCTGCCAGGTTTTCTGGCATAGGTGCTAGCTTCTAAGACTATTATATTCTGGCCCTCAATTTCCTCATGTCGGGTAAAAGATGCACATGCGCATAAAAAATAGTTTTGCCATGTTTCTATCATAAAGATTTTTATTCATAAAGAATAAAATCTCAATAAGTTATGTCAGGTTTTCTCGGGGTGAGGGGCTAGCTGCCCAGGCTACGGTATCTTATCCTCCCACCCGCTCCCATCCTCACCCCCTGCCCCCCTCGCCGCCCCCACCTCCAATTGTAGGAAAATAGATAATGGTCAACATTATGAATATTCAAATGACTGTTTGACAGGAAAGTCTATTAAGTGATAAATTGTCTTTTGGAATGGAGTCTGCCAGGTTTTCTGGCATAGGTAAATTCATCTAAGGTCACTATGTTCCGGCCCTCAGGTTCTCTTTAAGGTAAAAAAAAAAGATGCATATGCACATAAAAAACCCATGCTTCTGTTATAAAGATTTTTATTTAAAAAAAAAAAACTATCTATATTAAGTTCTGTCAGGTGTTCTGGGGTGGGGTGGGTGGGCAAGCTCCCTAGGGTGGGTGCATACCCCGGGGTATCTTCACCCCGGAGGCGAGACAAGCTGCACAAAGGCAGCTTCACTCCCCGTGGGGGGGGGGACAAGCTACCCAGGATTCAAGATAAACCGGTACACCGGTTCGGTTTGTGTTTATCTGTACACATTGTAGCTTGGTACAAGCGAGGGCACACGTACATTCTTATATCTTAGTTTTAAGAAAGGGATAATCATTTGGCCCACTTATTCATAAAAAAAATGTGTTTATTTATTTCAAAGCAAGATTGTGCATGTGTGCTAGACATTTTTCTTTCCGTTATGGTGACTGAGTACCGATGAAAACCCTGTGTCTTTTTATTGCTTTTTTAACCTATTTTTTTTTTTTTTTTTTTTTTTTTTTGGACCAAGTTTTCTCATCAGTGGCCCATGTGACGTCACTTATTCAAGCCAATAGATATTATGACGACAAATGGTCTGCGACAATGAAATAACTCTTTGAGGTGCACGAAAAAGAAACCTACTGGTATAGCGTATAAAAATATAGCGTGATAAAAATTCTACGCAATAAAGAAAACGTCATACATGATCAAATATTTCGTAAACAATATACAGATTTGTCGCTATTTGTGCAGAAAATGAGTGTGGTAGACTAAAACAATAAAACGCAGAAAATCTCCATGACAGAAATGCGACAACTAGAAACTGTGCAAGCCTAATTCAGTTATAATCGACCTCCTTCAGTGATAAATCAGACTGAGGTGTAAACAGTATAGATGATGGAAGGCATTTAGCATGCTGAATTTCAAAATGAAACAGACATTTAAGTCTTTCTTACTTTGACTTTAAACAAATGGCTTGGTATTTCACTTTTCTTTGCATTTAAAACATTTCTTTTGAAAAGTGTTCCAAGTGACCTCTGCCTTACCTTCCCTACATAAATCAAGAAAAGTATATGTGTGCAACCTGCTTTTTTCTTTTATTAAGCATGCTAAATGTGCCATTTACATACATCAGAATGAGGAGCAAGAAGTCCCTTATTCTCCTATCTGCTTATTGAGAGGACACAAAGCGAAATCTTTGTTGATCCATTTTATTGTATAGCTGAGAGTCAACTGCTCAGTGTTGTAAAATTTACAACATTAACAAGCAAAACATATAAGTAGACTGCAGTATATTAAAGTATTGTTGTTGTTTTTTGGTTGTTGTTTTTTTTGTTGTTTTTTTTTTTTTTTTTTTTTTTTTTTTGGTTTAAAAAATCAAATACAAAAAACAGTAATGAAAATCAATTTTAGAAAGCATAAATATAGAGGAAACTAAGGAAGAACACAAAAAAAAAAAAAAAAAAAAAAAAAAAAAACATTTTGTCTGGCAAATTAGCCTACATCATGGTAAACGTCAATAATATTTTCATACCAGTATGCCTGAAACAGCTAAATTACCCTGTAACCCGAAAATAGCAGTGTGTTTAGATAAGCAAATCAAAACTTAATTATTGCTCTCAGTTAAAACAATGCCAGCAAGAAGCGACAAGTCGGTTATTGCATGTTTTAAATTTCTCGCCTCACGGCTCGAAATTTAAAACGATGCAATAACCTATACATGTAGCGAATACGATATTTTGTAACATTATCATACTGACTTATCATGACTTGTCACCATATCATGTTATTATTATGTTTCTCTACATAAATTTAACTTGTGAAAAAAAAATATAAGGGGGTACCAATACGCTTCCATATACATTCCCTATAAACGTATTGTAAAAACACAAAAATAGCTTATGATGTGTGTGTTTTAACACAGAAAAACATTTAGGTATCATGTATGGAAGCGTATTGGTACCCTCCATATATTTTTTCTCGTGGCAATATTTTTGTCACGAAAATGCAAAAATATCGAGTTTTTACTATATACTGTTATCAATAAAAGTTAGATAAAAACAATGTTTTCACGTGTTCATTATTTCATTTTAATTTTATTTCGTTATAGATATTCTCATAATTATATAAAAACGACAACATTATGTTGTAATCTGTATTTTCTGAATATTTTGTACTGCACACTACAATGTATGTTTTACGAAACAACGCTATGTTTTTTGCGGAACTGAAGTTAAAGATCTTGATATCTGTATTGTTTTATCGCCATACGCACGATCAAAAATCAAAAGCGGAACACTGACATCATTTGTCAATCAAAAGAGGCTACCAGGGGGACCGAATGCTTAGTGTCGGCGAGAAAATCCTGCAAGTGTCCCAATACCCCAAGTAAATAAGTGGTCTCATCTATTGCGGTACATTTGTTGCGGCTCAGCTCTGTTAAATGGTTTGTCTCTTTGTCAGTATCAAGTTTTAGCCGGTGCAACAGTTTATCTTGCCCCACCCCCACACCACCCGGGCAGCTTGTCCCCTGCCCGGGGCAGCTTGCCCCCCATCCCCACCCAGGAAAACCTCGCAAACTCAGTTAAAACGATATTTATTTTTTATAACAAATTTATAACGCTCAATTATCAGAACAGTACTAATGTATGTTTTTCATTATTTTTTTTCTTTCTGCATTAAGTTCTGTCAGGTGTTCTGGGGTGGGGGGCAAGCTCTTTGGGCCAGGGTATCTTCACACCCTAGGGGAGAGGGCAAGCTGCCCAGGGTGAGGGGCATACCCCGGGGTATTTTCACCCCAGAGGGGAGACAAACTGCACAAAGGCAGCTTCACTCCCCGTGTGGAGAGGGGGGAGGGGCAAGCTACCCAGGGTGAGGGGCATACCCGGGGTATCTTCACCCCGGAGGGGAGTCAAACTGCACAAAGGCAGCTTCACTCCCCGTGTGGGGAGGGGGGAGGGGCAAGCTACCCAGGATTCAAGATAAACCGGTACACCGATTCGGTATGTTTAGTTGTACACATTGTAACTTGGTACACGCGAGGGTACACGTACATTTTTACAGCTTAGTTTTGAGAAAGGGATAATTATTCGGCCCACTTGTCCATAAAAATAGTGTATATTTATTTCAAAGCAAGGCTGAGCATGTGTGCTAGACATTTTTCTTTCCGTTATGGTGACTGAGTACTGATGAAAACCTCGTGTCTTTTAATTGCTTTTTAATCTATTTTGTTCGGCCAAGTTTTCCCTTCAGTGGCCCATGTGACGTCACTTATTCCACCCAATAGATATTATGACGGCAAAATGGTCTGCAACAATGAAATAACTCTTTGAAGTGCACGAAAAAACCTACTGGTATAGCGTATAAAAATATAGCGTGATAAAAATTCTACGCAGTAAAGAAAATGTCATACACGATCAAATATTTCGTGAACAATATACAGATATGTAGCGAATACGATATGTTATAAC
Organism: Anodontia alba; assembly: GCA_964016985.1. Taxonomy (NCBI): domain Eukaryota; kingdom Metazoa; phylum Mollusca; class Bivalvia; order Lucinida; family Lucinidae; genus Anodontia; species Anodontia alba. The sequence continues at coordinate 35,267,206 of OZ024823.1, forward strand.
ATTAACATATTGACTTATCACCATTTGTCGACGACAAAAGTTTGTCGCCATATCATGTTATTATATGTTTCGCTACATAAATTTAAGTTGTGAAAAAAGTATAAGGGGGTACCAATACGCTTCCATAATCATGTGGCTATAAAAACTAAGCAAAACGGATTTAGAAAGAAGAAAATCTCTTCTTTCCAATGGTGTAATACAAAAGAGCATAAGTCTAGAAGCGTATTGGTACCCCCCTTATATTTCTTTAACAACTTAAATTTATATTACATATTAATTTTTTAACAACTGGGCATTTTCTACAAACGAGAATTTGATATGTTTGTTTTAATTTCACCAGACAACAGGCTTTGACATTTCATACATATTGTCCCTTAAGGAGACAATTTGCATGAAATGTCAAAACTAATTTTCTGGAAAAAGAATTCCAATATTCCAAATTGTCGTCTGCTGAAATGTTTACCCAGAGCGTCAACTGGTTTAAAGTAGTATCATTAACAAATGGAAAGAGTATTATATTAAGTATTATTATATTAATAATTTATAACAGAAATCAAATTAAAAGTTTTCTTACCTTTGTATCTCCCAATTCAAACGCAACTTGCTGTCTGAGATTAATTGGACTAAAGTTGTACTTATAATAGATTGTTGTCAATGATATTTTGTGAAGCAGACTGTAAACAGGAGGGCCCATTACTTTATAGTTTAGTTAGCTTAATTAAACCGCTAAGGAAAATCAGACACAAATTAAAGGGAGATCAAGGGAGGACAGCGCCGCTGTCAAAATGATATTACCTCCCTTCTGAAAAGGGGGTGAAAATTAAAAGGAAAGTAAAGGAATTGTTCCGCGTGGTTCCTTTGGAAGGATTAGCGATTATTGTATTATTATGTGTTTAAAGTTTTTACTAAATGATTTGCGAATAGGTAAATGCAATCTTAAAGTGAATAGCAGCCGCATTTGGAATAAGGTTGTGCGTGCATGCGTGCGCGCGCGTGCGTGCGTGGGTGTGTATGTGTGATCACTGAGCCCATTTCTGATTTTTTTATGAAGGTCACTGACGAGCCTATTCTAATTGTCCGGAACTAGCTAGTCTGACCCAGAAAAAAACTTGACACGTAGATGTTCTTTTGACGAATGTGTTCATGACTTCCATGGGTCATTCCTTTAAGAATTTATTTCTCCTCGCTACAGCTGGTGTTGATGCCGTGTGGCCACCATAAAATGTCTCCCCGTACTTCACTATAGTGTAGTTTATATTTTGAGGATCACTGATGAGGCTTATTGGCCGAAACTAGCTGTTTGGACAAAACCGACTTGCATCATGAAAACATGCCTATTAAATGCTGACCCCTTTAAACCCCAGTTTTATATAGTAAAACTGGGGTTTACAGCGGTATACATTATTTGTCTTATTTCTGCTCAAAAACATAGATTGTGGGTACTCGTTAGAACCGCCTCCGCGAGGCGGTTCTAACGAGTATCCACAATCTATGTTTTGAGCAGAAATGTGAGAAATATCAGAATTTCAATCTGAAAATTTTCATTTTTTGGTGGCAAAAATTTTCAGTACATCTGAATAGGCGTGTTTTCGTAATGACACGCCAAGTGTTTTCGTGTGAATGTGTTTATTTCTCTCAGAGGTCATTCCTTCTAGAATCTACAGCTGGCATCTGTGTCGTATGGCGGCCCAAAAACCTCTCTCTGTACTTCACTGTAGTGCAGTTTATATTTTCTGGCCCATGTGATCACTGAGCCCAGTTTTGGATTTGAAAAAAAAAATACATTGTATATGAGGGTTATTGATGAGGCATCTCAACATTCAGGGTAAAAATAGTGCCATTTTATTATTTTTATTTTTTTATTTATTTATTTTTTTTTTATTTATTTATTTTTTTTGCATTACATTTAGTACGACATTAAAACAATAACCGGAAAACGAGACAGTAGAAAACGACCCCTAAGTGAATATGGCTCCTACCCCTATGCGAATCTGTTCTTTACTAACAGGACATGGGGCACAGTGGAATAAAACGCCATTTCGACTGATTCCTGCGTACGTTTTAGAGGAGTACCCACACAAACGCTTGTATTGTATTGTATGCAATTCCATTTTTGATCACTTAGCAACAGTTGCAGTTATCTTAAATTGGAGAGTTATTCATTGCAATTTTATATCATGAATTAAATTCAGATTCATTCACAAGGACCTGTGATGTGGGAAGTTAGTCCCTAGCTCTCATCAAAGAGGTAAACTTAGCTGCACTATCCTAGCACCGTCAGCTGAGGAAATCATCGAACCTGGAAGGGCATTCCAATCTCAAATGATCCGAGGGAAGAGGGATCCTTTGTAAATGTCAATTCTTGCAATAAGGGTCTGAAATGTCAATGAGTGACGATTTCTGCAGCGAATAATTGGGGAAATAAGATTATTTGTTGGAACGCTGGCGGCATCATTTCGACCTACATACAATAGTATAAGTCCCCACCCCCACCCCACCCACCCAACCCCGCCCAAGAGCATAAGCCTGCTGTCTTTCCTCTTCTTCATGAGAGACTCCCATCTTACTTTTTTTCTAGTATCCCAGTCATACTCCCAGTTTCAAATCAGTAACAGATTATTACAAATCTAGCAGCTCTATTCTGAACTTTGTCAATTTATCTTGAATGACCACTCCCTCGAGGTCACGGACACAACTATCATAACCAAAGATTGGGCGATCAAGTCCTTTATATGCTGTCTCTTTTACATCCTGAGGACACTAATAAAGAGTTCGACTCAAGAAACCAAGTGTTCTATTTGCTTTGGTACACATGTTGCTAATGTGTGTATTCCATCTCAAGTCATATGTGACTGTCACGCCAAGGTATTTAATGGAATCCAAATTTTTCGAGGACCGTTCCCTCTAAAGTGTAAGAAACCTCAGTTTTACTGGTATTCTTCCTAGTCATGCGTATAATATTGCATTTAAAGGCTGAAATCGCATGCCCCATTTTTTTTTTTTTTTTTTGCCCAACATTCTAATCTAGCTATATCCTCCAGAGGTTTCAATAAGGTTTCAGCATCTCATTTCCCGGTACCAACGTAGTCTTATTTCTGAGCCAATGTCAGTGGAAATGTCACAATGAGAACAACAATGGACCAAGAACGGTCCCTTGAGGGACACCAGACAAAACTGGGGCCCACTCCAAAAGTTCACCATTAACGAAAACTCGCTGTTTACTGTCAGGAATGTGTCCATTTGAGCCTCAAAACACAGTAAATATTAAATAATTCAGAACTTCGGCACTGAAACTAGTTCAAGTTCAGCGAGCGAACCGACGCATCCTTCTAACGGTTCGGTTCGGAGGATGTTCCATTTTGACATTTATCTATGTTTTGCTCTAATTAATTACAGAAGTACAGAACGCGGCATGTAATCAGGGTCTACATCGTTTGCATCAAATACTTGCATTTCTATAAAACTTATAATAATAAAATCTAACCAGACGCCCCTTCTATCGGAAAAGGTCCAAAGAGTTTTGGTAGAAAAGTCCAGGGCATAAATGGATTAATAATAATAAGCTTTTATAACCATTTTAAATAAAAACTTTAAAATAAGAAACACTTCAACATGTAAAACAGACAGACTGTTTTAGAGATGCTGTTCTTATTTTACAGGCATAAAAGTTGCATATAAGATATGTAATTTATATCAAAACATATTTTCATGGACTATGAACAACTCATAAAATGGGTCTTTTTGCTATATTTTAGCGTCTTTTTGCCTCTTTTTGTGCCTTCTTGCGTCCTTACACTATCTTCTTGCGTCTTTTTGCTCTTTTTTTGCTAATTCATTGCGTCTTTTTCGCGGGTATAGCATGTGCATTTCCTGTCAGCCATAAACTTTTAAAGTAACATATTAATAATAAAAAGCTTTTATAGTTATTTTAACACCTAAATTAATAAGATACACTTTAGCATATAAAACACACAGACTGTTTTAGAAATGTTGGTGGGAGGCGCTAGCTGAAACTTGTTTAGAATACTTTTCTTATTTTACAGGCATAAATCTTGAATATAAGATGTAATCTTATGTTAAAACATGTTTTCAATAGACTATCAACTTATACAATTGGTCTTTTGTCTTTCCGTTCCTTTCCAGTGTTTAGGCACCCCCGATTATTGAGTTAACGGACTACTTAATGTTTATTCGATTTAAATAGAGAAAACATATCCAGGACAGAATCACACAGGATTCATTGCCAATAGATCACAACAGAGCCCGTGCCAGAAAAAAAAAAAAAAAAAAAAAAAAAAAAACACGTCGTTTAAGCAAATTCACGCAGGATCCGTTCCTCTACAAATTCTGTAGCAGGGAGAAAACAATTGTAATATTCGACTTCTGCACCATACAGCCGGGCTTTTCACAAAATATTTAGGCGAAAATGGAATAACAGTGACTTTGATAACCGATTTCCCACATAAAAAGTGAGGGAATGATGAAAAAAAAATGCAAATAAAATGTGCATGTGTCTGAGTAAAGTATTTCCATGTTTTAACTTTTCCTGTCTGAAAAAGAGTAATACGGCTGTTATCTCTTGTATTCCGTGAACTAACAAGTTCCATATACTTACGCTTTCACTGCAGAAATTTCCACAGAGAATGGGCCGTCCATCGGCAACTTCTCAAATAAATTCTACATAGGCGCCTTTACCAGATCGCGCAGGCCCTGTAACAAGTGATTTGGTCACTTAGGCCTCGTAATGGCTACCCACCGTGTTAGTGTGTTTGTATAACCTTTGCTGCAAAATCAGAAGGTCGGATTAAGAAATGACTTTAAGTTTTTATTACCTTTACTAAGGTCTTTTAACCTCTACCACTCTCTCTGCAAATTTAGCAGACAACTATTTTGGTGGTATTTTTTTTTCCAGAAAACAGGGTTTGACATTCCATGTAAACAGTTTGCATGAATTATAAACCCCTGTTATCTGGGGAAAAATAAGAAAAATATTTCAAAATGTCGCCCGCTGAAATTTGTACCAAGCATGCTAAGCCTTACCCAGCTGACTGGGCAATTGTGTAATTATTTGTATGGTTGATAGGCTCTCAGTCAGAAGCCAAACAGATGATAGGCAACCCGCACACAACATGTTGTGTACCCAATACTAGGGAGCTGATAGCCCCGTTAGTAGAATTATAAGCCTCTGATTAACGTTAATGCGTTTTCCTGCATTCTGGTTGGTAAATAAACTGAAACAACTTGGTAGGTTAAGTTGGCGATGCTTTGAATAACTAGGCCCCATTGGTTCGGTTGCTAGGAAGAAAAAAACAATGTATGTCCTGAGAGTTCTTTATTTAATGCCAAACCACAATTTGAAAAATTCTAATTGGATCAAACGTTAATAGATAATTTATACAAAAAGGGAACTTACCTCGAGCGAATATCGAAACCTACGTTAAAGCTAGACATTCCTGCAGTATGATCAGGGTCACCACTATTCGCCAACAGAAAGCTTCAACACTATGGTCGCCATTGTAAAGCTACCTTGCATGGAGGCCTGGTGTATCTGCATCTACGCTTTTAAAATCCTCGGTTACATGTTTTGGTTACATGTTTTGGTTTGAGACTGCAATGTGACCCTGACTTACAATATATCGGCCGTAACATCGTTTAAACTACCCTGAAGAATATTATATTCTTTTAACGTACTGCATGCTGGGTAAAATTTTCAGCTGACATTTTGAACTAGTTTTCTTATCTTTTTTTTTTTTTTTTTTTTCGAGAAAACAGGATTTGACAGTACATGCAAATTGTCTCTAATTTAGACAATTTACATGAAATGCAAAAATCCTTTTTTTCCCCGAGAAAAATAAAAAAAGATTTCAATATATCGTCTGCTTAATTTTTACCCAGCATGCTAAGAACTTATAGACTTTATTATTGCATGCAATATTTGCCATTGTTTTTGTGCAGAAGGGAGCCGGAGAAAAGGTTCAATATAATGTATTAACACATTATGCAAGTCGCGCGACGCGAAAACAAGTCTTCGGGCATATGCGGACAGCGAAGGCCCAGATCAGCCTGCGCATGCGTGCAGTCTGATCAGGACCTTCGCTGTCCGCTAACAGAATCATTGGCCACTATTCAGTGTATCAACGGAGAGCAAATGCCCGGATGAAAATTTGCATTTGGGCGGGACGAATCTGAATCTGTGTATACTGCACAGGTTCGACAACACCTTTTCGCTTGGCGTGGTCCATGTACTGATAGACACTGAAGACACAGATCAGCCTATGCATTCGCTTTATCCATAGTCGTACTTCTTTTTTTCTTTTCTTTACCGCTCTCTGAGCTAATTCAACAGACGACAAATTGATGTTTTTTTGTTTTGTTTTTTTTTGTTTTTTTTTTCAAAAAAAAAAAGACAGGATTTGACATTTCATGCAACGTGTCTCCAATTAGAGATAATTTACATGAAATGTCAAATCCTGCTTTCTGAGAGAACTAAGAAAAATAGTTCAAATGTCGTCAGCTGACTTTTTACCCAGCATGCTGAGTGTGCGAAAAGCAGTTTTTGTTTGTGTTGAGATTTTACGGCCCAATTAACCCATTGGGGTCATGTCGAGCACGGTTAATTTACCTAATCATACTTTTTCCTGGGCAGACTTAGTCCTCTTAGCGGTTACCCAGTACTCGTGCATAATCTTTCGCCAGAAACTGACTACTGTCCTTCTTGAATCAGCGGAAGGGAGAGAATGACCATAGAAAATATTTCATGATCTGTCTCCACAAACGAATGTTGCCGGACCCGACCGGGATCGAACCCGGTCGGGTCCGGCAACATTCGTTTGTGGAGACAGATCATGATATTCGGATGCGCATACGACTGAGCCACCGAAGCCGGCACGAAAAGCGGTGGTGGTGGTTAATAGGGTTTTTTACGAACCTTTCAACTGTCAGTTATGTCGGACCTGTATTAAGGGCGGATCCAGAGAGGGTTCAGGTTCTGTTAAACCCCCTTTAACATGTTCTTGTTGTCAAAACGTTGTGGATACCTTATATGTCTTAAATATTTCTGTGCCTTACTCAAAGTGAGAGTAAGTTAACTGACCGGCTCGACATGACAAACAATGTAGACCCTGATCAGAAGTCGGGTCTACACTGTTTGATTATGTCCCTTTTAGGGGACGCTTGGCATAAATGGGTTAACTCTTTGCCAATCTCACCCTTAACTTCTATCAAGACAATTTAACTACAAGTTGATATGTCCGAGAACTGCTGGCTGGGTGGCAAACAGTATAGACCCTGATCAGACGCCACAAGATGCGACGTCTGATCTGAGTCTACAATTTTTGCTCAGGTCTTTCTGTTAGAATACTTAGGGTAAGTGCGATAAATAATGTCTCTGGAATTGGCGTAGATCTTGACAAGCCTTGTGTATAAACAGGACTGATATACCTGCATATATGTTATTAGGCAAGTTTTTCTAGCGGCAATACACAATAAATTGAGGGAATGCAATGAATGTTCAACACAAGTAAAGGGCCCTTATGCCATATGCGAACGTTTTAAATGTATTGTCGGACATGCGCACACAGCGAACCTCAGATTAGCCTCGGAATCCACCACTGCCACTGTCTTTGGATAACCAAGGTGCCAAGCTGACGCGTGTTAAGCTGAAAAACGAAGAAGCTGATCAGACTGTGCTGATGCACGGGCTGAGCTGAGTCGTTGCTGAGAGAACATGTCCGAAGATACTTTTTCTCACTTTACGGGCCGCATCACGAAAACATGCCTATATAAATTTGATCCCCTTAAACCCCACTTTTATGTAGTAAAACAGGGGTTTACAGGGGTATACATTATTTTTCTTATATCTGCTCAAAAACATAGATTGTTGGTACTCATTAGAGCAGCCTCTGCGCTCAAAACATAGATTGTTGGTACTCATTAGAACCGCCTCGCAGAGGCGGTTCTAATGAATACCACAATCTATGTTTCAGAGGCGGTTCTAATGAGTACTCACAATCTATGTTTTGAGCAGAAATATGAAAAATATCAGAATTTTTATCTGAAAATTTTCATTTTTTTGGTGGCAAAATTTTCAATATATTTGAATTGGCGTGTTTTCGTAATGGGCATGGCAGTGTCTAAGATTACAACAGGGAACGTTGCCCCTGTTCTGTGCAATAAATGAGCTGTGGTACATAAACCGATAAACAGTATCAAGTGACCATGCCACAGGTCCATGCCGAAAAGGCTGACAACAATTCTGGGAACCAAGTGTGAGTGATCTAATTCAACTCCACCACCTGCAGAGATAAACCACATTCTTATGGAAACAATATACCGACAGAAAACATTTAGTATGCTGAATTTTAAACTCGATAAATTATTTCTTTTTCTGGCCATAAAACAGAGCTTAGCATTTTATTTTCATCTGCATTTGAAGCCTTTCCTTTGAAAGTTTTCCTTTAAATACCGTTTCAAGTGTGCATTCCCCTTCTCCTCACTCTAACAAAACTACACTCGACTCTCGTTATCTCGAAGTCCAATGGGCACTCGAAAATACTTTGAGATATCCGTATCTCGACTGATCAGAGTTGCGGAATTGAGTAAAAATGAATGGAACAACCACATTTCACAACTGAATGTGTAATTTGACTCCTGAAGCTAGAGTTATATTGAAAATATTGTGGAAAAGAGGATATTAATATTTTGTTACTTGTTAGATTTCCATGTTAAACACACTGGAAAAAGATTCCGTAGATGTAACGGTAAATACTGTCAACTGCCTTCCAGTACATACACCATAAATTTTACGGGCGACTGTAGATTATTTACAATAAAAATTACGCATGGTAGGGCAGTGTAGGGCAAGGCAGGTAACGTATAGGACATAGTAGGGATGTGAGCTACCGCACATTATCTTAAGCTTACATGTCATTACCCCATCCTACAAGGACATTCCTGCGGAAGTTCTACGGATCCAAGTAGAAATTTATGGTAAAGGCGCTGGCAGCATGCAGTTGCCAGTATTTACCGTAAAATCTACGGGAATTCTTTTACAGTGTGTAGAGACCGGATTTTTCTCTTCGAGATAAGCGGTTATTTGAGATAAGCGAAGTCGAGATAACGAGATTCGACTGTATTTATAAAAAGAAAAATGTACCATATCCCCCGGGGTGTAGGGGAAAGGTTGGGGGGGCACTTACTATATAAGCATGGGTAGGGATGTGCTGACAAAAGGGATCTTATTTTCAGAGAATGTCTGGAATGGGTGTGTGTTTCATTGTAAAATATCTGGAAAGGGATTCAAATATATATGTCTATAAAGGGGCTCATGTCTGTCTGGAAAGGGGTGATAAACTACCTTAGCCAAATTAAAAAATTGTTTGTACCTTAGTTATACTTGATTATGAGATGCTTGTTGTACTTAAATTATATTGATAATAAGCAAGTAAATCCTTGTTAAGTTAACTGACTGAGCAAATAAGCATTCATTGTTTGTTTACAAAGGGGTATATGGTCGTCTTAATTTTGTCTGGAAAGGGGTCTCAACCGTGCCTGGAAAGGGTAGGGGTCCCGGGCTCCTCCTGGCAGCACACCCCTACCCTTTTGATAGTATGCCACTACCCTCACCCCGAGACCATATCTCACACTGTAGGAAAGCAAAAATAACGTCGTCTGCTATTTCCCTTTAAGCATGAAAAACATTTAGATGACCCGTGATCCCGAAATCAGGAAGGGCGGTACAGTCTAGTTAACTCTTTCTATCAAAAACAAAGCGGGAGATAAACGACAAACTGGTTGATTAGTTTTAGCCTTTACCACACTCTAGGCTAATTAAGCAGACGAAAAATTGATGATATTTCCTCTTTTTACCAGGAAAACAGGTTTCGACACAGGTTTCGACAGAAAACAGTTTTTGACATTTCATGCAAATTGTCTCCACTGGAGACAATTTGCACGAAATGTCAAAACCTGTTGTTTTTTTTTGTTTTTTTTAGAAAAATAAGAAAAAAAAATTAAATACCTTCTGCTGAATTTTTTACCAAGAGTGCTGTGCGTTAACTATCCCGCCTAACGTACTATTGAACCTCAACATAGGAAAACGTACCGTCTGAAATGTACGCCAAACGAAGACTCAAATAAGCCTGTGCATTTGCGCAATCTGGAAGAAAATTTGCATCCTTCATACATTCTTACCAAGTGTAGTCTGTCAACAAATGGTTTAAATTGTGGAAATGACAAAATTTACAGAGAACTCCCTTAGCAACATTTTAAAGACTTACATAAGTATAAAATTGTATTGTATACGAATTATTCTAACATAAAAATCATAAGCACGAATGTCCGAAAGGTGTCTGGTAGACTTGTGTCAGTAAAAACGATATTGTAAAATTTCCAAAACAAGCTCTTACAAGTTAAGCGTAGCGGCCATATTGGGTCAGAAATCGGACATTTTTTGTGTCAGTCCATTTCTATGAACCTTTTAAGACATGACATCGAAAAAATGTAGAAGGTGTATTTGAAATACAGTTTGCAAGCGAAATTTAAAATTGGTTTCAGGCAGTAAACCAGGGTACGCTCCCTTGAATGCAGAAAAAAAAACCTCAGGGTCACTTTTTGTTTAATAGTTGCATATGCACATGAGAAAATAAACATTCTGTTTTTTTTTGTTTTGAATATTATTTTCTTTCTTTTCTGCGGTAGTTCGTTTGTTATTAATGACAATGACCAATCCTAACCAAATGCGTGAAGTGTTACTGTTTGTGTGTTTTAAAATGGCTGATGAGACCAATCTTAGCTCTAAACTGCTTGTTGCAGATAGAACATGAGAGGTCTGAGGTTCCACTGAGCACGTTTCTGCTCGGCTTTGCTGATTCTTTTTGTTTCGTATTCACCAGCACCCCTTCTTATGAGGCCTCGCCACTTTGCTTGATTCTGTGCAATCTGTTCCCACGACTCTGTTGGTATGTTGACGTCTTGAAGGGAGCCTTTGAGGGTGTTCCTTGAATAGCTTCTTCTGACCACCATGAGAGCGTTTTCCAACTTGTAGTTCTCCATAGAGGATTTTCTTTGGCAAACGTTAATCAGGCATTCTGGTAACATGGCCTGTGCATCTTAATTGTGCCAATTTCAGAAGAGTATGTACACTCTGCACCTCTGCATTTTTCAGGACTTCTGTGTCAGGAATCATGTCTTGCCACTTGATCTTTAGAAGTTTTCTAAGACAGCTTATATGGAAGTGGTTTAGTCTTTTGGCGTGCCGTTGGTAAACTGTCCAAGCTTCACATGCGTATAATAGTGTAAGCAGCACCACAGATCTGTAGACGTTCAGCTTTATGTCAAGTCTGATTCCACTTCGATCCCAAATACTTCCATGTAGTCGGCCAAATGCTGTACTAGATTTTGCAATCCTGGCATTGACTTCATCATCAATGTGCACAACGCTTGACAATGTGATTCCAACGAATGTGAACTTGTCTAAGACTTGCAATCGTTGACCTTTCACTGTGATGGTAGGCTCCTTGTAAGGCTTTCCAGGTGCTGGCTGATATACCACCTCAGTCTCTTTGATGCTGATTTTAAGATCATAGCTGTCATATGAATAGATACTTGATCCGAAACCTTTTTGCATCTTCTCTTCTGTTGGAGCACCCTTTGCCATGTCATCAGCAAAGAGAAACTCATCTAGCACCTCTGTCTGTACCTTGGATTTAGCTTGCAACCTTCTTAGGTTGAAAAGCTTCCCATCAAAGCGATACCTAATAGATGTACCTTTGTCACCATCCTGGAAAGCATCTGTGAGCATGGCAAAAAACATGCTGAACAGTGTTGACGCTAGTACACAGCCTTGCTTAACTCCATTTGCCATAGGGAATGGATCAGAAAACTTGTCATCATTTTGGACTCTTGCAAGCATACCGTCGTGGAATTGCCACACCATTGCTATGAATTTGGCAGGACATCCGAACTTTTCCATAATTTTCCAAAGCCCTTATCGGCTGAAAAGGTCAAATGCTTTGGTAAGGTCGACAAAGATCAAATAGGGGTCCACATTCTGTTCCTGGCATTTCTCTTGAATCTGTCTTGCTGTGAAGATCATGTCAATTGTTCCTCTGTCCTTACTTAATCTAGATTGGCTTTCTAGAGGAAGCCCTGACTGTTCAAGGTGTTCATTCAATCGGTTCAGTAGGACTCTTGCAAGGATTTTCCCAGCAATTGACAAAGAGATGCCCAGATGATTGTCACAGACTTGAGGATTCCCTTTCCGTTTGAATAGGTGAATAATTGTTGCATCCTTGAATTTTTTAGGGAGGCTTCTTTTCTCTACATAATGCGAAATAATTCTGTCAGTTTCTCTGCAACTGGAGAACCTCCTCTTTGTAGATCTCTGCAGGTGTTGCATCTGATCCTGGAGCCTTGCCAGATAACAGGAGTTTTATCCTTGAATAGAAACAACAAAAACACAAGGCATACCGCAGTGATACCAGCTCAGTATCTAGATCTTAAATATATTTGAATATGCAGTCTAGCTAGATACTGACCTGGTATCACTGGGGTATGTCTTGTGTTGTTGGTGTTTGTCTTCAAGGAGTCCCTGGATTTTTTCGTCGTTCTCATCAAACCAATCTTGGTGTTTGCAAGATACTGGTCATAAGAAATCCATTGCTGAAGAGTGAGTGGCGTCTCTGAAGACTGTCCAGTTCTCATCTAAATCCTCTGAACTGTGTTCCAGTGCATCTAAGTGGCTGCAGATATCGTTGATGAATGCTTGCCTCTTGCTGTCTTGTTTCAGCCTGGAGATATTCAATCTCTTTGGCACTTTCTTGCCTTGTGGTCGCCGTATAGGCTGAATGCGCAAGTTGATTTTGCGGACAACACGCCTTTGATCTGTCCAGCAGTCTGCACCACATATAGTATTTGTCACTCTGACATCCTGTATGCCCTTCCTTCGCACTGTGACATAGTCAATGAGATGCCAGTATTTGGAGCGAGGGTGCATCCATGATGTCTTGTTGCGAGTTGGTAGTGTTGGTAATCAGTAATTCGTGCTCTGCACACTTCCTTAAAAGGAGGAGGCCATTGCTGCTGCGCTTCCCTACTCCTTCAGTTCCAATCACGCCTTCCCAGGTTTGGTGGTCTGTGCCCACTCTGGCATTAAAGTCCCCGAGGAGGATGAGTTTGTCTGTCCGGGCTGTTGGAGAAATTACAGACCCCAGATCATCATAGAACTTGTCTTTAACCTCATCTGGGTTGGTCATTATGGGTGCATATGCACTTAAAATTGTCGCATGCCTCTTGCCAGATAAGGGAAGTCTCAATGTCATCAGGCGGTCATTTATGCCTTTTGGAAGTCCTGAGAGCTTGCTGACAAGGTGTGACTTGATGGCGAATCCTTCTCCTGCTTCACACCGCTCTTCTTTCTTGCGTCCACTCCAGAAGAATGTGCAACCAGCACCAACTTCTTTTAAAAGCCCTTCCTCTGCAAGGCGAGTCTCACTCAGAGCTGCAATCTCGACTTTGTATCTGTCAAGTTCACTATCAACTATCAGCTGTTCTTAGCTGAGGTCTGTCAGAACCAGCACTGCCCATTAGAGTGTGCACATTCCATGCGCCGATTGATAAAGGTATCACCTTAGTTGGATCCCCGCTGATCGCGGTTAACCAGCCAGAGCTTTTGAAGCAGGCAATTGTTTGGGCACCTTTTCTAGCCCCTCTCCATGCTAAGGGGGTGAGCAGTGTGCGATCCTAAAACGGACTGCTCAGTCGCTCATTTCGGCTGCCGAATTCCCTGTACTGCTTCGTTCTCAAGGAAAGCGACCATATAGAACCAAGCCGCCTGTGTGCAGGTCCGCAACTACAGCTTCCAGTGTTTCCTCACCTGCTGCTTCGCCGTTCGCCAATCGTCATAGGACTTTTTGTATTACTTGCATATGTGTGCTAGCTGTAACTGTGTTGCTGGTTAAGACATGCGCTGTGAATAGGATTAGTGAGAGAGAGGCGCACAGAGTCAACCTCATTTTCTCCAACCGAAATAGAGGCCAAGACCATAAAAAAGCCAGGGCCATTTCAGATAATGGACACATGTACATGAATTATAGATTGGCCTAAAATCAACCCAACCTATTCCCATACAAATACCCAACCTATTCCCATACAAATACACGTATCCTTCATATTTAAACAGGTATCGAAAAAAAAAAAGAAACGCATCACTACTAAATGGCAAAAGAAACGAAGACTCCCAACAAGCACGCAACGCCGAGATGACCGTGAATCGACGTTCATGTCGTTGTATAAACGTCACAATATTGTACCGACGTTAATGCGACGTTGTATAAACGTCATGTCATTGTATTGGCGTTAATACGACATTGTATAAACTTCATGACGTTGCATCGACGTTGTATAAACGTCATGACCTTGCGTCGACGTTAACTAAGAAATAAATTATCGGAATGCCTAAGATAAAGCACAGTTGAGTTTGGGTTGTACCCATTTGAGCACGAGCGAGCGCAGCGAGCGAGTGCTCAAATGGATACGACCCAAACTCAACTGTACTTTATCTGGGGCATTTGAGCACGGTTCGGAATAATTTATTTCTTTTCTAACACCCCTCATTGAGCGAATTTTGCATAAATGATTTTTTTTATTGATTTTCATTATTATTCGTATTACCTGACTTCCTCTTTGGTAGTTGACAATACCTCTTAAGCATTACGTCACGCGGTTACGTAGTTCCAAGGTTCGATGACGAATATTCAAAATGGCGGATAACTTATGCGAATCAGCTGACGATGTAAAATATAAATAAACGATGTATTAATATAAAGACTTGAATCCTGTGTTCATGAAAGAATTGCAAAACGTATGAAATTTGAGTGCCGCGATGGACTTAAGAAGGACAGATATAAAACAGCAAATAAGAATGTTAACCGACACTTTTGTTTTCGAACATGTCAACAAATACACGATGGAAACAAGAAGTAAAACGAATGTGTTTGAATGATATAACCTGTAGAGAAACTCCTTAGGTAAAAAAAAAAGTCAAAGAACTGCAATGCTCATAGATAATTTTCTGTCTTAATAAATAGGCCTAATATAATTTATTATGTATATGAATGTTTCGGCCAATATTGTTAGCTAGCGTCCATAGTTACCAGGGGACGAAACTTTCGCAAATATGATTGGTTTCCCGTCCATAGCGCGCGACGAAATTCCTGTGCTCAAATATCTTAGAAAAAGCATGGCTAGAAATGTAGACAAATAAGGAACAACACGTGCAGGGGTGTTAGAATGCGACATTGTTAATGTCATGACTTTGAATCAACAGCAATGCGACGTTGTATAAACATCATGAAATTGTATCGGCATTAATGCTACGTTGTATAAACTTCATGACGTTGCATCGACGTTGTATAGACGTCATGACCTTGCGTCGCCGTTAATGCGACATTGTAACTGTCATGACGTTGTATATACAGCAATGCGACGTTGTTTATACGTCACAATGCTGTATCGACGTTAATGCGACATTAATTAAACATCATGACCTTGCATCGACGTTAATCACGCCTACCAAACGAATGAATGTGTAACCACCGGTTAATAACGTGAAACAATTAGATCGAATTCCGGTAAGGGATAAGATAACTCAAAAATGTAAACAACTTTGCATTTTCTGTGTTTCATTAGCGATATAAATGTTTTGAGGAAATTATTTAAAAAAAAAAAAAAAAAAAAAAAAAAAAAAAACGGGGAATTATATTCAACTGCCCATTGATATTGGCGTCTGTGGAGTAAATCTCAGACCACCTTCTTCACATATATTGGCTGAATTATATTTCGCGTGCTGAAGGTGTACTGAAAGGCATAGAAAACACGTGGTAATTCGTGGTGTTTTTGTCCTTTATTTAATTTTGAGCATAAAACTTTTTTGTCGGGGTTTGCGGATACACCGGGCATTTTGGGTGGGGGAGGGCAATCTTGTTTTAGGTGGTGTGAACACTAAATGCTAGCCTCCAGCCTATGTAGTCGGCAAATTTCAGATAATCCCAGCCCCGCCCTTGGGTAATGAGGTCAATAAAATTTCAAATGTGATTCGATAAAAAAAGAAAGAAAGAAACGAAAAAAATAGCAGATACCATCTTAGTTCTGCCCTCCAACAATAATCTGGAAAGACGAATATAGTTTTAAATAAAGCATATGTATGTAACAGTGAACAATAACATTGCAATTGCGGGATCCCAAAGCAAACTCTCTCCATAATGGATAAAACATTTCTTAATTAGTTGTTGAGTTTGCTTGAAAGTCTTCTAGCTCATCAACAGTAATAGGCAACGAATAACAGTAAGCCTGAACTCGGTACAAAATAATCATAATATGCACTGATCAAATGAATTGCAATATCTGAGGCAAAATAAACCGTCACATTTATTGACAGCGATACAAATAATTTGTTTTCAAATGTAGTATGGAGTGACTTAGAGCTGCCAAGAAAGTATTCCCGTCGATTGCCTTGACCGGCGATCGAATCAGAAATCCTTGGACCTCAAATCTAGCCTCTTCATCACATGCCAAAATGTCAGAACAGGTTAGACTTGTCAAACAGGCACGCTAAGATCTTGCAAATATATTATCATTTGTACTTCACTTTGCCGCATTTCTACACATTCATCGAGCTTCTAATGCTTAACCGGGTTCTCCAATCTTAACCATAGAAAATGATATAGGTTATGCGCCATAATAAAACGCACACTGGCCTTTTTGTTTTCTACAGAAGCAAATAATGACCTCTGATATATGAACTGATGCTCCATTCGGTCAAATAAGCTTGGAATCCAGTATATCAATGGCCTTGTCCAGAAAACCTTTTTTTTTTTCACCATGACTTTCAGCATCTGATGATTTCATGACAGCTTACAAATCATAGGTAGACCATCTGTTATTGTAGTAAATCTCTGGCATTTACAAAGGGAACAAACGGTTTGTTTTTCTTCTTTGGTCATCAAATTCGTAACCAGGAAATCTAATGCTTAACCAGCATAAATAGGCAGATCAGAAAAAAAAAATCCAAAACCTGTTAAATTTCATTTCAGACAATTGCAGGGCTATTAAATTGCTGTGAGAACACAAACAAAGTCATTATACACTATGATTCTGGAGATTGAAGATATTTGCATTAAATAATGTTATTTCCGAATCAACAGTGCACTGCTTATCAGGTTGGCTAAAAATGGTTTTGTAGAACAAGTTTCGTGTGTTCCTGGAGACGTGGAGGTAAATCAGACCCGCTTTATAGCTGTAAGTTTTGTTTTATTTATATAGATCGTATGCGTAACTAGCTATTTTCGACCCTTCCCGTGGCGATTTTTCGACAATGCTGCATTAACAACCAAACTATCCATAACACAAATAACGACATGTGTCGATCGTGTGAGCGTGATGATATTGAACTTCTAGCAAAGCTCAAAATTAAATAAAAGGCACAAAAAAAACACGAATTACCACGTGTTTTCTATGCCTTTCGGTACACTTTCAGCATGCGAAAAATAATTCAGCCAATATGCGTGAAGTATGTGGACTGAGATTTACTCAACAGACGCCAATATCAATGGGCAATTGAATGTAATTCCCCGTTTTTTAAAATAATTTCCTTAAAACATTTATATCGCTAATGAAACACAGATAATGCACAATTTGTTTACCTTTTTGAGTCATCTTATCCCTAACCGGATGTCGATCTAATTGTTTCACGTTCTTAACCGGTGGTTACGCAATCATTCGTTTGGTAGTCGTGTTAATGCGACATTGTATAAATATGGAATAAAGGAATACCTGTGGACTTCTCTTGGTAAGACGGTTTGTTACGAACTGTCAATAAAAGGTTGGCATGAAAGGGTTAAAGACTCGCTTGAAAGTTTCAGTCGGTTTCCGCTTCGTTTAGTAAAACTAGGATCCATAATTGATCCTTTCATCCTTAAGTTTCTGATGTAAACTCTCCTAACACAGCTCCGAATGCGCATGCAATGAAAGATATATATTCCCGCGTTAAGGCAACTGTATTTAGAAGTATCATTTAGCTATAAATATTGGTTAATCAAAATGTGCAATAAAATCCGAGGAGCAGTGCTGATATCGCTCGATATCGTCACGCTAATTTGCTTTTGCACGCTTTCATTGTGTACTTGGATGATTTCGAATGTTACTTCCTGGTGTTGGTTTTAATGATGTCTTTAAGGCAATGACGTCACGAACAAATTTGTTACGCATTTGTGCAGGCTTTGAATTTAGATAGATTTGAGACAGGTTTTCAAGAACTTCCAAGCACCCGATAAAAGGGAAATAAGCAAATAGCGACGACCCAAATCAAACGCCGTTTGCATTGAATAAATTTAAGGAATTTATATAAACCATGATAATAAGAATACTAACCCTACGCCCCGTCTGTTGGAAATGCGCCGGTCCAAAGAGTTTAGGTAGAGGAGACCACTCGGTATAAATGGGTTAATATTCCCAAAATACAGTTTAATATTTCATTCAAATTATTTCCGAAGAACAAAAATTATAAATGAAGTTATCCAGTAAAAGCTAAAGCACAGCCGTCCCGAAGCACCGAAAGACGAAGAGATGAGGAACAAACAAGGACAAAATAAAGCAAAATAGTTGCAGCAACCGAAATACAGTCGACCTTCGATGGCTCGAACATCTTTAGGACCATAGAAAATTGTTCGAGCCATAGATGGTTCGAGCCACTGAGGGTTAATTATGGCGCCAAGTCAGGAAGCAAATGGCGATAATTTAGGGATTTTTTTTTCGATTTTCTACACAATAATTGTATGCTGAGTGTACTCATTAGAATCGCCTCGATGAGGCGATTCTAATGAGTACACACAACATACAATTTCCCGATAAAATAAGAAAATTTCCCTAAATATTTGTTTTCTTGAGCTATCGGAAGAACTTCGTAGGGACTCAAAAACGAGTTCGAATTAGCCATGGTAAACGAGCCATCGGTGTTCGAGCTATCGAGGTTCGACAGTACCAACAAAGAAGAACCCCAACAGAGCAGCCGCTTTGGTTCGGCCAGTAGAAAAAAAACATTGTCTATGGGGACTGGCGTTGATGAGGCGATTCTAAACATACAATTTCATAATAAGTAAGAAAATTATCATCACGAAAACATACCTATATAATTTTTACCCCCTTAAACCCCACTTTTATGTAGAAAAACTGGGGTTTACAGGGGTATACATTATTTTTCATATTTTTGCTCAAAAGCATAGATTGTGGGTACTCGTTAGAACCACCTTGCCGAGTTTTGTGAAGAAATTTGAAAAATATCAGAATTTTTTATCTGAAATTTTTCAGTTTTTGGAGGTAAAATTTTCTATATATTTGAATAGGCGTGTTTTCGTAATGTGAAATTATGGCGAAACCTTAGTCTGACCCATGCAATCAATTGCTATAGTAAATTATAGTATATTTTTCAAGGAAAATATTTTTTTTAAGTTTTCTTTGGTTATTATTAATTATTTATGTGTCATGACAATATTGTGAAAATTTCAGAAAAGTTTAACAATAGGAACTTGTTGAAAACCTGCCTTAAGGTTATCTACCCTACCGATTTCTGCATGATTTGAAGCCATTTATATTATGGGAAAATGAAAATATTCGATTTTTTTTAAAATGACGAGAATAAAACTTTTTTTTTTGTTTGTTTGTTTTTAGATAGTGACGACAAATGGTTTTACATTAAATCATAACAAAAGTTTGCAAATTTACCTTTTCCAAAAGCGCCAGGCAAAAAAAAAATACTTTTCGAAATATGTAGAAAGGAACTTAAGTGAATGATTGACACCAGGAAATGGAATCCCTCGCAGGATTGTTCTTGGTCCTTTCTCAACAGCTTTACTAGACCAAGATTTTCAGCACTGGACAGACATTGGCGGCAATAACAAGAATATCTATGTCAATAGCTACATCATGAAAACATGCCTATATAATTTTGACCCCTTAAACCCCACTTTTCTGTAGTAAAACTGGGGTTGACAGGGGTATATATTATATTTCTAATTTCTGCTCAAACCATACATTGTGGGTACTCGTTAGAACCGCCTTGTCGTTGCGGTTCTAACGAGTACCACGATGTATGTTTTGAGCAGAAATATGAAAAATATCAGATTTTTTTATCTGAATTTTTTTTCATTTTTTGGTGGAAAATTCTCAGAATATTTGCCCTCTGCTACAGCGTGCCTCGCACGCATGAAGATTCCTGTATCCGTTTCTTCATGATTACAAGGTGTCCCTCCATAAGGCTAATGTGCGGATTACACACAAACCCCTCTTGTCAGACGACAATATTAATATTTTATGTACACATTTCAATAATTTTATCGACAGGTTGAAGAGATCAGTCAAGGAAGTCCGCAATTTTATAGGGTGGGGATTTTTCCTTTGCAGGTTACCATGCGTCTATCCCCGTGTCCTCGATTTGTTTTGGTTTCAGTCTCAAGGATAGACGGCCAATAGACGTCAAATACAATGTATGATTTCCTTTATACAGTATAACCTCAATGACTCGAACATCGCTGCCTGGTTTTCCATGGCTAATTCGAACTGGTTTTTGAGTCCCTAGGAAATTCTCTTGATAGCCCAGAAAGACAAGTATTTATGATATTTGAGGGAAATTTTCTTATTCTATCATGAAATGTATGTTGTGTGTGATCATGAGAATCGCCTCATCGAGGTGATTCTGATGAGTTCATTCAACATACCATTATTATATAGAAGATCGAAAAGACATACTTTAATTATATCCATTTGCCCCCTGACCCGGCGTTATGATTAACCTTCAGTAGCTCGAACTACCCATGTCTAAAACAAATTTACATGGTCCCAAAGATGTTTGTTACTGAGGTTTGATTGTATATAATAGAAACACATCTACGGTTGCACATTCCCCAAATGCCCTTACGATTCACGGTGACAATGTGCATATCAAAGCTGAACTGTCAATAATGGCAGACTCTAGCTGTTTCTGGACATGTTTATACTGACTTCAAGAATCGATGCAAGCTGAGGCTTTTGACAGCTATTGAGTTTTCCACTACCACGAAGTGCAGCTAGAAAAGGCTGTTCTCATGCCGGCAGAATTCCTGAAGGCCACGCTTACTCGACTGACACGATATTACACGCTTTGCGAAGAGATGAAAATCATCTTTTGAAATATTTTTTTTAATCACTGGAAGCTAGTACCTGTGTTTTTGTTCAAAGAAGTCAAGCTTGTTTTTCTTGACCGGTTGTGAGTGGTGACTATTTTGGTGGCACTTCCACTGGAAATTATTTTTGCAACCAAAGTGAGGAGCTCTGCAGTCTCTTCCGGGAAAGGATTGCTCGTTTCTTTGATGATAGTGTTTGTTCTTCTTCAAGATGTCTGATGCTTTCATTTTCATCCTTAGCGACGATTCATATTCTGCAACCCAGACGACATTTTCGGGTCTAGCTACCATTCTACGTCTTAGCACTGATGGGTTTTCTGTCACAACGACTATTTCGCCTTTACCTTTGATAATGGCATTGGCCTTCTCCTAAACTTGGTCAGCAGCCAACCAGAGATAATTGCCAAGCGTAATTATTTTCAGGCATGTCTCTAGAATGAACACAAAGCCTATGGCTGGTTTACCATGACTGATTCGAACTCGTTTTTTGAGTCCTCAGAAAATTCTTCCGATAGCTCAAGAAAACAAATTTGGGGATATTTAAGGCAAGTACAGTGGACTCTCGTTATCTCGACCTCGCTTATCTCGAATAACCGCTTATCTCGAAGTGAAAATCTCATCCCTGTTTTAACATGGAAATCTAACCACAAGTAACAAAATACTGTGGAAAAGAAGAGAAATTGCTCCTCCTCTTTTCCACAATATTTTCTATATATCTCTAATTTCAGGGTAAAATTACATATTCATTTGTTAAATTTGGTTGTTCGATCTTTTGTTATCCTCAATTCCAAATCTGATATGTCAAGGTATGGATATCTCGAAGTGTTTCAGAGAATCCCTTGGAATTCGACTTAACAAGAGTCGACTGTATTAGTACTATATCAAGAAAATGCATGTTGTGTGTATTCATTAGAATCACATCATCGAGGCGATTCTAATGAATACACTCACCATATCATTATTTTATAGAAGATCGAAAAGACATCCCTAGATTATCTCCATTTGCCTCCTGACTGTGTGCTATGATTAACCCGTAGTGATTAGAACTATCCATGCCTAGAATAAAGTTTTATGATCCCAAAGATGTTCGAGCCCTTGAAGTTCGACTGTGTATGCGCAAGAAGCTCTGAAACATAATCGGGTATTATTTCCTTATCTTGTAACTCAACCTGCTCCTGCTTATTTCAGTTCTTGAAAACTGGCATTTTCCTGTTGTACATTGCTGTCAAAACAAGATCAGTGATACTACAGATTATACGCAATGACATCTCCACCACTCAGGCTGACCTGTCAAGAGGTTTTTCATCATTTAGATTCTGGACATTTTCAGTCTTTTGTCAGGCCCCGTTATGATAGTTTGTCTTAGTTCAACTTTGGAGCTTCTTTTTGTTCACTAACACTGTTGGGCTTCAATCCTGGCTCGTCTTATTTTTGAACGACCTTCATTTGAAGTACCCTGGGCCCGAGGTTATAAACTTTTTTTAGTGCTCAACTTATCTAAGCGTGAAATTTGTCCTCTAGTGAACCTCAAATTATTAACAATTACAAATTCTTTTTTGTTAAATACAGCTAAGCATGAAACTTGTGTTGGCATTTTCATATTAATTAGCAAAAGCAATTTCAAGATTAGCTGAATTGTGCACGAAAAAGGTTTTATAATCTCGAGGCCAGGATGTCAGGGCCCTTTTACTCTCTTGCCCCAGCTTCATGTTATTAACCCTTATAAGCCTGGCTTATAAACGGATATTGACAAAAACTGTAGACCAAGATCACATGCCGCAGAAGGCGTCTGATCAGGGTCTACACTGTTTACAGTAAGTTCAGAAATTTCTATAAAACATGACATTAATAAAAACTAACCAGACACCCTTTATATGGAGCTTAAGCGACCTGCGAAGAAGGTCGTCACTTGCTTCGTGACGAAGCTTAAGCTCGTACTATAGGTATTGTGAGTCTCTCACATTCTATGCAGAAGAGTTCGCATGTGCCGGGTGACTGGTTTCCCATATCTACAGCGGAGTGTATCGGCTTAATGTTGAACCCGAAAACCAACGCTAATAAGGCCGGAGCCATTTGCTTGGTTTCCGAAAAATATGATGATCAGATACGCTCCGCTGCAAACATGGAAAGCCAGTCAGCCGCCGCAAGCGATCTCACTGGCTGTGAAGAATCGTATAGCCAATGAAATAGAAGAATACATTTTACGTCATTGACACGGATGACTGCAAGACTGATCTGCGTTTTAGCCGCCATTTTTAATCTGAGATTTCTCTTGCATTAAACAACATTTTCGTGTTTTTAAGGGTAAATGCTGAAGTATTGCTGTAAAAAGTGGATTACATTCCTACAGCACATAACAGGAATTATGCATAGGGAAGAATTTATCGCTGACAACATGATAAAGGTAGGATATGCGGTGATTTCAGCCTCGGATCCATCAGTACGGTCCGAATTTTAGCTGACTAGCGATCAGCTGATCGTTCGTACTTTAGCGACTTTCGTCTGTACACACATGCTGCACAATGATTTGCTTGTCAAATTATGTCGTAGCTTGTGTTACTGATAAACATCATAAGAATCCATAAAGTTAATAGCTAGAAACCGAGATACATTGTATGTCATAACTAATAGCAATAACGACGCCGTGGAGAGTACTACGCCCCACCACCAAGCCCAAAAGCCAAGGCAGACCGATCGACACGGACGCACCGGTTGCATACCATTTTGTAAACGCCTGTCAAATTAGTGGTGTTTTTAGGACGTCCTTCCATTGTAACCTGAAGGCATCAAATTTGGATATTACGGATGGCAGATTTTAGGTGAGACTGGGTAATATAGCTATACTTCTCATTTCAGAATTGGTTAGACTTTCAAAATCTTGCAACATTTAAAACTTTGACAGCCTGTTGTCAAAACCAACTCTTCATATCATTGATAAGATGTAAATAATTATTCCAGGTGTGACATAACCTCATCAGAAGCAGTTTCACAATTCAAAAAAATGACCCCAAAAAAGGAAATGAACATGAATATCGCTCAGTTTTTTGATAACTTGTCATTCAAACACAAAGATGAGTTCTTTCTTGGCAAAAATTATGCTGAAAAAGACAAGCTATGCGTCATTTAATACAAACAAATCATCACCTGTCAGTACAAGGGGCTTTCTTCTTTCAGATAGAGTGTAATAAGGAAAGTCTACTGGATTCTGAAATTAGTAGTATTTAGTATCAAATCAACCTCTTTTCACTTGCCCCACGCTTTAAATATGTAAAAAAAATACAGTAGACGATGTTTCCTAAGAAACTCTGGTTAAATTGATGTAAGCATAATATTCGATGTTGTGCACTTTGTCTCGGACCGATTTAAACAGGTTTTGTCTGGTCCGCGACTTTGCTTGCATACCTGCTGAAAAAACGAAAAAGAAAAAAATGCACAAAATGCTTAAGCTCGTTTCATAGGTAACTCCCTTTATTTCATATAATAGGAAATGAACTTGTCCAAAGAGTTAAAGTAAAGAATCCACTCGGCATAAATGGGTTGAATTTGTTGACAGCACTGATGGAATTTTGCTTATTCAGTTCCAGGGTTCTTCCAATTCCACGGTAGTTAGAGCTACTGTTAGAGATAGGTGTAGTCGGTTAAATTAGTAGAAGCGGTGGAAGTAGATATCGTTACAGTAGTAAAGAAAGTATTATTAGCAGAATGGAAGTGATGGCAGTAGAGCTAGTTGCAGTTCTGCTGTTAATCGTTCAAATGCGGTACTTCTTGTCCCGGTCTTTTTTTTTTTTTTTTTTTTTTTTTTTTTTTCATATTCACTCAGTTGAGCATTAAAATTTTCTCTGCTAATAAATATAAAAATGCCAATAATTTATATTTTCATATTTATTAGCAGAGAAATTTTCATGCTCAACTATGTTTAGCAAGAAATAATGTTTAATTATTAGTAATTTTGGATTCATTAACAGGGCAAATTTCATGCTCTACTAAGTTGAGCATGAAAAACATTTTATAACATCGGGGTCTGGCTTTGATAAAGTGCCGTTATTGTAATGCCTTTTTATGTCATTTATTGCATTTTCAGCAGTGATTTACTGAGATTTCTCAGTGAATTATAATCGATAATTCACCGAGTGAATTATTTCATTTCGAACGTTTGATGTCATAATTGCTAGGCGACGTTGCTAACGTTGTTGGTAACAATAATAACAATGGTTGACGTTTCGCGGACAATTTGATAAAAATCATGGAAATCAGAATGCAATTTGTACGTCCAGTTGGCGTTTTCGAGGAAAAGACCTGCAACACAAATATAAAGTATGATTTTCTTGATATTCCAGTTTTCAGTTTTACTTTCGCGACATTGTGTCTGTATTTAAAGCCAAGGATTTTTTTTTTTTTTTTTTTTTTTTTTTTCATAAAAGTGAAAACAAGATGGCGACTGATTTTCAAACTAAACCACACTTCCTGAAATTCTGGAACTATTTTGGTAGCAAATCATAACGGCTGCATGTATAAAATCAAAGGTAAAACATGAATGAAAATGTAATAAACAGTTTATTTTGTTGTTTTAATCGATTAAGGCGAAATAATTCACTAAGGTTTGCTTGTAAAAAAACTATTTCGCTTCGCTTTCTCGTTTTTTACGCGAAAGTCTTAGAACACTAGTGAATTATTTCATTGTAATTGATCAAAACAACCAAATAAACTCTATTAAATCCTTTTCAGGGCCAAGTTGTTCAAAGCATCGTTAGCTTAACGAGCTCGTTAGTGGTCAAAATGTTAACTGTTCTAGTAAAGACAATATCTAATTTACAGGTATTTTTGCTGAACAATGTGAGTAGCTTTTGCAAATGCAACAAAAATAGCGTATATGCCATTTTTCCCTCAAAAATTATAGCGTATATGCCATATTTAATGACCATATTTTTAACGATGCGTTAACTAACGACATCGTTAGTTTTGAACAACTGGGCCCTGGTATCTAAGTAGTATTGTGTTCCGTGACTGAGCCCTTTCCTTGGTATTTCCATATTTACTTTTATAGTAGTTGTTGTAGTCGGTTGATTGTTACAGATATAGTAGAGGAAGTAAGCATAGTTATGGTATTAGTGAAAGTAGCATTAGCAAAAAGGTAATGATGGCAGCAGAGCATTTTACAGTGGTTGTTCAAGTCGGACCACTTAGTAGAAGAAAGTAGACGACGCAGAGATACAGTCGACTCCCGTTATCTCCACCTCGCTTATCTCGAATAACCGCTTATCTCGAAGTGAAAATCTGGCCTTGTTTTAACATGGAAATCTAACAGCAGGTAACAAAATATTGCGGAAAAGAGGAGAAATTGCCCCAGACATATGTATAACTTCAGGAGTCAAATTACATATTTATTTTGTTAAATGTGGTTGTTCGATTTATTGTTTTCCTCAGTTCCGCAAATCTGATATGTCGAGCTACGGATCTCGAACTATTTCAGAGAGTCCCTTGGACTTCGAGATAACGAAAGTCGACTGTAGTTACAAAGCTAATGGAAGCGTATTAGTAGAAAAGGTAGTCATGGCAGTAGCGTCACTGTTAGTTGGTCCTTCTTAGTTTAAACATATTTTATTACATAATACAAGTACAACAAAGTAACAAATTTGACATACAAACGATATAGGATTAGAACGAAAGCATTAAATACTTATAGAGTTCTTCTCCTCTACGGTGTATATTGCGTTGTTGACTTGAAGGCAGATTGTTTCACAGATCAAAGCAAAATGTTGTGATTGTTATTTCATGTAAGAAGGTAAAATAAATACGTTGACAAAACACACACAAAAAAATTGAAATAAAACAAAAGAAATAAGAATAAAGAAATATTTAAAAAAAAAAAAAAGAAAAAAAAAACAAGTAAAAATAAATTGATAAATAAATATTCCAATAAGTGTTTGTATAAGAAAACAGTAGTAAGAATCAAACAGTGTATAACAAAGTATATGAAAATGGCATTCTGGGAGAGGAACAACTGAGCTTGCATCCACAGGCAGATAATGCAGATATTGTTCAGGACAAGTTGTACCTGCAACATGCATTTACCACAGATTTAAAACCGTTTAGTGTCCAATATAAATTTATGCACTTAATCAAAAATGGCTTTGTTTATGTCAGCAGAGAGGTTTGAGTTGCCGTATAGCAGCAGATTTAAAGTAGGTGTCTGAATTGTAGAAATAGCATTCATTAAAGCTGTGCGTTGAGTTTGGTAATGTGAGCAATGGAAAAAAAAATGCTGCGAATCCTCGATACTACCACAACTACACAGTGGAGTTTAAGAGACATTTTCAGGAACAGGTCCAGATTCAAAGCACTGCAATGAGTGCGCAAACGAGTGTGTAAGATCTGGAGACGGCGACTGCCAGTATAATAGTATTTCGGTGTTTGTTCCTTGTCTTTAGTTAAGTTATATTTAAAAGAGTTAACAGAATTACTTTGCTGGAGTTCTAATGGCAGATTATTCCATTCTTTGATGGCCGTTGGCAGAAAAGATTGTTGATACTGAGTGGTTCTAGCATTGATTCCCCGTAGATTATTTGAATGCCTTAAATTATAATTAGAAACATTACTAATAGGTTCAGGTACCAAAGAAGATAGATACTGTGGAGTTAAACTGTACCTCATTTTATAGAAAAGAGTTAGCCTGTGATTTTTGCGTCTCTGTTCTAGAGTTGGTTGACAGTTGAATCGCCAGGTATAAAGCCGGACTGGAGCGAAGAGAGCAAGTTATAAGTTTGTAAATGATTATACAGATGTTTGAAGACAAGACGTTCAAAAAGCTTGTCTTCAGAGTTTAGAAGAGATATTGGTCGATAATTATTTATAGCAGATAAGTCACCTTTCTTCGGAACAGGGCAAACATGAGCCTCTCTATAGGAAACTGGCACAACACCTTTGTGCAATGAATCATTGAAGAGTGAACAAAAATGAGAAGCTAGTTGATGCGAAAGTTCCTTTAGCATACGGTTACTCAGCCCATTTGGTCCAGAAGCTTTACCTACAAGCAATACCTCGAATACTAATTCAACCTCATGAGGAGTCAAAATGATACGATCCAATAAAGAATCAACAGTAGCTGGAGTTAAATCAGGAAGAACAGCATTTTGTTCATCCAGGAGTGTTTGACTTTGAAAGAAATTGTTTAAAATATTTGCTTTGTCATGCTCGTCTGTGATTATGTTATTATTGACCTCAAGTGGCGGAACAGATGTTTTTGAGTTGGGAGCGATTATCTGTTTTAATGTAGACCACCAGTCTTTTGAAGAAAGGGATTCAGATTGCAATTTGTCTGCTATTTTGTCATTGTAAAACTGTTTACATTTGCGTGTCATTTTAACTGTTTGATTTCGTAATATCTTGAACTTACTCCAGTCTGTTTCATTTCCTGTTCGTTTTGCTCTATGATATGACCGTTTGCATTTGCGAATATATCTTTTTATTTCTGACGTTATCCATGGAGGATCTGAAGGATGGATTGTAATATTTCTGTTTGGAATGTTATCTTTGGCTAGGTCGATTATTTTTGAAGTTATATTTACAGAGTATGTGTCAATATTATCGTCGTAAAGAGCAGGCCAATCTACTAAGGATGCTTGCTCACGTAATGATTGATAATTTCCTTTTTCATAGTCCCAAATATGATGTTTAAATGTTTTACATTTTAGTTTTGCAAACCTGAAAATTCCGTATACTGGGCAATGGTAACGTATATCCTGATTCAGAAATGGGTCACCTATACCACTTAATAGCAAACTAGTTTTGTTACTGACTATTAATAAATCAATTAAAGACGAAGAATTCTCAGTATAATTGGTGGCTTCTTCGATGGTTTGAAACAAAGGGTGCACAGAGCATTGATCTTTCTGGATGATTGCAAATTCAACAAATTGTAGTTAAAATCTCCCATGACGATTATTTCACGAATATTGGTATCTACCGCGAGGGCTATAGAGTCTTCAATATTAGAAAAGTAATTTTATTCGAATTAGGCGGTCGATAAAACAGGCCAAATAGTATGCTTTTATGGTTATTGGCTATCTCAATCCATATATTCTCTAAACCTCTAATTTCTAAATTATTCCTCCGTTTACGAGGGATGTTCGAAATGAATTGCTTATTTCTATCTGGAGACTTCAAATTTCAAGTTAGCCCAAAAGTACTCATTTCATGACCTCGAAGTACTCCCCGTGGCTAGAAATGCAAAGCTTCAGCCGATGTATCCACTTCTTGAAGGCGTCACGGTACGCTGATTTGGGCACAGTAATAAGGTACTGATGAATGGCAAATCCAAGTGCCTGCCGGGACTGGTATTTCCGCCCAGCAAGGAATGCTTTCAATTTCGGAAACAAAAAGAAATCACATGGGGCAAGCCTATACTACTGGCAAGGTCTGGGGAATACGGGGGGTGAGGCAAAACAGTTACTTTTTCTTTCTTCAAAAACGCCGTAACTATTGCGGAGGTATGAGCTGGGGCATTGTCATGTAGAAGACGGACATGTTTAAAACCAGTGGCAGGGCGTCGTTTCTGATAATACTTTCAGTTTCTTCAGTACTACGTCTTTGTAGTACTTTCCGGTGATGCTTTTGCCCTTTTTCACTGGCACTTTTATTGCGACTCCTTCACCAGAGAAGAAGATTGCATACAAAACCTTTGTACTCAAAGAACGTTTGGCAATTATTGGGCGTTTGCTGTGTTTAGTGGCCCAGATCTTATTGCTAACCTTTCTGACGGGCTCAAAATAATGGACCCAGGTTTCATCACCTGTGACAACATTGGCAAACTGCTTTTTGTCATATTTTGGAAACATTTGAAGCAGCTTTTTGGCCACTTTAACCCGTTGCCTCTTTTGCTCGTCAGTCAACAGATGTGGCACCCATCTAGCAGAAATCTTTCTGACTTTCAAATGCTTCTTCAAAATAAGGTGAACCGTTGATAGTGATATGCCTACCTTTCGTGCAATATCACGAACTGTAAATCTGGCATCTCCTTCAATGATTTCCTTTATTTTGGAAATGATTTCTTTACGAGATGCAGATTTTGGCCTACCTGATTTCGGTGCATTTTTGATGGACTCTACACCAGACTCAAATTTCTTTTTCCACCGCCGAACTGTGTCCTAAGACACACAAGAAGGAGGTCCAAAAGCAGTAGAAATTTCAGTCATCAGCTTCTTCAAAGAACAACCAAGTTTTGAGCGAGCTTTGATGTAAGCCCGTATATCATCTTTTTTTGTCGACGCTTCTACCAACCATTTTTACTGCAGTGGTCAATGACTGCGTGTATTCAAACGGCAAATTTTATGTCTTACACTTAGTCTAACATGTACATTTATACACCATTGTGTAGATATTGAATAACCCTATACAGGTATGTATTGGTTTTTATCGTGCCCCACGTGGATATCGAGCTAGAGGACAATAAGCAATTCATTTCGAACATCCCTCGTATAATGGATATCCTCCTTGACATAAATAATTACCCCTCCATGAGCATCACCTCTGTCTTTACGCACTGGCGCCTAGTATTGCTGAAGCATAATATCTTCATTATCAATAGAAGGGTTTAGCCAAGTCTCAGAGAATACAAGTATGTCAAATTCATGGAGCTCTGCATGAAGCATTTCGAGCTTCGGGAGGATATTTTGGACATTGTAGTGAACAAATGATAAATTATGATTGAGTGGAAGGGAGTCAAAAACTGTAGTAGACATGCTCGAAGATGAAGTAGACAGACTCGTTACAGATGAGTGTAAAAACAGAAGATTCTACCGATTCTAATACAGCATGCGTCTGCAGACAAGCTCAGTCGTCCCTCTTTAAATGCAAGAAAAAAAGTACATATAACAAAATACATAAAGCAAATTCAAATCAAATACGGAGGATTAGGCATAACATCAGAACAGGGAATATTACAAAGCATATTAAATTGATGCTTATATGTCACAGTTGCTATAACATAGTTGTTATAATAGTAACATTCCTCAGAAGTACATTAAGTTTGCATTAAAGAATACTAAGAGTAACTTGATTCAATGACACAATTATTTGGATAGACAGGTCTTAGATTTGGACAGATAAACATTTGCAAGCAATGTAGGCCCAGATCAGACGCCGCAAACTTGCTTGCTCTACATACAGCAATATCCCGGACACACCTACAAGTAATATAAAGGACTATTTCAAATTTCAAGGCAATTATGGTAAGTAGATAAAGTGTCCCAATACTAATGATAAATACTGTATGTAGATTCTGTATAAACACTATGGATCTGAACTGCGTCTACACTGTTTACCACTCATCCATCGGTTTTAGACACAGCAACAGGTAATGAAATTTCAGGACGATCGAAGTAAAGGGGTTTGATGTTTAGGAGAGATACGCTAATTGATGCGCAACGGATGAAACGGTCCATTGTGCCACAGATAGACCTTTACAAGCGATGTAGGCCCCGATGAGACGTCGCAAAATGCAGCTTCCGATCAGGGTCCACACCGCCTGCCTTACATACAGCAGTATCGCAGACATACATCTAAATAATATAATGGACTATTTCAAACTTCACGGCAAATATGGTAAGTAGATAATGTGCCCCAATACTAATGATAAATATATACACTATAAGTCTGAACTAAGTCTACACTTTTAACCACTCATCAATCGGCTTTGGACACGACAATAGTTCAAGACGATCAAAGTAAGGGGGGTGTGATTATTTAGATAGATACGATAATTGATGCGCAGCGGATGAAAAGGGCCATGATGTCAAAAACAGACCTTTGCAAACAACGTAGGCGTCCGATCTGGGTCCACGCTGTTTGCCTTACATACAGCAGTATCCCAGACACACATCCAAGTAATATAACGGACTATTTCAAATATCAGGGCAATTATGGTAAGTAGATAATGTGTCCCAATACTAATTATGAGTACACATCTGTCCGTTTTGCTTTCCTGTTTCTATCTATTATTTTTTTTTTTTTTTTTTTTTTTTGCAGTCTTGTATTAATGGATGAAGATACTCTAGGAGATAAAAATGTGAGGTTACTATTGAGTAAGATTGGATTAATCCCCTCTCTCTCTCTCTCTCTCTCTCTCTCTCTCTCTCTCTCTCTCTCTCTCTCTCCCGCGCACGCACAATACACACACAAACATCATTTATTTTCTCCCTCACTTGGTTCGTCCGAAAAATAAATATTGTCTGTCCTAACACTCTTAAGACTAGAAAATGTATGGCTGATACAGAAACTTGTCTTAAGAGATAAGAAGATAAAACAAGAATGATATATAATAGTGTCGCTGTTCGCTACAGGTCGACCTTTTTTTTCTTTAATAGCCAGAACAAATTACCACATGCACTATGACTAAACTACTACAATATAATAAACATCTGTAAACAAATATTATACTCCTTGTCTATATTCTGCGGTTCTATTAACCTTAACTTTGAATGTCACAATTACTTTATTATTTAACTGTAAATGATTGTTCCGCGTATCTTAGTCATCTAAAGCTTGAACGGGTAACAAAGTGTATTGATACCTAAAGCTCAAACGGGTAACAAAGTGTATTAATACCTAAAACGTGTTTAGTTCGTTCACTCTGAAACCTGCTGGTAATTGAAATTACTGAAACTGAATTACTTACGAGATAATTAATAGCTTAACGAACAATACATATTTACAATTTTTTCGAAGAGTTTCACTCTGAAAAAACTGAAGTAAAAATAGAGAGAACAACCAAATGTTCCCTATATGCAACAATTCTGTGTAATTACTCAAAGAATAGCAGAAAATGACAAAGATCAAACGAAACTGTAAATACTTGAAAAAACTCGTATCCGATCATTTTTTCGATCAAAAATTTTATGTACGAAGTATACCTGCAGCTCTTCTGTAGCGAAAGCGATCGACTGAAGACGAATAAAATGCTAAATCTTTAAATAACCCAAAATCTCGTGATTTTCATGATTCTCTTTATTCTCAATAAACTCAGAAAGCATGGTGAAATGAAACATTGCGAGTTTCTTAAGACTGCATGACTAAATTAAATCTCTTTAAACCAGATATATTACTTTGAAAGAGTGACCGAAAAGAAATGGATTTATTTTCTCCCTCACTTGGTTCGTCCGAAAAATAAATATTGTCTTTCCTAACACTCTTAAGACTAGAAAATGTATGGCTGATACAGAAACTTGTCTTAAGAGATAAGAAGATAAAACAAGAATGATATAGAAGTGTCGCTGTTCGCTACAGGTCGACTGAAACAAAGAAGTGGAGAATTATGCAAATTGATAAAGTTAGACTGGGCTAAATACCCAAATGCTTTGTTACTGATAAACGCTGTGAAAATTCGTTTTTGATGTACCCGTCTTTGGAAGAGACTCTCTTCCATCTGCCATGCGCCATAACCAAGCGCTCCGCTACGCCTAAATTAGATGCAGCGGATGCGCCTCCGCTTCTCAGGCTATGCAGACAGAATTTTGACTTATCCTCGCCTACAACCTCTATAGCCTCCAGAAATATCTCTCTAGCTCTGGTATATGACAGATGAGAATTTGTTAAAATATAATTTTTGGACTTTTTAAGAAATCTTATAGAACTAAACAAAAAACGATCGGATTGTAATTTCAAGTTGGCTGCGGCAATGTATCTATTTAACCAGGAAACCGGACACAAGTCTGAACCTGTCTTTGAAATTATTATTCTATTACCTTGTCTGTACTGATCAGTTTTACTACATCTAATTAGAATTTCGACATATTCGTCGTGCATAGACAAATCTTTCATCCTGATGTTTGATATTTCGTTGTACCTTAAACATCCAGAAAATCCCAATAAACACATAGTACAAACTCTTAACGACTTAAGATTTATGTCTTTGCTATAGAAATCAACTATTTTCTTCAAAATGTCTACTGTCACTGGCTCTTTCCTGACGACTGGAGTCGAGAGAATTCTTTTAGAACCTTCTAGAATAAGTTTAACCATTTTGGTTTCACACGGATTTGAAAGTAAAGAACAGCAATGTTTCCAATTTATTGCATAGTAATACGACTCTAGCACAGCTGAACTGACTTTCTTTCCTACCAAATGACTAAGAAAAATGCACAATGTGTTGGGTAAGGCGGGTAATGATGTGAAACCGAATGTAGCACACCAATTGTCAATTTTTCGAAAATACTCATCGTATTTCTTGTTCATAGAAGAAGCTTTAGCCTGTAGAACTATGTCCGGAATCCTTTTTGCCGCAGTACCAAAGACAAGATGGTTATACATATTTCTGACTGGTTGCCACGCTGAACTTTGAAAAGGAGACTACAAAACATATAAAATATAACCGTTAATGAAATGATAAAGTCATGCGAACGTTGTAGGTAAAGACAGAATAATTTGAAATGTTTCTCAAGACTGCATACACAGTGCCTGTATCTAATAATGTACAATAAAGCTGAAATAACATAAATTTCTAGACTATTCTGGATACGTATACACGTGCGTATATGTGTGTGCGTGTGTGTGTTTTAAATCACACTGCATAAAAAGAAAAAGAAAAATTGAATGTGAAAAAGTAATGTGGAATATTTTTTTTTTTTTTTTTTTTTTTTTTTTTTTTTTTAACTTTAAAAAACTAAATGGGATTTAATACGATTTTAGCTTTTTCTATAGAACAAACAAATAGTTTGTTAATAGGTTTTTGAATCTTGCAATTTGACCTTTAATAAAGAGCAAAAAGCTGAAAGACTGAACGGCAATGGCTGATCGGCTGTCCATAAGATAAAATAAAATGCAGGCTTGAAAAACATCATAATAGAGCAGTAGAAAAATGATTATATAATCGCAAAGATAATTAAATATAAATTACGAAATCTCTTTTTTTTTTTTTTTTTTTTTTTTTTTTCTTTTTTTTTTTTTTGATAAGGCGCAGTAGAGGAACAAATAAAACCAGCTTATACTGGATAAATTAACAAAATTTGAAGTATAATACAGAAAACATGAGCAAAATTAAGATAAGAACGTTGACTTATCGATACTTTGTAGAATATAAAGACATTTATTAAAAAAACGAAACGTGAATGCAATAATATTACGACCAGTTGAAAATAGTTACAAAAACTGTACATGTGTCAATGAGAAACATTTATGCTGTTCCCAAACTTTTTTTTTTTTTTTTTTTTTTTTTTTTAAATATTTCGACAATACGGTTAAAGTGAGAAACATAACAAGAATTCGTGTAAATGAATGCGAAAGACGTATGCATAGGTCATATGACGATCATATGTTTATTACAGAAATTCGTTGCTGTTTCTCTTTTTCCTTTTTTTTTTATATATATATATATATATATATATATATATATATATATATATATGTATATATATATACTAGCGGAAAAAAGAAACTGTGCATGTATAAAAAATAAATTTTCTATAATTCTAAAATCCATTTATGCTTGAAACTTTGCACAAACATGATGTGTATACTCCTTAACAATATTGATTGGCAAATAAGGTCCTTGTACGTGCATTGCGTTGTCCTTGTGCACGTGCAGGATTAAGCATATTCGTGGCTAGCAATTAAATGTGAACGTCTTTACAATCTTTTTGACTCTTGTGTAAAACCGTTTTATCCAAGTGAAACAGAAAAACAAATTTATTCCTCTTGAATGTCTTGGTAAGCAATGCCTAGACTCAACGAAGCTCAGCGCAACCAAGCGGTTGGCATGATTCGGGCTGGTGTTTCCCAAAATGAGGTTAGCAGACGGTTTGGCGTGCATAGGAACACGATTTCTGCTTTATGGAGACGTTATCAAGAATTCTGGTAACACCACGTGTGACGTCATTACGTCAAGACACTTACATCCGTGTGACGCATCTTCGTAACCGACTTCAAACTGCTGCGTTGACGGCTAGAAGCATTCCTGGCTTGAGGAACATTAGTCCAAGAACCGTGAGAAACCGCTTGCGTGAACGGAACATTCGCCCTCGGCGTCCAGCAATCCGTCCAGTCCTACAGCGACGTCACCGTGTTGCTCGCCTTGCATGGTGCAGGGCCCATCTTCGCTTTATTAGACGAGATTGGGCGCGTATCCTGTTCTCAGACGAGTCACGTTTCCACTTGGATAGCAGTGATGGTCGTTCCAGGGTATACCGTCGAGTTGGAGAACGGTTCCAAGATAACTGTGTTGTTGAACGTCGTCTCTTTGGCGGGGGCAGTATAATGGTATGGGGCGGAATAACAGGAAACGCAAGAACGCCTCTTGTGGTCAGACCACACGTTGCACGCGTTGTGACTGATTTTCTTACTCAGCAGAATATTAATGTGTTGCCATGGCCTGCGGTATCACCAGACTTATCGCCGATAGAGCACGCATGGGATGAGATGGAACGTCGTCTACGTCAGTTGCCAAATCAGCCAGTGACGTTGGCTGAGCTTTCCTGCGCGTTAGTTCGCATCTGGAACGG
The DNA here is from genome assembly GCA_964016985.1 of Anodontia alba. Lineage (NCBI taxonomy): Eukaryota > Metazoa > Mollusca > Bivalvia > Lucinida > Lucinidae > Anodontia > Anodontia alba. The sequence continues at coordinate 35,303,906 of OZ024823.1, forward strand.
CATTCCTCAGGCGTTTTCACCAATCTTGTCGGATCCATGCGGCGGCGATGCAACGCATGCATTACTGCTAACGGTGGACACACCAGATATTGACTTTGTGACATGGTGCTTGAGACATTTTTGATTTGTTGAGCCTTGGTGATGAAATGGGTCTTCTTTTCGCACTTTTGAATCCCTTGAACTTCGATGAAATGTGTATTGTTACAAATCTGAAATATATTATTACTGTCTGCTACGATGTTATTATTTTGTATAACTTTTTACCAATGCACAGTTTCTTTTTTCCGCTAGTATATATATAACAGAACTGCAGGTATTCTCTGTTCACAAAATAAATGGTTAGACAGGCTATAAGCCTATACATGATTCTGTATACGTAAGTGTTTTTGTTTTGTTTTTTTGTTTTGTTTTTTTTTTACAAAATAAATGATTAGACAGGCTATAAGCCTAAACATGCTTCTATATACATAAGTTGTTTTTTTTTTTTTTGTTTTTTGTTTTTTTTTGTTTTTTTTTTGTTTTTTTGTTTTTTTGTTTTTTTTTTTTGTTTTTTTTTTTTTTGTTTTGTTTTTTTTTGTTTTTTTTTTACAGCTCTTGGTAAAATATTAATTCATAAACTATGTACCTCGTGCAAAATGTTAGTTTTTCTAAGAAGAATTTTTTTTTTTTCTTTTTTTTTTTTTTTTTTTATATATATATATATATATATCTTCATTTAAATGTAATTAGATAGAAAGATTCTTTGAAAAAGAAGCTAAATGTTGAAACGAGAATCCAGTTATTCATAGTGCTATATTCTAAGGCTCAATAAGAGCCATATTCGAATGAGAGATTCTCGATATTTTGTTATCGAACCGAAGGCAAATTGTAAAGACCTCAAACACCGTAAAATCGCTTCAAGTCCCTCGAGACTTAGTACTCATCTTCTTAACAATTTTCACACGTAAACTGTACTTTTTTCTACAAATGCGGTTTCAAAGTTGCGAAAACGCATAACTGAATAAACTGTATGTCAGATCTTTAAATATTAACTCTTATGTACTAAACTTACAAATATAAAAAACTAGAATGCTGAAATATTGAAATCGCGACAATCGTGTAAATTGATAAAGTTGACAGAAATCAGCCTAAAATGGCCGAAAGAAACTAAACAGACGAAGTTTAATGCCGTGCGACAATAAACACTGTTAATCGATTACCATAAACTTCCGTCTGATTTTGCGACAACTACCTTAGTAGGAAAAGGAGTAGTAGCAAAAATGCTATTCTGCTGTGAACCCGCAACAAAAAAGTTGGATGGATTTGAGTATTCTACTACTTCTGAAATGAATTTTTTATAAGTGCCTGTTTGAACATCTACCAGTGAAGGCCAGAAAAAACTGCTCTCCCATTTTGGAATTATCAAAACGCCTTTCGCACACGAATGACGAAGATGTGTCAAAACTTTTGGAACCAAAGATATGGGAGGAACAAGCCAATTATTGTCTGAATGCCAATTAAATGCGAAAGCATCTACACCGCTAGTTCCAGGGCACCAATATTTGGAATTAAACGTCTTCAACTTTGTATTAAACTGGTCAGCAAATCTGTCGCATGTAAACGGACCCCATTTTTTATCAAAAAAATCAAAAATCTTTTGCGAGACACCCCAGTCATCGTAATCAAAGTCTTTGCTGAAAAAATCCGAGAGCTGATTGAATTGCCTAGGAATCCATGCTACTTCTAAGATTATACTTTTAATAAAACAGAAATCAAAAATCTGTCTAGCTATAATCTGTAAAGATTTCACCGTACTACCTTTGCTTGTTATTCTGACCACGTTTTGATTGTCTGAATAAACTTTGACAAATTTCCCAGCCAAAAAATGACTAAACGCAACAAGAGCGAACTGTAAAGCCTTGAGTTCTCTGTAAGTTGAGCTCTGCAACTTATCGTGCTGATTAAACATGCAGTGAGCGACCTGATTTTGAGAATGTAACAAAACACCGGCGCCAGCAAAACTACTGGCATCGGTAAACAGAACGCGTTCCGGAGACCGCCAAAATGGAGACAAAACCCTGCATGGCAAGGTTCCTAAATGTTTTAACCAAAATTCTAACTCTTCACAGGCGAGCTCAGACAACTTTATGTTAGAATCCCAGGTCGTTTTGCTTTCTATAGCACTATAAAGATTCCTGGACATAATTTGAGTAATATTACCGAGAACAAAAGATAGAGAAATCAATTTACCGGTGATCTTAGCAATAGATCTGACGGGAATTTGTTGTTTCTTACTAAGAGCATCTTGAATAAGCTCTTTTATGATAAGAATTTTCCGTTCTGGAATTGTTATAATCCCTTTTTCAGAATTCCAATGGTAACCTAACCATTCTAATTCAAAACACGGATCCCAGATACTCTTCTCTGAATTTATAACGAATCCGGCTAATTTTAAATCAGAACGAACTTTATCAGAAACCCATTTGCAATTGAGATGTGATTCCGAACCCCATCCATCATCCAGATAAACTACGACGCTAAAACTCTTAGCTCGCCAATATTTTACTACAGGTTTGAGCAACTTTGTAAATAAATGACAAGCAGACGAAATTCCAAACGGTAGTACTTGAAAAATAAAGTAACGCCTTTTACCGCCTATAATCCAGCTGAATCCTAAGAATTTTGTTAATTCCTTATTAATTGAAACGTGGTGATATCCCGATTTAAGATCAAATTTGTACATTAAATTTCCCTTTTTTACGTAAGTCAAAGCTTGTAAATGACCTTCAAATTTGACTTAAAGGCTGAATAAACTGATTTACGTGTCTAAGATCTAAAATAAGCCTCTTTTTGCCGAGGCTATTCACCGAAACTGTTAACGGGTTTACACAGAACGGCGGATTCTGAACTTCCTTAATGCAAACGTTTTCTAGTAATTCTAAAATTGAAGAAACTACAAAGTCTTTATGTTCTAAAGACGACTTGTTATTTTTTAGGAAAATCTTTGTAGGACTAGAAAGAAAAGGAATTTGATACCCGTTAGAAATTACATCTAAAATATAAGAGTTAGCTTTCAACTCATTTGTCCAGAATTCTACACATTTAACTAATCTACCGTTCACTGATTTAACAGTGTCCGAATTTTTAACAGAGAAACTATACTCAACTTTATTGTTGAACTGCATCTTCGGCTGAAGATTTGTCAGTTGTAGAAGACTGTCCGTTCCCGAGCTTTTGCTGAGCTGGCATAAGTTGTCTGTATCTAAAAGGGCATTCGTTGGCAATATGTCCTCTGAGATGACATGAGAAGCAGATAGGCTGCGTGTTGAGCTGATTCGGTTGTGGGTTTCTCCAAGAATACCTGGTCTGTGTTGTTTGCAAAGGCGCTCCAAATCTCGCTTGAGGTTCGGGAAAAAGCTGGAAACCAGCTGGGAACCTGGAAGGTGCTGCTCCCAAAGCTGAGCTTGAATTAAACCCTTGTGTCTTGAAATCGTACGGCTTGAATTTACGAGCGTAACGAGCCCTATTGATAGCAGAACGAAGCTTAGAAGCGTCCTCATTATTATCAGCTAATGGATCGGCCGAATATTCTCTGACTGTATCCCAGCCGTGGGAATCTGCTATTTTGAGAATTTTGTTTCTGTCTTTTATCTCTTGTTTCTCCTTAGCTAGCACATATTTGAAAGTTTCCAAGTTACCACAATCTAAGAGAGCCTCTAATTCTGACAATTTCTCTAAACGATCGTTGTTGAAATTAAACTGTTTCTTCAAACCCTCATTTTTGAAATCAAAATTGTCTCTCTGTGAAGCCGATTTCAGATTGCTGCCAAATCTATGAGAAAATTCTTCAAAAATAATCTCCCTTTGTCTATCCAAAGCTTCGTTTATAAAAGTTCTATCTATAGAAGAATTTTGTGAACTATCGTCTCTATCTAATTGAGAAGTATTATTTGAATTCATTTCAATAACCAGAAATTTTATGTACAAAGTATACCTGCAGCTCTTCTGTAGCGAAAGCGATCGACTGAAGACGAATAAAATGCTAAATCTTTAAATAACCCAAAATCTCATGATGTTCATGATTCTCTTTATTCTCAATAAACTCAGAAAGCATGGTGAAATGAAACATTGCGAGTTTCTTAAGACTGCATGACTAAATTAAATCTCTTTAAACCAGATATATTACTTTGAAAGAGTGACCGAAAAGAAATGGATACACACACACACACATGTAGTTTTTTCTGTTGACCGTTTCAAGGCAGTTCCTCTGTTGCATTTCATTTTAGTTTGTAAGTCGGTTTGTCATTATTTGTTTGTCATATTATCTTCCTTCACTGCTTTACGGAGGCTGCTCTCCATGATTGTGACATTTTCTTGTTAAGTTCAATTAAAATTTAGTGGAAGTATTATTACTTGATGGGAAGCGATGGCTGTCCAGCTACGCACAGTGATATTGATAGTTGTTTCATTGAGGAGAGTGATAGTTTCTTTAACCCTTAAAGCGCCAAGCAAAATTTATTTGTAGCAGATGATATTCATTTTTTTTTCTATTTTTCAGAGAATACAAGTCTTGACATTTCATGTGAATCGTCTGCCAAGCGGACGATTCAGATGAAATGTCAAGACTTGTTTTCTCGAATTGTCATCTGCTGCCGTTGTGATTGGCGCTTTAAGGGTTGTTAGAAGTAGTAACGGTAGGGATTTTTTTTTTGTATTATTATTATTATTATTATTATTATTATTATTATAAGCAGAAAAGGTAGTGGTAGCATTTGAGATATCTACAGGAATTGCTGATATCGGTCCACCTAGGAGTAAAAAATAGCAATAAAGGACAAGATAGTAAGTGAGTAAGTAAGTAAGTAAAGGAAACCTCATTCATAGCATTTGACAATCACTATTGAGCTACTGATTATGGATGTCGAAGTCGGATCACAGAGCGAAATTGTTAGTAGATAAAGTTATTGTAAAAGTGGCAGTTTCATTGATACGAGTATAAGAGATTGCAATGTAGTAGAGATAATTAAAGAGCCGTCTCATAGAAAAGAAGCATTATAGCATATGCGAATAGCAAGGATTCAGGCGAACCTGCGCATCCGCGCAGTCTCACCAGTACCTATGTTATTCGCTCGCGTAAGCCATTCGCGCAGTCTCACCAGTACCTATGTTGTTCGCTCGCGTAAGCCATCCGCGCAGTCTCGCGAGTACCTATGTTGTTCGCTCGCGTAAGCCATCCGCGCAATCTCGCGAGTACCTATGTTGTTCGCTAGCGTAAGCCATCCGCGCAGTCTCGCCAGTACCTTTGCTGTTCGCTCGCGTAAGCAGTAGACCAAGGAACTACTTCAGACAAAGAACTCGACATGTAGCCTCGCTAAGGGACCGCGCAAGTGCACTGAAAGCCTGATTCGGCGGGAAGCCCGAAGAGCCTTTTTCTAACGACGCGGCTCAGTTTTAGTAGATGATACAGTTGGTTCAATGGGTAGAAGAGGTTCTTCAGTGAACCCTCGTTTATACGACAGCCTTTGTTCTCAAAGACGTCGCCAATAAATTGAATTTTCTACTATACAGATTCATCTGTCATTTTCTTTACCATCCACTTTTCCAGTGTTAGTAGCTTTCACCACCAGTGAATATGCTTCTGCACAAAACGTAGTATAAGTATACACTACAACCTCTTTATAACACGGTTCGTTATAACACGGTTTTGGATATAACACGGTTCAAAGACGGATCCCAAAAATGTATAGATTATATTGAAAAATGACCATAAATGGTCATTTTTTTTTTCAATATAATCTATACATTTTGTATGGATATAACACGGTTGTTTAACTAACACGGTTTATGCTACGGACCCTAACAGTAGTGTTATTAAGAGGTTGTGGTGTGCTCAAGTTTTGCAGCATTCACAAATGCATTTAGTCAAAATCATATTTATTTGATGTTTAAGAACACAATATCTCGAATTTTGGATATAGTGTTCGATAGATATGGAAACAAATCAGGAATGAAAAATGCCTATCAGAATACGTGCAAACCCCGCATTTCACCACTTTATCAAATACATGTAAAAAGATGAAATTACAATGCTGGCATCAGAGGTTATATGGGCCTCGCCATGCGAAAACGTGTCTTCGGGCGTATGCTGACAGCGAAGGCCCAGATCAGACTGCGCAGCAGTCTGAGCAGGACCTTCGCTATCCGCAAACAGGATCAATGCATGCTATAGAACGTTAAGCAAATGTAGAGCAAATGCGCGTATGGAATTTTGCGCATGTACAAGATGATGTGAATCCGCACATTTTGCACGTGCTCGAAAGCACTTTTCCGCTTTTCTCGGGCCATCTGATGGATCACCCAGTCGGATCAGAATATTCGCTGTCAGTCAGAAGAAACAGTGGATCTGTGTCGAAAGCCGAAGAGCGCCAAGCGAAGTCTCTGATTAGACCGCACGCAGGTTGACCGCAGTCTGCATATGTTCGAAGAAACATTTACTCATGTTTCGGCCCAAACAATGTGTGTGGAAACATCAAAGACGAAGTCCTGACTGTTTGGATGCACAACTTGTCATGATGTTGCCACAACCTGTAATCGGACATATGCGCATGTCCCGGGCACACTTGGCCCACGTGAGCTGTGCATGCTCAGATTATATTGCGCATGTGCAGACTCGTTCGCGCATGCGCATGCCAAGTTCGTATGACGACGGTAGGTTTTATCACGACGTGGCGCATATCGTAAGGCACCTTTTTCTCTGTTTCACTTCACTGACTTAAATAATTCATGTAATGTGCAACATGCGAGAACGACACCTGTGTTGTATAAGGAATACGAAGGTCGAGATCGGCCAGCACATTCGTGCAATTCGAGCAAGGCGTTCATTGCCCGTTTGCAGAATCAATGAATACTGAGGCAGATCTGGACGAAAAGAGAATGCCCAGATTAGCCTGCGCAAATGCGCATTTGCGCAGGCTGTCTGGGCATTCGCTGTTCTCACATTACATCAGTCCCCTTTGGCATGTTGAACATCATGCAATTGACTTATGGACAGGAAATCTGCGCTATACAAAGCTGGGTTAAAAGCCCATACCTGCCTAAGCATGCTGGTGCAAGCATTCTCTCTTCGAACACAACATTTAAACGTCACAGAATCTAAATGACCAAGAACTAAGCCCCCGGCTGTAATGCACGGAGGCATTGACTGATCAGAACATGCTATATTCGGATTATGCAATGTATTTGCTGAGTTTCTGCCTAATCCTCAGAGACCAGTTAGAAAAGGATAACCTAACAATAAAACAGTTTGTGTCCATGAATATTTATTGTTTAATTTCGTAATTGCGCCGCCTCTGCGACAGATGCTATGAATCATAAGAACACATATACTTCCCAATATGCTAAGAGTACAAGCGGCACTCGCTTGTTGTGCTCTTTCTGAACGCGAGCGCTCGCGAAAGAGCAGATGTGTGTTCAACAAAGTGAACACTCACTACCCAGTCAGCATTCTACGTAAATCTATATCGGGCCGTCATCGGCCCGTCAGGGTAGCTGACGGGCCGATGACGGACCGATGTAGATTTACGTAGAATGCTTGCTGGGTAGAGCGCGCTCGATCAATACTTTATTTTTATTTTTTCTGAGCGAAATAATTACAAAAATACGTCTTTTGAACCTTTCATTTTAAATAAAATACAACAATCAAATTCATTTTAAAGGAAATTAAAAGAAAAAGGCTGCGCCCTGTAATTAGCAAATCAGGTACGTCACCATATTGGAATACCAATGCGATACATCTGTCAGCCTGAGGTGTATTCAACAACCCAAGCATTCGCCGAGCGGCCGATTGCTCTCTTTCTGAATGCGAGCGCTCGACAATGTTCCCGGATCCGCTCGCGAAATAGCAGAGGTGTGTTCAACAAAGTGATCACTCATTCAGGCGCTCGACTGGCTGAAAATTTGTTGTTGATCGATAGTAGGTGTTCGGGCAATAATTTATTTTTATTTTAGAATTTTCCATTGATTTCTCTGAGCGAAAGTATTACAAAAAATACGTCTTTCGGACCTTTCATTTTAACACTAAAAGCTACAATCATAATTAATTTAAAAGGAAATTAAAAGAAAATGGCTGCGCCCTGTAAATAGCCAATCAGATAACGTCGCCATATTGGAATACCAATGCGATGCACCTGTCAACCTGATTAGTGTTCAACAATGCAAGCACCCGTCGAGCGACCGGTTGCTCCCTTTCTGAATGCGAGCACTCTACAGTGCGCCCGCGCCTTGCAGAGGTGTGTTCAACAAATTGTGCCTTCACTCGAGCGCTCGGTTGGCGTTAAAAGATAGTGGGTGCTCGGTTAGTACTTTATTTTTATTTTTCGAATTTCCATTGATTATTCTGAGCAAGAATATTATAAAAATGCATCTTTCAAAATGCTACAAGCAAACAAAATGCTACAATCGAAATTCATTTCAAATGAAAGTAAACGGAAGAAAATGGCTGCGCCCTGTAAAAAGCCAATCAGGTACGTCGCCATATTGGAAAACCAGTGCGATACATCTGTCAGCCTGAGGTGTATTCAACAATGCGAGCATTCGTCGAGCGAACGGTTGCTCTCTTTCTGATTGCGAGCGCTCGCCCGAGCGCTCGCGAAAGAGGTTGAGAGATGTAGCATACTAGTTTTTCAATATGGCGACGTGCCCGATTTGCTAGTTACAAGGCGCAGTAATGTTCTTCTGATTTCCTTTGAAATATCCTTTGCTTGTAGCATTTCATTTAAAATGAAAGGTCCGAAAGATATATTTTTTAATGTTTAAGCACAGAATAATCATAGAAATTTAAAAGCCCGCTGTCGTTCAAGAATGCAATTTTCTTCCATTCGAGCGATCGAGTGAGTGCTCACTGTTGAACGCATTTTATGTCATGTGTATGTGTGATCCACCGGCGTTTATTTAAGAAATAAATTATTCCAAACTGTGCTCAAATACCTAAGATAAAGCATAGTTGAGTTTGGGTTGTACCCATTTGAGCACGAGCGAGCGCAGCGAGCAAGTGCTCAAATGGATACAACCCAAACTCAACTGTGCTTTATCTGGGGCATTTGAGCACGGTTCGGAATAATTTATTTCTTTTCTAACACCCCTCATTGAGCAAGTTTTGCATAAATGAATTTTTTTTTTATTGATTTTCATAATTATTTTTATTACCTGACTTCCCCTTTGGGTAGTTGACATTACGTCACGCGGTTACGTAGTTACAAGGTTCGATGACGAATAATCAAAATGGCGGATGACTTGTGCGAATCAGCTGACGGTGTAAAATATAAATAAACGATGTATTAATATAAAAACTTAAATCTTGTGTTCATGAAAGAATTGCAAAACGTATGAAATTTGAGTGCCGCGATGGACTTTAATAAGAACAGATATAAAACAGCAAATAAGAATGTTGACCGACTTACTTTCGTTTTCGAACGTCAACAAATACACGATGGAAACAAGAAGTAAAACGAATGTGCTTGAATGGTGTAACCTGTAGAGAAACTCATCAGGTAAAAAAAGTCAAAGAACTGCAATATGCTCATAGATCATTTTCTGTCTTAATAAATAAAATAATTTATTATGAATATGAATGTTTCGGCCAATATTGTAAGCTAGCGTCCATAGTTACCAGGGGGCGAAACTTTCGCAAATTGATTGTGTTAGATTTCTGTAACGTATACGGCCGGAGAATATCACACAACAAAACAAAAGGTGTCCTCATATACTCGGGTATTTCTGTGACTTTACAGGTGAATTTATCTGAAGAACGAAGGAACAATACAAAACTTGAAATGTCAGGGCATTTAATTATAACGACAAGAGGCCCTTTGGGCCAAAGATCGCTCACCGTAACAACTAGCCTAGTAAAAAAAAAGTTTACTTCCACAAGTGAGCACCATTTCTTTTTTTTTCTTTTTTTTTTTTTTTTTTTTTTTTTTTTTTTTTTTTTTTTTTTCGCATGCTGGTCACATTGGATGTCAAACTAGTAGAATTTGTATAAATTAACATATGCACCACAATCTATGTTTTTGAGCAGAAATAAGAAAATAATGTATACCCTTGTAGACCCTAGTTTTACTATACATGTATGATAGGTTTCCCGTCGATAGCGCGCGACGAAATTCCTGTGCTCAAATACCTTAGATAAAGCGCGGCTAGAAATGTAAAGACAAATAAGGAACAACACGTGCAGGGGTGTTAGAAACATTGATAAAATCTAAAAAATAAAATTCATTCCTAGAGTGAAATTAATAGAAACCTATTCTAGTGGTACGTTACAAAATTTGCGCAGCATAAAACATTGTCAGGATTAGAATATATATATAAGAATTATGAGCAACTTCAATTTATACCAACCCAGCTGACACATGACGTTTATAGAACGTCGCCTCAACGTCGATGCAACGTCATGACGTTGCATCGACGTTGAGGCGACGTTGTATAAACGTCATGTGTCACGTTGCATCGACGTTGAGACGACGTTGTATAAACGTCATGTGTTAGCTGGGAAGTGTCGTGCGATTAAGATAGTTTTATAAATAAATCTTGTGCTTTTATTTGAATTTAAATGTTATCAAAACTTGTTTTCTTACACTTGAAAATAACAACTGGCAAATCAACAATATTCCAATAGACCGATTTGCTTCGACATTTATCCTTAAAGAGCAAGTCGCTACAGCAGCAGACACCATATTAAAATAGCCATTTTCTTATTTCCCGAGAAAAGTAGGCTTGACGTTTCATGTAAATCGTAAACAGACGATTCACATGCAATAACAAACCTTCTTTTCTCTGAAAATGAAAACAAATCATTTTATAATGTCGTCTGCTATAGTTTTCAATGGCGCTACCAGTTCCAGGGTGTGCAAAATAGCAGGTTTAATCGCCTTCATCATTTTACATTTGTCATATATAATATTAGCTATGTATTTGAGAATACTATGCGTAAACTTAATTCTTCTCTCGCTTTTCGAAAATTCATCCTTGAAAACCTTGAACGCTCGTGAGTTAAAAACGACGAGGAAACATTTCTTACAACTTTGTCTTGGTACAAAGAAAAGTGTAGAACACGTCGGTGTGAAATCGTGGACCCGCATACCTAAAATGACTGACACGGAAACTAAGGACTTTGTCAGGAGAAATAAGACAGGAGATATATGTAATGGAAGTGTAAAAAACTTGTTACAGTATGCGAGATCTTCGCGTGAGAAACTGTTTATGGATGAGGATGGTCTGTTGTTGAAGGCGCATCTATCGTCGGAGGACGCACAGAGCAGACGACGAACAAAACGTTCATCTGCATCGGAACGAGATGTACATGTAGAAACAAATGGATTGGTGAGCAGAACAACAATAACACAGTCCAGAGGACTTGTTAAGAAGGAGTGTTTGGGTCTCGACAAAAAAAAATATGTCTTTAATCATGTGCAAAATGCACATGTTCAGATCCATGCACGCGCAAAGTCTCATCCGGGCATATGCTCTCCATTGACACATTCTATAGTCTCCAATGACTTTTTTAGCGGACAGCGAAGGTCCTGATCAGACTGCGCGGATGCGCAGGCTGACCTGGGCCTTCGCTGTCCGCATTTATCCAAAGACACGTTTTTGCATGGCGCGGTTCATTTGGTAATAATTCTGGGATATTTTTTCTTATGTTACCATATATATATATATATATATATATATATATATATATATATATATATATATATATATATGTTGTGGTACTCATTAGAAGCGTCTGGACAATGCCTTATATTTAAATGATTTCAGTGATAGTCCTTGGATCATTTTCTCTGGTTCTCGTTAAAAACATATGTTGTGGGTACTCATTAGAAGCGCCTCGTCCATAACAGATATCTTGAAGGCGAACTAGAGAAAATTGTCACTGGACTTATGAAAGTTTAAGATAACGTCAAGGCGCTTCTAATGAGTATCCACAACATGTGTTTTTATGGAGAACTAGAGAAAATCATCCCATAATTAAAGTCAAATATCACATCTTTAACCTTTACCACTCGCTTGGCTATATCAGCAGACGACAAATTGGTGTTATTTTTTTATATTTTTCCCAATTAACTCGTTTGACATTTCATGCAAATTGAACTGTCAAATCCGGGTTTCTGAAAAAAAAATAAGAAAAATATTTCAAACGTCGTCTGCTGAAATTTTTACCCAGGGCCCGGTTGTTCAAAGCGTCGTTAGCTTAACGAGCTCGTTAAGGGTCATTTCCTTAACTGTTTTAGCGGATTCAAAACACAATATTCTGATATTTTTTGCTGAAAAAATGTGAGTAGCTTTTGCATTGCAAAAGCTACTCACATTTTTTCAGCAAAAAATTTCAGAATATTTGCGTATCACTTGAAGTAAATTTTAACGAATCGTTAACTAACGACATCGTTAACTTCCAACAACTGGGCCCTGAGTGCTAAGCGTTAACAACTCCTCCAACAGCCGCTTCCTAATGACACTGGGGTGACTTCAAATGACGTTACAAGAAGAGACAATAATGCGCATGAAACAATAACAGAAAGCAACGAACTGACGCCCACTAACGAGACGTACTTGTCAACATCGTTACCAAATCTTCACAGAGAATATGACGAGAGTTCAGAATATGCAGATTATTTCTTGGATTTGTTCCCTCTTACCTTAGAAACTGTTGAGAAACTATTACAAAGAGAAGACACGCAAGCATATTTAGACAGTTTTACTGACGAAACCCAAAAGAAAGTGGTTAAAACTCACCTTCAGTTTTGCCCATATACAAACTTATGCAACTTTTCATTTCTTCGTTTTCTTCCATCTGGCTTTACGTCGTCATGTGATTCTTGTTCATGCGAATTAGATTGTGATCTTAAAAATGACTGCTGTCCTGATATCTTAGATTTTAATAATTTCAGTAAAGGGACTTTCAAAAGTCAGGTGGAATGTATGGCAATGTCCCTGAAAAAATCTCCTTCTGCGCTAACAGTTGATGTGGTATCTAAATGTCCAGAATATTCGAAGTACCATGAGCTTTGCGAGGAAGAATTTTATAAAACAGTTGAAGAGATTGTTCCAGTAACTGACAAGACAAACAATGTGACATATAAGAACAAATATTGTGCTTTTTGCCACCAAAGCGGGACAGAAAATTTAGTTTTTTGGTCACCAACAGTGGAATGTGAACAAAATGAGAAGACACAAATTGTATATAAAACAGAGAAAGATTTAATTAGTTCTGTTCTGCAGTCAAGCTCATGTGATATAAAATATACATTGAATAATGCAGAAGATGTGGACACAACATCTTGTATTCCTGTGATAGACACCTGTAACATAACAGGACGGTGGGCTTCGTTTGATCCATTTCTCATGTCGGCGTGCTTGTTTTACGAAAACATCTACTGGATATCTTCCGGTCAGGGAGCGACGCTCACCGGATACAGGTAACACGTGATTTTCTTCATATTCTTTAGCCTCAATTCTGAATAAATGAAGCATTGCTTTACTCTCTTTTTTGTTCCACTTAAAATCTCAAATAATTTAGCAAACCTTTTTGGTTGATTAACGCATTTATGCCTGACGTCCCATAAAAGGGACATTGGCAAACAGTGTAGACCAAGGTCTACACTATTTGCATTAAACACAGGAAGTTCTATAAAACATTGTATTAATAAAAACTAACCAGACACCCTTTCTGTTGGAAATGGAGCTGTCCAAAGGATTGCGGTAGAAGAGCTCACTTGGCATAAATGGATTAAACCGCTAACTAAAACGGGGCGGAGCCTAACTCAAGTTACAAAAGTACATAAGAGAGATTCCAAAGTTGACAAATGGTTAAGCAGATGTCCAGGACATTACGAAAACACGCCTATTCAAATATACTGTAAAATTTCACCACCAAAAAAAAATCAGATAAACATCCTGATATTTTTCATATTTCTGCTCAAAACATTGATTGTGGGTAATCGTTAGAACCGCCTCACTGAGGCGGTTCTAACGAGTACCCACAATCTATGCTTTTAAGCAGAAATAACAAGAATAATGTATGCCCCAATTTTACTATATAAAAGTGGCGATTAAGGGGGTAAAAAACATATAGGTATGTTTTCGTGATGATTGTCACTATCACAGAACATGATCTGCAAATGACACCAAGAGGAAGAATAAAGAAACTATGATGGATAGTGCATATGTAACAAAACAATGAAATGCAAAGCAACCAGCTCTCTTCGCCAACGACATTTTCATAATGTCACAAGACCCACCATACACAAGACAATGAACAGGAACAGATATGAAAAAATCCCTTAGCGATTTTGTATTATGACCCTCATATATATATACTTCAGTCGACTCACGTTATCTCGACTTCGCTTATCTCAAATGGTCGCTTATCTCGAAGTAAAAATCTCGTCCCTGTTTTAACATGGATATCTGACAAAAGTAACAAAATATTGTGGATAAGAGGAGAAGTTGCTCCTAAATTTTCAACATATCTCTAACGTCAAGAGTCAAATTACATATTCATTTGTAAAATCTGGCTCTTCGATTTATTTTTTCCTCAATTCTGCAACACTGATATGTCGAAATACGGATATCTCGAAGTATTTCAGAGAGTTCTTTTGACTTCGAGATAACGAGAGTCGACTGTATTTCAAATTTTGTAACTTCATTAGGAACAGCTTCTATGCTCTATGTCCTATTTTAAAAATATATAGCAAATTCAACTTAATGGCAACATCTTTGGGAACTAATGCTGTCGTTGTAACGAGGATTCACTGTATACTATTTTAACTCTTTCACTGCCACAAGAGATAATAATAGACTTTTGCAAACAGCATAGATCCAGATGAGACGGATCAATCTCATCTAGATCTACGCTGTTTGACAATCAGTCTTTCAACTTTACATATAGACGTCTTTCTAAGCGATGGTTTGTTAAAATAAAAAAAAGCAGACGACAAATGTCGTTTGAAATTTGGCACCGAAAGAGTTAAATTTTACAACTGTTGTAAAAGCACCGTCTGTGTACTATGGCCTATTTTTGTATGACAACCCTCGTATACCATTGTCTTGCCACTTTCAGGAACATCTTCTGTGCCTTATGTAATGAAAATCATCCTACAAGTGTGTTCTTCCAAACTATCCATGATTATTCAGATTATGGAGATAAGTATCCGTTTTCGGGCCTTTTAAAGTTTAACAGGGGAGCAACGATAAACAACTTAGACGCCGACGACTACTGTAAAGAGGGACAGATCCATGACGTCAAACGGGTACATGTACATTAACCCTTCTCTTGCTGAGCACGACATGCCCTGTCTTTGCAAACAGTGTAGATCCAGATCAGTTGGCTTCTGAAGAAGCCAACTGATCTGGATCTGCACTGTTTGTCATTAAATATGTGATTTTCTATCAAAAACTGGGATCGAGTAATCTGATTGGCTGGATATTAGAAGTGGTTGTGGCATCTTAATTTATTCAGCATGACAAGGGTTAACTTATGAACCGCTACATAAGAAAACGTACCTTTTGACCACTGCAGCCAACGAAAACTCTCATCAGCCAGCGCATGCGCGCAATCTGATCAGGGTTTTCGTTGTCAGCATGAAAAAACTTTGCATCCTTGGCTGTCCAAAATGCGCTCAGTGAAGGTTCTGGTCAGACTGTGCGAATTCGCAGGCTGATCTGAGTCTTCGCAGGGAATATTTTTATTCGGGATATTTATTTATTTAATTCGGGACTTCAAAATGATTTTGAATTATTGAGAATTTTGAATTATTGGAGTTTGAATTATCGAGGTTCTACTATATATATATATATATATATATATATATATATATATATATATATATATATATATATATATATATATATACAAGGCTAGTTATATAGTTATAAAGGTTGACTTATGAAGCCGAAGCGACATCCAAATAAGCATTCTTTATAAATCTAACGGACCGCCATAGATTTATAAAGAATGCTAGCTGAGATGTGTCTAACGCTTCCGTGTCCTCGGCTGCTCAAAAAGGCCATCAAAGAGCCGTTTAAAACTGTAGCAGACCACTTTCCGTTAAAGGCTCAGTTTTCCTCAAAAATAGACATTTTTTCTTTTTAATCCAAGAAAGGTTTAATAAATTGATATATAGTATTAATACGATCATAAAATGTAGCCTCGGACAGCCTGTAAGATTTCAGTTAGTCTCTCGTTTTTTAAGTGGGTCAAAAATTAAATGATCTTTTATCGTATCTCTGAATTAATGTTGGCAACATTAATTTAGAAATACGATAAAAAATCATTTCATTGCAAGAACGAAATTTTACAGGCTGTCAGGTGCCATACTTTATGCTTGTATTAATACCATATATCGATTTATTAAACCTTTCTTGGATAATAAATGTATCTTTTTGAGGAATATGGAGCCTTTCAGCATGATCTTATCTTGTCAGAAATAAGATAAAAAAGAAGAGAAGATCGTCTACTGCTGTTGTAAATGGCGCTTTAATCTCTAATTATCAAGATATATATTAAATACATCATTACCACAGTAACGTGATCTGATGTTCTGCATCACGTCCCTTGGATATGTTTCAAGATCTCCGGGTGTGATCATGTGTTGTGTAACGTCCACTTGACGTGATAAGGAACGTCAGATCACGTTACTGTAGTAATATGAGTATTTGGTTTTAAATATTATTAATATATTTCTCATCACACGATCCGCAAACGTCACGTGTGATCCTGCGATCTGTAAAATCCTCTTGACGTGATAAGAACATTAAATTAAGTTACCATAGTAATTATGAGTATTATTCTAACATTAAATTACGTTACTGTAGTAATTTAGAGTATTGTAATAACATTAAATTACGTTACTGTAGTAATGATTAGTATTCATATAACATTAAATTACGTTACTGTGGTAATTATGAGTATTGTTATAACATTAAATTACGTTACTGTGTTAATTATGTTATAACATTAAATTATGTTACTGTAGTAAGTATGAGTATTGTTATAACATTAAATTAAGTTACTGATATTACGTTACTGTAGTAATTATGAGTATTGTTATAACATTAAATTACGTAACTGCGGTAATTATGAGTATTGTTATAACATTAAATTACGTTACTGTAGTAATTATGAGTATTGTTATAACATTAAATTACGTTACTGTGGTAATTTAGTATTGTTATAACATTAGATTACGTTTCTGTAGTAATTATGAGTATTGTTTTAACATAAAATTACGTTACTGTGGTAATTATGAGTATTTTTTTCCAAATGCGCGTCATGGAAACGTCACCATGATCAAACTACAATTAATCACATCGATGACGTCGAACGTAAACATTTACTTCTATCTACGTCCGCTGCAAAACCGTTCTTTGGAAAACATTGCAACGATGCCGATTTTCCTTTATGTATCATGTTAGAATTGAAATAATTTTTCTCTGCTGTTAATTATCGCGACTAACGCATGGTATAGTCGGGCAGATGCTAATATTGATTCACCCCGGCTTCGCCGTCGTGAATTGATACTTCGCAATCTGCCCTCCAACATCATGCGTTATTCAACGATAATTCACAGTAGAGAAAACTCATTTCTTAAATATTTGGGTGTTTCCAGATATCCGAATTACACTAGACGCAAATCCTGTGATATCGGAACAGCCACTTGATGTGATAAGAACATCAGATCATGTTACTGTATTGTAACAATAATGAGTATTTATTTACAATATTTGGATTTTCCCAGATATTTGAATCACACTAGACCATATGTAAGGTCATCAGCGAGTATTAAGTAGTCACACTTCGGACAAACAACATGACTAAATCTGAACTGGCTATTCTTTACCCTAGGAGTAGTCATTCTTTTTTTTTTTTTTTTTTTTTTTTTTTTTTCTTCGGGAAATTAAGTTCTCAGAAAAAAGGTACTGATTATACAGTCAGGGATCAAAAGTAATTTCTTGTTTACAAAAAAATGAATAATAATAAATATAATTGCTTATATCTTAATAATGTTCAGATCATTTGAAGGCTGGACGATTCATGTAATATACAGTGTGAATCTCACTGGATTTTTTCTATGCAAACTTGAAAGACAAAGAATTAAATTTTGTATAAGACATTTTGGGCAGTGTTTGAGCGACGTCAACACTGACGTCAATGGAAATCTGCCATTTTTAACATTTCCTCTTTATTTAAATTGTTGTATCTGAGTAGACAGAAATCCGATATTTATCAAAGTCATATATTTTGGACATGTATCATTTACCTTTCCAATCATTACAGAACATCGTATTTTCTTTACTATGTTACACAATATTAAGTGTCTTGTAAACATTAAAATGCATTAAAGTCTTTGAGAAAATATTTTTGTGGAATTACTTATGGCCTCTGACTGTAGTTTATCAACAGAAAAATACCAGTCTTCAAGGCATACGCCTCCCCCACCCACTTGACAAGAAATAGTCTCTTTCAAGATAAACCCTAAAATATCTGAAACATTTTAGAGCTAAAATTTGGACCCCAAACACAGTAAAAACAAACACTTTTACGAGCCTGCGTAGCAGCAACAAATATTAGAGTATCCCAGCCCCTGTGAACTGATCTGCTCCGGTCTGATTTTTGTTGGGCACACATGTCCCAAATTACATTATCACACGTTGTAACCCATCTCTTCCCACATATTAAGAAATAAATACCAATTATAACTATAGTTACATGATCTGATGTTCTTATCACGTCAAGTGGCTGTTCCGAGATCACAGGATTTGCGTCTCGTGTGATGCTGAGATCAGGAAACGTCCAAATATTATAAAATAAACACTCATTATTGTTACAGTACCATAACACGATCTGATGGTCTTATCATGTCAAGTGGCTATTCCGGTGTCACAGGAGTTTTGTTTTGTGTGATCCTTAGATCTGGGAACATCCAAACATTTAAAAATAAATACTCATTATTGCTACAAAACAGTAACATGATCTGATGTTCTTATCATGTTGTGGCTATTCCGATATCACAGGGTTTGCGTCTAGTGTGATCCTGAGATCTGGAAACGTCCAAATATTATAAAATAAACACTTATTATTGTTGCAGTACCGTAACATGATACGATGGTCTTATCATGTCAAGTGGCTGTTCCGAATGAACAGGATTTGCCTCTCGTGTAATCCTGAGATCTGGGAACATCGAAATATTTAAAAATAAATACATTATTGTTACAATACAGTAACATGATCTAATGTTCTTATCACAAGTGGCTGTTCCCATATCACAGGGTTTGCGTCTAGTGTGATTCTGAGATCTGGGAACATCCAAACATTTAAAATAAATACTCATTATTGTTGCAATACCGTAACATGATCTGATATTCTTATCATGCGTCTTGTGTGATTCGGAGATCTGGATATATCCAAATATTTAAGTCTATTAAGAAATAAACACCCATTATAACTATAGTAACATCGTCTGATGTTCTTATCACGACAAGTGGCTGTTCCGATGTCACAGGATTTGCGTCTTGTGAGGTCCTGAGATCTGGAAACGTCCAAATATTATATGTAAATACTCATTATAGTTACAGTACAGTAACATGATTTGATGCTCTTATCACAAGTGGCTGAACCGATATCACTGGGTTTGCGTCTAGTGTGATTCTGAGATCTGGGAACATCCAAACATTTTAGAATAAATACTCATTATTGTAACAATACAGTAACATGATCTGATGTTTTTATCATGCGTCTTGTGTGATTTGGAGATCTGGATACATCCAAATATTTAAATCTATTAAGAAATAAATACCCATTATAACTACAGTAACATGATCTGGTGTTCTCATCATGTCAAATGGCTGTTCCGATATCACAGGATTTGCGTCTAGTGTGATTCTGAGATCTGGGGACATCCAAACATTTAAAAATAAATACTCATTACTGTTACAATACAGTAACATGATCTGATGTTCTTATCATGTAAGTGGCTGTTCCGATATCACAGGATTTGCGTCACGTGTTATCTTGAGATCAGGGAACATTCAAACATTTAAACATAAATACTCAATATTGTTACAATACAGTAACATGATCTGATGTTCTTATCATGTCAAGTGGCTGTTCCGATGTCACAGAATTTGCATTTCGTGTGATCTTGAGGATCTGGAAACGTCCAAATATTATACATAATACTCATTATTGTTACAGTACCGTAACATTATCTGATGTTCTTATCATGTCAAGTACCTGTTCCGATATCACAGGATTCGCGTCACGTGTGATCCTGAGATCTGGGAACATCCAAACATTTAAAAATAAATACTCATTATTGTTACAATACAGTAAGATGATCTGATGGTTTTATCACGTCAAATTAAGGGATAACAAAGTTTTTCTTTAATAAATGTTGTCTCAGTCGATATAAACTTGCAAACTTAGTAGTATATTTGTCTTTTATAGGACGCGTGTCTCGACCTATTTTGTTCTCCTCTAAGACGCCTAATAAACGGCACTTGTGAAGCGACGTTTGCACAAATACGTGGTGTTGAATACCTCTTCACAGCTCGGCTGTATCCAGTAGATGGATGGAGAAACATATTCAATGATGTGTTTACAGTTTTAGGGAGATTATCAGAATGGTTTCAGAATCTATTTTGGAATTTTCCAGAATACGAAAGCTATACGTTGGATTACGATATAGGACTTTGCAGTGTAGATCTTTACTCGACTGCGATAGATAATTGTTCTGTTGACTCTGTTTCCACTTGTAACGAGACCAATATTCATCACTTCTACGAGACTAAAGTAACATTTCAGATAGCGCAATGGCACAGTATTGATGATATTGTTAGACTGGTTTCAGAAATACAGACGTGGCAATTTAATATGTCATTTGATGAAGATATTTATTTATTCAGAATTCAAGAATGGGATTTTGGATACCGAGATCGTCCGTTCTCTTATTCCTTGAAAGACTTTGACAGTTGTGAAATGAGCGCAAAACAAGTCAGGTTAACTAGGCAGAAGACATGTCCATTAGTTTCACTGTCCTTGTCTGATCATGACTGCTTTGAGGACAACGTTGGACTGACCTGTCCATCTCAAAATATTACAGTGCGCGCTGGCAACTTCTTTTTCAGCAGCAACTATTCAAATATTTCAGTTTGCTCTGATGTTTATTTAGAAAAATTCACAGCAAAATCATCAGGTCATGCAACAACCTCTTCAAATGTTGCGATTATACTTTCTATAGCATGTTGTACGATATCGTTACTGTGTCTTTTATTATCTTTTCTCACTTTCTGCCTGTTTCCAAGACTTAGAACAGTACCAGGTAGAAATAATATGGCACTTATATTAAGTTTGATAATTGCTCAAATGTTATTTCTTGTCAGCAGCTTTGGTCATTTAAAGCGTGGATCAAACGCGTGCAAAATTGTTGGGTTGTTGACACATTTCTCTTGGCTTGTGACAGTATTTTGGATGAACGTCTGTACTTTTCATGCCTTTAGGGTATTTACTGGAATGAACCGAACTATTGGAAGCGGCCGGAAAACATTTCTGGCGTACTCTGCTTACACGGTTGGTTTGTCTGTCTTACCTGTCTTAACAAATATAATAATATCTACATTATAATCAGATGACTTTGGTTATGGAAATCCTTCTTGCTATATCAGCTCAGAGAAAATGGTTGGCTTTACATTTGGGATACCAGTTGGATTTGTAATCATAACAAATTTGATCATGTTTCTGATTTTTATTGTAAAAGTAAAACGAGCTCCTACTGTAAACAAAGACGTTAAAAATGAGAGAAATGACATCATTATATTTGCGAAATTATCTTCTCTAACAGGGTTTACTTGGATCTTTGGCTTCATATACTCATGGACTGACCTTGAAGTGTTTTCCTGCTTGTTTATCGTGTTGAATGCGTCGCAAGGTGTCTTTCTATTCCTGTCCTTTGTTTGCAATAGGCGGGTGTTTGACATGTACCGGAATAGGTCGTTTGGTGTGACGTCAACCAGTAACACGTATAAAACACGTGTCACGGATGTAATGAAATCAAAATCTGCTGAAGAAAAAGTTTAACCTTTACCACTCTCTGGGCATATTCAGCAGACGACAAATGAGCGACATTTTTATTATTTTTTCCCAGAAAACAGAATTTGACATTTCATGCAAATTGTCTCTATTGGAGACAATTTGTATGAAATGTCAGATTTTGTTTTCTGGAAAAATAAGAAAAAAATATTTTAATATGTCGTCTGTTGAAAATTTTTCCCAGAGTGCTAAGCGGATGAATTTTCAGGAAGTCGTTTTTTACCTGACGCTTTACATAGTAGTAAAACTGCAAACTTTTTGTCATGATTTAATGCGAAACCTTTTGACGTAACCATCTATAAACAAAACGCTTTATTTCTTTTATTGCTTTTAAAAAGATCGAATATTTTCATTTTCCCCATGTAATTATGCAGAAAACGATAGGGTATGTAAATGTAATGCAGATTTTTAAAAAGTTTCACGTGTTCAAATTTTCTGAGATTTTCACAATATTGTCATGAAACGTCATTCATTAAAAATTAGCAAAGGAATGTACAAATATATTTTCTTAGATAAAATGTTTTAAACAAAATCACTTTATTACAAAAATTGCATAGGCCAGACCAATTTTTGGCCATAAGTTTAGAGTAAATAGATCTAGTTAAGAACAAAACCCGGAAACACAAAAGACAAAATGATACTGGTGGTTAATCAGAACAAATAGTTTCAAATAAAACAAGAAAACTTTCATCACGAAAACTTGCCTATATAATTTTGACCCCCTTAAACCCCACTTTTATATAGTAAAGCTGGGGTTTACAGGGGTATACATTATTTTTCTTATTTCTGCTCAAAAACATAGATTGTGGGTACTCGTTAGAACCGCCTCGGCGAGGCGGTTCTAACGAGTACCCACAATCTATGTTTTGAGCAGAAATATGGAAAAATATTAGAGTTTTTCATCTGAAAATGTTCAGGATTTGGAGGTGAAATTTTCTATATATTTGCATAGGCGTGTTTTCGTAATGGATGCAAAGCATCAATACGCCAGGAAACTAATCTGTCATGCATTAATAGCTCCCTATAGATCGTAGTATAGTGGAAAATGTTATAATTTATGAAAGGTTGTAATTATATAAATTATCGCAATACTCAACGATAAAAAAATTATAGACATTATCAGAGCTATGTAAAAAATCAACTATGATTGTGTTTTCTAGCCCGCATACATAATTACATGTCGCCATCCATAGCCTAGGCCGAACATATCAGAAATCATATATGTAGCATTGACTGGTTCCCTCACCCTATAGCTCAATAGTTCGCTTATAGAACACAGGAAACCAGTTTATATATATGTTTCGTTCTTTTCTCCACTCATAACGTTTTCCTTCGGCCCAAATCTTTCCATGCTTGAATATCAAATTAAACTGTGTTATTAAACCAGCTTATAATCCGTTCGATTTGAGAATGCATATTTCCAATCGTAAACAAAGAAAAATATCTTTTGATTCTTCTTCGTAGTACGACGAAAAAAAAAAAACGAAATGAAAAAATTCAAACATGCAACAGCAACAAGCTCATTTCAGGTCGAATGGTCAAATTGGGGCTCCTACGGGAAAACTGCTCATTTCACTTTTAAATGAGCAAAACCCGCATTGCTACATTCATTCTACACAGTATTTCCCATTTTTTTCACTATGTTACCAATAGCACAGTTCTCTGCTACAAAAGTGTGACTTTGAATAATAATAAAAAAGTGGGGGTGAATAGTTATATTTAACCCCACTAAAAACCCCATAAAACTGGAAGAAAGCCGATGTTCTCCGAATGCATACACATTTTACAAAAACAACCTCAAATAGATACGCCGGGCTCCAGACCAGCGTAAATAAAACGCCAAGCAAAAAAAAAAAATCTTTCCCAAGTGCTGTCGAAAGTAGTAGATTTTCCGCCATTTAGTACAAGGGAAGCAGTTTTTGACTTCCTGTTTGTTTGTCTTCCTACACACCAAGTCCCTTCTGGAAAGGAGTCTGCTCTTAAAGGAAATTATTTGCTCCCAAGGCGAGCAAATTCTTTCCTATTAGGGTATACCATTTTAAGATGGGAGACAAAATAATTTCGAAAGAGTTACCTCCCCTAAAGTGTATCAATTTCCCTAAAGGGGTCCATATTACACATGCTTCAATTTGCCATCAAAGCCACAAATAACGCACCCGCAAATTTTAAATGCTTAGCACTCTGGGTAAAAAAAAAAAATCAGCAGCAGACGACATATTGAAATATTTTTCTTATTTTTCCGAGAAAGCAGGTTTTGTCTTCATGCAAATTGTCTCCAGTGGAGACAATTTGCATGAAATTTCAAATCCTGCTTTCTCGGAAAAATAAGAAAAAATGGTATTGATTCTCTTTACTGAATTAGCCAAGAGAGTGTTAAAGGTCAATTCATGTAGTTTTCTTCTTTGTTCGTGTGTCGGTGGTTTCATAATAGTTTTGTTTTTGGTTGTTGTTGTTTTTGTTTTGTTTTTTTTGTTGTTTTTTTTTTTTTTTTTTTTTTTTTTTTGGGGGGGGGGGGGGGGGGTGGGGGGGGTTGTGTGTGCCGTGTGTGGTTTTTTTTTTTTTTTGTTTTTGTTTTTTTGTCATTGACTGCTCCTCATCTCTTCCTTTGGTGCTTCGGGAAGCATTACGAGAACACGCCTATTCAAATATATAGAAAATTTCCCCACCAAAAACTGAAAGTTTTCAGCTAAAAATTCTGATATTTTTCATATTTCTGCTCAAAACATAGATTGTGGGTACTCATTAGAACCGCCTCGCCGAGCATAGATTGTTGGTACACATTAGAACCTAATGACTACTCACTATGCTTTTTGATTGTGGTTACTCGTTAGAACCGCCTCGCCGATGCGGTTCTAATGAGTACTCACAATCTATGTTTTTGAGCAGAAATAATAAAAATAATGTATACCCTATTAAACCACAGTGTTTAATTGTGTAAAAATTATATTATATATAGACATGTTTTCGTGCTTTCGTGATTTCCCTGGTATATATTTCTTAGAAATTCTACTGGAAACTTTCAAATGTATTCAAACTTTCCAGTGTACATTGCCACTGTATATATCAAGAGACATAGTCAGTGTCATACACAAACTATTCTTTCAGATCTATGAAAACACGCAGCAGACACCCAGTTAGAACGGTAGCCATCATGAAAACATGCCTCTACAATTTTGACCCCCTTAAACCCCACTTTTATATAGTAAAACTGGGGTTTACATGGGTGTTCATTATTTTTCTTATTTCTGCTCAAAAACAAAGATTGTGGGTACTCGTTAGAACCGCCTCGTCGAGGCGGTTCTAACAAGTACCCACAATATATGTTTTGAGCAGAAATATGAAAAAATATTAGAATTTTTATCTGAAAATTTTCATTTTTTGGTGGTAAAATGTTCAGTACATTTGAATAGGCATGTTTTAGTAATGATGGGTTCGAGGCTGCAAAAGTGTGGAACAGCCTCCCGAATGAGTTGGCAAACGTGTCTAAATATAAAGATTTCGGGAGGCTCCATCACAAAAAAATGCCTATATAATTTTGACCCCCTTAAACCCCACTTTTATATAGTAAAACTGGGGTTTACGGGGGTATACATTGTTTTTCTTATTTCTGGTCAAAAACATAGATTGTGGGTACTCGATAGAACCGCCTTGCCGAGGCGGTTCTAACGAGTACCGACAATCTATGGTTTGAGCAGAAATATGAAAAAAATATCAGAGTTTTTTACCTGAAAAATTTCGGCTTTTTGGAGGTGAAATTTTCTATATATTTGAATAGGCATGTTTTCGTAATGCGTTCGCATCTGGACTGGTCCTGAATGCAGCTTTGCCGAATGCCGCAGTTAAGGAATGACTAGTTTAAAGCTAGTTTGTTAAAATTTTCAGTGGTTACAACTGTTTTAGTTTTAATCTAAACACATTTGCATGTTTTTAATTTTTCCTTTTTTTTTTATTACAAGTTCAGATGTTGTCAAAGTCATCGCTTCCATAAACAAGAGGCCAATGGGCTACGATTCGCTCACCTGAGTAAAAAAGCCATTGCATATCTGCAGATGCAATGCAACATCACAGCAACTAGGACACAGATTTGACCGTGTCGTAAAAAAATTGAAGGTCATCCTAGGATCATCAGTTCAACAAACTTGGTAGACCTAGAGTCCCCGATGCTATATAGCAAGATTCAGTTTCAAAACTTTCTTGGCTCTTGATATGGATTTTTAAGTGTTTTTATCATGTATGTTGTTCAATCTGCAGAATCATTTGAACAAATTGTTAATACCCCTTCGACATGAGGCCCCATGTGAAATCTAGTAAAAATAGGTCAATCGCTTTCAGAGAAGAAGACATTTGATGATTATACGATTTTATACATGTGTATAATCAAGGGGCAAGGGGCAGATAGACCCCCTCTCCCCACAACAGGGGACCGGGGGGGTGACAAAATTTTGATTATAACTGAAAACTTTTTCTACTATAATTACATTGTATGTTTCTGCCATTAGTTAACACATTTTGAGAAACTGTTGTTGTTGTTTGTTTTTTTTGTTTTTGTTGTTTTTTTGTTTTTTTTTTTTGTTGTTTTTGGTTTTTTGTTGTTGTTTTTTTTCAACAGTTTCCCCATACAAATGTATGGAGACGCAAATTTGACCTTGTCTTAAAACGGCTAAAGGTCAACCTACGATCATCATTTGAACAAACTTGGTAAACATTGAGTCCCCGATGCTATTTACAAAGTTTCAGCCTCAGAGCTCATTTGTTTCTGGAGAAGAAGATTTTTAAGTGTATGCCATATAGGCATGGCGGCTATCTTAACGAACCGCGACTATTTATATAAATTTTCAATCCCCCTTCGACAGAAGGCTCCACATGAAGTTTGAAGAAAATTGGCCAAGGAGTTTCATAAGTCGTTCAAAGGTCTGGACGGACAGACGGACGGATGGCAAGTGATTACAGTAGCTAAATCCTGAGCCTTTGGCTCAGGTGAGCAAAATGCCTTTCTTTATTAGGGATAGTCTGCCTTTTTCGTAGGGTTTTTTGTTGCGAATTTCATTGATGGTGCTAAAAAACCAAATTGTTGTTTGATTTTTTTAGGTGTAAGTGACGAATGCGTATAAATGAGGAAACTGTAAACAAATGGAATATCAATACGCCATCGTTGTTGCTTCTAGTGAAATTTCTGCCAATGAAGGCATGCTTCTCGTAAGTATTGGCTTCTGTCAATTATCTTGCAAGGTGTCGAAATCTGTTATTTCAGTGCCTTTGGCGCTTTGATTGTAGTAGGAACAAGCAGTAATTGTGGACACACAGAAAGTCCATAGAGCGCAGCAAAAACTTTGATCTGACTACGCGAACGCACTGCTGACTTGAGTCTGCAAATTTTCCGCCATTTCTGACAAGGGAGACAACTTTTAGGACTTTCTGTTTGCTTCCTTGCTTTCCTATACATATATTCCTTTCTGAAAATGGGTCCACTCTAATGGGATAAATTTGCTCCAAGGGAAGGGGGCGGAGGGGGAGGGGAGAAGGGATAAAAAAAACAATTTTGACAAAGTTGTCTCCTTTGAAAGGGTTTCAGTTTCCCTTAAAAACACTTTCAGTGTATGTACGTGTATGTTTGTGTTCGTTTCTGTAGTTGTTTGGAACTGGGGTCACTATAATTATATATGTATTATATGCATTATATAATAATATATTATTTAATAGGCATAAACATCATTAGAGCCGGGATAAAACATTTACTTCCAGATTGCATGTGCGCCCAGCAAAGACGCAGACAGCCTGATCAGAGTCTTCGCTGTCCGCATGAGCACGCTTTGGATCCTTGCTTACCCACAGAGTACCCCACGAAGACGCTGATCAGACTGCGCGGACGCGCAGTTTGATCTGAGTCTTCGCTGGGCGCACTTGCAATCTTTGTAGGAAAAGCTGTGCCCCGGCTCATAACAAAACAGAGTAATCGAAATACCTGCACATATTGTACTTCCGTTTTCTTTACGAAGAACACGATCTGCAGTACAGCGCATGAGCGAGTAGCGAAGACCCAGATCAGCGTGTACATCATGGCAGTCTGGGTCTGTACCTTTGTTGTTCCTCTGGAGGCAGACCGGATCTTGTACTCTACAATGGAACAGCGAAGACTTTGATCAGGTTGCGCAGCAGGATATACAGTCTGACCTAGGCCTTAGCTGTTCGCACATGCGCACTGACTCGTTGTTTGCATGACGCGGCACAATTAAGATGCATCGATATGCTTTCAGGGGAGACTATCAAAACGGTTTTGCCTACCTTCTGAAACGTGGTGTACTCTAAAAGGAAAGAGTTTGCTCCCCTTCCTCCCTATGTAAAGGAGTCGACTCTAAAAGGAAAAAAATGCTCCCAGGAGAGCAAATTCCTTCTTTTTGGAGTAGACCCTTTTCAGAAGGGGCTTGGTGTGCAGTAAAGCAACCAGGAAGTCACAAAAGTTGTCTCCCTTGGCAAAAAGGGTGGAAATCTACTAAGTTTGTCCAGTTTCCTTGAATTTCGGAATGTCGTCTGCTGGAGTACAAGTACTATCGTACCAACGTTGCTGGAGGAAATAACATCGCTTTTTCATTTGGGTATTTCACATTTTTATGTCCTTGAGGAATAAATGGGTCAATCTGAAATTAAAAGGAAGCAAGTGGATAGAGATCATCAGCAATTTCAGTACTTTACGATAGACAGAGGTACAATAGACATGATCTTTACAGCACGACAGCTTCAAGAAAAATGCCAGGAACAGAATGTGGACCTCTACATGACCTTTGTCGACCTTACCAAAGCATTTGACACAGTCAGTCGTGAGGGACTTTGGAAAATGATGGCAAAGTATGGCTGTCCTGCCAAATTTATAGCAATGGTGCGGCAGTTCCATGATGGTATGCTTGCAAGGGTCCAAAATGATGGCGAGTTTTCTGATCCATTTCCTGTGACAAATGGAGTTAAGCAAGGCTGTGTACTAGCTTCAACACTGTTCAGCATGATGTTTTCTGCAATGCTTACAGATGCTTTCCAGGATGGTGACAATGGTATATCTATTAGGTATCGCTTTGATGGGAAACTTTTCAACCTAAGAAGGTTGCAAGCTAAATCTAAGGTGCAGCCAGAGGTGCTAGACGAGTTCCTCTTTGCTGATGACATGACAAATGGTGCTCCAACAGAAGAGAAAATGCAAAAAGGTGTGGATCAAGTATCTGATTCATGTGACAGCTATGCTCTCATAATCAGCATCAAAAAGACTGAGGTAGTATATCAGCCAGCTCCTGGAAAGCCTTACAAGGAGCCTATCATCACAGTGAAAGGTCAACGACTGCAAGTGGTAGACAAGTTCACCTACCTTGGAAGCACATTGTCTGGAGTTGTGCACATTGATGATGAAGTCAATGCTAGAATTGCCAAAGCTAGTGCAGCATTTGGCCGGCTACGTGGAAGTATTTGGGACCGAAGTGGAATCAGACTTGACACAAAGCTGAAAGTATATAGATCGGTGGTGCTGCCAACACTATTATACGCATGCGAAACTTGGACAGTTTACCAACGGCATGCCAAAAGACTGAACCACTTCCACACATGCTGTCTTAGAAAACTTCTAAAGATCAAGTGGCAAGACAGGATTCCAGACACAGAAGTCCTGAAAAGGGCAGGGATGCAGAATGTACATACTCTTCTGAAACTGGCACAGTTAAGATGGACAGGCCATGTTACCAGAATGCCTGATGAACGTTTGCCAAAAAAAAAAATCCTCTATGGAGAACTACAAGTTGGAAAACGCTCCCATGGTGGTCAGAAGAAGCGATACAAGGACACCCTCAAAGACTCCCTTAAAGACTTCAACATACCAACAGAGTCATGGGAACAGATTGCACAGGATCGTACAAAATGGCAAGACCTCATTAGAAAGGGAGCTGGTGAATACGAAGCAAAAAGAATCAGCGAAGCTGAGCAGAAACGTGCACAGCGGAAAGCCAGAGCTAAGGCATCACCAACAGAGCTTTCTTCCTCAGACCTCTCTTGTTCTATCTGCAATAGGCAGTTTTGAGCTAAGATTGGTCTCATCAGCCATCTTAGAACACACATATAATAACACATCACACAGTTAATTAGGATTGGTCATTGTCAGTAATGACAGACGAACATCACTTTACGATGCTCAACGCACGAAAAGGGCCCTTTTGCAATTTGCGGACAGTGCAGGCCCTGATCAGCCTACGCATTTGCGCAGGCTGATCAGAGCCTTCGTTACCCGCTTATAGAATCAATTGATATTGTAGTATATGTCGATGAACAGATCAGACTGCAAAGGTGCGCATGCTCATCTGAACCTTCGCAGTTCGCATATGGCATAAGGGCCTCTTTCCCACATCGAGTAAGCCAGCAGCGGAGATAGTGATGTTCCCATTTAACAGCGATGCAGTTAACGCTTGGCATGCTGGGTAAAAAATCAGCAAACGACAATTTGAAATATATTTCATATTTCTCCCAGAAAGTAACTTTGACATTCCATGCCAATTGTCTCTTCAGGAGGCAATGTGCATGAAATTTCAAAACATGGTATCAGGGAAAATTAAGAAAACTGTTTCAAAATGTCGTCTAGTGAAATTTTTACTCAGCATGCTTCCCAGTAAGCATTCGTTATAAATCTATAGTGGGCCGTTATCGGCCCGTCAGGGTAGCTGACGGGCCGATAACGGCCCGCTGTAGATTTATAACGAATGCTAGCTGGGTAAGACTTATACACTACAGCTACTCAGTGCTTGGTTTTATGCCCTGGTTATATTTCTTCCTTCATTTTCCCATTATGAACCTGGGCCCACTATGAACCTGGGCCCAGGTTCACAATCATTCCTTAAGTTAAGTTCAACCTAATTTTGAGGGCTGAGATTTGCACAACATATTTTGACTTTTCACATAAAAGAAATTGATAAGTTCTATTGAACAAACAGACAACCATTCATTTTCGTTGACTTTTAATACCTCATATCGTGTATTAAAATTTCGGACCTTAAGTTAGGATACACCTTAACCCTAAAGAATGATTGTAAATCTGGACCCTGAACAACAAGACATGCACCGTAATCATCCTAACTATTGGTACAGAGATGCCTGAGCAAACAGTGAAGATCTTGATCAGACGCCGCGTTCTGCGACGCCTGATTAGGGTCTACACCTTTTGCCACTCGTGTAGCAGTTTAAAACACACCAACAGGTGGTAAAATGGAATTGTTAAAATATTAAAACAAATATGGTAAGAAGTTACGTTGCCCTAATATTTATGCTAAATATAGGATGTGTTTATTTATTGTAATTATGCATGGGAATTGGGTATACCCCTTTTTTATCTTACGGTCTAAATAAATATACTTGCTTTAGAGTTGTCTCAATTATGATTACTCTAGAATTTTTAAAATTGATAACAAATGTCGAATATATCTTTTTGTTAAGCTGTTAATTTGGTTGGTTCATGTCTTGTCTCGACTTGGCCCTGAGCCTTTCCCTTGCCGAGTTCGAAGGACGCAGCGTGCTGTTTGGACATTGTTTCCGCAAAATGCCTCCCGTCCCCATGCTCTCGGTGAGGTATAGCTTTTTATTTTTGCTCATTGATGCGATGTATGCACTGGCCATCAGTGCAACTGAATTGTGATATCTATCGCAATACGACGATGATAGCAATTTTCTCGAGTTTTTTGCTATTACCAGACGTCTGGCAATAGCATTTTCTTCGACTTTGTGCTATTGCCAGACGGCTCGCAATAGCATTTTTCCCGAGTTTTTGCTATCGACAGATGTCTCGCAATAGACACTCCGTAATTTTAATGACACTCACTGTCAGTGTTACAACTTAAGTTTTAGAGTAGAATAATAACATGGTATATATAGCACGTTATCTGTGATTTACATTATTTTTAAACATCTTACATCATAACAGTACTTATCTGTAATTTTGTATTTTGGTTTCCAATATGTATGATAATAATAGTGTCTCATAAGCCTTTCGAGACTGGGTATCAAATATGTTTTAGTGTATTGTAGTACGTTGTATATATCAGTATATTTGATATGTGAAACTTTAATGAACCATTACTTACTTATGACTTTTATAATTGATAAAAGCAAAAACAGTGTACGTGTGCAGCCAAATCAATTCTTTGTTTTATATCCATATGTATTTACACGTTTCGGATAACGACTTTTCCTCTAAAATAATCGGGCAGACAGGCTTGAGAGAACAGTGAATACCCAGATCAGCCGGCGCAAAACGCTGCGTCTTATTAAGGTTTACGCTGTTTGCAACTCATCCTGCAATTTACGTCGCATTGACAAGCAGTAAAATGGACCTGTTCAAAGTTTAGGATAAGTATGGTAAGGAGTTAAAATATGGCCGCATCATGCAAAGACGTGTCTTTGGGCATTTTCATTCTATAGTATCCAATTATTCTGTTTGCGGAAAGTGAAGGCCCTGATCAGACTGCGAATACGCAGTCTCATCTGGGCCTCGCTGTCCGCATATGTCCGAAGACGCGTTTTCGCATGGCACGGCCCTTATAATGAAGCCCGCACGGCATTTAGCAGTCAGATCCCAACTGGCCCGCTGAATGAAGTGTTTGGCTTGTTATATATATTTTTTCAGGTAAGTCCATTATTTTATAATTGTTAATATTTGCCTATTTTAACTTTCCACGTGACTAAATGACTAAATGCACAGAGTCTGTAATTACTTTTAGCTTCGCATAAAGTAGGATTTTTAAAAATATCTCGATTTATACCTGATGGAATTTCAAATAAAACGCAGAGTACGCGGAAAATCAAGCTCTTTCTGGTGGTGTAAGCGCTATTTTGCAATCTGGTTTGATTCTCGAGAACTTTCGGAGAATGTGTTTTTTTTTGTTTTTTTTTTGTTTGTTTGTTGTTGTTGGTTTTTTTTGTTGTTGTTTTTTTCGTCAAAATTCACGTACATTGTCCCGGAAGCCCAGATTGACAGCAAAAACATTCTTCGAATGTTCTCGAGAATTAGACCAGATCGCAGAATAGCGCTTAAACTACCAGAAAGAACTTGATTTTCCGAGTACTCAGCGCTTTATTTGAACAAAATTCCATTTGCTATAATTAGAAATATTCTAAAAAAATCCTACCTTATGCGGAGCTAAAAAAAATAACAAACTCCGTGCACCTAGTCATTTGGTCACGTGGATTCTAAATAACTGTTAATACTTTGTTGCGACTTGTGTGGCGGCCGTAAAACGTCTCCCTGTACTTCATCATAGGGCAGATTATATTTTTATTTCCTTTGGGATCATTGAGCCCTTTCTGGTTACTTTGAAAATTGCATTACGAAAACACGCCTATTCAAATATATTGAAAATTTTACCAGCAAAAACTGAAAGTTTTCAGATAAAAATTCTGATGTTTTTCATATTTCTGCCCAAAACATAGATTGCGGGTACTCCTCGCCGAGGCGGTTCTAACGAGTACCCACAATCTATGTTTTGAGCAGAAATATGAAAAATAATGTATACCTCTGTAAACCCCAGTTTTACTATATAAAAATGGGGTTTAAGGGGGTCAAAATTATATAGGTATGTTTTCGTTATGAATACCGCTTAAGCCGGTGTTAGGGGACGTATACAGCCCCAAACTACACTGCTTGACATGAAGAGACCTTATAAACCTAATCACCGAGTTTCATTGTTTTGTGTGTTCTTTGTTTCCAAAGACAACATTTTAGATTTTTATTTTTAAGTGTCAGGCATACTTACAAGAAATATTCTTAATTTTTTTAAATTTATTTCTGTTATTTTTTTCTGTTTAAAAATAACTATTATTTGTCAAACAAATAGTGTGTACTGTTATTCATTGTTATGATCCAATAGCAGAGGCAATTAACAGTACATTGAACGATATATCATTACGAAAACACGCCTATTCAAATATGTAGAAAATTTCACCTCCAAAAACTGAAAATTTTCAGATAAAAAATCTCTGATATTTTTCATATTTCTGCTCAAAACATAGATTGTGGGTATTCATTAGAACCGCATCGGCGAGGCGATTCTAACGAGTACCGCACTCTATGTTTTAGATTGTGAATACTCATTAGAACCGCCTCGATGAGGCGGTTCTAACGAGTACCCACAATCTATGTTTTGAGCAGAAATAAGAAAAATAATGTATACCCCTGTAAACCCCAATTTTACTATATAAAAGAGGGGTTTAAGGGGGTTAAAATTATATAGGTATGTTTTCGTGGTGTAAAATAAATAAAACCGACGATATTGTCTTTTAGTAACTTATTGTTCTAAAACGAAAAGTTGCTAAATCACCGGAACGGTGTTAGACACGTCTTATTTCATATTTGCTATAAATATGCAATGTATCTATTGAAGAAAATAGATTCAGTTTAATCATTAATCTTATGTATCATGTATTGGACCGCGACAGGCGAAAAATGTCTTCGAACATGCGCAAAATGCACATTTATCCATAGTGTCCAATGATTCTGTTAGCGGACAACGAGGGCCCTGATCAGACTGCGCGTATGCGCAGGCCACAAATACTTTGGGTCAGGAGAGCTTTCTTGCAGTTAGTAGAGCGGATGGTCCAAAACTGATCTTTTGGATTTTTTCTCTTTATTATGCCCCCAACTTCGAAGAAGTTGGAGGGGCATATTGCTTCTGGGACGTTTGTGCGTGCGTGCGTCCGTCCGTCCGTGCGTCCGTGTGTCCGTCCGTCCGTTACACTTTTTGATGCATAGTATAACTTTTGAACCGTGCATGGTAGGGTTTTGAAATTTCATATATGGATTCTTCATGAAAAAATAGTTGACATGTATTTTTTCCCATCAGGATTATGCCCCTTTCCTGAGTTATGGCCCTTTGAAAAAATATAGATGAAATCTTGTCAGCAAAATATCCCAAAAGCTATTGAAGCTAGAGCCTTGAAATCTGGTGAATAGAGTGGTATTGATGAGTAGATGACCTGATCAACTTTTGAATAAATTCTAAAAAATACTTCATGAGTTATGGCCCTTTATAACTTCGGGCATTTTTACATTGCACACTTTAAGACGCATAGCATAAGTTTTGAACTGTGCATGCTAGGGTTTTGAAATTTCATATATGGATTCCTCATGAAAAAATAGCTGATACATATATATTTTCTTATCAGGATTATGCCGCTTTCCTCAGTTATGGCCCTTTGAAAAAATATGGATGAAATCTTGTCAGCAAAATATCTCAAAGGCTATTAAAGCTATAGCCCTGAAACCTGGTGAATAGATTGATATTGATGAGTAGATGACCTGGTTAACTTTTGAATAAATTCTTATAATTACTTCATGAGTTACATGTATGCCCTTTATAACTTTGGGCATTAATACATCGCACACTTTTTGATGTATAGCATAAGTTTTGAACTGTGCATGCTAGGGTTTTGAAATTTCATATTTAGATTTCTCATAAGAAAATAGCTGACACATATTTTTTTTCTTATTAGGATTATGCCCCTTACCTGAGTTATGGCCCTTTGAAAAAATATGGATGAAGTCTTGTCAGCAAAATATCTCAAAAACTATTAAAGCTAGAGCCTTGAAATTTAAGGTAAAAATTGGTAGCGATGAGTAGATGACCTGATTAATTTTTTAATTAATTCTGGAAAGTACTTCTTGAGTTATCGTCCTTTGTCAGTTTGGGCATTTTTACATTGCACACTTTTTGATGCTTAGCATGGATTTTGAACTGTGCATGCTAGAGTTTTGAAATTTCACGTATGGATTCCTCATGAAAAAATAGCTGACACATATTTTTCCCCATCAGGATTATGCCCCTTTCCTGAGTAACGGCCCTTTGAAGAAATATGGATGGAATCTTGTCAGCAAAATATCTCAAAACTATTGAAGCTAGAGCCTTGAAATTTAAGGAATGGATAGGTAGCGATGATAGATGACTTGATTAACATTTTAATAAAAATTCTGAAAAGTACTTCTTGAGTTATGTCCCTTTGTCATTTTGGGCATTTTTACATTGCACACTTTTTGATGCATAGCAAAAGTTTTGAACAGTGCATGCTAGTTTGAAATTTCATATATGGATTCCACATGAAAAAATAGGTGACCCATATTTTTTTTTCTATCCGAATTGTCTCACATTTTAGCGTTATTTCCCTTTAAATAATATAACATTGAAATCTCGTATATTTGTACTGTTGTTAATGCATGGGCAAGCAGTGTTGGAGTCAAACAGTGTTAGAATCAGGCAGTTGGGGGCATAGTGTTTTACAAACACCAGCTCTAGGTTTTCTCTTTATTTTTGCATTTTATCATACTTGAACAACACCTTAAGTCATACAAATGGTTGTGTCACGTCTAGAAAGCGTTTGAAAATGATGATGTTTTATGGATAGAATATAACTACCACAAGATAAACAACTTCGACGAGATCAATTTTGAACCCGCTCCAGGTTAACAGCGCTGTGCCTTCCAAATCCAAAACAACCATGCAAATTACTTACATCCCTCGATTCTGCAATCATTCACCTTTACGCTGATATGGATGTCCTTACAAAAGTTTCTTGAGTTCTTCCAATTTCCGACGGAAACTTCCTCAAATGCAAGCAATCTGTCGTCTTCCACATCAAAGTGCGACCTGTTTCCCGGCTTATTTTACAAATCGCCGTGAAACCTGGAAAACCCGCATTTTCTTGTTTCCCAGGGTTCTCGTCGAAGTTGTTTTATCTTGTCGTAATTATATCCTATCCATAAAATATCATTATTTTCAAACGATTTCTAGACGGTAAATATATATATAGTTTAGATCCTGATGAGACGGCTCGTCTCATCTGGAGCTATACTGTTTGCAAATTTCTAAGGAGGAAAGGGGTAATATTGGTATAGTAATGCGTATTTGATATGAAATGTTGTTAACAAAATATTGATCAAATAAAATAAGGCAACATATACATACATACTGATTAATCATTTTAGCCCTGCAGACCAATATATATATATATATATATATATATATATATATATATATATATATATATATATATATATATATATATATATATATATATATATATATATATATATATATATATATTTTCAAAAGGTATAGATCCTGATGAGACGGCAGTAGGGCGGCTCTATACTACTGACGCTCATAATCTCATCCGGATCTATACTGTTTGCCATTTTGTTTTGATATTTTACCGAGACCCATATTTGGAACAATGGTTCTGACCAGATTTAAAATGGAAGAATCCATTTTAGAAATTCAGGGATGAAAGGGTTTATACAGTAGCAACTGTGTTCGTTTTACACTAATGATCGTTTAGCATATTTTAGGATATTTATAATTAAAATTTGATAGAATAAAGAGCCATGAATCCAAAATCATAACAAAATGCTATAATATATTTATGACCATCGATTACATATAGCTTTTAATTTTACAAATTTTACATATAATATTTGGTTCATAAGTATATTTATTTGCTTCGTCGCATTCAAAAGAGAATATCAAACAACGCAGAGTAAATGGTTAATCTGTTAAGTCATCAAACGTATGAACTTAGTGCACAACGACCATCAATGCTATTTAAGTAAGTGGTTACTTCTAAGTATACCCTAACTAAAGTAATAGGCAAACTTCTGCCAAAGAAAGTGGTGGAGACTGCCTCAGGGAGCGACGCTTATGACTACACTTCAAAACTTTCTACATGAGTTCAATTTGAGAAGCAAGACTAAAGTCAACACAAATAACACTGCTTAGGTTCGACAGCCTAGCGCTAACGAAGAAAAACCCACAACACTAATTCCAGGTCCGCATCAATGTGAGTCTGTGGTCAACATACCAAAATCGTATTCCGGAAAATCATCAAGTCGATATAAACAAAGACAAAATTAGGAATGTTCAGACGGACAGACATGGTCCCAAAATAAATGGGGTGTAATTAGGCGTCCATGAAAAGTAAGCATTCAAAGACGAGATTTGACGGACAAAGATGTGCAACTATCGCCAACAAACCCGCCGCCACCAAATCTACTCAAACAACTAAATCAAACAACCGTAGCAGATAACGTCTTCTCAATGCAGTCACCGGTCTTCATGACGTCACACAATCCGACACCAATATCAGCTGCTGACTC
Organism: Anodontia alba; assembly: GCA_964016985.1. Taxonomy (NCBI): domain Eukaryota; kingdom Metazoa; phylum Mollusca; class Bivalvia; order Lucinida; family Lucinidae; genus Anodontia; species Anodontia alba. The sequence continues at coordinate 35,342,182 of OZ024823.1, forward strand.
GACACATTCTACTGTGCAAACAACCGACGTGATCAATAGGACACCCGACCAGGAGCAAAACGGTGCAAACAACCGACGTGATCAATAGGACACCCGACCAGGAGGAAACGGTGCAAACAACCGACGTCATCAATAGGACACCCGACCAGGAGGAAACGGTGCAAACAACCGACGTGATTAATAGGACACCAGACAAGGAGGAAACGGTGCAAACAACTGACGTGATCAATAGGACACCCGACCATGGGGAAACGGTGCAAACAACCGACGTGATCAATAGGACACCCGAACAGGAGGAAACGGTGCAAACAACCGACGTGATCAATAAGACACCCGACCAGGGGGAAACAACCGACGTGATCAATAGGACACCCGACCAGGGGGAAACGGTGCAAACAACCGACGTGATCAATAGGACACCCGACCAGGGGGACACCGTGCAAATAACCGACGTGATCAATAGGACACCCGACCAGGGGGAAACGATGCAAACAACCGACGTGATCAATAGGATACCAGACCAGGAGGAAACTGTGCAAACAACCAACGTGATCAATAGGACACCCGACCAGGGGGTAACGGTGCAAACAACCGACGTGATCAATAGGACACCCGACCAGGGGGAAACGGTGCAAACAACCGACGTGATCAATAGGACACCCGACCAGCGGAATCGATACGACGACACACAAGCCCACTTATACTACCGACAGCCACCGCTGGGATCAACGATCGGCAACAGCCATAAACGACGACGGCTACAGGAAGTGTTTTCGACGGACAGTCTTTAAGTGAGTTTGCTCGTGCAACACTACCAGAGACTGTTTAAACGATTTCGGTGTCACAATCTGTAAGTAGAAATATTCAGTCAAGAAGTGCATTCCTGACGTCTACAAGTGAGCAAGAAAAAAGACAGCGAAGTAAGAAAATGAAGTTTTCTCTTAAGCTTGATAAATTTCCTGGGGCATGCGATGCTGAACAAAGTCATGGCTTTTGAAATTTGCTCAATACTGCATGTGTTATTTTATAGACGATAGAACCAAAACAAACATATTCTCATTCCATTTACAAAACTACGCCAAAATGTGGGCAAATTCTCTTTCTAATGATATTCAAAATGATTGGAGCATGTTAAAATCTATTAGCTTTATCAAACGTTTTACTGACGACAAAAACGCCATCGATTTGTCTATTCTTCAAATGACACAAAATTTAAATGAAACAATTCTAGAATATTTGAGCAAACTACAGAAGACTGCAAGTTTAAAAAATGAAGAAATGATGTAGATTTTCTTGTTAGCTATTGTTCTATTGTTGTTAATGGTCTTATACAGGTATCAGAAAAATGTCAAAAACAAAGAACCTAAAACGTTTGCTGAGCTACGACATGCAGCTACCATAGCTGAAATCCATCACGAAAACATACCTATATAATTTTGACCCCCTTAAACCCCACTTTTATATAGTAAAACTGGGGTTTACAGGGTATACATTATTTTTGTTATTTCTGCTCAAAAGCATAGATTGTGGGTACTCGTTAGAACCGCCTCGACGAGGCGGTTCTAACGAGTGCCCACAATCTATGTTTTGAGCAGAAATATGAAAAATATCAGAATTGTTTCTGAAAACTTTCAGTTTTTGGTTGTAAAATTTTCAATATATTTGAATAGGCGTGTTTTCGTAATGTAATTTTCAAAGTAACCAGAAAGGGCTCAATGATCCCAAAGGAAATAAAAATATAATCTGCCCTATGATGAAGTACGGGGAGACGTTTTATCTGAAAAATTGCCATTTTTTGGTGGTAAAATTTTCAGTGTATTTGAATAGGCGTGTTTTCGTAATGAGTTTCGGTGCCAGAAAATTCAATACAATCATTACAAGAAACAATAGTAAATGAGCAACAAACAGTATCTATGCATGACAGCAAACATCCATCGCATCACGAAAACATGCCTATAAAATTTTGACCCCCTTAAACCCCACTTTTAAATAGTAAAACTGGGGTTTACAGGGGTATACATTATTTTTCTTATTTCTGCTCAAAACATAGATTGTGGTTACTTGTTAGAACCGCCTCGACGAGGCGGTTCTAACGGGTACCAACAATCTATGTTTTGAGCAGAAGTATGAAAAATAATCAGGATTTTTTATCTGAAAATTTACATTTTTTGGTGGTAAAATTTTCATAATATTTGAATAGGCATGTTTTCGTAATGGAAAGAATAAAACAACACAAATGAAATGACATTCGATGAGGCCGATAGGGAACAAGCTAAATATATTCAATCTCATTCATATGAATACACAAACAGGCAACGATAGGCTATCAGTTATAGACAAAATACACAGGGACACCATACACATGTTCCCTTACAACCATTAGGGATAAATCCACAAATAATAGGCCGCAACTATCAAAGCAATCCACAAAGATACACTGCAACCAACTCTAGACCATCTTTTGAAAATTGTACATGACCGAACGTGTCAAATTATAAGTAGTTAGGGTGTGGTGATATAAGTTGCAAATATAGGATAAAAAGCAAAGCTAGACAAACAAGATGTGACTATTGTCAGATTTTAGGTCATTTCTTTAGATTGTGTCTTTGCATCCGAGTTAAGAGTGAGGTTTGGTGGGAGTAAACTAGTTTAAACCCACATATCACAAAACGTAATAATATGGACCCCCTTAAACCCCACTTTTATATAGTAAAACCGGGATTTACAGGGTATACATTATGTTTCTTAATTCTGCTCAAAAACTTAGATTGTGGGTACTCGTTAGAACCGCCTCGGCAAGGCGGTTCTAACGAGTACCCACAATATATGTTTTGAGCAGAAATATAAAAAATATCAGTTTTTTTATCTGAAAATTTTCAGTTTTAAAACGTAAGTGAATTTTTCTATATATTTGAATAGGCGTGTTTTCGTAAAGAATAGTTTTCCTGCTGACCTTTCCAGGGCTTACGCCAGCTGTATAAATTACACCAGGCACCGTAAGGACTGTACAAAAGCAATTGCCACAAACCAGATTAGCAGAAACCCACCAGTATTGTTAAGTCCTATATTAAAATTACAAGAAGAAAATATAAGTAACGATTACCAGGAAATGATACAGACAGGAAGCACAACCCTCCCGAGACACCAAAAGATTAAGAGATGAGGAACAAATAACTATAGAACAAATGCCCATCACGAAAACATGCCTATACAATTTTGACCCCCTTAAACCCCACTTTGATATAGTAAAACTGGGGTTTACAGGGTATACATTATTTTTCTTATTTCTGCTCAAAAGCATAGCTTGTGGGTACTCGTTAGAACCGTACCCACGATCTATGTTTTGAGCAGAAATATGAAAACTATCAGGGCTTTTTATCTGAAAAGTTTCACTTTTTGGACGTTAAATTTTCTATACATTTAAATAGGCGTGTTTTCGTAATGACATATTAAACCACAAACGCACAAAAAAGAACAGAGGAACTACCTTGGAACGGTCAGTAGGAAATCTATTTGGGGACTTAAACCGGTTTTAAAAACACTAATTTCGTTGCCAGAATGCTTGGTTTCGCTTAGAAATAATACAGCATGAGTTCAGTTTGCTACCGTCACAAAAAATGGTATTAGGTTGCAACTAGGCGAACTGCTATTGCAGAAACACTACATATTAATAACACAGATATATGCTAAATATCATCTGTTAATCAAATCTGTTAGAAGGACTATATAAGCATATTTGCTTACGTTCCAATCCTGTTCACATTTATATTATCACATGTTTGTTATATGCTGACAAAGAGATTTGAAATAAATATGTTTAAACCAAATCTGTTAGAACAGCCTAGTGCATAATTATCAAAACCTGACAGAGTAAATGTTACAAAACGAAGAGCAGTAGAGATGTTCGAAAATATTTCAAACAGCCTATTACATTTGATCTGACTGAGTCGGACTTGACAGACAGTGGAAAAGAGAAACCTTTGACACTTTTAAATGTGTATCGTGACTCTTCGTCAATGACATCAGAAATATGAAGACATCGATCGACAGGACAGACGAAATACCAGTAAGAGCTAGGCCGTATAAAACAAGGCAAGAAATAAAACAAGCGGACTACGATGGTCTCCTATCGCTCAGCTGAGCTAACAAATTTGTATACTTAATATTGAAGTTTCACACAAGCAGGATTGATTTAAGATTTTTTTTATATAAATTTTATGTTCAAGAGTGACATGATGGTCCTATAAAATGGAGTATCTATGTCCTATATAGCAAGCATCGTCTCATTTCTACACGATCTTTGAACAACTTTCAAAAAGACCATCCAAGGATCATTCCGTCCAAGTCTGGTTTAAGTCCATAGAATAAAGAAATTGTGATCGGACGAACGGAATACGATGAAAAAGGATGATGACCGATCACTATTGCTGACCATGAGCACATTGTGCTTAGGTGAGATTACAAGTGGTCCCTGGGGCGGGGCCATATTTTGCCCCAGGGCTGTAATTTGAATAATGTAGATGAAAGTTTACTAAATGACGCTACATACCAAACATCAAATCGTATTCCTTGACCAAGGAATCATCCAATCATTTTGATACAGTTTCTTCAAAACTGAGGCAAATTTGTGGCCAATAATTCGCTTTAAAGGCTTTAAAGTAATTTGACCTCTTGGTCAAAATGGTGGCCTCTAAAGTACAGAAATTCTACAGTGACCTAGTTTTTAACCCCACATAACCCATATTCGAAATTAACTTAGTGTTTGTCAAGGCAAACATTCTGATTAAGTTTCATGACGATTGAATTAAAACTTTAGCCTCTATAGTGCACACAAGGATTTAAAGAAATTTGATCTAGTGACATAGTTTCTATATCCACATGACATGTGTTAGAATTTGAAAAAGATATTATTAAGACAAATATTCTTGTAAAGCTTCATTAAGATTGAAGTAAAACTGTGGCATCTACAGTGCACACAATGTTTTAAAGAAATTTTACCTAGTGACCTAGGTTTTGACCCAATATCACCCATGTTCGAACTGGACTGAGATATCATCAAGACATACAGTCTGATAAAATTTCATGAATAGTAAGAATAACTTTGTCCATTAGAAAATGCACAAGGTAAATGTTGGTGAGCCAAAAAGTACTAGAAACTTAAGTCCAAAAACTTACTTTACAATGGCATAGTCGAACATTCATTAAGTGATTGAACTAGCCCTACAATTTTGATTAAGCAACCGAATAATACGTTCAGATCGGTTACAGAGTTTAGGAATCTAAACAAGAAAATAAAGGATGTAGCATTTCCCTTCCCTTTCTCAATGACTTCATTAATCAAATTGTAACAAGCAAGAGTACAAACTTCTGCTGCATGGACAGAAAAGCGGCTAATTTTAAGACCCACTGGAGGCAGATTCCCACCATAAAACGGCATTTATTTGTCATCATGGATTTTTTTTTCTGAACAAACGTATGACACAAGGTCTGTCGACAAGTAGTTCAACATTTAAAAAAATCATAAGTAATGTATTTAGAGGTCTAAACTGGCTCATACTATTTTACTTCCTAGATGACGTTCTAGTACATAGTCAAGCGTTTGTCGAACATCTATCTCCTATCTCGATTTTAAAAGACTACGACAAGCAATTTTAACTCTTACAACTGACAAATGCAAATTTGCAAACAAAAAGGTTACAAATTTTGATCATTTTCTATCAAAAGAAGGAGTTTCACCATGTAAATGAAAAACTGATACATTCTCAATACCAAAGAAAGAAGTGAGAAGATTTTTGGGAATGGTTGGCTTTATCGCAAATTCAGTTGCCGACTAAACCATGAATTAATCAAGAAACGCTTTATATAGACATAAATTACAGTCTTATCGATGGTCGTGTCATTAAAAATAAAATCGAAATAAGCTCATAATTACAGCATGTATATCTATTGTTTACCTCTTCCGCTAATTTTTGCCGGTTACGGGACGTTGAAAAGCCGACTCTTGAACATTGTAGCAACCGGAGGTTGTTTTAAATTAACCAGGGTGAACACCAGTTGACGATATTCTAAAGATATTTTTTATTTTTCCGAGAAAATACTATGCGAATCGTCTGCCTATTTTTTCGATAAAACAGGGTTTGACATCTCATGTAAAGCAAACAGGGCCCAGTTGTTCAAAGCTCGTTAGCTTAACGACGTCGTTAAGGGTCATTTCGTTAACTGTTTTAGCTGATCCAATACACAATATTCTGATATTTTTTTGCTGAAAAAATGTGTGTAGCTTTTGCACTGCAAAAGCTACAAAAGCTACTTACATTTTTTCAGCAAAAAATTTCAGAATATTTGTGTATCACTCGATATAAATTTTAACGAATCGTTCATTAACGACGTCGTTAGCTTTGAACAACTGGGCCCAGATTTCAAATTCTTTATTATATACAGTTTAACAAAGCTAACAACATGTAGAGCATTTATCAAACATAAAAGAAGCATCATAGAGGCAGATATACTAACAATTTCGCTTACATACATGTACGGGCAGAAAGAGAAGGCAACAAAAGAAGAAAAATTAAACAAAATAAAACAGACGTGTCACGTGAAATATCAAGCCTGATTTTCTCGGAAAAAAAACGCGAGAGAAAAAAAAATGAATGTTTCAATTTGGATGTTTTTAAAGGGACGACAAATTGGTGACGTTTTTTCCAGAAAAATAGACTGTGACATTTCGTGCAAAATGTTACAAATCGTGCAAATTGTCTCTAAAGGAAATAGTTTGCATGAAATATCAAAGTTCATTTTCTAGAAAAAAATAAAAGAAAAATGTTTTAAAATGTCTTCTGCTGCTTTTTTTATTCGACAATAGGCTTTAACATTTCATGCAAATTGTCTCCTTAGAAGAATATTTTCTTAATATTTATGGACAAAAATAAAAACTATTTCAAAATGTCTCTGCTGATTTTGGCAAGCGTGCAAAGCGTTAAAAAACAATAATGACGTAGCCTACCTTTTTCCACAAACACAGACAATACATTTTTATACAAATTCCTCCATATTTGTATCCTGTCTCAACGCAGTGGCTATAACACATCAGCCAGTTTCGAGGACACCCCTTATACGATGCTATACCTGGAAGTAAACCTGTCAATTAAGAAATTTGCGTAGACCAAGCTTTTGTGAAAGATAATAAGTGCGTCCAACGGGAACTGCGAAGGCGTGCAGACGCATTACTACAGACTACCGATGTGACCAGTGATGTGTGTGACCAAAAATGTGATTGTCCAACAAACGCTTGGGTGGTTCGGTACTTATCATGAAAAACGATAAGCGTTCCGTGATTTGGCAGAGACTAGTGACACGGCGACCGTGCCGATAATAGCAACAAAACAGCCAATTACGCCAAGTATTCCAATTGCAAGGGGTTCAATCACGAGACTGATGACGTCAGCCAACAAAATTTGCGATCGCGGCCATTATGAATTTGTCTCCACTTTGAATTTTATTTCTATCCGTTCTCCGTCTATTTACAAGTTAAGCATGATTCGTTTTATGCATAAGGTACACTTTGATATAGATTTTTAGATAACAAGTAGACTTTACGCTCTTTTCACGTGATAATCCGAAAAACTTCGACACAGGTAAGCGAAAGATAGTATATTGTCGTTGTATCTGTCGTCGGCATGTATACGCTAGATTTCGGTATTCGGAAAGCATAGCCCCTGCCCATCGGGGCCCGCGAATTAGATGCGTTGCCTAAAGCCTCCATGGCAGACCTGCTAGTAACTAAGCAGGACCCGAATTCATGTGATCGGGTGGGGTAAAAGTCCCACAAATTTGGAGGCAATATCTCTGAACTACTGAAATATTGTTGACTTGGACTTTATATCGCAATTCGTGCAAATTCAAGTCAAGCGTGGTCTGAAATCAAATTCAATTAGATCTGGCCGACCCACCTATGAAGCATGTGATGATAATTTGGACGCACGGATATATGTAGCACCTATTGAATTTATATTACTTGGTTATAAATAAAGCTGAGCAGTCCATGGAAAATAGCATTGGACCAGTCCAGGACCTTTCATAAACCGGAGCAATAATGAACTCTGAGGTTGCTGCCCTTGCGTCTGTGTTTGTCTATGCCATGGGCGTAGACAAACATATGCAAGAGCAGCAACCTACGTCGTAAACATTGTCATATGCCCATAGCTACAACTGTATCATTTGTTTGGATTTAATTGCCAAAATCATGAAGAGTGTACAATGCATCGAAAAATCTTTTTTGTGCCCAAAATATGTCCATACAATCTTCACCAAAATGCAGTCTCTATGCAAAGTCTGTTTATTGTAAATACTTCGACCAACTATCCTTAAGCTGTAAGTTACTATTGTCTCAACGTTGCGTGCCCGCTGGGACTGATTCTGTAAACGAACAACGAAAGCCCCCATTAGATTGCAGATATTACCCAAGTAGCATTCTACATAAATCTACAGCGGGCCGTTATCGGCCCGTTAGGGTAGCTGACGGGCCGATAACGGCCCGCTGTAGATTTATGTAGAATGCTTACTGGGTCTGTGCCTTTGCTGCTAGCGTATGCTTAAAAGGTATTTTCACATTAATTAAAACATCCAAATGTCCAAATGATTAGGGTTGCTACGGTAAATTAATGTTGCATTCTCATTTGGAAGCCTTGACTTGATTTAATTTAGATCTGTATTTGATTCTCTATCGGTAAAAATTCCTTTTCTCTCCTGACATATGTGGCAGGGGCGGATTAAGAGAGCGGGGTCGGGATTTCGACTTAACCTCGCATTGACTCAAAATTTCATTTTCACTGGAAATTATGGATATATTAGATTTGGGATACCATATTTACCCTAAATATTCACACCCGTTACTCATATCTTATACTTCTCTTCAAACAAGTCAATTTTACCACCTTCGAATGTGTGTTAAACTGCTGGATGAGTTGTAAACAGTGTAGACCCTGAGCACATTGAAAAAAAAACTAGTAAATATTAGTAGTTTATTAGTGTTTGAACGGACAAAACCTCAAATAATGACAATACTTCTGATAATGATAATGATAATAATCATTATACTTTTAAACATTGCTACATATGTAATACAATTCTAACTATAATCATTGTTGTTGTTATAGTCAGTAGTAATAGGAGGAGGAGGATTATAATTCTTAGGATTATTTTTACCATTATTATCATCATTAGTAGTAGTTGTAGTAAAAATATTATTATTGTTATTTTTTATTATTTTATTATCAAAATTATCATAATTACTCATTTAATCATTACCTTTTTTTATTTTTACTGTTATTGTTATCATGCTTTATCATATTATTGGTTTGTTGGTTTTGTCCATTCAAACACTGATCAACTAGTAAAATTTACTGCTTATATTTTCAGTGCAGACGCCGCGTTCTGTGGCGTCTGATCTGGGTCTACACTGTTTGCTCAGAGCTGACTATCCGAGTACGAAGAGTGAATAAGGTAATTTAATTAAATCGAACCCACTTCAGAAATCACCCCAGATCTATGTGTGGTGTATACAAGTCACCGCACTTTCTATTTAATAAGTGCGTCCAACAAGAACTGCGAACCCGTTCGGCGTGCAGACGCACTTCTTTTGACTACCGATGTGATCAGTGATGTGTGTTATGGTGGCATATAACTGACATCTAAATATTGAGATAATAAGTCGATTTTTCTGCTTTTATGTTGACTTAAAATGTATGGCCTGATACTATATCGACTTTCGTCGACAATGGTAATCGCGGCTGCAAGTCGTAATACTGTCCAGAAGTGTCGTCCACAACGTCAGCGTCACGGAACACTTTTACAACTATATGTCGGCATATAGTTATTATCTCGACTTCGGTCATATTATGTAGTAGGATTTGTTGAGAAGATAATGATAGTCAGATAGTGACAATGCTGGTCGGAATACCTAAATTCGGGACGTTGTGACGTATTAAGTTTAATATAGTGTTTGGTGGCATACAGATATTATATAATTACCGTTTCTTGTAAACAACTCTGCGATTGCAATAAGACTGGCGCTGCCTGTGTTATTTTGGTCTAAAAATAAACTTTCACGACTACGAAAACGTATCTCAACGTTAACTGGCAAATCATGACATGTAAAAGAACCGGAAGTCGAGATAATAAAAATAATAGAAAATAAGTTGTCATACAATGTTAACACGCTTTGTTTTCTTGAAGGCAGCTTAGAGCAATATTACGACCTGCGATAACCATTATCAACGGAAGTCGATATAGCATCAAGTCATAAATTGTAAGTCGACATAAAAGCAGAAGAAGTCGACTTAGTATCTCAATATTTAGATGTCAGTTATATGCCACCATAGTGTGTGACCAAAAAATGTGATGGTCCAACAAACGCTTGGGGGGTTCGGTGCACATCCTGAAAAACAATAAGCGTTTCGCGATTTGGCAGAGACTGTTGACACAGCGGCCGTGTCGATAATAGCAACAAAACAACCATTAACGCCAAGTATTCCAAATGCAAGGGGTTGAAACACGAGACTTATGACGTTGTTGTTTGTTTTGATTTTTTTTTCTGCTTTTCATAATGTGTAGACTCGCAAAAAAAAAAAAAAAAAAAAAGAAAAAAAGACAAAAACGCACAAACGGTCAAAAATCTTCAGGAAAAATCCTGAAGCAGTAAAATGGATTTCAGGTAAGCGAACAATAGTGTAGTGTATTCGGAAAGCATGGCCATCGGCCATCGGGGCCTGCGAAGTAGATGGGCTGCCTAAAGCCTCCATGGCAGAGCTGCTAGTAACTAAGCAGGACCCGAATTCATGTGATCGGGTCGGGTAAAAGTCCCACAAATTTGGAGGAAGTGTCTCTGAACTACTGAAATATTGCTGACTTGGACGTCATATCGCAATTCATGCAGTGGATTCAGAAGTCATGCGTGGTCTGAAATCAAATTCAGTTAGATCTGGCGAACCCACCTATGAAGCATGTGATGATAATTTGGACGCACGGATATAGGTAGCACCTATTTATTCACATTGACTGTTGCAGATATACGTATTAGTGTCAGGCGAAGTTACTATCCGCTGTGTTGATGTTTTCTCGGGAATTTGTTTTCATTTTTCCAGCGAGAAGTTATGCATTGTGCTGTGCTCTTTTGAAGTGTTCTGACCAGTGCAGAAATTTTAAGCTATTTTTGGGTTTCGTTGTCTTCCCAGGGGGAAACCTGTCTGCGATAAAGAAGGTGTTTGAGCTTGCAGCGGTAAGTTCTTTTTTGACGCTATGTCTCCAGAAAGACGGGGTTTTTCAACCAAGAACTGTTGATATTTTTCATATTTATCCCTGAAAACATATATTGTGGTACTCATTAGAAGCGCCTCGGTGAGGCACTTCTAATGAGTACCACAACATATGTTTTCATGAAAAATTTAGAAAAATATTTCCTGATACTCTTTCTTGTCTGGACGCATGGGAGTGGCCGCGGAGGGTACCATCTACCCTTGTTCCCTAAAAGTAATCGGCCATGTCCCTTGTTCCCTAAAAGTGATTTTAAAAATTTACATGTTCCAAAAAATTAGTTTTGTTCCCTTAAAATATATGCCAATGTTTCCAGAAAATAAATGGGCATGTTCCCTGGTTCCCCGAAATCGGGCCCTGTGAAGGCCTCATCATAAGCCAGGACAACATCGGGACACAAATTTCTAAATACGATCGAATGAATAATCTGGCAGCTTTTCATACAGCCCTGCAAGTTCAACAGAACTACCCAGTGCTTCAACACTACACTGCCTTGAACATCTTTCAGAAAGTATTTTTTTTTTTTTTTTTTTTTTTTAGCGATTCCTCAGAAGAAGTAAATTTGCAAACGTTTCTCGTTGTTCAATGCAAAATCTTTTCACATAACTACCTGTTCACCAGAACATTTATTCTATTAACTGATCATTTAACTAAAATAGGGCATTTTCATTTTTCCTACAGCATGTACTAAACTGAATCCCTATGAAACTTCTTAATCACTGGACGTTTTTTTACTTCATGTCATTATATACACCCAATTCAGACTTGAAGTAAATGGGCTTATCAATTTTGATTGGTCAATCAAATGCTACCAAAAGTGAAATGAATTTGGATGCATTCACAGTTTGAATTCAGTCTCGTCATCGTTCTTGTATTGTTGGTGGCAAAGAATGTTTTTAACCATTACCACTCTTTGGGCTAATTATTCAGACAACAAATTGATGATATTTTTCTTATTTTAACTTCGTAATACATTAACCTATAGATAATGTGCTATTCTATTCTGTTATTCACCCCCTCCACAGAAAAAACGACCTTTCAGTCGTTAGAAAGTCTTAATTCAGAAGGTCCCCTTAACAGTTACCTGTATGACGTAGTTCCTCCCGCTCAAATGATCACGTGTCAGTTTCTTTTCTGTGGACTTTGAATGTTCAAGGATTATTATTCTGTGTTAGAAAAAATGGATTAAAATTATTCTACACGGTTAAAATTTTTATATCCTTGACTTTCTCTGGTTCTATATTCACTCCTTCTACTATCTATGTACTTATTTTCGAAATATCGATCTTAGATTTCTTGTTTTCTCAATGTTAAATTTCTTCCTTTGTTTCCGCGTCAGTCGATGCATTTCGCCCGCGGCAACTGTGGCCATTTAAAAGCTAAATGGGATACACATTTATCTTGTCTAACTTGTAATTCTTGCACACGTATCTCTCCGTGTTATATTTGTAGTTCCTGGACAGAAAAAGTTTGGAACCTAGCAGAAAGAAGACGCCTTCATGCTACTAGAAAATCAGTTATGACGCAGAAGAGAAAACAGAAGAAATCAAAGAAATCCAAGAAGTCCCAGTCAGACATGTCTGACAACGGGACAGTTGATGGGAGCACCGCCCCTCATAGCTTTACTGCTCAGGGCAGGACCCATCAAGGTGGCAGCCTGGCGGACTTAGAGTCTGACCGGGCACTAAGCCCACCAGTCACCAGTCACCAGTCAACCAGTCACCAGTCAACCAGTCACCAGTCAACCAGTCACCAGTCATCCAGTCACTGGGCAACTTATCTCCGTTCATCCAGTCGCCAGTCAACCAGTCACCAGTCAACCAGTCACCAGTCAACCAGGCACCAGTCAACTAGGCTCCAGTCAACCAGGCATGGGTTTACAGTCATTCCCGTATGACCTACAAACACAAATTCCGCCTGGTTATATTCCTATAAATGTGCCTGTACAAAGCTACGCTCCGTCCATAAGTAGCCATATTTCACAGGGTAGTGTCCACAGACTATCCAATGTCTTTATTCCTGGTTACGAACGTTCTAATAGACTAGAACTTCCTAATCCAGCTTCTTCCTCTAGACAGATTATTCCACTCGAACCTGATTTTTCGCAGGTCTCAGATCCGAGTGTAATGATTGAGCCTCCAAATTCAAATGATTTATCTATCTCCAGACCTTCAAGGAAGGATCAGTCTAAAAGAGAGCATAAATCTAAAAAGAGAAGAAGACATCGATCGTCCTCTTCTTCTATCTCTACTTCCAGATCAGACTCTTTGAGTTCTTCTCGGCGAAAGAAAAATTCAAAGAGATCTAAGCACTCTCATAAAAAGAGAAGAAGACGATCGATGACGCCTTCTTCTTCATCAAATTCCTCCCAATCTCAACTTGACATTGGTAGATATACAAGGGCTCATAAATCTCCCCAGGTTGTTCAAACGCCAACTCCAATACAACCTGAGGAGACTAATTTTAGTCAAATCACAAATCAACCTATTAATTACGATCAGATTCAGCCGAATCTCACTCAACAGAATAAGGAGTCAGATTCGGAAACTGAATCCGAAGTCTGGTCATTTGATCGTGCGATTAACGAGGTCTTCCGGCTTCTTCCTCCTGAGTTATGCCCCAAAACTCAGCAGGATCAAGCTCCATTAAAACCTCTCTCTGGGATCGAACAATTAATGGAGTCTCGTTCCACTCCATTACTTGTCCTCCCACAATCCAAATTAGTACAAAATACAACAAAATATATTCAAAATAGACTAGAATCGGACAAATGTTCAAGAGATTGGATTTGTCCGCAAAGCTTGGTTTCGGCTCTTGCTCCGACTAAATTCTACAAGAGCCAAAACCAATATTTGCCAACTGATAATATCCCTCAATTAGAAGCAGATGCGTCGCTCCTAGACATTTCTATAAAGGAAGAGCTTCTATTCCGCTCAAGAATCTAGAAGCATGGGAAAGGAAGGCTAGAAAACTAGTCGCTATTAATTCTCATGCTGATCTATTTTCTTCAGCTGCCTTCCTTTCATTACAACAGGAATCGATGTCGGTTGCGGCCCTTTCCAGACTTCTGGAGGCCGTAGCCAAATCGATTAAACATGCTACTGCCATGTCTACACTTTTAACTACTGAATTATTCCAAGCTAGGAGGGACGCAGCCCTAGCTTCGTCTAAACTACTACTCGACAATTCCACATACGAGTTAAGGAACGCTCCTATTAACTCAAAATCCTTATTTGACGGCAGGATAAAAGAAATAGCTAAATCAAACTTTGAAGCTCAACAGCAAAGGTTTCTAGCTTCTACATCCATTCAGTCACAATCTCATTCTTATAAGCCTCCTTCGCAGAGCAGAGCTTTCAAGATACCTAAATATCCTGCTAAACAAACAACATCCAGACCTAAACCTACGCAGTCGTATAGGTCCAAAAATATTCCTCAAAGCTCATCTTCTCACATTAAGAAAGATAATATCAAGAGGACTGGTAACATCCGTCAGTTCCCCTCCTCTAAACCTGCCTCTTCCTCCGCAAGATTATGAAGGCCCGCCCTTTCCACTGCCTGCTCTTCCGCTCGCGGACACTCCAGTGGGAGGACGATTGGCCCATTTTGCGGAAAAATGGGAGGAAATAACAGACAACAAATGGGTCCTCTCTATCGTACGAAACGGATTCAGGATACCATTCATCAAATTCCTCCTTTGTCATCTGTTCCGATCAGAATGAGTCAATCCTCCTCCCCGTTTCTCAGAGAAGAGATCGAAAATCTTCTCAACAAACGGGCAGTGGAAAGGGTACAGAATCCGGAAACTCCCGGCTTTTATTCCCGGATATTCCTTGTGCCAAAAAAGAACGGAAAGTTTCGTTTAATATTAGACCTGTCTTTATTAAACCGTTACATAGAGAAACAAGCATTCAAAATGGAGACAGTCAAATCGATAAGACAAGCGATGAGACTCAACGATTGGGCTGTCTCCATAGATTTAACAGATGCATATCTACATGTGCCGATACATCGTCAATCCAGGAAGTATCTTCGTTTCGTACACGAAGATCAAGTATATCACTTTTCGGCCCTACCGTTCGGAATGTCCCTAAGTCCGTTAATTTTCTCGAAACTGATGGACGTTATTGCAGCTTTTCTACGCCAACGTGCCATATCAGTTTTTCCATACCTAGACGATTGGCTGATAAAAAATCTGATTCACAACCGTCTGATTACTCAGACAAAGATTTGCATTCAAACTATTCAAAGCCTAGGTTTTCTGCCAAATCTCAAGAAGTCAGACCTCTTTCCTGCTCAGAAATTCACCTTCATAGGTATGGAATTTCTGACGCAACAAAATTTAGTCAGGGTTCCAGCGGATCGTGTACAGAACCTAATTCTAACAATCAAGAAAATAATGTCAGCAAAACATGTATCGGCACGAACTTTCCTTTCTCTTTTGGGCAAACTCAGTGCTGCAGCAGACCTTGTTCTCCTGGGCAGACTGCACTTACGTCCTCTTCAGATGTGCCTGCTGTCAGTCTGGAAACCTCATATTCTTCCTCTCGATCACCCGATCTCGATAAACGGCATGATTCGATCTCACTTACAATGGTGGATAAACCCCATTCGATTCGAGACAGGGACTTCAATCCATCCTCCAGACCCCAAATTCTTCCTTTATACGGATGCCAGTCATTACGGATGGGGAGCTCATTTAGAGCCGACAACACTGTCCTTTCATGGTCGCTGGACAGAAAACCAATCCCAGCTCCATATCAATATGTTAGAAATGATGGCCATACGATTAGCACTGAAACAAGCCAAAACATTTATTCACCATTCTTGCATCATGATATCCACAGACAACACAACGGTGGTCTCATATATCAACAAACAGGGTGGCACTCATTCCCCCAATCTTTGCGTAGAAGTTTGGAAAATACTCAATTGGTGCCTGGAACAAGACATAGTTATCAGAGTACGTCACATCCCAGGCAAATTCAACATTCTTGCAGACCGCCTCTCAAGACTAGACAAACCTATCAAGACAGAATGGGCTCTGGATCAAACAGTTGCGAATTCAGTATTCCATATGCTCAACTTCCCAAATGTGGATCTGTTTGCGACAAGATTCAACCACAGACTCCCATTATATGTCTCTCCAGTACAAGACTACAAAGCACTAGTGATAGATGCCCTGTCCATGGACTGGAATCATCTTCATGCATATGCTTTTCCTCCTTTTATTCTGATACCTGCTGTTCTAGAGAAAATCCGACAACATCAGTGCAGAATAGTTCTCATAGCTCCGTTCTGGCCACAGCAACAGTGGTTCTCAGAACTTCTTCTTCTATTAGTGTCAGCTCCGATTCGTCTGCCACTAATTCCAAGACTACTGACTCAATCCAAAGGAAGATTTGTACATCAAAACCTCCCAATTCTCGACCTTCACGCTTGGGAGTTATCAAACAATCAATCAGAGATAAGAAATTTTCACAAAACGTTGCAGATTTTGTCTCCAGATCAAGAAGAGCATCTACACAAAAAGTCTACGATGCAAAATGGACCATCTTCTCTAATTGGTGTCATACAAAAAAGGTTAATCCGATCTCGGCCCCTATTACAGTTATAGCCGATTTCTTAATCTTTCTTTTTTCGGAAAAGAAATGTCAGATTAGTACTATTAAAGGTTATAGATCTATGATCTCTAACACTTTAAAATTCAAAACTGGTAATAGAATCGGATCTAATCCAGTTTTATCTGAACTTATCAGATCCTTTGAACTTCAACGACCAGTACAAAGATCTCTTACACCTAAATGGGACTTATCATGGGTTTTAGTATGTCTACAAAAACCACCTTTTGAACCTCTTGATAAGGCTTCTAAATTTCACGTTACTATTAAGACAGCCTTTCTCTTAGCTCTTGCCACTGCTAAAAGGTGTAGTGAAATACATGCTCTAGCTATGGATTCACAACATTTAAGATTTAATCAATCTGATGGTTCAGTTTCCTTGATTCTTAAATCTGGTTTTTTAGCAAAAAACCAGCTTCCTTCTGTTAAACCAGATCCTATTGTTGTTCCTAGTCTTGCTCGAATATGTAAATGGGAACATACTGACAGACTTCTTTGCCCCGTTAGGGCTCTGAAATTCTATCTCAAAATGACTAGCTCTTATCGCCAAAATAGAACTAGACTTTTTCTTCCTATTAAAGGCAATAAGGATGTCTCTAAAGATACTATCTCCAGATGGATATCTTACACTGTTAAACTTGCCTATAGGAAACTCACTAAACGAGATATCTCTTTCCTTAAAATCAAAGCTCATGAAGTTAGAGCTCTTTCCTCTTCTTGGGCTTTCTTCGACAAAGTTCCTCTCAATGATATACTTCAAGCAGCGGTTTGGAATAGTTCATCAACTTTTGCCAAATTCTATCTCAGAGACATGTCTCAACAAGCACAGAATCTCCAAAGTTTGGGCCCCATTGTAGTGGCACAAAAAGTGGTGGGGGGCCAACAGCAATCAGCTATGGATGTGTAGACAACGTCAACAGCCCCCCTAGACCTGATGCTATACTAGAGAGGTACTAATTATATCTTTATTATATATATATGTTAACCCTGGATTACTTTATCCTTGGTTAAAGGATCTTATTATTGCCTTAAGCACTAATTATGTCCTCATTATATATATATAAAAAATAAATCCTTTTATTAAGCCTTAATTCAGAAGTTGGGACTAACTTATTAGGAGAAATCCTCCCTCCTATTCTACAAATTCTAGCACATTATCTATAGGTTAATGTATTACGAAGTTAAAATGAAGTTTTTTAAAAGTAAAACATATTTTAACGAGTAATACTTAACCTATAGATAAGTATTTATCGTCCCACCTCCCTTCCCTCGCTCCTTTCTCCTAATTGTGTATTGTTTTACACATAAAAGAAACTGACACGTGATCATTTGAGCGGGAGGAACTACGTCATACAGGTAACTGTTAAGGGGACCTTCTGAATTAAGACTTTCTAACGACTGAAAGGTCGTTTTTTCTGTGGAGGGGGTGAATAACAGAATAGAATAGCACATTATCTATAGGTTAAGTATTACTCGTTAAAATATGTTTTACTTTTAAAAAACTTCATTTTTCCCAGAAAAGAAGATGTGATATTTCATGCAAATTGTCTCCATTAGAGAATTTGCATGAAATGTCAAAGCCTATTTTCAGGAAAAAAATGGAAAAAAAAAAATAAAATGTCGTCTGCTGAAAACTGCACCCAGAATGCTAAGTGCTAACACTTGTCCTGCAGAATAAATTAAGATGCCACGCCCTTTTCTAATTTTCAACCAGTCAGATTACTTGATCCAGATTGTTGATATAAATTCACATACTGAATGGCAAACAGTGCAGATCCAGATCAGTTGGCTTCTTAAAAGCTAACTGATCTGGATCTACACTGTTTGCAAAGGCAGGGTATATCTGGGTTCAGCAGGACAAGGGTTAAGAAGAATTTTGGAAGCGCCATTGTCGTTCCTGCATGGGATTGTTTTTTAGATGACCTTTACATATAATATGGCTCTCCTCTGTGGCCATATTTAGTCATCCTGTTGATTACAATTTTTATAAAGTTAAACTTCACGTAAGAAGCCACTGATTCCTAGAAATTGTTGTTATTTTCAACTTCTGAAAACAAAGCTAGACTCACACAGAGCAAAGCTTGCATTCTTCTGTTTATTTCCTTGATATATACATTTGCATAGCAAAAAAGTATCCTTGAAATAACCCCATCCATTGTATGACAATGTCTGATTCTCGGGATTCTAGAGTATGACCTAAAGGACTGTCTGTTCGGTCCGGGAGAATTGATTATAAAAATTGCAAGAGGGTAACATGTTTGATGATGAATCTATAGAAAAATATTTATTTATACAGATCTTGAACATGATAATAACCTTGAGGTGCTTCATCTGACATACTGGTAGTGCAGAAAACTACCTAGTACATCACGAAAACACGCCTATATAGTTTTGGCCCCCTTAAACCCCATTTTTATATAGTAAAATTGGGGTTTACAGGGTAAACCTTATTTTGTCTTATTTCTGCTCAGAAACATAGATTGTGGTACTCGTTAGAACCGCCTCGTCGAGGCGGTTCTAACGTGTACCCACAATCTATGTTTTGAGCAGAAATATGAAAAATATCAAATTTTTATCTGAAAATTTTCATATTTTGGTGGGATAATTTTCAGTATATTTGAATAGGCATGTTTTCGTAATGAGACAATGAAAATGAAAGTAGGTGTTTACATAATCCGACTTGTACATTATTTAAAAAAACATGGCAGCATAATTATGCAAACGTCGATAGGGTAGATAGAATCGTGGCAGGTTTTCACGTTCCACTTGTGCAAATAACATGAAACTTTTACAATGTTATTGTGATATATCAGAAATTTAAATTCAGTGGAGAAAAGCAAAAGTATTTTCTATTATAGAAAAAAATCAGTATAGAAATTGCATAGAACAGGTCATTTCTAAGCCGAGGATTTACTTATATAAGGATATATATTTGAAAGCACAGAAACAGAAATAGATACCCCGGATGGGGAAACGTCCTAGTGCCCGAGTGGTAAAGCGTTTCCGACGGTGGATCACATGGTCCCGGGTTTGAATTCCGCTGTTTTTTTTTTTTTTTTTTTTTTTTTTGTTTTTTTTTGTTTTTTGTTTTTATTGTGTTAGCATTACGAAAGCACGCGTATTCAAATATATTGAAAATGTCACCACCAAAAACTGAAAGTTTTCAGATAAAAATTCTGATATTTTTTCATATTTCTGCTCGAAACATAGATTGTGGGAACTCGTTAGAACTGCCCCGCTGAGGCGGCTCTAACGAGTACCCACAATCTATGTTTTTGAGCAGAAATAAGAAAAATAATGTATACCCCTGTAAACCCCAGTTGTACTATATAAGAGCGGGGTTTAAGGGGTTCTAATTATATAGGTATGTTTTCGTGATGTGGTTTAACGACACGCCAGCCCTTGTGAGTCATTTTGCGTCGTCTCCTAGAGAAAGGGAGAAAAGAGATGGTAGAGATAGTAAAAGAGATGAAAAAAGAGACAGGGAAGAAAGAGGAACAGGAGTGAAAGTGAAAAAACCCTTACCTGCTACTAGGATAGTAGGTCTTGCCCAACTGTAAGCCAATATCAGTTGGACGCCCCGGTGATGTAAGATACACGACACCTTCACACCACCCGACCACCCCCAAATTCCGCTGGAGACAGACTTCAGCTCATGACTGTACCACAATTCATTGTACAGATCATTGTACATTATCACCCTTCAATGTTGAAAAAGGAGCAGTTTAAATAAAACCAAACTTTACTTACAAGCAAAACCAGTAAACAACATCAGACATTGTAACAACATTAAACTCATCTTTATGTAAATAAATGTCTTGTCTATGTATATGAAGATACTTACATTACAAATAAGCATTGAGTTTCATCACATCTGCTGACGAATGCTATTTACTGCGATCAGGTGACATTCGACATAGATTTCTGCTCACTGGATGAACTTTTTTGATATATCGGTCGCTCATGTAATATGCTCAAAACCGAAACTGAGACAGTTTCTAATTAAACTATTTTTGTGGATTTTATCGATGAATAAACTTCGGCAAACTTCACAGACTAAATGGAGCCAGAGGAGGGCTTTATTCAGTCTGTGATTCCCGAAGAGGGCTGTATTCGGTTTGTGTGTGAATCGCGGGGTTTTACACATTGTTAAAATCCACAAAATAATAATCCATTCCTTATAGTGATCAGTATAATTGAATACGCGTGTTTTCGTAGTGACTCCTTTTCAGAAGTGGGGTGGTGTGCAAGAAAGCAAACAGTAAATTACAAAACCTCTGCCTAGTGAAAATGGGAGAAAATCAACCAAGTGTGTCCTGTCCCATTTTATCAACAACGAAATCCTTGCCTGCATTTCTGTACACGTTCCGAGTCATTTTTTGGGACCCGTTGGAAGAGATAGGGGTATATCGAAGTCTTATCAGACAGCGCAGTATTTTCAAGATCTCCGGTATAACATACGGGAACTTGGCTTTTCCTCAAGCGCATCTCTGGCATTCATCACGAAAACTTGCCTATATAATTTTGACCCCCTTAAACCCCACTTTTATATAGTAAAACTGGGGTTTACAGGTGTATACATTATTTTTCTTATTTCTGCTCAAAAACATAGATTGTGGGTACTCGTTAGAACCGCCTCGCCAAGGCGGTTCTAACGAGTACCCGCAATCTATGTTTTGAGCAGAATATGAAAAATATTAGATTTTTTATCTGAAAACTTCCAGTTTTTTATGGTGAAATTTT
This sequence comes from Anodontia alba, assembly GCA_964016985.1. Taxonomy (NCBI): domain Eukaryota; kingdom Metazoa; phylum Mollusca; class Bivalvia; order Lucinida; family Lucinidae; genus Anodontia; species Anodontia alba. Next base: position 35,363,856 of record OZ024823.1, read on the forward strand.
CAGTATATATTTGAATAGGCGTGTTTTCGTAATGACTTGTTCGGTGCATTTTCGCGCTTTGCATAGCGGAAAAAATTCAGCAGAAGACATTTTGAAATGTTTTTTTTTCTTATTTGTCCCAGAAAAAAGGATTTAATATTGCATATTAATAATAATCGACTTTATTTATAGAGGGTAACACATTTAGTAATCTAGTACTAATCTTCCATGTGGCCCTCTTTTTTCCTGGGTAGAAACCAGTACTAAGCAATGTGGATAAAGTCCCTTGCTCAAGGAAACAACACTTGCAGTTAGTGGGGATCGAACCCGGTACCTCTCGATCTCGAGTCCGACGCTTTACCACTGCACCACAGCGCTCCACGTATTGCATGCAAATTGCGTCTTTAAGAGACAATTTACATGCAATGTCATAACCTATTTTCTGGGAAAATAGGGAAAAAAATATCGTCTGCTGAATCTGCCCCGAGAGCGATAAATGTTAAGCTTCGGCCGCTGACTCATTAGTCTTAACGATCATGTTTTTGAGATTTTTAACACACCCATAAAAGTATCCGCTTCCTTTATTCAGATTTCAGGTACCCCCTCCCATCCCACCCAACCCATCCTAATTTATTGGCATAGTTATTTTCCTTTGCCGGTGTATCCGATCTTAAAAGCACATGCGACCTGCGTAGATCTAGATCCGCACAGTTTAGTCAGTGACTGCACTGTTCGCTCACAAAGCGTGAATGTAAGCACAACGTTGACTGATCAGACTGCAGATACACAAGCTGATCAAGGTTTGCATTCGCATCTGTTATAAAGTCCGCTCTTCACTTAGATGGAGTTCATTATTTTAGGTCAACCAGCAGTATGCCTCAGTCAAGAATAGACCAGGATGCTTCCAAGCTTGAAGACTTCTTACAAAACTGTGGTAAGATTCCCGTTTACATATAAGCCAGGGCACATCATAGCCTACAGTATTGCATGTTCGCCCAACGAAGACAGATCGGCCTGTACAAATACGCAGACTAATTAGTCATTGCTTCGCGCTCTGTGGTTACATCACGAAAACATACCTATATAATTTTGACTCCTTTAAACTCCACTTTTATATAGTAAAACTAGGGTTTACAGGGGTATACATTATTATTCTTATTTCTGCTCCAAAACATAGATTGTGAGTTCTCGTTAGAACCGCCTCGCCGAGGCAGTTCTAACGAGTACCCGCAATCTATGTTTTGAGCAGAAAAAATGAATAATATCAGAATTTTTATCTGAAGATTTTCTCTGTTTTTTTTTTTTTTGTTTTTTTTTTTTGTGGTAAAATTTTCAGTATATTTGAATAGGCGTGTTTTCGTAATGGAAGATTGATTGGCCACAGCACGAATACCTTTTTCATCCGACTTCTAAGTTCTAAATTCTTATTTCCGAGTTTTTACTTCAAGTTTAAACTATATACCTATATCATCCAGCTATATTTTAAACACATCAACCGTCCCCTACCCTGGCCAGGCCAACCCATATAAATTTCAGAGGCGTTTTACGGCCGCCACACATTTACCCCATATAATTTTTAGTGGCGTTGTACGGTCACCACACAGTTACCTCAGTATAGGAATGAATTTCATTTTTAAGGATTTTACCGGTGTCTAAATGACGATGAATTATTCACTAACTCCATAGAGAAGGGTTTTATGTAAAGTTTTTGAGTGAGGCGCAGACGTTTACACATCGATAAAATCCACAAAAATAAAATTCATCTCTTATAATTCCAACTGCTGTGCTTTCGACATCTTTCAGAGAGTCGTTTTTGCTTGGCGCTTTACACGGAAGAAGTAAATTTGCAAACTTTTGTCAGGATTAAATGAAAAATCATTTGTCATAATTACCTATGCACGAAAAAATTTATTCTAGTCATTGGTTTTAAAAAAAAAAAAGTGTTTTCACTTTTTCCCATAGTAAAAATGAATGCAAATTATACAGAAATCTGTAGGGAAGGCGGATTTTCAACAAGTCCGCTTGTTCAATTTTTCTAAAATTTTCACACTTTTTTGTGAAACATCAGTAATTGAAATTGATCAAAGACGAGTAAAAAAAAATATTTTTTTAGACAAAAAAATAAAAAAAAAATCACTTTACTGTAGAAATTGCATCGGTCAGACCAATTTTGGCCGTAAATTTAATTCAAGGGTAAATATTTGAGAACAAAACACAGAAACAGAAAATACAAATGGTTTCTGGTAAGAAACGGTCAGTCAGAACAAAATAATTTCATTTCTTTCCAAGTGATGTCGAGAGGACAGTAGGTCATATTTACAGTGAAAATATGGGTTAAAAGAACTCTTTAGTTTGCGCGAAGAAAGTATTTCCGGGATTCCTGCTAACTGGATTTATAAAAGTATAAATCGCGCTTTCAAATTGCTCTCGACCAGTCATATTCAGCGGCGCATGTTGAATTTTAGAGACGTTTTATCTTTACGGCTGCCACTTGGCACTAACACCAGTTGTAGTGAAGATATATAGATTCTGAAAGGAATGACTCTTGAGAGCACGAATGGAATTGTCTACGTTGTGTCAGTTTCAAATGCAACATCCTCCATCATACAAAAATATGAAATGTACGTGTGAAAACATATGTCGTGATGCTAATTAGACGCGCCTCATCGAGGCGCTTCTAATGAATACCCAAAACATGCTTTCATGGAGAAATAAGGAAAATGCTATCTGGATACCCACTCTTATCTTGAAAACTATTTGAACTTCTTCTCCTGAACCGAAATACCATTCGAAACTTGGTAGAAAGTACCAGTAGTTCAAAAACACCTAAACAAATTCTGATCGGAAATCCAAGAGGATGCCGTCTTGAAAATATATTTAGATTAGAAATCAAAGATGGTTGCCATCTTGAAAATCTATTTCGAAGTTTTTCTTCGTAACCGAAAGGCCATGTGACTCGAAACTTTATTTGACGTATCAAGGTTACTTGTAGATCAAATTTAGCTAAACATTTCCGATCGGAAATTCGATGGCCGCCATGATCGTCATCTTGAAAATCTATTTTGAACTTTTCCTCCTGAACCGAAAGGTTAGTTGACTCGAAACTTGATAGGAAGTATCTGGGCGACTATTAGGTGAAAAGTAGCTAAAACTGTACCGATCCAAAATTCAAGATAGCTGCAATGGCCCCCATCTTTAAATTCTCCTTCTGAACACAAAGGCGGATTCCCTCGAAACTTAGTAAAAATATCGCGGCAACTACTACAAGATCATAAATGGCCAAAAAACGTTCGCTTAAATTCAAGACGACTACCATGTCCCCTATCGTAAAATCTCCTTGGAGTTTCTCCTGAAAAGAAAGGTCAATACGAAAACATGCTTATTGAAATATACTGAAAATTTTACCACCAAAAAGTGAAAATTTTCAGATAAAAAATTCTGATATTTTTCATATTTCTGCTCTAAACATAGATTGTGGGTACTCGTTAGAACTGCCTCGACGAGGTGGTTCTAACGTGTGCCCACAATCTATGCTTTTGAGCAGAAATAAGAAAAAAATAATGTATACCCCCGTAAACCCCAGTTTTACTATATAAAAGTGGAGTTTTAGGGGGTCAAAATTATATAGGCATGTTTTCGTGATGGGATTGACCTGAAACATTGTAGAAATTTTCATAAATTGTATCCTGCATGGATTATATCCTTTAGAGTTTTTCATGTTTTTTTTTTTTTTTTTTTCATATATAGAAATTTTCGAGGAAGAAAATCGTTCTTGGTGAATATGTTAATTTATACAAATTCTACTAGTATGACATCCAATGTGACCAGCATGCGAAAAAAAAAGAAATGGTGCTCATTTGTGGAAGTAAACTTTTCTTTTACTAGGCTAGTTGTTACGGTGAGCGATCTTTGGCCCAAATGGCCTCTTGTCGTTATAATTAAATGCCCTGACATTTCAAGTTTTGCATTGTTCCTTCGTTCTTCAGATAAATTCACCTGTAAAGTCACAGAAATACCCGAGTATATGAGGACGCCTTTTGTTTTGTTGTGTGATATTCTCCGGCCGTATACGTCACAGAAATCTAACACAATAAGAAACGGTAGGTACCCTCCCAGTCAGCATTCTACGTAACTCTATATCGGGCCGTCATCGGCCCGTCAGGGTAGCTGACGGGCCGATGACGGCCCGATGTAGATTTACGTAGAATACTAGCTGGGCTGTATCTTAAATAAGAATTCGTAAAAACTGTCGATTTTTATGTGTTATGTGCTTCCAAAGACTGCGTCTAGGCCCATTTCTTAATGACTATTACATATCATATTACCTAGAATACACTCTAACTAGGACTCAAACACTCTGATAATATTTCATAATTATAACCAATTTTTCATTGTCTGACGACTTTGTCATTGATGTCCGTGTGTCTTTCCGCCCACCCGTTCGTCCGTCATAGGTCCGTCAGTCCGTATTTTCGTTTCCGGACGATAACGACTAAATGTCAGTGGATTTTCACCAAACTTAGTGTGTGCATTGATATAATGGAGATCTGGTTTGGAATTGTGTATGGGCGAATTTCGTCAGTTTTTGATAGACTTATCTTCAGAAGCCAACTGATCTGGATCTACACTGTTTGCTAAGACAGGGCATGGTATTCAGCAACAGAAGGGTTAAGTCTTATGGAATCGTTGAGGCAAGATTCATATAGGTACCAAATGGGGTAGACTGCAATCAGGAACGACAGTGGCAATCTAAAACATAATTCATATGGAAGAGGCGGTCGGTTTAGGTAAGTAAAACATTTCATTTATTTGCAGGAGATATAAGGGTGTATCAGTGAAAGTAAGTATAACATGCTTCTCATAAGTGGTCAACGATGTAACCAAACAATCTAATCTTGAAAGCCTAAGCGTGTTGACCGTGACATAACCTGGAACTGGAGATTGTGTTTTTTTTTTCTTGAGAATCGAACAAACCTGGCAGATTTTTCATTTTTGTGGTCTTACTTGATCATTTCGATGTCAGACAGATAAAATTCAATCATTTTTGGCTAGTCTGTGAAGACTCAATCGACCTTTTGTTATTCATGTTAAATGTAACATCCATTTGAATAGTGCAGATAGAGAGAAACGGCAATCGAAAACGACTTACATGGCAATCGAAGAACGAATTTGTTTTTGTTCATTTACAGAGAAAAAAGAACTAAATTGTCCATGTTTCTCCGCATTTTCGTGGTTTTAAGGGTACAGCAAGCTGTAATACGACCATGACAACAGCAGGAACAAAGTGGGGCTAAAGTGAATTGCGTTTCAGATTCACGAGGCCGTTCAAGATTGCCGCGGTCTTCCTTATTGCCACCTACCCGGTGTGAATTAGATTTGTCCCCAAATTTGATTCAAACCCTGCCCTAAATCGACATTACAGTCCCTTTGCTGCTCGCAACCCGAGAACAGACCCAGACTGAGCCATACAATGCAACAGGAGAGGCAAAAGGGAAATTTGCTCGACTGGGATTCCAACCCAGGATCTTTCGCACATCGGAATGCCGTCTGATCTACTGAGTCACATGGTTAGCCTGTAACATTCATATAAGCTATATAGCAGTGTAAAATAGTTGCATGACCAGTCTGTTGATCTGTGTGTTGCCTTGGGTTCGAGTTCCAGTCGGAGCACGAGTTTTTACTCCCTGTGATATTTGATCGCTAAGTGTTGGCGGTGAGGGAGTTCTGAGCAGCAAAAGGACTGCGTCGCCAGTGCCGGCACGGTTAAAAGCAACTAGAAGCGTCTCATGAATTAGGGAGGAAATAGTAACAGACCTACCATGTGCCTTGATAGCATTGTATGCGAGATGAGCTTGTTTCGAGTTTTCAGTTATAAAAGGATTCATTTATCATATATTCTTGTTTGATATGTCGTTTATGTAAATTGAAAGGAAGTGGCTAAAGGTCCGGTAGTAAGTACCAAGTCTAGAGGTCTGGTACGCGGATCTCCAGCCTCCTAGTCCAGAGGTCCGGTACCGGACCTCTAGCCATTGTCACTGGGGCAGGCTAGAGTTCCGGTAATCGGGTACTTGTTAGCAATTCCTACCATAATAGACTATAGACCTGGTAATAGATTATTTGTTAGCTAATTCCCACGATATGATATCCTAAATGAAAGAAAGTATAACGAAATACAGTTGACTCTCGTTATCTCGAACTCGCTTATCTCGAATAACCGCTTATTTCGAAGTGAAAATCTGGTCCCTACCTAAACATGAAAATCTAACAACATGTAAAAAATATTGTGGAAAAGAGGAGAAATTGATCTTTAACTCAAAGAGACCAGTTACACATATATTTGTCAAATGTGGTTGTTCGAAGTATTTTTTCCTCAATTCCGCAAATCTGATATGTCGAAGTACGGATATCTCGAAGTATTTCAGAGAGTCCCTTGGAATTCGAGATAACGAGAGTCGACTGTAATTATAATTGATTTCTTCTTCCGTTAGCCACCATCTTAAAAGGGGAACTTCAGCATACGGTAATATAGTGAAATGTACAACTGCAAACCCATGACCTAAAATTGCATTTAGTAATTGATTTTATTACTATTATTGTTATTATTCAAGTCAAGACAAAGTACTTTGTGTGATTATTATTATTACTATCAACTTCATTCATTTGTTAATGCAGAATGTTGAAATATAAGGAGTTTTAAGAACAATTCATTTCGTTCGTCGATTGCTATGCGTTTCGTTAGTTGATTGCATTTGAATTTTGGAAATATCGTTTTCGATAGCCGGTTGTTCCTACCCCTAAGCTCTTCGTCCATTCCTAGCTCCCTTAATAGCCAACACTGAACCGGGAATAAGGACAACATTTATTTTTTAGGACATCGTTTTAGAACCCCGGAATTTGCATGAGAAAGCTGATTTTTTACTGAATGAAAACTGAAGACAAAATGTAATATGGTCAGTATGATAGAAATGAAAATAAATCAATAAAATTGCCCTAATATGTCAAAAATTCATACATTCTGCTGCAAGAAGAAGGATTAGTTTCGATTCTAACCACAATATTAATTATAAGAACATTATTACTGACTTACCCAAACCGACCGCCTATTTCATATGAGTTGCCGCGGCCGTTCCTGATTAGATTGCCGACTATCTGTTGTGGGTACGGGGTATTCTTCCTAGTATGAAAATTGCATCATTGGTATGGGAGATGTTATTACATGAGTCAGTGAATGGTTTATAAGATAATGCAATGTACATTCAACCTTAGCAAAAGTGGAATGTGCCCGTCACGCATCACAATTGTGTTTAACCCTTAAACTGCCAATCACAACAATTGTCGTCTGCTTTGTCATCTGCTTGTGATTTTAAAAGTCATTTTTGCAAACAGTGTGGACCTAGATCAGATTCTAGTAGTCTGATCAGGATTCACACTGTTTGCCTGTATGCAAAAATAGGTTTGGAAAGTTTGCAAGAGTATTCAGCAGACGACATTTTCAAATGCAGGTTTTCTTGGCATTTTAAGGGTTAAACTTCGGGAAAGACCTATACAATAGCATTTAGCATTTTATGACTGTCGTATATTTAACGTCTGTTGACTGTTATTTATTGTGACAAGCCTAGCGCTTATCCCCCTTTCCAGTTAACTATTTGACCCACAATCATCGAACAAAATCTTTTGTTTAGAGAAGATTCCATTTCGAAAACAAGCCTATTTAAATATACTGGAAATTTTACCGCCAAAAAATGAAAATTTTCAGAAAAAAAAAATCTGAAATTGTTCATATTTCTGCTTAAAACATAGATTGTGGGTACTCATTAGAACCGCCTTGCCAAGGCGGTTCTAACGGATACCCACAATCTATGTTTTGAGCAGAAATAAGAAAAATAATATATACCCCTGTAAACCCCAGTTTTATTATATAAAAGTTGTGTTTAAGGGGTCAACGTTATATTGGCATGTTTTTGTGATGATACCAGAATTGAGGCAAAACCATTTTGCCAGAGTAAAGCTTCCCTGAAAGCGTATGCATTCAGGCATGATCAAATTGGCTCAAAGATTATTCTTTCATGTTCAGTTCATTAGAGCATATTCTGTGGTAAAACAATCAGCAGACGGCATTTTGAAATATTTTTATTTTCCCAGAAAACAGGTTTTGACATTTCATGCAAATTGTCTCCAATTTTCATGAAATATCAAATCCTGTTTTCTTGGGAAATTATAAAAAAATGTGTCATCAATTTGTCATCTGCTGAATCAGCCCAAGGAGTAGTAAATGTTATCCATTTAAAGGCTCCATGTTCCTCAAAACTAGACATTTTTATCCAAGAAATGTTTAATAAATTGATATATAGCAGTAATACGATCATAAAATGTGGCATCTGACAGCCTGTAAAAATTCAGTTAAGATTCACGTTTTTGAAGTGGATCAATAATGAACCGAGTTTTTTTTTTATCCTATCTCTGAATTAATGTTGGCAATATTAATTCAGATATACGATACAAATCATTTCATTTCAAGAATGAGAGACTAACTGAAATTTTGCAGGCTGTCAGGTTCCACATTTTATGATTGTATCAATATTATATATCAATTTATTAAACCTTTCTTGGATAATAAAATGTCTGTTTTTGAGGAATATAGAGCCTTTAAGCGATAAATAAAAGCTGTGTATAAATCAGAGAATAAAGCTTTTTTCACCATGTTACTTTTCATCCCAGCTTCATAAATGTTTTTCTGAAAAGATTTAAAATTTAACAAATATTTGAACTTATTTGAGATGATCATGAAAACAAAGTTTACGAACTAGGGGCCAGATCGTGTCAAATTTGATCGCCATGGGTTTTAACGTAGTTTTTATGTTCTTTGTTATCTTTGAAAATAGAAAAGAAGATGTCCAGAAAGAGCCACAATCAAAGAACACAGCCCACTAATGACACCAAGAAGAAGAGCACTGAAATAAACCATAACAGACAGCAAACGTGTCGCAGCCATCACGAAAACATACCTATATAATTTTGACCCCCTTAAACCCCACTTTTATATAGTAAAACTAGGGTCTACAAGGGTATACATTATTTTCTTATTTCTGCTCAAAAACATAGATTGTGGGTACTCGTTAGAACCGCCTCGGTGAGGCGATTCTAACGAGTACCCACAGTCTATGTTTTGAGCAGAAATATGAAAAATGTCAGAATTTATTATCTGAAAAATTTCATTATTTGGTGGTAAAATTTCAATATATTTCAATGAGAGATAGCAGTAGTTTTTTCTATTATCTCCCTTGATGGGTAAAGTGCAAGGTAGACCAAACACAAACTAGGTCTTTCTAATTGGAATACTCTAATTTTATCACAGATCCTCAGTGGAATTAAACTTATATTTAACTTTAAAATTTTCCACTTACATATGAAAGATTTATTAACATTATGTATTTTATTGCCTTGACAATGTTTCTTTTTGATATTTTGGTAGCTTTACTTACATATGACCACTTATGAGTCAGATTTCTCAAGGTAAAAGTAGCTACCCTTAATAGAGGTATTAATGATAATATCAGAGGAATCCAATTAATTGGACCTGGTTATTTACAGAAAGTACTCAGGGGAGTTAACTGACTGCTATCTCTCATAGGCGTGTTTTCGTAATGCCAAGAAAAGCAAAGAAACCAGCTCCCACTTCCCCAAACGATGTAATTACAGTGCTACTGGGCTTTCGACATCTTTCAGAAAGTCGTTTTTTGCTTGGCGCTTTACACAAAAGAAGTAAATTTGCAAACTTTTGTCTTGATTTAATGCAAAACCATCTGTCGTAACTACCTATGCACAAAAAGTTTTATTCTATTCATTGGATTTTAAAAGAATCAAATATTTTCAATTTTTCCTATAGTAAAAATGAATGCAAATTTTGAAGAAATCTGCAGGGTAGGTAACTTGGAGGCAGATTTTCAACAAGTACGGCTTGTTCAATTTTTCTGAAATTTTCACAATATTGTTGTGAAACATCAATAATTTAAATTCAGCAAAGAAAAGTAAAAAATATTTTCTAAGACAAAAACTCCAAAAAATCACTTTACTATAGAAATTGCATAGGTCAGACCAATTTTTGACCGTAAATTTAATTTTACTGTAAATATTTGAGAACAAAACACTGAAACAGAAAAGACAAATGGTTTCTGATTGGATATGGTCAATCAGAACAAAATATTTTCATTCAAAATAAAACGCCAAACAAAAAACGTCTTTCCGAGATATATCGAAAGGACAGTAGGTGGGATCAATCAAAAACAACAGTAAGACAAGGAACATGATAAAACATGAAAAAGTCCTGCAGCAAGCTGCCACAAAGAACAAACAACAGAAGAACCACTGCCTTGGAGGTTCAACTGCTGTAAAAATACAGATTAATTTTACGGCTAGCATAGAGGATTCCTAACTCAGTCGTTGAATATCAAGAAAAAAAGCGTAAATCAGATTGAATCCGTGCGATGAAACTAAAGTGAGTGTGCATAAGTGTAAATCAGATTGCATCCATGTGATGAAACAAAAGTGAGTGTGCGTGGCAAACACGTAAGATACTGACTGCCAGAGCTTAAGAACATACTAGTTGAACCACGGAGGGGCTTAACCCATTATAGAATAGACCCCTAAACGGGTAATTGACAAACAGTATAGACCCAGATCAGAAGCCGCATTATGTTTGCAAATAGTTCATCCATTTTTCTCTCTAAATATCTAAATCACATAGCCTAACATACCTAAAATCGAAATAAGAATATTCTAATCTGTAGTGTTAGACAGCTCATTCAGTCTATAATGGGTTAACGAAGACATCACATCAGGCATCAACCTTTTAATGAAAGGTTTAGTTTTGAGCCCAGTGCGGGATATTTGAAAAATTATATGAGAGACCTTGATGAGGACTAATTGGTCGAAACTAGCTAGTCTTGTGTAGAAAACTTGATACAGCAGCTGTGTCCGTTTTGTGAGTGTGTTCATTGCTTTTGGGGGTCATTCCATTTAGAATCTGTTTATTGTCTTTCTGTTTATAGTGGCTTAGTTTTTTTATTTCTTCCCAATACTCTGCTTTTTTACGAAATATAGACAGAACCAGCTCTGGGCAAAACTACTTTGACGAGTTTAGTATACACCAGGATAAAACGACACAGAAACAGAACAAAAGAGAAAGTGAATGTAAAACAGATATTGATAAAGACATTCCTGATTATAACAAAGAAGATGGTGCAGATAGTGACGATTGCGATGATGATTTTGAACAAGATGAATATGATGGCGACGACGATTGTGCAAATGATGATGATGATTGTGAAAGCGGTGATGGCAGTTTTGTATGTGGTGATGACGATGAAAATGAACATAAGCAGGTAGATAACGGTCAAGAACATGACAAAGAGGCTAAACAAGATAGATATTGTGTGATTAAGGAATACGAACATGATAGTGATTATGATGATGAATGGGATGATGGAGGAGACGACGAACCAAGGCTTCATAGCTATAACTTACGGAAAAGAAATACAGATACAATATTTATGCATTTGGAAGTGCCAGATGATGACACTTTTCTTTGTAAGTACGGCTGTTATTCCCGGATGATAATTGAGTCCAGGCCCAGCATTTCCTATAAGATTGTTAAGATCAGCCCGTGCTGCTAGTTCATAAAATCAGCATGTGCATCCACACATTCTAAGCAGAATATTTTTCGTCCGTCTAAACTAAGTTTGGCCCTGGCAAGTTTTTCTTTTAGAAATAAACTAGCCAAAACATCATGCTCAACTGATAACTTAACCATGTTTTATGGCTTCTGCCCTCAACTGTTGTCCACCTATGAGTCTGTTCACAACAGGTGGTATTACCAGCTTTACCTGCGGGACTACTTTTTTCTGATAACACTTGTTCCCTGCACTATAATATATAATCTTAAAATCTTATTTTCTTTGTTGTTTAATTAACTTTTTATGCAAATGTAGATTTTGGAGTCGGTTTTGATCTACTTCATTGCGCTTTATATTAAAGAATTTTTCGTGTGGTTCTAGTTAACTGTCTTTTCAGTATTACTTAATTAATGGCGTAACAGAGCATCGTTTTATTGGTATCCGGGCAGTGTTTTATGGTCTCAGTCACAAGAAACATATGGAAATGCAATATCCCACTAACCCGACTTTGCTATAGTATTAGTCGGAAAGGTGGGGGTCTAAGAGAAAAGCATGACATGGCTACCCATAGAATGCGAACTAATGACCCTGAAGCAAACGCTGATCTGAATCATTGCTTTGCAGACATGCGATCCTGTAGAAAATGTTTTGCCCCGGCGCAGTCTCCATCATTAATATTGTTATTTTATTATCATTTTGTTTGTCGATACGAGCTTGGGTTATAGGGAAAAGTTTTCTGATTTCTCCGTGAAACCCAGTTTTGTGTTACTCATTAGAATATTCAGTAGACTCTTTCTCAGCATGACAAAACAAGCATGCACTTCATACAATATTCCTGTTTGTTGTTGTTGTTTTTTGCGACTTGTTGTAAACAAGGATTTGGTTTTCCGTCTGTTCATTCGTCTGCCTGTCTGTCAACATTGGGATCAACTCTAGAATTTAGGTTTATTTTCGATAAACTTTTAGCACCTACAATTACCTAACGTGACATAGACATCTTCCTGACATACTCAAACATATCGGTATCATAAGCTCACCTGAGCACGAAGTGCTCAATGTGAGCTGTTGTTGTCAGTCATTGTCCGTCGTCCGTCCTGCGTCGTTCGTCGTTAGTAGTTCGGCGTGCGGCGTCAACAATTTGCTTTAAAACCTACTGCTCCTATACCACTGGGCCAATTAACTTAATACTTGGTAGGAAGCATTGGGGTGACTTGTAGATAAAAAAATCGGTAAAGTTTTTCAGATCGAAAATCCAGGATGGCAGCTATGGCGGCCATCTAATGATTTAGCGCTTTTTCTCCTGAATCAAAAAGGCCAATTGACTCGAAATTTGGTAGGAAGTATTGGGGCAACTTGTATATCAACAATAAAATTCTTCCCATCGGAAATGCAAGGTGGCCGGCCATTTTTAAAATCTATTTCGCTCTTCGTCTCCTGAACTGAAACGCCAATTGACTCAAAACTTGGTAGGAAATATCGGGGCAACTTGTAGATCAAAAAAGCTAAAATCGTTTCGGTCGGTAATCTAAGATGGACACCAAAGCGACCAGTTTGAAAATCTATTTTGCCCTTAGGCTCCTGAAGCGAAATGCCAACTGACTTGAAACTTGGTATGAAGTATGAAGGTGACTTGCAGATCAAAAGAGCTAAAATCGTTCTGATTGGAAATCGAAGATGGACATCACTGCGGGTATCTTGCAAATTTGTTTTGGACTTCTTCTCCTGAACTGAAAGGCCAATTTACTCGAAAGTTGATAGGACATATCAGGGTGACTTACAAATAAATAAATAGCTAAAATCATTCCGATCGGAAATCCAAGATGGCCGCCATGGCTGCCGGCTTGAAAATCTATTTTGCACTTATTTTCCTAAACTAAGAGGCCAATTCCCTCGAAACTTGGTATGAAGTATCAGGGCCACATGTAGATTGAAAAATAGCTAAAATCGTTCGTCGGAAATCCAAGATGGCCGCCAATGCAACCATCAAGAAAGTCTATTTTGCGCTTTATCTCCTAAACTGAAAGGCCAATTGACTCAAAACTTGGTAGGAAGTATCGGGGCAGTTTGTAGATTAAAAATAGCTAAAATCGTTCCGATCAGAAATCCATGGCGGCCGAGCTCTTGAAAATCTAAATTGAACTTCTTCTCTTAACCGAGAGGCCAATTGACTTGAAACTTGGTAAGAAGATTAAGGGTGACTTTCAGATACAAAATAGCTAAATTTGCTCCGATCGGAAATCCAAGATGATCACCATGGCCGCCTTGACAGTCTATTTTGAACTTTTCTCCTGAACCAAAATGCCAACTAACTTGAAACTTGGTAGTATCTGGCTGACATGTAGATCAAAAATAGCAAATTGTTCTGATCGAAAATCCAATATGGCTGCCACAGTCGCCATCTTGAAAATCTATTTCCAACTTCATCTCCTGAACGGAAATGCCAACTGACTCGAAACTCGATAGGAAGTATTGGGATGACTTGTAGCTCAAAATAACTGCAGTCGTTTTGATCGAAATCCAAGATAGTCGCCCTAGCAGACATGTTGAAAGTGTATTTGAACTTTTTTCTCCTAAACCAAAAGGCAAATTGACGAAACTTCATTGGCATTGTCGAGGAGACTTGTATATCAAAAGTAGGTAAACGTTCTGATTGGAAATCCAAGAATCCCACCATGGCCACCATATTGAGAATTTATTTTGTACCTTCTCTTGAACAGAAAGGCCAATTGACCCGAAACTTGTCTGGTATTCAGGTGAACGATACAGGGCCATCTTGGCCCTCTTGTTGTTTTTTATGAAACATTTATATATTTATATTTCATGATCTGCTGACTCGTACCTCAGCGTGATTGGCTTCATTTCTGTTATAGCTATAAAATCAAAGCTTGTATACACTTCCACCCTAACATTTCAGTTTGTGAAGATTGTAACGAGGATTACCATGGTGATTGTCCAGTACACGGCCCGCTGTTGTGGGTAAAAGACACAAAGGTACATGAAATACATACTTTTTAAAGGAAGGTAACTGTTGTCAAAACCTTTTTTTTTTTTTTTTTTTTTTTTTTTTTGCCTCTTTTCTTAAAGGGGGCTACTCTTTTGTTTCAGTCAAATAGTGTATGTGATGAGGTCATGATCAGATATACATGTATTCATATATTATATTTTCTTGACTTAAAATATACCAAGGGTTGCCTCGTAGAGCCGGAAGGGACTAGGGGTGTGTAGGTTTCTAAGGTCTGGTAAGTAAAATTGCCGAAGTTATTATATTGAAGTTTTCATTTTTGGAATAACATTTATTATAAAAAGTTAAGCTTTCATATAACATAAATTTTCAAGATAAAATAAGAAAAATTACATAAATTATATCCCTAAATATTTTCAGCTCACCTGAGCCACAGGCTCAGGATGAGCTATTGTGATCACATACCATCCGGCGTCCGGCCGGCAGTCCGTCTGTCTGTCGACACCTTAAAACGACATCTAATATGAAACCCCTGTGCCAATTTTCTTCAAATGTCATGTCGAGCGTTCTATTAAAGGGGGGGGGGTAAAAATTTAATCAGATGGTCTTGGACCGTTAATTAAGATGGCCGCTGTGCCCATATATAGTAAAAATACTTATGAGATCTTCTCCTCAGCTATGAAATCTTTGAGACTGAATCTTGGTATATAGCATCGGGGACTCGAGGTGTGCCAAGTTTGTTCAAATGATGATCCCATGTTGACCTTTGACCTTTTTATGGCAAGGTCAAATTTGCGTCCCCCCTACATGTGTTGGGAAAATGTTAAAAAATCGTTTTCTCAAGTATTAAAGACTAATAGCTGAAACTTATAATATATGATTAAAGTAGTATAACTTTTTAGTTACAATCAAAATATTGTCCCCTGGGGTTTATCTGCCCTTACCCCTGGGCTTATACATGTGTAAAATCGTGTATTCTTTAAACGTCTTTCAAACCGCTTGACCAATTTCACAAGATTTCACATGGGACCTTCGGTTGAAGGGGTATTGAAAATTTGTTCAAATATTCTGCACCATTGAAAAAAAAGAATCAAAATATATATAATACGTATATAATGCGCTGTCAAGACATCTTTTTGCTTCTTACACTGTGTTGTTGCGATGCGCTATGCAAAACACTTTCAAGACGCAACTTGAAAAAGTTCATTGTTTACGTCTTGTTTCTCTGAGTATTTACAGTAGTAAAGTATTAGTACATTGTTTTGCTAAGGCAAAATCTGAAATGTCTTGATAGTGTTTTGTTTCACCAAATTTTTAAAAAATGTGTTTTATTTGCGTTTTGGTTATACTATATTCAGTTTTTTGGTTGTATATTTTATGTGTATTGACAGTGTTTTGGTTCAGATGTATTTCCAGCCAATAGAAATGATTTTGGCAGTCATGTGACAACTCATTTCCTGCTTTTCAAATACTGGAGGGAACAACCATTAAGAACCCGGTAGTGATCAATGCCTTATGTTTTGAGGTCAGAAATTCTTTATCTTAAATGTAAATGAAATTACAGGAATTGATTATCTTGACAGATTTCAAACTAAAGTGAGTATTTTTATACTTTAACATATGATAAACTTTAACCTATGATTAATTGACACAGACTTTTAAATTAGTAAACAGTGTAATCATCTAAAGTTATTTTATATACATACCAACACATGCCATCTATAATGACCTAAAACTTAATTTAATCATAAATCCGAATCCTGCACCAATGGCTGGGGCCACTAGAATTTACCATTAATGATACAGATAATATCAATTGTGCCTTTTAAAAAAAAAAAAATATATATATATATATATATATATATATATATATATATATATATATATATATATATATATATATATATATATATATATATATATATATATATATATAACCTAGGTTCTTTAGAAAAATCTTGATGAACTGTGATGCATGCTAATGTTTAGAAAACGTACAGTTTACAATGGAAACATGAGATTTAAGATTTTATGTTCTGAACCAGAAAGAAGAAATAAAAGAAGAGTTAACACAGGACAAGGAAAGGTTGTGTTATGCAAGCTCTTTTGACATATTAACCCTTATTTCACCTTTTAGTAACTTGTAAGTGTATTGGTACAATGCGCATTGTTTGTGTTTTGTTAAGCGTCTTACTAGTGTGTTGTTTCTACAGTGCATTGTTTGCGTCTTGTTTAAAAGTGTTTTGTTTCCATTTTGTTAATGTATCTTGATTGCGTTTTGCTTAGTTTTGCTTAGTGTTGTTGCGTGAAATGAGGTAACTTGACGGATTTACTAAACAAAGTTTGTCAGGATGACACCACCAGATTGTCGTTTGCAAATATTCAGTGAGGCTACCCAATCTGGAAAGTAGACTTCACAAAAACAAAACTAAACTCAACAGGAATTCCTTTAAAACAAAGACTGTTTTAAATTGTAACTTTTTATCTAAAACTATGCTTTACAAATGGTTACAATAAGCATGCAAAGATAATGAAAAGAAAACAAAACAAAAATGACACATAAGAGAAATACAAGTGGCTAACTTAACCAATGCCAGTCTTTGCCAGTAAACTAAACAGAAAGTCTGGGCAAAATTAAAATTTGGCACTAAGGGGTCTACGCTAAAAGGCACTAAAACTAAAACAACATGCAGGATTCAGAGCCAAACTAATGGTAAAAGGAAGGGGTGAAAAGTTAGAAAGATAGTCTGGAACTGTTTTGCTTTATTTATCTTGAACGCACTCCAGAGCACTTCGAATATTCAAGAACTCCCTATTTGTTTGACGATCAATAAAAATTTAAAGAGAGAAAAAAAAAAGGCAAATTTAGGAAACTGTCTGATCATTCAGTAGACTCAAGCCAGGGTGCAACCGACATGCACTTTGGAGTGAAACCAACATTCACGCCTCATAATCCCAGTGAGAGGACTGAATGATCTGTAAATATCAAAGAATTTTCTACACTTTCCGAAAGTCACAGAAAATTGAACTTCTGGGGGAAATGCTAAAAAATAGGGAAACAAACAAAAAAAAATGTCTAATTATTCAGTAAACTCAAGCCAGGGTGCAACCGAAATGCACTTTGGAGTGAAACCAACATTCACGCCTCATAATCCCAGTGAGAAAACTGAATAATTGTGTTTCGTTATTCTCTTTTTTCTTATTAATCAAAAAATGGGATGCAGATAAACTGTGACCTGGAATGCAGCTCTGTCAAGAGAAATAAGAAATTTGCTGTCCTTAAATGCTTGATCTCTGACAAAATAAGATTTTACCCATACTGAGGAAAGAGAAAGGAAAAATAAGAATAAAATTCTCAGCTGTTAATAATTTATAGCAAACTGACAAAACTGAAATTTCAAACATTAGTCTCTTACATTTTTGGGGATTGTTCAGTAAATTCATTCATGTAGTGCAACCAACATGCACTATGGAGTGAAACCAACATTCACGCCTCAGTCTCTGGCTGAACAAACTGAACAATTTTATAACCCCTCTAAAAGATGTGATGCTAATAGTTTCCTCAAGTATAGGCTACAAATTTTGTGCATCATCAATACTATATAAAATCCCAAGCAATTGTTTTAGTATACCCCTTTATATACTTAACTAGAAATAAACAACAATAATAATAAAATCCGAGCTGTTCATGAACAGATTCTACAATATCAGAATATTTCACAACTGAATACAACACTTTAGCCTACTGTTCAGTAAATTCAAATCCAGGTGCAACCAACATGCACTTTGGAGTGAAACCAACATTCATGCCTCATATTCCGGCTGAACAAACTGAACAATATTTAATGTCTGTTCAAAATATCAGTCAACCTATATATTAACTCGACACAGTATGCACACAAGGCTTTCCATGAAACCAACATTCACAGTGCTTCACAACATTCACATGTCAAGTGAAACAACAAGCAGTGTCCATACATGCATGTACTTTTCAAATACTACAAAATAATTAAGTAAATATTTTCCCAAAATAGTTCTAAGATATTTTCTAATGTATTTATACAAGAATTCAGCTCAGTATTAATTTTATAAAATTATTTAAAATTAATTTAGCTTATTAAATTCCAGAATAAGTAAATATCTTACTTTGATTCCAATTTCCAAAGCCAAAAATAAAAATTAATTAAAAATTATATCAGAATGAAGAGCTGTAGTTTTAGTGGTAACAGTTAGGAAGCTGGGAGCAGAATGGCAAAAACTGGCAATGAATCTGTATATAAAGAGCAGAAATTCCTAAGCAATCACATGACATTGGTCATTTTACAAATAAGGGAATTGCATAAGACTTTAGACCAGTCCATTTTTCAGAGGTGTGTTATCCTCACTGTCACTGACAAGTCTTGAAGTTAAAAACGTTTACTTATATTAAAAATATCGAGAATAGTTTCCAATGGCTGGACTACGCAATTACCCAATCAAGTAAAAAGACATTTATTTCCTTCTGCATTAAATATTTACTGCTCTGAAACTCTGTGCAACCCTTTGTTTTTAATTAATATTAATCAGCCCACTAAATTTAAAACATTACCAACAGTCTATTAATAACATAGAAAATGAAATATTTATTAACTGTCTAGTAGAAAGACATTGCAAACCAGCACCATATTTGCATTTTACTATTTAAAAATTAAGTTTTCTACCTAGCTAACAATGCAGTAGCAGCTCATAAAATCAAATTTTCCTATGCACTATTTTTTCCTTAAATCTGAGAAACCTGGAGATTCCTACACTTAGCTCATTAATATTCATAAGCTGTCTGTTAATTTTGGGATGTTGCCATTTTTTTGGAATTATTTTGCTAAATATTTTGGAATTAAGGTATTAGCCTTCATAATTTCAGTTTGTATATTAATTGTTTCACTACATCTGAATCTGTTATAAAAGTTTTGCAACAGCCAGTTTCTTGAAAAACTTTATTTGTTCTCAAAGTTCCCAGATAGAAAGGAATCTGGGTCAATTTATAGCCTATAAATAGATTCTGCTAATGTAAAAACAAATCTTATAATTTGTCAAAAAACAGTATATACTGCATGAAATCACTTAAAATAGATCTTTAATTTCCAATTTACAATCAGTTCAGCACTCAAACACTTATGAAAAAATTCAGAAAATCAATATATTGATTTTGCTATCCTAAAGTCAAGGTCAGGTCAGTGCAGAGAATCATGAATGAAATTCCTTCTACACAATTGGTTCTAAAAATAGATACACCATTACTATACACTAAACCTTTGGAATGATGCTGGTATTACAGTGCACACAACTCTTTATCATTCAGGTCAATTTATGTACATGTACCTATAACTCCAAGATCATGAGAAAAATTGCACTTTAATCTGGGATTCCTGGATAAGAAAACCAGCTTGCATTCACATAGATACTTTTGTCACAAACTACTAATTCACTAAAACTAAACAAATAATAAAACAGTACAATAGTCCTGAGCCTGCTAAAGTTTGATGTCCACTGACAGTGACATTTTAGACACTTTTTTCAAACCTACAACAGGAAAACTAACTGCTAGGTCTTTATTGAATTATCTTTCTTTATAATCATCAATGTGGAAAAAAAATAAATAAATAAAATAATAATAATCATAAACAACAAAACAAATTAACCTAACAGGCTCGTGGCATAACGAATAATCGGTGACAGATAGACCACAAAGTGATCACATTAAAATTCAGGTCCACAACAATGCACCCTTTTCCAAAAGAAAAAATGTATAGGGAATGCATTTTTTCTGATTTCGTCCCCGAAATCCATATTCTTAATTTCAAATTTAATCATTAAATTCCTGTGATCATTTTGAATTTACATCAACAATGTTCAGTTAAAATATTTACATCAGTATGTTGGCTGGCACATATGGACTAAAATACTCTTTTGGCATATGCTTATGAATTTTTTCCCCTTGTATATGATTGTCAAAATATCAGTTAACTAACAGCTACCTTGATACCACTGAATCAGCTAGGGAATAAATGTGCAAAACAAAATGACTAGGTTTGCTGTTAAAAATCACAACATTAACTGGCAAACAAGCAAGTAAAACAAAGAGAAAACTCTTGAGTATGTATTTGTCACATTCTGTGCCAACCAGAAATGGTTAAACATCAATAAACTCCTTTTAAGTATGCAATCCTACCCAAACCTACACGGCATGCCATATATAGGTACTTACTATCAGGCCAAACCTTACAAATAAAATATCCACCAAATGCTTCATTTGAAACCTAGTCCATAAATGTATATATATATTTTTTTAATTTGTTTTGTTTTGTAGTTTAAATGAATTTGAAGCAACAGACTAAATGCTTCTCAAGAGTAAAAGGACTAGGGCATAGTTGAACATTTATAGGTATTCAAAATAGTGAATCTTTCTTTTGAAATAAGATAATTTTCAGAATATTCAAAGCAGATGAAGATTTATGCATGACACGTATTTTGGCTATATGCACAACTACTATTACATAAACATAAACATTTACTAAAATCTCTGTGATATGCAATATATATGCACGGCTACGCCATCAGCATAATACAAGATAGGCTCATGTATGTTTTTGAACACAATGTGGTTGAGTGTTTGTCATTAACAATTTAACAAAATTGTCAACAACAACAAACACTTAGCTTCAATATAACCAGGGAATAATCAGGCCTATATTACTCCCTAATCTTTGTTATGGCCAAATGCAATGGACTTAAGTCTGGTAACTTCTTGTAAGTCATTCTATTACTTATTCACCGTGCCCATAACTTACAGTAATTATAGGATTGATTTGCAGCTGGCATAACATACACCATTTGCAAACATTGTAATAGTAAAAATAATAATACTAAAACAAAAAATATATGTAAGAAAAATAATGTGGATTACAAGAAAAGATATACAAATATTTACACACTTCTGCACCTTGTGTAAGGAGAAATGATGCTCTTAAAATGAATACTAATAGGTCCTGAATGCTTTAATTGCTCAACATCTAGCTTGCTAAGTGACAACATCACAACCAATGGAAACTTTAAAGTCGGAATGAATCACTGACTTTACAAAAATACTGCACAGAGGCAATGACTGTGGTAGACCATCTTGAAAACCAAACATGTAGATATCGAAACTCTGGAAATGCAATAAAGCACATTGCTCCATATATACAATGGCAATGAAACACAAATCTCCACAGTCTTATAATTAGACAAACATTGTTACAATGTAAACACCACAGTCATGCCTCTACACAAACATTTATGGAATGACTTTAAGCTATCAAAACAGTGGAATGATTATAGATTCATCAATAGCTTTTTTTTTTTTTTTTTTTTTTTAAACTCATGAAAACATGCTACCCATGTCACTTCAAAATAATTTGAGAGGCACGCCCGCCGTGTCTTGCTGCAGCAGATTTAATTAGATGTAAAAACGAAATAGAGAAATCTCCAGGGCGCCAAGTCATCTATAGGAATCGGGCTGGAAGCAGGACCCCAGGGCTAGGTAAGGATCATTTAAAAACAAACAAACAAACAAAAACAAAAAACCAACCACCCCAACCCAGGGTATAGGACCAAGATGGAAATGGAAGGACCAAACCAGGGGCCCCCAAAATATTCTCATTAGCAAAAATACCCAGGCATATATGCATAAACACAGCCAGCAAACCTCAAGTGTCTGCATATCATTTATTAAGGAAGTGACCAGATAACAAGATACCTCATACTATGAAGTACGTTTGATGCATGCATAAACCAGAGGCCAGAACGTTGAAATACTGCCATTTTCTGCTTAACGGACATCATCCGTTAACACACCGGCCAAAATAACAAATATGTATCTGCTACTATCCGGTAATAACAACAGTTAACAAAACGTCATGGGAACCCTCCCTTAAACAGAACGAAATTGTTCACATGATGAAGTCAACAATAACAACGTATACATAACCCAGATGTATACACACACAAAAAAATGCAAAAAAGATTGCCATTGAATACACATATGGCTCAAAATGTCCATCTACTACTAGAACGATACCGGTTTTTACCTTCCAAATTCCAGCAGAGATGCAAAAAGCCCTTGAAGTGTGCAAACGCCGAGGCCTACATCACCTCAACCAGTGTGCAAACGCCGAGGCTTACATCACCGGACATCTAGTGTGCAAACGCCGAGGCCTACAACACCAGAGGATAAAATGGCCTACGACCCCCACGCCAGACCAATAGCCACGCACGCACCAAAATTCCATGAAACAAAGTATTCACATAAGAAACAAATTAAAACACTAATACTGAACCTCAAGAAAATTTACTAAAAATACAAATGTGAAGGAAAATGTGAGAGGTAGAGAAAAATACAAACACCATGTTATATCTACCCGTATGGAATCATCAGAAAATTAAATTAACTATTTTTATGCCTTTTATTGTATTCAGAAATGGCATCCTGACTACACCGCTTCCAGATCTGCTGAGTGCGAGTGAGATGTCTGTTCGTTTCAGGAACAGACACAACACTGCGCATCCTTATAGGTGGATCTGGAAACAATGCAGCCTGAGATCCACTTGGCTGGTTATCACGCCAGGCCTGCTCAAATCCGGACAAGGCAGAAACATGAGGTACACCGGATTCTGGGGTCAAAAGCTCACCAGACAGACAGTCATTAATCCTCAAAAGCTCATCATTCTGTTTCTTCAGCTGTCGATTCTCCTCCCTAAGCTCTCTCAACTGCTGTGACTCATCATCATAATCGATGATGAATCCAGCAGAAAAGAGTTGGAAGAACCAGCAACAGAAGAAACTCTTTCTTCACCAATCTCGGGTTCAGTGGAGACAGCAGCAGCCTGATCAGTTGGGTAATGCTCCCTCTCCGTCTGTGTTGCTTTGCGCATCATCAGTTTCCTTGGAATGACCTCCTCATTCTCATGAACTGGGCCATGGCATCCGGTTCGATGCTGATGCCGCCTTATTCCTGCAGCTTTAACTGCAACAAATCCGCAGTTACATTGGAAAGGAGCTGCCTCCTGGGTGTGTTGTTTATACAGATGAACGTACACCGACTCGAAGAAGCCAAGGAAGTTACATAGAAGACATAAATAAATTGACTTCCCCATCCTGAAACGACAAATTCAGAAACATCGACTGAACAGCCCGGCTGGCACCAAACACAAGACAGAGGTTTGGCTATAAATCCATGTTTTTTTGTTTTTTTTTAAATTAGCCTATATATATATATTTTTTTTTTTTTTTTTTTTTTTATATATTTTAAGTGTCTGATTCTATGGGTGACTGGCATTAGTTTTACAGAAACAAGGAAAATTATATTACAGTACTATTCTGCAAACGCTTCTGCAGTTTTACAGCCCACTTTGGCAGTTTGTCGGACTCACACTTCTTCAGTCGATCATGATGTACCACCAGTATAACTCGTTTGCCTGTAATCTCGTACACCGAGGGACTGCAGCACGTTGTGACTACAAAAGGTCCAGAGTATCTCTCATCAAGTTTTTTACCCATGGCCACCCTTTTGTATACCACATCTCCCACCTTGTAAGTGTATTCAACAGTTCGACTATCATAATCCCGTTTCTGTCTCTCAGCAGCTGCTCGGAGATTTTTCCTGGCAATATGGTAACACTCTTCCATCCTGTCTCTGAGTTGGGTGACATATTCATGAACGTTACATGGCTCTTCAGCTCTTGGAAAAGGGTAAAGCAAATCTTTTGGCATATTCACCTCCCGACCAAACATAAGCATATTTGGACTGTAGCCTGTAGCTGGATGAGGAGTAGCCCTGTATGCTGCTAAAAGTAAACCTAAATATTGATCCCAGTTCTTACTATTATGTGTCACAACCTTTTTTATCATGTTGCCTAGTGTCTGATTGAACCTTTCAATAAGACCGTTCGAGCTTAGTCTATAAGCTGTTGTTCTTGTCTTCTTAACTTCCAGTAATCGGAGCACTTCCTTGAACAACTGACTTTCAAAGTTTCTGCCCTGGTCTGAGTGTATTTCCAAAGGCGTACCAAATCTGGAAATGAATTCATGGACAAGTTTCTGTGCCACAATTTCAGCATGCTGGCTGGGTAAACTATACGCCTCCATCCAACGGGTGAAATAGTCTCCTATTACAAGGATAAATTTATTCTGGTCTTTTGTTAACGGTAATGGACCCATTACATCTATACCTATTCGGTCCAAAGGATAGCCCACCACATAGTTTCTTAACTTGGCTCTTGGCTTTTTGCACAGAGTTTTGGTTCTGTTACACTTGTCACACTTCTTGATGTACAATTTCGTGTCACTTCTCATTTGATACCAATAAAATTTCTGTTGCATTTTCTGGTAAGTCTTATTAATGCCAAAGTGCCCTGTAACCAGTGTATCATGATGATTCCTAATCACCTCATTCCTTAAGACTTTTGGAACGAGTAGTTGTAAACTTTCTTGCTTTGCTGGACAGAACTCCCATCTTCTCTGATAGAGTATACCATTTTTTCGGACAATATTTTCTGAGTTGAGCCAGTATTTTCTTACAGCTGGACTATGAGCCGCAGCTTCATCCCTGCTGGGCTGACAGCTTTTATCCATCCAGTCATGCAAAATGCCCAAATCAGCGTCTTCTCTCTGAAGTAGTTGAATTTCTTCAAAAGTATATATTGGCAGAAACATAGATTCCGGACTAAAACTTCCTCCTTCAGAATTCTCTTGGTTTGGTTGAGAGATTTGATTTCCATCTTGAACAAGCGACTTAGCCTTGGCCCTGGTAAAGGCTCGAAGACATACCTCCTCCTGTTCTGATATTTCTTTTATCCTAGAAGCATGTACATTGGATCCTAGATCAGTAACATCGTCAACCTCATCATAAAACTCTTGCCAGTCATCTTCACAATCCAAACATACCTGGTTTTCTTGGGAATCATATGGTACATGACCGCATTGGTCCTGTTCAAAATCTTTCCTGGACAGACTATCAGCGTTTTTATGCCTGGAACCCGGTCGGTGTTCTATATCAAAATCATACTGGGCAAGAAATTCTAGCCACCTGGCCACCTGACCTCTTGGATCCTTGAAATTGAACAGCCATCTCAGAGACCCATGGTCAGTCCTGAGAAGAAATTTCTGGCCCAAAAGATAGTGTCGGAAATGATTAACAAAAGTTATGACAGCAAGCAATTCCCTTCTCGTTACACTGTATCTTTCTTGTTGGGAACTAAGTCGTTTTGATGCATAGGCTATAACTCGCTCTTTTCCATCTTGTACTTGGGATAACACCCCTCCAATTCCAACATCTGAAGCATCTGTGTCTAATAGATATTTCAGTCCAGGTTTTGGATATGCAAGTATAGGGGCAGAACATAGCTTCTCTTTGAGCTCTTCAAATGCTTTCTGACAGGAACCATCCCACTGAAATTTGACATTCTTCTTAAACAGCCTTGTCATTGGTGCAGCTATATGACTAAAGTTGGCTATATACTGGCGATAATATGAACACAGCCCTAAAAAACTTTGAATTTCCTTGATACTGCCAGGCTCCTTCCATGTCTTAACAGCCTCCACAGTCTTGGGATTGGGACTTATTCCTTCTACATTCACAATGTGTCCAAGAAAAAGGACCTGAGTTTTAAATAATTCACATTTTGAAGGTTTTATTTTCAACCCTGCTTCAGAAAGACGCTTCAGTACTTCTTCCAGTCTCCCAAGATGTTCATCAAAATTTGACGAAATAACAATTATGTCGTCCAAGTACACCAAAAGTATGTCCCACTGTAATCCACGAAAGATGAGTTCCATGCAGCGCTGAAACGTACTAGGAGCATTGCAGAGTCCGAAAGGCATAATAGTGTATTCGAACAAGCCATACTTTGTTATAAATGCTGTCTTATGTCTGTCCTCTTCAGCCAGCTCAAGTTGCATATATGCACTTTGCAGATCAATCGTCGAATAGATCTTTGCAGATGAAAGACAATCTAAGCACGCATCTATTCTTGGAAGTGGGTATGCATCTTTAATTGTACGTTCGTTTAGTTTCCTATAATCTATACATACACGAACATCTCCTGTCTTCTTACGTACCATTACGATAGGGGAAGCCCAGGCTGAGCTTGATGGCTGTATGGCTCCAGCTTTCAGCTGTTCATTCAAGTACTTTTCCTCCTCTCCTTCAAAACCTTGAGGTGTTCTTCGTAATGGCTGGCGCACAGGTGCAGCTTCAGCAGTGGCTATATGATGTTTTAAAACAGAACATTTCCCTAATTCGGACTTTGTCTTAGCAAAAGTTTCTTGATACCTTAACAATAAATTTGCTAATTGACACCTTTGTTTTTCATCCAGTTTTTCAATACTTTGTGTATATAACATGTGTAAATGTGTTGGAACCCTTTGCAATTGCTCTTCCACTCCAAAATCTGCTAATTCTGAACCAGTGAGTTCAGTCTGAACTTCTGAAGAGTGTATAAAATTGTTTTCATCTGGCTCTGATGCTTTTGCTTTCTGATGACTACAGATATCTTCCAGCTCACCTTTTTTATGCTGAAGTTTGCTGTTCTTGAGTCTACAAATGGAGATGCCCTCTTCGTGCCGTACTATATCTTGGACTTTTACAGTTGTCATAACACTTCCAACAGCCTGGAGGTTACCCAGTATCATTCCTTTTTTTAATTTTACTGGTGATACACTAGAGTTTATCATCTTCACTGGTATTTTGTTTGACTTCAGTTTTATTACGCTCCTAGCAATAAGCAGCTGTTTCTTTGCTTCTTCAGAGGCCTCAAAAATATAAGTCTGGTCTTCATACTTCTCTTCGGTATAACATACCCCGCTCATTATGAATTCTGATGAAGCAGGCACAGTAACGGCTCTTGATACTTTCACTTTTCCACTGCTTTCTTGAACTCGAATTACCTCACAATCAACCCAGGAATCTTTTATCTGTATACCACGCTTGGTGCTGACAGTAATATCCATGGCATCAATAACATCACAGCCTAACAGAATTTCGTCTCTTATTGGAGCGACATAAACAGGCCAAGTAAAGTTGTATTCACCTATCTTAAACTCAACATCAGTGATGCCACAAGTTTTCATTTCACGACCAGCTTCAGCAACAACTAAACCCCGCTTTGCCATCTTCAACTTTGGTTTTACATTCTCGGGAAATGAATCATAAAGTTGCTTACTTAATACTGTCACTTCAGCCCCAGTATCTACGATAGCTTTAGTTGGAAGTCCCTGCACAGATAATGGTGTTTTGATAGTGACAGCTCTTACCCGTTCTATTATAATTTGCAAATCCTCACATTTTTTCATGTTATTCTGGTTTAACATACCGGGTATATATATATTCTCAACTGTAGCAGGAGAAATATTCTCTGCAAGTCCTAACTCTTGTCCTTTAAAGCTTACATGAGGTAGTGGTTTGGCCATTTCATCGACATTAATTGAAGACTTGCTTAACACTGGGCCTAAGTCCTGGCCAGCGGACTCGGCCCCGTCACGTTTTCCGACTGTTTTTCTTTTGGTGAAACCTTTTGCGTAGCAGGTTTTCTGTTCTTATGCCTAAGTGGACATCGAGGCGCAATATGACCTGCTTGTAAACAGAAGTAACAAATTATATTTTCTTCTTGCCGTTTTGGCATCAGTTCTTCTTCACTTTTATCTTTACTGTCCAGATCGTCCATGCTTGCCTTCCCATTTCTGAAAAGCTTTTCAATGGTTGCCTTTAGATCCCTACCAAACTGGATCAGACGTTCTTCAGTCACAAATTTCTTACCATTTATACGTCTTACTTCAGATTCATTGGTATCGTTAATATCGGGTAAACATGTTAATTGCTCCTTAGCATAAGAGCTTAGTTGCCTTAGTCCAGATTTCTTTCGTGTTGTCTCCTTGCAACACTCATGCCATGTTATCATGTCTACAGCATCTGTGAGACTCCTTGGTTTCTTTATGAGGACTTCATAAGCAATGGTTTGATCAGGCAATCCCTGAAGAAGATGGTGTATAGTCATTTGTGTAAAGGTCTCTGTAGAGCCTATGTCCGGGTAAGCCTTGGCCATCAATGTTCGGACTCTTGAAGCGTATTCTTGAATTGTCTCTTTGGAATTCTTTTTAATATTATTTAAGCTCGCTCGTACAGTTTCAGCTGGTGTTCTGTGAGTAAACCTATCCCGCAAAGCTTGGACAAACAAATCAATATCTCCTCTTGTCTCTGGTCCCAGACCAGCTGCAAAACTCATAGCATCATCTTTTAAACAGAGCAACAACTGCTCCCTTTGTTTCTCAGCAGACCAATGGTATCTTCTAGCCAACAATTCAAACTTGAGCCAGAAAGCATCCCATTCATCATGCTTTCCAGAAAAAGATGGAAAATAGGGCCTTGGTTCATTAAGAAATTGTTCTGGAAAACTTAGCTCTGGCCGCGGTATTCCATAAAATACAGGTCCTAGGGACTCATTGTAGCTTCGAGGTGGAGGCAGAAGTCTGCTGTAATCGAACTCTCTTTGTGGCATGCGATCTCTGTCCCTGTAACCATGATCCTTTGGGGTTGGTTGAGTTGTCCTTGTTGCTGATTGCTGATCCCTTGATGACGAGTTAGCCCTTGGAACCTTCTTTGACTGGCCATGCGGTTCACCAAGAGTAAAACCAGTATATTGTCTAAAATCAGACCTGTCTATGTTTCTATTGTGGATATTTTCTCGTGGTCTCACTGGGGTCTCACCCCTAAGAGAAACATGATCCTGCCTCAGATAGTCTCTCAGTGAAGGTTCAAAGTCAGTCGTTGTTCCGAAATGTACTCTAGGTGGTAAACTCCATCTAGGTAATGGAACAGGTTCTCCAGGCATGGAGCGACCATGCGAAGCATCCTTGCCAGTCTCAAGCAAATCAATTGGTAGAGTATCCTCTGAGTCATCCCTTGAATGCAGTGTCCACCTTGCCCCAGGTGAAGTGTCTCTCTCCATCATACCATCAGGAGAATGACTACGTTGCAAAGGTGATGAAGTACCTCTTGGTCTATCTTCCTCAAATAACTGTAAAGGCACAGTCTCATCCTCCAACAGATCACCATAGGGAACATGGCCTGTTGACTGGTCAGTGTGTAAAGTCTCTCCATCACCAATTCCTTCTCCTTCACCGTGTTCTTCATTTGCTGTTGAGCGTTCCGGAAGCGTTCTAGACCGTAAATCCATAACCGTCAAGTTACAGATGGTTCGAAAATTTGGAAAGTTTCACTTTTTTTTTTTATGCAAAGGGAGATAATTCAATAGTGGCCACCAGATAAATGGCAATTATAGTCAACCACTCCACTCAGTTGAATTTCACTGAAAAGAACTCAGCAGCAAGAGATCTGACTACCACAAGTCTGAGACTACCAACAAGTCTCGAATCAATGCTGTGAATCCTTGCAGGCAACTGCCAGTGGTATGAACATAAATCTACTTGTTAAGAGAACACTAACACTGATCTGATCACCGACAGATCTTGGACTACCAACAAGCCCTGAATCAGTGCAATCTTGCTCCCTTAAAAAGAGATAAGCCTCAAAAGCTTCCTCAACACAATTTTGAATTAATTAAATTATGCTATGATGATTCCACAGCAACTGATTTGACTACCACAAGTCCGAGGCTACCAACAAGCCTTGAACCAATGCTGTGAATCTCAGTAAGCAATTACTAATGTGGATTTAAAATCAACTCTTCAAGGAAACATCAATACTGATCTGATCACCAACAGATCTTGGACTACCAACAAGTCCTGAATCAGCACAAACTTGCTTCCCTAAAGAGGAGTAAACACATATTTTTTTTTTTTTTTCTAAATTTTAAACAACTGTTTGTTATGAATGTGAAATGCTAGAAATGCCCATCCAGTTACCACAAGCCTCAACAAGCATTCAAGCACCACACATCTGTTGTCAAATGTCACACAGGTGCAGATGTGACAAAATGTTGCCCCTCTCAAATGATTGTGTCCACTGTACTGTACAGGTTTTGTCTGCACTTCGTATGTTAAAAGCCAAAATTACGAAGTTACTGCAAAACAATGAACACAAAGTCAGAGGCAACGATCAGAAGATTACAATCCAGCATCGCAACTGATACACAGCGATACCAAACCAAAATCCTCTAACCGATTCTGCAGACCTAACTGAGAATTAATTTGAAAGATAGAAGATAGAGGGTGGGGACTGACATCAATTAAGCTAATTAAATAAACAATTTTATACAATTAATTCACAATTAATTTTTTTTTTTTAACCAAATTTCCCCAAAACTGCAGAAACCTATAAAAATACCCATATAATACAGCTTTACCATCTGTATTGCAAAACAGCAGCCTCCTCATCAAGTCCTAAAATTTTGGCTTCAAGGTCACACTTTTCTCTTAGAAGTTTATCTATTTTATCCTCTTGCTCTTTTATCAGCAAGTCAACCTTCTCTGCAAACAGTTTGAAGGTGGCTGCATAATTATCTTCTTGGATTTGAAAATGTTTAATTAAATTTCGTCGTTCTTCTTCTAACTGCTTCAAAGTCTCTTTTAATTGCGAAATTTCTTCTTTTAATGTACTCATAATTGACTGTCTGTCACAATATTTATTCTTTACACAGAGAACATGAAATCTGATACTTTCACTATGGAAAAAACTTAAATAAATCTGTAGTTGTTTTTTTTTTTTTTTTTTTTTTTTATTTATTTATTTTTTGAAAACCAAATCCCACTTCTGACACCAAGTTTTTGTTGCGTGAAATGAGGTAACTTGACGGATTTACTAAACAAAGTTTGTCAGGATGACACCACCAGATTGTCGTTTGCAAATATTCAGTGAGGCTACCCAATCTGGAAAGTAGACTTCACAAAAACAAAACTAAACTCAACAGGAATTCCTTTAAAACAAAGACTGTTTTAAATTGTAACTTTTTATCTAAAACTATGCTTTACAAATGGTTACAATAAGCATGCAAAGATAATGAAAAGAAAACAAAACAAAAATGACACATAAGAGAAATACAAGTGGCTAACTTAACCAATGCCAGTCTTTGCCAGTAAACTAAACAGAAAGTCTGGGCAAAATTAAAATTTGGCACTAAGGGGTCTACGCTAAAAGGCACTAAAACTTAAACAACATGCAGGATTCAGAGCCAAACTAATGGTAAAAGGAAGGGGTGAAAAGTTAGAAAGATAGTCTGGAACTGTTTTGCTTTATTTATCTTGAACACACTCCAGAGCACTTCGAATATTCAAGAACTCCCTATTTGTTTGACGATCAATAAAAATTTAAAGAGAGAAAAAAAAAGGCAAATTTAGGAAACTGTCTGATCATTCAGTAGACTCAAGCCAGGGTGCAACCGACATGCACTTTGGAGTGAAACCAACATTCACGCCTCATAATCCCAGTGAGAGGACTGAATGATCTGTAAATATCAAAGAATTTTCTACACTTTCCGAAAGTCACAGAAAATTGAACTTCTGGGGGAAATGCTAAAAAATAGGGAAACAAACAAAAAAAAATGTCTAATTATTCAGTAAACTCAAGCCAGGGTGCAACCGACATGCACTTTGGAGTGAAACCAACATTCACGCCTCATAATCCCAGTGAGAAAACTGAATAATTGTGTTTCGTTATTCTCTTTTTTCTTATTAATCAAAAATGGGATGCAGATAAACTGTGACCTGGAATGCAGCTCTGTCAAGAGAAATAAGAAATTTGCTGTCCTTAAATGCTTGATCTCTGACAAAATAAGATTTTACCCATACTGAGGAAAGAGAAAGGAAAAATAAGAATAAAATTCTCAGCTGTTAATAATTTATAGCAAACTGACAAAACTGAAATTTCAAACATTAGTCTCTTACATTTTTGGGGATTGTTCAGTAAATTCATTCATGTAGTGCAACCAACATGCACTATGGAGTGAAACCAACATTCACGCCTCAGTCTCTGGCTGAACAAACTGAACAATTTTATAACCCCTCTAAAAGATGTGATGCTAATAGTTTCCTCAAGTATAGGCTACAAATTTTGTGCATCATCAATACTATATAAAATCCCAAGCAATTGTTTTAGTATACCCCTTTATATACTTAACTAGAAATAAACAACAATAATAATAAAATCCGAGCTGTTCATGAACAGATTCTACAATATCAGAATATTTCACAACTGAATACAACACTTTAGCCTACTGTTCAGTAAATTCAAATCCAGGTGCAACCAACATGCACTTTGGAGTGAAACCAACATTCACGCCTCATATTCCGGCTGAACAAACTGAACAATATTTAATGTCTGTTCAAAATATCAGTCAACCTATATATTAACTCGACACAGTATGCACACAAGGCTTTCCATGAAACCAACATTCACAGTGCTTCACAACATTCACATGTCAAGTGAAACAACAAGCAGTGTCCATACATGCATGTACTTTTCAAATACTACAAAATAATTAAGTAAATATTTTCCCAAAATAGTTCTAAGATATTTTCTAATGTATTTATACAAGAATTCAGCTCAGTATTAATTTTATAAAATTATTTAAAATTAATTTAGCTTATTAAATTCCAGAATAAGTAAATATCTTACTTTGATTCCAATTTCCAAAGCCAAAAATAAAAATTAATTAAAAATTATATCAGAATGAAGAGCTGTAGTTTTAGTGGTAACAGTTAGGAAGCTGGGAGCAGAATGGCAAAAACTGGCAATGAATCTGTATATAAAGAGCAGAAATTCCTAAGCAATCACATGACATTGGTCATTTTACAAATAAGGGAATTGCATAAGACTTTAGACCAGTCCATTTTTCAGAGGTGTGTTATCCTCACTGTCACTGACAAGTCTTGAAGTTAAAAACGTTTACTTATATTAAAAATATCGAGAATAGTTTCCAATGGCTGGACTACGCAATTACCCAATCAAGTAAAAAGACATTTATTTCCTTCTGCATTAAATATTTACTGCTCTGAAACTCTGTGCAACCCTTTGTTTTTAATTAATATTAATCAGCCCACTAAATTTAAAACATTACCAACAGTCTATTAATAACATAGAAAATGAAATATTTATTAACTGTCTAGTAGAAAGACATTGCAAACCAGCACCATATTTGCATTTTACTATTTAAAAATTAAGTTTTCTACCTAGCTAACAATGCAGTAGCAGCTCATAAAATCAAATTTTCCCATGCACTATTTTTTCCTTAAATCTGAGAAACCTGGAGATTCCTACACTTAGCTCATTAATATTCATAAGCTGTCTGTTAATTTTGGGATGTTGCCATTTTTTTGGAATTATTTTGCTAAATATTTTGGAATTAAGGTATTAGCCTTCATAATTTCAGTTTGTATATTAATTGTTTCACTACATCTGAATCTGTTATAAAAGTTTTGCAACAGCCAGTTTCTTGAAAAACTTTATTTGTTCTCAAAGTTCCCAGATAGAAAGGAATCTGGGTCAATTTATAGCCTATAAATAGATTCTGCTAATGTAAAAACAAATCTTATAATTTGTCAAAAAACAGTATATACTGCATGAAATCACTTAAAATAGATCTTTAATTTCCAATTTTCAATCAGTTCAGCACTCAAACACTTATGAAAAAATTCAGAAAATCAATATATTGATTTTGCTATCCTAAAGTCAAGGTCAGGTCAGTGCAGAGAATCATGAATGAAATTCCTTCTACACAATTGGTTCTAAAAATAGATACACCATTACTATACACTAAACCTTTGGAATGATGCTGGTATTACAGTGCACACAACTCTTTATCATTCAGGTCAATTTATGTACATGTACCTATAACTCCAAGATCATGAGAAAAATTGCACTTTAATCTGGGATTCCTGGATAAGAAAACCAGCTTGCATTCACATAGATACTTTTGTCACAAACTACTAATTCACTAATACTAAACAAATAATAAAACAGTACAATAGTCCTGAGCCTGCTAAAGTTTGATGTCCACTGACAGTGACATTTTAGACACTTTTTTCAAACCTACAACAGGAAAACTAACTGCTAGGTCTTTATTGAATTATCTTTCTTTATAATCATCAATGTGGAAAAAAAAAAAATAAATAAAATAATAATAATCATAAACAACAAAACAAATTAACCTAACAGGCTCGTGGCATAACGAATAATCGGTGACAGATAGACCACAAAATGATCACATTAAAATTCAGGTCCACAACAGTGTGTTGTTTTCGTTTTGCTAAAGTGTCCTGATTGTATTTTGCTTAGCGTCTTGTTACCTCATTTGCATACCAATTTTCATATGGGATGGCCATCATGCCCATACATGTATATGGTAAAAACAAACTTAAATATCCTTCTCCAGAACCAAGAAAGTTTTGAGGCTGAATCTTAGTATACAGCATCGAGAACTCAACATCTACCAAGTTTGTTCAAATAATGAACATAGGTTGATCTTTGATCTTTTTACTGCAAGGTCAAATTCGCGTCCCCAGTTACATTTGTATGGAGAAAATGTTGAAAAGTTATTTTTTTTCAAAATGTATGAAAGACTTATGGCTGAAACTTACAATGGATGGTTAGAGAAGTAAAACGTTGTGGCTACAATCAAAATTTTGTCTCCGGGGAGTTATCTGCCCTTGCCCCTGGGCTATATGCGTCTATAAAATCGAGTTATCTTTAGTCTTCTTCTCTGAAACTGCTCGACCAATTTTTACCAGATTGCTTTTGGGGCCTTCTGTCAAAGGGGTATTTGACGGCAATTTGTTCAAACAGTTCTGCCCCATTCAGCAAGATGGCTGTAATGCCCATATATGGTAAAATGTCTTCTTCTCTGAAATCGTTTGGCCAGTTTTCACTAGATTTCGTATGGTGCCTTATGTCGAAGGGGCATTGACTGTTTGTTCAAATGGTTCCGCACCTTTGAACAAGATGGCCACCATGCCCATATATGGTAAAATACTTAAAAATCTTCTTCTCCAGAACCAAGAAAGCTTTGAGGTTTAATCTTGGTAGATGGCATTGGGGACTTAACGTCTACCAAGTTTGTTCATATGATGATTCTAGTATGATCTTTGACCTTTCACCGCAAGATAAGATTTGCGTCCCTATACATTTTTATGGGGAAAATGTGGTAAAATAATTTTCTAAAAATGTATTAAAGACTAATGGATGAAACTTACAATGTACGATTAAAGTAGTAAAACTGTTTAGTTACAATCAAAGGTTTGTCCCCCGGGGGTAATCTGGCCTGGCCCCAGAGTTTTATACATGTTTAAAATTGTGTAATCTTTAGTCTTCTTCTCTGAAATCGCTTGACTAATTTTCATCAGATTGCTTAGAGGCGTATTGACGGCAATTTGTTCAAACAGTTCTGCGCCATTCAACAAGATGGCTATTATGCCCATATATGGTAAAAGAAACACTTAAAAGCTTCTTCTCCAAAACCAAGATAGCTTTTTGGCTGAATCTTCGTATACAGCATCAGGGACTGAAGGTCTACCAAGTTTGTTCAAAGGATGATCATAGGATGACCTTTGACCTTTTTATGACTGTCAAATTTGTGTCCTAGCTGCTGTGGAATATTGCAATGCATCCGCAGATATGTTGTAATGGCTGTTTTACTCAGGTGAGTGAATCGTGGCCCATTGGCTGCTTGTTTCTTGAGCTATTGGAAAAATTACCTAGGGTATTAAAAACGAGATCGATTCAGCCAAGGTAAACGAGCCATCGGTGTTCAAGTCATTGAAATTTTACTGTATTTTGGAATTTTTATTATAGGGATCAAACATGTTTTTTCATGCATTAACACTCGCCAGGTCCCGTGGGAGGTGTTGAAAACCGCGGCCTCCCAAGGGACCTGGCGATTGTGAATGCATTGAAAAACCATGTTCGATCGCTATTATTGCATCAAAAATGAAAACATTTGCTACATTTCGCGTTACTTCTTGCACTATTTTGTTTCGCCTTTTCATGTCTCGCGAACGTAATTTCCACGGAGTATGCTCGTTTTAGGGCCGGGCAGTATACATCTCGTAACGGCAGCAAATCTGTGGCCCCGGTACGATCATATTGAAAGTTGCGTAGCCATGCATTAACAGCGCGTGAATTGCCTTGTTAATACACGGCTTTTCGCCGGTTAATGCCCGGCTCTTAATAACGTGCGCACTGCTTTTTATGCAATAATAGATGTTATATTTCGTATCTCCAGACCTGTGATGATGATCCCGATAAGGCTGTACACAGTTTGCCGCCGAGCCTGGTTGTCAAAGACTCAGGAATACCCAATGCCGGTCTTGGCGTGTGGTCTGAGAAGGAATTTCCATCACGTGTAATGTTTGGCCCATATGGTGGGGAAGTTGTACAAATCCAGGGCCGATCCAAAAGCACTGGTTATGCTTGGCAGGTACAGTGTTTCTTAAATTATGTTGTTGTTTTATATTATATACAGTGTTGCACCTTTCAAATAGTTAAGCGTCATACAATTGATCTGAAAGAATGGATCAGTTGAGATTTTGATTTAATTCAGGTCCGTATCACACAGTCTTAACTCTTAGCACTCTGGGTAAAATTTTCAACAGGTGGAAACAGGATTTGGCATTTCAGTGGAGACAATTTGTATGCAATGTCAAATTCTGTTTTCTGGGAAAAATAAGTAAAATATCACCACCAATGTGTTGTCTGCTGAATTAGCCCAGAGAGTGATAAAGGTTAAAGGAGGCCTGTCATAAAGTTGAAGCGACATGCGCGTAATGTTTCCGCATATCATTTAACTGCTCCAAGCTCCATTTAGCGACATATTCAAATTAATATATAGATCCTTATTAATGAAATGAAATGAAAATGCTGTTCAAAATTGTAGCATTCTAAATATTTTCCGAGAAACTAAGGCTTGACATTTCATGCAAATCATCTCAATAGCAAGGCAGACAATTAGCATGAAATGTCAGACCATATTTCCTCGGAAAAAAAAAGATTATATTCCAGAATATCGTCTGCTGCTGTTATTAAAGACGTTTTAAAGGTTAATTTTCAAGGTATATAATAACGACATTAGTATTCATTACGAAAACACACCTAATCAAATATATCGAAAATTTCAGTTCCAAAAACTGAAAATTTTTCGATAAAAACTGATATTTTTTATATTTCTGCTCAAAACATAGATTGTGGGTACTCGTTAGAACCGCCTCAGTGAGACGGTTCTAACGAGTGGCCACAGTCTATGTTTTCGAGCATAAATAAGAAAAATAATGTATACCCCTGTAAACCCCAATTTAACTATATAAAAGTGAAGTTTAAGGGGGTCATATTTATATAGGCATGTTTTCGTGATGCTTGTTCATGATCCTTTATTCTGGGAATATCTTGACGTGATTCAGAGTGTTAGGTCCCGTTACTATAGTAATAATGTGTATATATTCCTCCAGGCGTTCTTCCGCTGTCTATCCTACAGTATGTTTAGCTGCCTTATGACTGCATATATTTGACAGCCAAAGAAGGGCGGTAACTCCCCCTGACCCATCTGTGACCCACTTGTGACGCCATGTACATTCCCTGCATAAATTATGATTTAAATATTGGCCATCTTTAAAATCAACTCATTTGTGAATGTATTTGTCCAATTTATTGAAAGTTTTTCATGGTAAATTGTGTATCAAGTTTGAAATAGTGTTTCTGAATGTGTTTATTATTATTATAATTATGATCATTTATATTATTATTATTATTATTATTATTGTATTTATTATTAGAATTATTATTGGGTCAATTGTTTACAATGGAGCCATAGTACACAAATGCCAAAACTTCCTTAAGGTAGTTGTCCACGTGTGATTATCATTGACCAATGTAATCAAATCACGCGTTAGATGAAATCCAGGTAACGGTTATTTACAGCCGCGCTGTTCTTGTCACTGTTGATTGAGGGTTATCTGTAAAATCTGGACTTGGACATTTGGAACATGATTAGCTGTAAAATCTGGACTTGGACATTTGGAATATGATTAGCTGTAAAATCTGGACTTGGACATTTGGAACATGATTAGCTGTAATATCTGGACTTGGACATTTGGAACATGATTAGCTGTAAAATCTTGACTTGGACATTTGGAACATGATTAGCTGTAAAATCTGGACTGGGACATTTGGGACATTGGCAAACAATGCAGACCCAGAGCCATTTTCCAGCCTACACTCAGAGACAATCGACCCACAAGTGCTATCAGTGCTTTGATTATTATTTATTTGTATTATTAATCAGAATTCTAATGTTTTGGTGTTGACAAAATATTACTGGAATTGGATTCTTTATATGGGCATGGACAGCGTTGCAGAAGGCAACGCTGACGCCGGCGAACGACGGCAGCAGGTAACGTTGGCCTGCACGACTGTAGTTAACACGCATGAAACTCGCCACTGTATCCTGCCCATGTCTCTCTCAGCTGATCCGTGCCAAAGTTACCAATCTCGCAAGTAGAAAACTGGCGAGAAACAAATATTTTCTTAAAATGTTTTTTTTTCTTACAATAATGATAAAATGAGAAAAAAAAATGACGACTGCCTTTGAATGATTCACCTGGACAATCTTTAGAGGGTACGGTCCTCGAAAATGCGGATTCCATTAAATACCTACGAGTAACAATCACACATGACTTGAGATGGAATAAACATATCAGCAATATGTATACTAAGGCAAATAGAACTCTTGGTTTCGTGAGACGAAATCTTTATCAATGTCTTCAGGATGTAAAAGAGGCCGCATATAGGGGACTTGTTCGCCCCATTTTGGAGTTTGGCAGCTGCGTTTGGGATCCCCAAGGCGTGGTTCTTCAACAAGAAATCGAAAAAGTTCAGAATAGGGCTGCTAGGTTTGTTAGTAGCAATTACTATTTTGAAACTAGGAGTATGACTGGAATACTGCAAAAAACTAAGATATGAGTCTCTCAAGAAAAAGAAGAGAGACAGTAGATTGATTCTTCTATACAATGGTCCAAGGGGTGCTGCCAGCATCCCAACAGATGATCTTATCACCTCAATTAGGCGCAGTAGAAATCATCGATCTTTGACTTTTCAGACCCCCGCTGCAAGAACTGATATTTACAAGGGCTCCTTCTTCCCTCAAACAATCAGATATTGGAATGTCCTTCCAGATTCGATCATTACGTCTGCTGAAGAGACAGAGGATGGTATGGCTAGGTTTACTTCTCTGATGAGAGCTAAGGACTAACTTTCCATATCACAAATCCTGGTGAATGAATGCCATTAGACGTATCACCAGTAGAAATTCTGATTCTGATCTGATTCTGACCTGGCGCTTTCATCTCAGTTCGTCAGAAGCATATCAGATACTACGTGGGTCCTGCAAAAAGTTTCGGATTATTTCAGTGCTACGTTTTATCAAACATATTCTTATTACAAACCTTCAAAGTATTCCCCCTTTACTGAAACACATTTTGTAACCTTTTTACCGAGTCGCGAAAAGCAGATAAATAGTCTTCTTTTGGTATCTGTTGGAGACACTGATAAATAGCGCTGCCAAAAGAACTTCTAGACGTATACTTATTTCCAGAAAGCATTTTCTTAAGCCTTGGAAATAAAAAGAAGTCACAGGGACTCGGGCCAGGTGAATAAGGTGGATGGTTTAAAACTTTCACCTTTCCAGAAGCCAAAAAAAGACTTAACAACCTCACACTTACGAGAGGGGGCGTTGTCATGTGAATGGTGGACTCCTGACCATCCTATGCTTGATCGTTTCTTATTGTACAACTCTTTCACTTTCTTCAGTACAGAATTCTCGTAGAATCGGCCAGTGACTGTATGACCAGATGGACAAGGCACTTGAACGACTGGCCCACTTGAATTAAAGAAAATTGCGTACAACATCTTTTTCGAACTTATGGTTCTCTTGGCAATACATAGGCGTTTTTTATCTTATAGCTTCCATTGCTTAATATCAGTCCTTCTTTGTGGCTCAAACATGTGCACCCAGGTTTCATCACCTGTTAGCAAGTTAGAAATAACCCGACTATTATAGCCTTTGTATGTTTTCAAAAGTTCCCGAGCACATTTAATGCATTATGTCTTTTGCTCCTCAGTGAGCAGATGAGGTACCCACATAGCGCAAACGTTTCTCAGGTCCAAACGCTTTTTTTTTCAGAATTGTTTGCACACTGCCTTTTGATATTCCAGTACAGCTAGCTATATCTGTGACAGACAAGCGCGCATCCTGTTCGACCACTTTACAGCAGCGATGTTAGCCTTGGTAACAGAGATTGTAGGCCTTCCAGGACGGATATCATCTTCAACAGAAAACTTCCCAGCTTTAAAACTTTAACCCACCTAAAACTGTGCGCATTGAAATGGACTGAGGTCCATATATACCACACAATTCATTAAATATCTGCTTTGAATCTATATTAAACCTAATGCGGCATTTAATGTAGCTACGAATTTCAGTCTTCTGGTCCATGTTCCAGTGTAACTAGTAAATTGGTCAGTGTATATGACTGCATCTATTTCAATTTGAAATAACTCGGTCAGTTGGAAAGCAATTTCCACGAAATAAACGGGTATCGTTAGCTATTCAACACGCCATTCAAATGCAGTGAAGCATTTTAAGATATACTAGGGATAAAACTAAGTAAGCCTATTAGTGACAAAACTTTTTGCACGACCCTCGTATAACTCAAAACGTCTACTGATAATCGTAACGCTATAGAACCAGTTGGATTTTGACACTGTACTACGGAAATCATTTTCATACACATTTTTATACACTCGTTTAACTTCCATTTCATTATTTGAAGCAACTGCAGAAATTTCAAAGCTACATAAAGCTTTTAAAAACATGATTAATAATTCTTGTCTACTTCAATAA
Organism: Anodontia alba; assembly: GCA_964016985.1. Taxonomy (NCBI): domain Eukaryota; kingdom Metazoa; phylum Mollusca; class Bivalvia; order Lucinida; family Lucinidae; genus Anodontia; species Anodontia alba. The sequence goes on from OZ024823.1 coordinate 35,405,379, forward strand.
TGTTGGTCAACGTTAAAGAGACACTTAATGGAAACGAATAGCTAATCAAGGTGACATTCGGCGGGAATCATAATAAAAAATAGAGCCATTCTAGTGTATTTTTTTGTTTTTTGTCTGCATCGTTACAGATTGTGACCCCGTCCTGCATCAACAAAAACAATAACACTTTCTTTTCGGCTAACTGAAAATCAAGCAATTGCCATGCCCTTTTCTAAGCAGTTCCTAAATTCAAATTAACGATATGATTTTTAGATATGCGAAGATGGAAAGCCCAGTCGTATGGTGGATGGGAGTGACAAGTCGAAATCAAACTGGATGAGATATGTCAACTGCGCACCATCCGAGTCGGAACAAAATCTCGTAGCTTTCCAGTTTAAAGGAGAAGTTTATTACCGCACCTACAAAACAATCCCACCTGGTAATAATCTCGACTCTTATTGTTTTTTTTTTTTTTGTTTTGTTTTTTTTTTTTTTTGTTTTGTTTTTTATGTTGGTAATACATACTATTTGGCTACTTAAGTCCGTCTTAAGGAGAATTTATACAATTTCAAAGGCGATAATTCTCTCAAATTTTGTTTTTGTGGTGTTGCATTGCACTGGGAGCAGATTCTCTCCTTTTATAGTAGACCCACTTTCAGAAGTGCATGGTATGCAGAAAAGCGAACAGGATGTCATAAAAATTATCTCCCTTGTAAAAATGGCAGAAACTACCAGGTGTATCCAGTTACCTTTTAGATGAATAATATGATCAGAAGCAGACCTACAGCATGCAGCTTTGCACTGCAACAACACGCTATATTTCTATAAATAAATAAACATAAAAGTAGATGAGTAAATACATGTTGTTTTTTTTTTTCAGATTGCACCCCCTGTGTCAATAGTCCTGGGCCCTATTAATTGCTCATGTCTGTCTGCCTGTGCATTACACTTGAGGGCACCAAGCTTATATCATCAATTTCTACAGTTTTAGGCACAAAGTTTATATCATCAACTTCTCATACAGTTTTCATGAAATCTTGTTGGTAGTTTAATTGTAACAAAGTATTTATAAAGAATCTGGATGTGAAGTTTGTGTAATTGGTTCACTGACTCATTTGACTGTAATGTGTACACAATGAACATGTAGATGTGTTTTCGGTGGCTATAGAATAGTTTTTGGTCTAAGAAACAGCTTGTTATTTTGATCATTACCCTGAGAATTGCCGTATTTGCACAGTATTGGTGGGGTAAGATACCTATTTAATCAAATCATCCTACAAGTTTCAGGAAACATTTTAGAACTTTGAATGTATATCAGTGGAATAACGAACGTATGCACATGTGCTTTTGAATAGCACCAAATAGGGCTTAATGCGCTTTCATCTGATAATACTTTATCCTTTTCTATCTGTTAAAATTCCGGCGTCTGGGTCCGTGCGTGTAAATACTATATTTGTCATTAACAAAGGTAAGACACATATAGCTATAAAGACACAATCGTATAGTTTATTCACAAGCTTAAGGGGACTGGATACATTTCAAAGATTTTCCATCATTTTGTACAAGAGAGATGGTTGTTGTGGCTTCCTTGCAGTTCATGCAACGTTGGTTTCATATGTGTGGCATTTGTTTTGTCATTTTTTGTTCCTCATCCATCCCTTTTCTGTTTCCTCGGAAAGGCTGTGATTGTACTATTTCTTGAGTATCTTGCAGACCATACATAATCATAATCGAATCAAAAAAAAAAGGACATTAACCCTAGTCCTGCTCAACCCAGATATACCCTGCCTTTGCAAACAGTGTAGATCCAGATCAGTTGGCTTCTGAAGAAGCCAACTGATCTGGATCTGCACTGTTTGCCATTAAGTTTGTGAATTTGTATCAAAAGCTTGGATTAAGAAATCTGATTGCTGAAAATTAGAAGTGGGTGTGACGTCTTAATTTATTCAGCATGACAAGGGTTAACCACTCTTGAAGATTTCAAAATTGTTTTTATGCTTGTCGCCATTTTGAAAAATAAATGAGACTATTACTTCAAATATTTTTAATAAAGTCCCTAATAATACGGTATTTTACCTCTTACCAATAGAGCTTCTCTGATGACCATTTATTTATTTTTGCTGATCTGCACATTCGTATTTGCCAGAAACCCGTTTTTAAATGTGAAGTTTTGCAGCTTACGAGGGTCCTGCAAAAACTTTTGTCACTGGGTTCGGATTACTTCAGTGCTTTTTATAAAACTTGTTTTTATTACAAACCTTCAAAGTATTCCCCCTATACTGAAACACATTTTTGTAACCTTTTTACCCAGTCGCGAAAAGCAGATAAATATTCTTCTTTTGGTATCTGTTGGAGACACAGATAAATAGCGCTGCCAAGAGAACTTCTAGACGTATACTTGTTTCCAGAAAGCATTTACTTAAGCCTTGGAAATAAAAAGAAGTCACAGGGACTCAGGTCAGGTGCATAAGATGGATGGTTTAAAACTTCCACCTTTTCAGAAGCCAAAAAAGACTTAACAACCTCACACTTATGAGAGGAGGCGTTGTCATGTATAAGGTGGACTCCTGACCATCCTTTGCTTGGTCGTTTCTAATTTGTAAAACTCTTTCACTTTCTTCAGTATAGAATTCTTGTAGAATCGGCCAGTGACTGTATGACCAGATGGACAAGGCACTTGAACGACTGGCCTATTTGAATTAAAGAAAATTGCGTACAACATCTTTTTCGAACTTATGGTTCTCTTGGCAATACATAGGCGTTTTTTTATCTTTTCGCTTCCATTGCTTATTATCAACCCTTCTTTGTGGCTCAAACATGTGCACCGAGGCTTCATCACCTGTTAGCAAGTTAGAAATAACCCGATATTACAGCCTTTGTATGTTTTCAAAAGTTCCCGGGCTTATTTAATGCGTTGTCTTTTGCTCCTCAGTGAGCAAATGAGGTACCCACCAAGCGCAAACCTTTCACAGGTCCAAACGCTTTTTCAGAATTGTTTGCACACTGCCTTCTGATATTCCAGTACAACTAGCTATATCTTTGACAGACAGTCACGCATCCTGTTTGACCACAATCTTTACAGCAGCGATGTAAGCCTTGGCAACAGAGATTTTAGGCCTTCCAGATATCATCTTCAACAGAAAATTTCCCAGTTTTAAAAGCTTTAACCCACCTAAACACTGTGCACAGTGAAATGGTCTGGGGTCCACATACACCACACAATTCATTAAATATCTGCTTTGAATCTGTATTAAGCCTAATGCGGCATTTAATATAGCTACGAATTTCAGTCTTCTGGTCCATGTTCCAATATCATCTTCAACAGAAAATTTCTCAGCTTTAACCTTTTTTAACCAACCTAAAAACTGTGCGCATTGAAATGGTCTGAGGTCCATATATACCACACAATTCATTAAATATCTGCTTTGAATCTATATAAAGCCTAATGCGGCATTTAATGGAGCTAAGAATTTCAGTCTTCTGGTCCATGTTCCAATGTAACTAGTAAATTGGTCAGTGTATATGACTGCATCTATTTCAATTTGAAATAACTCGGTCAGTTGGAAAGCAATTTCCACGAAATAAACGGGTATCGTTAGCTATTCAACACACCATTCAAGTACACTGAAGTATTTTAAAATATGCCTGGGATAAAACTAAGGAAGGCTATTAATGACAGACCTTTTTGCACGACCCTCGTATTAAATATTCAAAATTGCGGCACCCTCGATCCACAGTAGATCTAAAAAAATGTACATCAATAACTTTATTGTTTTTCATCCGGTTGTGATCATATTTGTGTTGGTTTTCATCTGGTTGTGATCAAATTTGTTCGATATCTATTTTTATTTCAGCTGATTTGTTTTCAGTGTTACAAATAATCATCAGATAGATTGTGACTGCAGTTAAACTACCCCCTGGTAGTTTTTTTCTACTGACCGTTCTAAGGCGGTGGTCCTGGTGTTAATCTTACTCTTTGTAACTCTTTCTGTTTTTTCTGTATGTGTTGTGATGCTAGCATTGTGGTCACCGTCTTCAACAGCTGCCCACTTTGCTTTCTGTTTTACTAGTTGTTTTGTGATGCTAGCATTTTGGTCATCTTCAACAGCTGCCTATTTTGCTTTCTGTTTTACTTGTTGTGATTAAGAGTGGCATCGGGACCCAGAGTGAAGTTGGCTTGCTGTAAAAGTGTTTTAAACCCCCCGGTGGTTTGCTCTACCGACCGTTCTAAGGAGGTGGTCCCGGTGTTAGTCTTACTCTTTGTTGCTTTGTGGTTTATTCTACGAGGCGATTTGTTGTTTGTCTTTCCGTGTGTCATTTTGTTCTTGTGTTTTCGAGTCCTTTTAGATTTTGCGATTACATCGCTTGGGGAAGAGAGAGCTAATCTTAGTGTTTTTCGTACGTTTGTTCGGTTTGTGCTTGTTTAGATCTGTCGGTTTCCTCGTCCTCTTGGTGTCTGGGAAGGGCTGCGGTTTGTGATTGTGGCACTCCCTTGACTTTTCCCTTACCTTTTTTTACCTCTCTGATGAGAGCTAAGAACTTACTTAGATTTTTAACATAGGTTGAAAATTTGAATTTAGCGCTCCTGCTGCACAGATACAGGTTTGGTGTGGACATATATGGCTGCAGATAGCTTGTTTATTCTAAAAGGAACAACGTTTGAGCGCAGTGATCACACATGCAAAACTGAAAACTGCTGGTGTGGAGTTATCATGGCCAAACTAGCTAGTTTTCATTACGAAAACACGTCTATTCAAATATACTGAAAATTTTATCACCAAACATGAAAGTTTTCTGTTAAAAATTCTAATATTTTTCATATTTCAGCTCAAAACGTAGACTGGGTACTCGTTAGAACTGCCTCGACGAGGCGGTCATAACGAGTACCCACAATTTATGTTTTTAGCAAAATAAGAAAAATAATGTATACCCCTGTAAAACCCAGTTTTACAATATAAAAGTTGGGTTTAAAGGGGTCAAAATTATATAGGCATGTTTTGGTGATGTGGCATGATTAATGACCCTCATGTGTATATATATATATATATATATATATATATATATATATATATATATATATATATATATATATATATATATATATATATATATATTAAATCCCAGAATCCAGAAAATATAAACTACACTATATTGAAGAACGGACGAGACATTTTCCGGCCACCAACCGGCACTAAGAACAGCTTTAGTGAAGATATATAGATTCTGAAAGGAATGACCCTTGAGCGAAATGAACATACACAAAACTAAAAATGGCTAGCTGAAAGGGCAAGTTTTCTGAGCAAGACTGGCTAGTATGACACTAACGTTAGCTGAAATGCAGTGAGCCAGTACATGGATCATTTAAATATTTAGATCTTCACAAACAGATTCTAAATGGAATTGCCGTTGACAGCTATGAACACTTCGCAAAGTTTTCTAAGCCTGACTAGCTAGTTTTGGCCAATTAGGCCTAATCGGTCACCCTCATAAGTTTTCAAGATTCCCAAAATGTGCTATAGTAGGTTTGTAATTATTTAGAATTTTGATCCAGCTATCAGCATTTATTTCAGTGCAGTGAGTTGCATCTTTAAAAATACTGTACAGTAAAACAGGATATCAGATTATTTCATCTGTCACCGGGTATAGGTATATGATACACTTGTACTGCCTTGCGGTACAAGCCGGCTTTTATAGCGACGTGGTAGAGTGTAGGACTTTGAGTCCAGCGGACCGGGTTCGATTCCCGGTCGGGGAAAAATGTTATTTCCATTTTTTCACCTGATTTTCAGTGTTTTCCAGGTGCCAGGTTTTCTGATTATTATTTTTGGTTGAAAAATAATTTGCATAAGAAAGTTAGGCAGTTTGGTCAAATTGTTTTATATATTTGGCTTGGCACATGTGACTTTACTTATAAAAAAGGTAGAGAAATTAATTTACGCCATGCTGATGACAATGCAGCAGTTTCTTATTTGAAATTTCAAATTGACAGATATTTTTACTTTGTTGCAAATTTTCCTACTGTTTCTATTATCTTTCTGGAAATTCCTTACTATTCTCTTGAAGCTTATTATTCAAGTAAAGGACATAGGGATCCGACCATCCTTCGTTCACAGGATCTTGTTCTTAAAGAAAGAGTAGCTCTTGTGAATGAATATATTAAAGAAGTGAACCAGTTTACCTCTGTGATCTCTCCTCGCTTTAATTTTGATTTAATACGTTTTCACAAATCTAAAGGAGACGATCACAAGAGAGCCAAAATTAGTTTTGTAAATTTTAAAGATGGAATACATCCAAAACTAACATTGGCAAGATATTGGACAAAAAGAATTGTAGCACACATTTTGGTAGATTGTGTTTAGCATTCATGCTTTGTTGTGTTATGATAGATGCTGGCTACACCAGGTTTAGATAGGCTAGATCATAGTGGATGCCTGTGTTGATTCATTTTCATAGCATTGTATGATTGTTAACTACTTTCACTTGTGTTGCTGCTCCACATATCTTGTTATTAAAGTGTAGTGCAGATATTTCAGTCTATTTGATTCAGAACTTAATTGTGAAATAGTCATTTTTGTGTGAATATATTTTTCTGACAGTACAAGTGTATTGTCATTCGATATAGTTAATAGTTGTTGCAATATTAGTGTCTTAATAATAGTTCAAAATGGCTGACAAAGGTCCCTCTGATGAAAAGCTTTCAAACATGGTTAAATGTTTGGAGGAAAAACAATATAAAGTTCTCACTAAAGAAGAGTATGATATACTTTTGGGTATTAACCCTGATAAAATTGTAACTTCAGCTGGTACAGCAAGTGCTGTGTCTAGCACACCAAAAACAGTTTGTGCAACTGGTGGAACAAAACCTAAAACAACATTTGCATTTCCAGGTATGTCACCAGTTCCACCTAGACTGCAGCTGAACAATTCCCAGTTGTATAACACCTCCTTTATGGCACCGCCCTACAATGTCCCAAAGTTACCTTTCTTTAGTGGCTCAGAGGAACCACAGAAAGGTGAAACAACATATGAAGTTTGGAGTTTTGAGGTGAAATGCCTCCAACAAAATCCCTTGTTACCTGAACATGTGGTCCTACAGTCTATTAGAACCTCACTTAAAGGGTCAGCCAGAGCTATGCTAGTCCCTTTAGGGGAAAATGCTACTGTAGCTGACATATTAAATAAACTTGATGGTTTTTATGGGAATGTGAGTTCTAGTGAGACTCACATTCAAACATTTTATAGTGATTATCAAAAAGATAGTGAATCTATCGTAGAGTATGGTTCGAGATTAGAACAAACTCTATCAAGAGCAGTTCGCTATGGGCACATTGACTTTGTCGCAAAAGATGCCATGTTAAGAAGCAAATTTTAGACAGGTCTGAAAAGCCAACAGTTAAAACATTCAACACGGCATTTATATGATAGCATTAAAGATTTTCAGCTATTATTGAAAGAAATTAGAAAGGTTGAGCAAGAAGAAGCCAGTAATAGCAGACCTGACCCAAAGCAGAAAGTTGCTCAACAACATATAGGCCAAGCTTCAGCAGAAGCAGATGATACAAATAAACAATTGTTAAAACAATTGTCTGAATTGATGGGTCGTATGGAAGCTTTGGAACAGAGGTTTGACAGTCAGCAATCCAGTTTGGGTGCTGATAGCCATGCTTCTTTCCAACAGTCCTTTAGACCACAGTACAGCCGAGGTAGAGGCAGAGGTTATAATAGAGGCTATATAAGACAACATAATAGAGGTAATTATGGTAGGAATTTCTATAGTAGTAATAGTGATCAGAGCCACTCTTCAGATGGTTATAAGGCTGGCAACATCTACGGCAGTTATCGCGGTGGCACTACCGGCCGGGGTGCTAACTGTGTTAGAGGTCGTGGGAGTAACGCCCAGCATTTTAATAAACCACTAACTTCCTCTGTTGTAGGGCAAACAGAGGAAGAGTGCCAAATTGGTTCTAAGTATCACCCAAACTTAACTAATTCTGTAAAGCCTACTTTGTTGGATAGAATGGTGGGTTCTTCCAATGAAAGTTATATTATTATAAATGGTGTTAAAACCTCAGGTTTGATCGATTCCGGATCTATGATAACCTCCATTTCTGAGAGTTTTTATCACTCGTTAAATCCTTTGCCTGAGCTTCGTAATATTACTGAATTTGGCCTATCAATACAAAGTGCTGGTGGAGCAAAGTTACCATACAAAGGTTATATAGAAGCTGAAATTTCAGCTCCATTTTTATCAAATAGTGTTTTTAATGTACCTTTGTTAGTTGTTTCTGATACAGAATACAACAAAGATGTTCCCATAATTGTAGGGACAAATGTGATTCGCCTTTGTAAGGCTAGTGTTCCCACAAGTGACGTGCCAGTTGAATGGCAGACTGCTTTTGATAGCATATGTGATGATGCTATACCTGTAAAAACAACAAACAATTTTGCAATACGTATTGCTCCAAATGAATTTAAAATTGTACATGGTATAGTAAGAAAAACAGGTGATTATGAAACAGCTCTTACTGAACATAGGGATACCTCATTGCCAGGAGACTTGACCATTTGTCCCAGAGTTGTTTCCCTAAAATCCCCTGGAAATACTGCACGTGTTCCCGTTCGAGTGTGTAACCTGTCAGCACATACAATAGAAATACCACCCAAATCAGTTTTATGCTCCCTTAACAGTGTTTCAGTTATTGACTCTTGGACTCCTGATTTAACACAAAAGCCAGGTAATAAGTCCTCATTTTCTACACTTGAAGACTTGGGTATTTCAGTTGATAAAAATAATTTATCACATGAACAATTTCAAGAAGTACAAGAAGTGCTTGGTAAATGGTCACATATATTTTCCAAGGGACCCACCGACCTTGGGAAAACAAATACTGTCAAGCACGAAATCAAATTAACTGACAGCACTCCCTTCAAGGAACCGTACAGAAGAATTCCACCAGCCATGTTTGAAGAGGTCCGCCAACATTTGAAGGAAATGCTGGAGTCAGATGCTATTAGACCTTCACAAAGTCCGTATTCTTCTAACGTAGTGTTAGTAAGAAAAAAGGACGGTAGTTTAAGGTTTTGCATTGACTTCAGAAAGTTGAATAATCGCACTATCAAGGATGCTTATACACTCCCACGTATAGACGATACCATTGATACCTTGATAGGTGCAAAATACTTTACAAAATTAGATTTGAAAAGTGGTTACTGGCAGGTGGAAATGAGCGAAGAAGATAAACATAAAACGGCTTTCACTGTTGGTAATCTCGGGTTCTTTGAATGTAACAGAATGGCTTTTGGTTTGACTAATGCGCCTGCAACGTTTCAGCGTTTGATGGAACGTTGCATGGGCGAGTTAAATCTTAAGGAATGTTTAATTTTTCTAGATGATATTCTTATTTTTTCTGTTACGTTTGAGGAACATATAAAAAGGATAGAGGCAGTTTTCAGTCGTTTGCAGGAACATGGCCTCAAACTCAAGCCGTCAAAATGTGAGTTTTTCAAAAGCAGCGTTGCATACCTTGGTCATGTAGTCAGTGACCGAGGCGTGGAAACGGACCCGGATAAAATTAAAGCTTTGTCCGAATGGCCAGTCCCTCATAATGTTAAAACACTCAGGTCATTCCTTGGATTTACCGGTTATTATCGGCGCTATATCAAAGATTATGCCAGAATTGTAAAACCATTGAATGATCTGCTTGTTGGTCACTCTACAAATGGATATACCCCTGAAGGTAAGAAAAAGAAGAAGAGTATACCCTGGCAATGGGGGAAAGCACAGCAAGATGCTTTCGATATGCTTAAATTAAAACTGAGTACACCTCCAGTTTTGGCATATGCCGATTTTAACAAACCTTTTATCCTACATACCGATGCGTCTATAGAAGGGCTTGGTGCGGTGCTATATCAGAAACAAGATGGTATTGAAAGGGTGATTGCATATGCTAGTCGTGGACTACGTAAAAGTGAAAGAAATTATCCTGCCCACAAACTTGAATTTTTGTGCTTAAAATGGGCTATTACGGATAAATTTCATGATTACCTATATGGTAACAATTTTACAGTTTTAACGGATAACAATCCGCTTACATATGTACTTACTTCAGCAAAGTTAGATGCTACAGGTCATCGTTGGCTTGCAGCTCTTGGTACTTACAATTTTACATTGAAGTACAAAACAGGAAAATCTAACTGTGATGCTGATGGTCTTTCAAGGAGACCACAGGAGAAGACTGAGCTCTTTCCTGAAGTTGTAAAGGCTATTTGTGATGCCTATACAGTCAAAAGAGAGACATGTCCCTACGCTGAAACTCTAGTTGTTACTAGTGCTTCTCAACTTGCGGAATCTGTTGATTCCAATATAGAATCTGTTGATCCTGATATCAGAACAGACATAGAGTCTACAAATATAAATACTGTAGACTGGGTCAAAGAACAAAGTAGAGATCAATTTATTGACAGAGTAATTTATTTTGTCAAAAGTAGATATTGTCCACAGAAAGAAGAGTTAAAGGCTGAGCATCCAGAGGTTAGCAAATATTTGCGCCACTGGAAAAGTATGTCTTTGGAAAACGGTATTTTATACCGGAATACAGTTTTAAATGGTGAGAATGTAAAACAGTTAGTTTTACCATATTCTTATCGTGAATTTGTATTAAAACAACTTCATGATAATGTTGGCCATCAAGGTCAAGATAGAACTCTTTCTTTAGTAAGATCTCGTTTCTTTTGGCCAGGTTTTGAGTCAGATGTTGAGAAGAAGGTTAAAACGTGTGAAAGGTGTATCAAACGCAAAACCTTTCCAAAAACCAGTACGGAACTTGTAAATATAGTAAGCAGTGAGCCAATGGAACTTGTCTGTATTGATTTCTTGTCTTTAGAAAGATCCAAAGGAGGGTTTGAGAATATTCTGGTGATTACAGATCACTTCACCAGATATGCTCAGGCTTTCCCTACAAGAAATCAACTTGCAAAGACCACTGCAAGAATTCTTTTTGACAATTTCATTGTTCATTATGGCTTCCCTGCTCGTTTACATAGCGATCAGGGAAGAAATTTTGAAAGCAATGTCATAAAGGAATTATGTTCTTTGGCTGGTGTTGAAAAGACACGTACTACGCCATATCACCCTATGGGGAATGGTATGGTGGAGCGTTTTAATCAGACACTTTTAAATATGTTAGGGACCCTTGAAGATCATAAGAAACAAGACTGGAAATCATATGTAGCACCTTTAGTGCATTCATATAATGCTACTAGGCATGACAGTACTGGATATTCTCCGTACTTTTTAATGTTTGGACGTCATCCTAGACTAGCTGTTGATGCATATCTAGGGCTTAAATCATCAGAGGAAGCGTCAGTCAAAAGCAAAGACCATTATGCAACCAAACTAAGAAAAAGGTTGCAATTTGCTTATAAAGTAGCTTCAAAGGAGGCTCAAAAATCAGCCCAACGGCATAAAGCTCGTTATGATACTAAAGTCAGAGAATCGACTTTAGATATTGGAGACAGAGTTCTGATCAGAAATGTCGGTCTCAAAGGTAAAAATAAATTAGCCGACAAATGGGATAGACATCCATATATTGTCATTGACAAACCTGATAAAAATATCCCAGTTTTCAAAGTGAAACAGGAATCTGGTGATGGCACTGTGAAAACTTTACACAGAAATATGCTTCTTCCATTTTCTTCAATTCCTTCAATTTCTGAGGTAAATGAGTCTTTGTTGTCGAACAAGGAAAAGATACCTCAGAAAAAGGTGCAAACAAGGAAGCATGTTCCAGCTCCATCATCAAAATCAGATGGAACATCTGATTCTGATACCGACTCAGACAGCATAGCCAGATATGTTATTCCGCAAAGACGGACTAGGAATAGACATGTTTCTGTTCCCACTGGTAACAGTATTTCCTCACGGAAACATATTTCTGTTAATTCCAGTGAACCAACTGCTAATATTAGCAGAACAGAGTCAGGTAATTCAGTATTACCTACTGTGTCAACTAGTATTGACCGTAGTACTCGGTATCAGTCAAATGTAAATATGCCGTCTCTCCATGAGTCTCCGAATGTTGTACAAGCGCCCCGTCGAACAGGTCGAGCTCGGAAGCCACCTGACAGATATGGTGACTGGGTATGCAGTCAACAAACAGTTGATATGCCGGCAGAATTATATTGGTCCCCAGAGTTCATCTATGATGACTCTACTGTTATATTTGATGTTTAACTTTGTTTTATTTTCTGAATGTCAGTATTTTATTTTGACCTATACAGGGGAGAATGTCACAAAAGTTTTTAATTGTAAAGAAAATACTTTCCTGTAATTCAGACAATCCATTTACAGCTGATAAAATGGCAATATTGTAGTAGTGTAATTATTGTTTCTTCATGATTTATATGTGTGTATGCCATTTATTATAGTTTCAAAGCATATACACAGGAAGTTAAGATGTACACGTGTAAAGCTGTAGTCTGAGATTCTTTATTGTGTATATCGTTTGTTTGTCATGTATTGTGAGACGTATGTACATGAACGTTCATGTATGAGAAACATATATGGCAATGTGAGTCCAAAACCAGATGAAGTAAAATGTAGTTGTTTGTCATGTATTGTAAGCATATACATGATGTTTCATGTATAGCATTATGCATACGTGATCTAATATAGTGGAATATTTCAAGCATATACATGATGTTTCGTGTATAGCAATATACATACATGATATCATAAAATGTAATATAGATAGAATCAGCTGTGTCCGTGTTTTAAGGAAATGTCGGGAGACATTTTCCCTAGCAGGGGAGAATGTCACACAGGTCATTTCATGACAAATAATTATTTTACTTAAATTTAGGTAGTTTCTATTTTACTATCTGTGATACGCTACCTTAAAATGTAAAGTGAAAGTAACCTTCACCTACATAAGGGAAACCCGGGATTCCTCTATGTAGTATTTTTACTCGCATGTAAATAGCGCAGTCCAATGATAACTTTTCTTACTCTATAATTCTCTCTATTCTTAGTGTGTGTGACGTCAGGGTGATTACTAACGCAAATAACCAATGCATGTACCTGTTGTTTATGCACCTGTATTTTTATGCGCGCTCTTTGCATTCAGCCGGTGGCCATTTTAGTGGCAGAAGGTCATCCTCCATTCAACGGAGAAATTATTTCTTTCATTCACCTTCTGAAGTTTATATCTTCACTGATATTCACAGAATGAATTTATTATACAGCCAGGTATGTTGATAAGGGTTGTTTGTTTACGTTCCGTCAGTATTGATTATTTTACACACCTTTGTCATACATGTCCGTCTTCGTGCTGAATGTAAACAAACCTCGTCTTGTGAAGAAATGCGCTTTCCTGTATCAGGTCATAGTATTGATATGCATCGGTGTTAGTATTACATTAATAGAGTAATTCTGCACAGTTTCATCACTTAATTTATGCACAAAGATACATGCATAATCTATAAATATTCATGACTTCCATCCGTCATAAGCAAACCCATGTCTAACTATTAAGGTCGCTAGAACCAAATTTAATTACATGTCTGTCAAGATGTGCAAGTTGTGTCCTATGTATTTGTATCTGTACATTTGTATATTGTGTAAGGTCTTGTTCTATGTGTTTGTGTATTTTATTTGTAGGACACCTTTTAAAACCGAGATATAAAAGAGTCTTCGTTTTCTTTGTCTGCCCTGACTACCAGGCTATACGACACATCTTAAAGACAAATGGAAACTCTACCGCTTTTTTGTGTTAATGCTATACATATAATTGTCTTTTTTGTTGTAGGCACAGAACTTTTGGTTTGGTATGGTCCAGCATATGGCAGAGAGTTAGGAATTATAGCAGGTAGGAATCTATTGTTTAAGCCAGACTGTTTAGTACTATGACTGTTCGATCATTTCCATAGCTGTAAATTTACATTTAGTGCATCTTTGCAAGTTTAAGGAATATTTTTACTATACCCTGGACGTGGGCGTGTGTGTAAATGTTAGCATGAGATTCAGCACTAGCATAGGAAGAAAAGCTGAAACCTACCCTCCATATCTGATCCAGGCCTACTGTCACTCTTCAGTTCTTATGAAGAGTCTCAATAAAACCGAGACTCCAATTTTCTTATCTGTAGTGTGTTCTTTGTATCCAAAGGCAGTCTTTTTGACGTTTATTTTACCACACTGCAGCTGGTATTAGTGCCGTGTAGCGGCGGTAGAACGTCTCCCCGTACTTTACCATAGTGCAGATTATATTTCATTTCCTTTGGGATCATTGGGCCCATTGTGGAATCTTTGAAAATGGAGTTCTGCTCATGTATACGCTAGAGGGCGTAAGCAGTGTTGCAAACCTCATTACTGCTTATGAAGTCTCAATAAAACCGAGACTCCCATTTTCTTATCTGTAGTGTGTTCTTTGTTTCCAAAAGCAATCTTTTTGACGTTTATTTTACCACACTGCAGCTGGTATTAGTGCCGTGTGGCGGCGGTAGAACGTCTCCCCGTACTTTACCATAGTGCAGATTATATTTCATTTCCTTTGGGATCATTGGGATCATTGTGGAATCTTTGAAAATGGAGTTCTGCTCATGTATACGCTAGAGGGCGTAAGCAGTGTTGCAAACTTCATTACTGCTTATGAAGAGTCTCAATAAAACCGAGACTCCCATTTTCTTATCTGTAGTATGTTCTTTGTTTCCAAAGGCAATCTTTTTGACGTTTATTATCTTTATATTCAGCCCTTGTGTTCAACTCAGTCTCTCAGTGACATTACCATCTAAGGTCTTGATATCTTGACCACTGTTAGACCTTGGGGGGGGGGGGGGGGGGTGGGCGGGCGGGGAAAGATGAAACCCGTCACACTTAATGAGCTAAATTTGCTTTTCAAGCTTCACTGACTTCATTAAGTATATGTTCTCAACCCTTGCCTTGATAGTTTCATCTACCCATAACTCTAACTCAGCAGTGGCTCAACATAAATGAGCTATGAAATAACTTCTCATATATGATGAAAGACAGATGATGGGCTAAAAAACCGCTAGTAGGACCTATATGAGTAAGGTCAAATACAAGCCGTCTGAAATGTTTGGGTGTGATCTACCATTTGTCAGAGGCCTGATTCGCTGTCTTGCAGTTAAAAAAGGGTGGCAAAGTAGTTACTCTTGATTTGTTTAACCACTAAGCAGTCTGCCGCCTAACATCTGCATTATATCCTATTCTTTTATATCGATTGATAATCTCTTTTAATTGCTCAGAGAATTTCGGCTTACCAACAGCTCACCTGAGTTCCTAAACTCAGTCAACATACAACTAAAGTTCCGTCAACATATACAACTGAAGTTTTTGAGGCAGTTTTATGAAGCCAATATTATATCCAGGGATTAGTTAAACGTATATTTGAAGATACCCAGGAAATGCCGCAACCATGAAGCACTGCCCTCCCAAGGCACCAAAAGAGGGAGAGATGAAGAACAAACAATGACAACACAAATGCCACATATGAAACCAAAGAAGAACAAACAAAGAAGAACTGCAACAGAAGAATCTCCTTGGAACAGTCAGTAGAAAACTTATGGGGGCTTAAACCAGTTTTATTCACGGGAAACCTCACCCGTAATTCTGATGCATCTGTCATCTTACAAATATATGAGGGCCGCATAGGTTTCCTTTGCCTCATCCATTCAACATCATAGTGAAACAATATAATCAAAAACACTGTTATTAAACAAAGCAAAGGGCTCAGTGGTGATCTGAAGCCAAAACACAAGAAGACCACAAACAGGACCACGATGACCCCAACAACAGACATTAATAGTCAGGCACCGACCATCTGAAACAGATTGATGAGGGTGTTGTCATGTAGTCTGAAGATTTAACCACCGTCGTGCAATTAAAGAGGGAAGCAAAGTTATCAACTATAATTGGTTTAACAACCATGCATGCAATTTGCCGCAGAAATCTGTGTTGTAACCTATCTTTTTGTAGCGAGTGACAATCTTTTTCAGTTGCCTGAAAAAAAATCAGTTTTGTCAACACTCTTTCTGAAATTATAGACAAGGTCACAATAAAATTCAATTTCGGACTGACCTTGTAGACGGTAACACGATAAACCGAAATCACCGAAATCCACCGAAATCACCCTTGAAATCATCGTGGAAATCACCGAGGAAATCACCAAAATCACCAGTATATATGTAGATAGGGCTAGGGTGTGGAAATCACCGAAATCACCAATGTAGAGCTAGGTAGGTTAAAGTTACCGAAATTACCGATTTTTAGAGGGGTCGGGTATAGAAATTGTTGAAATCACCGATGTACAGAGGGGTTGCATTGAGAAATCAACGAAATCAGAGTGGAAATCACCGAAATCACCAAAATAGATAAGGATAGAGTATGGAAATCACCGAAATCACCAGTGTAGAGATTGGTAAGGTACAGTAGTCACCGAAATCACCGTTGTAGATAGGAGTAGGATATAGAAATTGTTGAAATCACAGATGGTTGACATGAGAGATAACCGAAATCACCATTGAAATCACCGAAATCACCAAAATAGATAGGGCTAGGGCATGAAAATCACCAAAATCACCGTTGTATACAGGGGTAGGTAATAGAAATTGATGAAATAATCGATATAATGAGGGGTTGGATTGAGAAATCACCGTGGAAATCACCAAAATCACCAAAATAGATAGGAATCAACACTGCAGAGATGGAGTAGTAAACTAAAAGCTTATTTATTTATTTATTTATTTTATGATAATTAAACTGGATCTTTATCGAATGGAAGGAAGGATGGGCTTGGTAATCAGAGTTTATTATTATTGATCGTTTTTCACACTTGTTAAATCGCTTAATCCATTGTCTCATTAACAGCTGCCAATACCGAATTAATTGGCTTACAAAACCAGTCTTAAGACTAACACTCACCTGATGCGATAAACAATCAGGTATAATTTGATCATCCCACGAGATGAGGAAAGATTAAAGAAATCCGCTACATAAAAGGAACCGCGATTAACCCATATTTACAAGAAAGAAAGAAAGAAAAAAAATAAAGACCTTTACATTACTGTGAAAAATAATCGGCTGGTTTGTGTGATTATGTGTCAGTAAAGCACCTTATAAGTTTGAAATGAAATCACTTTCTAAAAAAATAACGTATATAAAAATATTTTTCAAAATGCTGTCTTCTGATTTTTTACCCAGCACGCTATACGTAAAAGTGGTCATTTACGTGCCGTTACTTTTTTGTTTGTTGCCTGAAGATAAAGTGAACAGACTGTTTGGACGTATATAGGCTCATCTGAATCTACAGGGAAATACGTATATTACATTTTGTAGTATATTGCCGTGATTCGTCATTTCATATGCACATTTTTTTTTTTTTTCCATTAAACATTTGTGATTGATATTTGTTAAATTGTTTTTATTATACCCCGCCAAAGAAAAGTGGCGGGGTATTATGGTTACACGTTGGACGTCCGTGTGTCCATCCGTCAGTCGTCCGTCCGTCGTACGTCCGTCCGTCCGTTTTTCGTTTCCGGGTGATAACTTGAGTAAACATCAATGGATTTTCTCCAAACTTGGTGTGTGCATTGGTATTGTGGAGATCTGGTTTGGGATTGCTAATGGGCAAATTTCGTCAAATTTTTACGGAATTATCTGCCCGAGACACTCCTGTATTTTCGTTTCCGGACGATAACTTGAGTAAATAACAAGGGATTTTAACCGAACTTGCTATATATATTGACATTAAGGAGATCTGGTTTGGAATTGCTAACGGGCAAATTTCGTCAATTTTTTACGGAGTTATCTGCACGAGACACGCCCGTATTTTCGTTTCGAGACGATAACTTGAATAAATAACAAGGGATTTTATCCAAACTTGCTTTATGCATTTACCTTAAGGAGATCTGTTTTGGAATTGCTAATGGGCAAATTTCGTCAAATTTTGACGGAGTTATCTGCCCGAGACACGCCCATATTTTCATTTCCGGACGATAACTTGAGTAAATAACAGGCCTTTTAACCAAACTTGCTATATGCATTGATATTATCAAGATATAACAGTGTATAGTACCAAGTTGATAGACCTTTAATGATAAATTGCCTAAATGTGTCTCAACCACATATGTGCCACGGCACCAGAAACGTTGTCTTCGGGATAAAATCAAACAGTAAAGATCCAGATCAGCCAGCGGAGACATATAGTCTTATCAGGTATTTTGCTATGTATGTTCTACAGAACCCAATGATTCTGTAAGCAGACAATGAAGGACTTGATCAGACTGCGTGGATGTGCAGGCTGATTTGGCCCTTGCTGCCTCTGTATATGCCTGAAGGCACGTTTTTGCATGGCACAGCCCATATAGCCTATCAGTAGAAGGGTTCATTAGGGGTCAGCCTTCAATGAAGCTAATTGTTTGGTGTCAAACCAATAGTCTTAATGAGACCTTAGCAGCTAGCTACTTAAATGCAATTCACCCACACATAGTTTCTGCCCCATTTCCTAAAGAACTAGTAGACTCCATATCAGAATTTTTGTTCAGTTATGTTTTATAAGTGTTTGGTTTGAAAATTTGTTTTGTAAAACTAAGTTTTTTTTACTGTATTTTTAGGATCTTTTTTGGATAACTGCGATGAGAGTCCGGAACACAGAAGCAAATCAGAATCCAATTTTAGCAGTGGGGTAACCTCACTGACAGCAGAATCAATACCTTTATATAAATGGAAGCGACTCCGAATTCCTAGTCTGTTAAGTTTAAATAGAAAGTTGGACTCTAACATGTGTGCTGAAAGCACAGATAAACAAGGCATAAGCTCAAGTTCACGCAATAAAAAGAAGCGTCTGATTGATATTCCTCATAACATGTGTCTGCTCAGTGAAAGTAAAGACAGCAGGAAGGAGGTGGGTGACAGGAATCCCAACGATAAAATGGCGCGAGTGTGTAATAGAGGTAAAGTGCCTTGTTTGATAAAAGTCAACCACAAAGTAAACAAGATATATGATCAAAGACACCAGGAAATGTTTTTAGGAGTAAAGAAAGCTGAATTCAGTCGACTCTTAGGCAAATATTTAAAAAGTGATGGTAGGACAGCTACAAATAAAGGACGACCAGAAAGAACTGTAAACAGAAAACAGTATATACCAGACCGTCCAACATCCCCTTCCAAAAGCAGTGGCAGTAAAGAACACAGAACAGATAAAAGTATCGTCAGTAATTATGATAGAAAAGCAGAATTGTCCAAAACCTTTGATAATAAACATTTTGAAAAACTAAGAATAAAAAGGAGACAGACTAATTCAGAAGAGAATCAAATACACCACAGGGATATCTTGAGTAATTTATATAACAATTTTAAATCGAAAACATTTCAGTGCAAGAGATCCTATAATGATGTACGAAATTTATATAGTGTTTGCATACAGCAACAACGACTATCAGATGACAAAAGTATTTCTAGAAATGGTGATAAGCGAGAAGCAAGGGATGAAAGGATTTTTAACGATTGCGACAATTGTAGTGTTAGCAAGACAGAAAATTGGAGCAGATGTAGAGACGTTCCAAAAGAAAACGAATGTTTGCAAAAAGAAAATAAGAGAGAAGATAACGATCAAAGGAGAAAGAACAAAGAAAACAGAGATCCAAGAATTGTGTTCTCTAAGTCTGAAAATGGAGAACAACATACATATTCACAGCAAGGGATGGCTATACAAAATGCAGTTCAGGTAAACAATAGCAGAAGAAAGAAATTGGTCCGAGAAATCTGTGGCAAAATGAAAGCGCAAAGTACGTCAGAACAAAGATATTATTCATCAGAGGGAATAAATAATAAAAACAGTGGCATAACTGAATTCAGCAAAAATGAAAAACTTCAGCATATCAGATCACCAGTTCGGTCATTAGATCGTACAAACAGATCTAGGTCTAGAGAAGAAAGAGAATGCGCATCAAGGTCGAAGTGTGATATAATATCGAGGAAAGGGCAAAAAATTTATAGCAGATCACATAATGGTTATGGAAGAGCATGCTCCCAGGATAGATCCAATGAAAGATTATCAAAACATAGGATTACCTACACGAACAGAGAGAAAGGAGAAAGAGACATTTGTTGGAATAGAAGCAAAGAAAATAAAGAATCATTTAGTTGTTTAAAATCAGACGGCTGCTGTGAACATGCCATGTCACCAGATACAAACAAAAACAGGTACATGTCCAGTACAGATCGCAGTAGCACATACTGTCAGACTAGAACTGATGCATTCTTATCAGGAAACAAGGAAAGTGGAGACCAAGATAGAAATGAAGGAAGAAAACACAAGAAGCTTATGAAAACACAAGAAGAAAACACAAGACCATTAAGCAAGAAAACTTCAGATTCATTTAATGATTCAGATACATGTACACACAGTGAAAGCTCTTGGTCGCCCCAACCTTACAGTCCAAACAGCTACAGTCACTATCGGTCGACCTCTGATGCCAGAGGTTCTGAAAGATTGAGAAGAGAGAATAAAACACATAGATGTAGAAGAACAGAGAAAGACTATAACAGAGAGAGGAAAGAACGTTGGATTAGAGACAGAATAAAGCATATTCTAGAAACCTGTGAAGAGAGTGACCATTCTCCATCGACAAGTTCCTGTGGATCCTACACAAGATATAAAAGGCCATTTAGAAAATATGAGTCATCTCATGAGAATGAGAACTTAGTTGCTTCAGGCCTTCCTTTAATGAGAGGCCCCATTAAACAGGAGCCGCATGTTTCTGTATCAACTGAAGGTAATGGTAATTGCATATCAGAGACCATTGAAGCTACAATACAACATCCAGCAACTAAACAACCAAACCGTGACTTTCTTGAGGATGAAGGTAAAAACAAAATGTTGTCAGCAAAATCTGAAATGATTGAAACTAGTTTTGCATTACATCAGACCCCATACAAGAACATTGCAAACGTTTGCTCATCTGTTGAATCATTTACTGATGCACTTTGTCATATGAAAAACTTTAGAGATACATGTATTAAGAAATCTCAAGAACCTGTAGAAGAGAAAAACCTTGTTTCAAATATTAAGTCAGAAAAGTCCCAAGGGTACAACTATACTGGTAAAATGAATTGCATCTCTCAAATTAAAAATCAACAGCAACATACTGTTCAGTTACATAATGTCCCTGATTCTGAAAATACAAGAGTATCCGCAGGTTCAAAACAAGACTTATCGTGTGATAATTCTGTGTCTCTAAGAGGAGCTGAACTATGCAGTGATATTGGCAAATTCGCATCACAACCCGTTATGCATACAACATATATACCTGAAGTCCTTAACAGGGACAGTGGTGCTTCCTTAGGATTTGAACAAGAATTGCTATCCTCAAAGTGCCAGTACCAAAACATTGGTAATGGATTTATAAATCATCCTCATTTGGATTATGCTAGATTACCTGATGTAGGTCAGCAGATTAAACCCTCAATCTCCCCACAGGTTTGCAGTCATAACACGCACAAGCCAAATTGTTCACTGGTTAGTCGAGCTGGTTTTCCAGCAGGAGACCCCCTGCTTGCAGTACAGACATCAACTGAATCTGCATCATTTTATAATATTCCATTTGATCGACAGTGCATGGACAATTCATCTGGAACTATTGCTTCATCATTAGAGCCTCAGATTATGCCTTCTGGACCGAGGCCTATACATATTACTTCTCAGACTAGTGACTCAAACCATTTTGGTCTTTTACACCACGTTACGAATTCACAAAATAATATAGTCACAGTATCAGTCCCACCACCTAATTCAGTTTTCATTGGCATAAACCCAATACTAAATAATCCTGTCAACAAAGATATTCCACCTTCTACTGAAAGCCATAATCCTGCTGTCGATTTTTTCAAAAGTGTGGGAAAATTACCATATTGTAAGACAGCACCGCTTACCTGTAATATGTCTCCTTCTGAATCTTCTGAAATTCTAAAAGGTAGTGGATTTGAAAATTCGACAGATTATGATTTAGAAATGACAACTTTGGACAAAGATCAATTAGCCATAATCTCGCAACTGGAGCAACTCAGTAACCTTCTAAATATTCAAGCTAGTTTAAAACTTGAGGAGTGTCGTAAAGATGAATCAACAGTTATGTCTCAAATTAAAACAGTCAGTAGGCTTCTAACTATTCAAACTCAGCTAAATGAAATATGTAGGCAAAAGCAAGATACACAGATGGAAAATGGTCAGACGCAAAATTTAAAAGAGAAAGGTAAAGACTTTTGTGTGCCATCACAGACTAATCAGACAAATACTGGAAAAAACTATGAAACATCAGTACTGAATGGTGTGACTGATATGGATATAGCATCACCTATACATGATGTGGGATGCATAGAACTGCCTTCTAGTCTGAATTCGCAAAATGATATGATAAGTGTTGAAACTAATAATATAGTAGATATGGATATAGCATCACCTATTCATGATGTGGGATACATAGAACTGCCTTCTAGTTCGAAGTTACAAAATGATATGATAAGTGCAGAAAATAATGATATAATAGATATGGATATTGGCTCACCTATTCATGATAAAGGGTCTATAGAACTTCATTCTGGTCTGAAGTCACAAAATGATATTACCATTATTGATTCAGTAGGAAATAAAATAATAGATATTTACACAGGATGTCATGGTAAGGGAGATATTGAAGTGCCAATGTTTTCACATTCAGAACATCTGACTGACAGCTCAGAAAACTTAATACATAATACATCACAAGATTTAATTAACAATAAATCAGAAATACAAGAAGAAAGTATAGCCTCTAAAATGTTCAATGATGTATTTGTGGTGAAGTCAGTACCACAACATAGATTCAAAGAAATGGACAAAACTGATTACAAATCCTTCTTATGGAAAAATGTATCTGTTATTAAAGATGAAGACAACTTTAGAAAAGGTGCATCAGCTAACTTCAAGGTAGAATTTTCCTCACACAAAACAGAAAGAAAACGTACACATCATTCTTCAAAGCATCATTATATAAATGAAACCAGTAAAGACAAAGATCTGCAAATGAAGACTGTAAGAAAATTCCATTGTCAGACAGACAATCAGATGCCATCGCCAGGAAGCAGAATGCCTGCAAAAGATAAGGTAAGGTATTTTTGGTTGTTTTGAAAGTTTAGTTCAAATGCACAAACATGTATATTTAGTCTGTTATTTTTGTTTATTTTAAAATTTAGTACTATTATACGGGACTGTCAATTTAGAATGTTAAAATAGTTCAGACATAATTTAGCAAGAAAGGTAAGGACCTATGACAGTGACATGACTAATCAGCCTGTTTTTAGCAGGTTGTCCCAGGTTCCATGATTTTTCCATACTATTTTATTTGGTAATTTTAGGAAGATACATGTTCTATAAAGAAGCAGAAGTAGTCATATTGCAAATATTTCTTACAGAAGCTGAATTTTATTAATTTAGGAGGGAGGGGTAACATTTTTGAAAAAAAATTGATTCGAATTTGGAATTATTTTCATGCACGTGGATGTTTATGCATATGCATATACAGTTATATTTGGGTATATAGCCAATTATTTGACTAAATTTGATGGTATAAATTTACTTTTTCCATAGAAAAATATAATTTGCTCCAAACATTTAACATACCCTATAGCAGTGCTATCATTATTGTTTAGTGATCCTATTTGTAGCCAGATGCTCCAGATAAGTTAGTTATCATAGAGATAAATATTAGTATGCTTTGTCATTTTATATGAATTAATAAGTTAAAGATAAGCTTGTTAGATCTACAAGACAATATGAACAATTAAGAACACAGGTCATTTTTGTCACAGTAAAATAGAAAATAAAAATACATCTGACTACTTAACTGGAGCCCTATAGTGCATCCCACATCTACCTGTAGGTTCCACTTCACTGACTATATATACAATATATGCACAGGTATATTGTGTTGTACAGTTGCCTTCCAAAGGCACATTACTGAATCAGGCTGAATCATTTTCAATTTGTAACATGTTCTTTGTTTCCAAAGGCAACTTTTTAGATTTTAATTTTACATCTGTAAGGTACTTAGTGGAGGCTGCATTTCTGCAACAAAAGTCAGGCAGATAGCTAAGTATATGAACAGATTAATTATAGTGTATACTGAAATGGTTATGCCAGGACATGCTAGTTCAGATAGTTCAATTTAAAACCGTTGTAATTCTTTCCATTCGTAAAACTGCTACACTGAGTGAAAAATATGGGTTTTTGTCTATACTGTAAGGTATTATTCTCCACCCCCATTGCCTTAGGAAGCCACTTACATATAATATGTAAATTATTATGTATATACGAATTCCTGCAAAAGGAGGGGAACAGTAGATTATAAAAACATTTCCATTTTCCATGCATTCCAACAGCAAAAATGGACAGTTTTACCCAAATTTAGGGTCCAGTTACATTTCATTTCTTAAAGTTGTTTTCATATCAGTACTGATGGGTCATTAGAGGTCTTCTGCAATAAAACTTATGCAGTTTACTGAAACTTTAATGTCCATCATTTTGTAGGCAAATTTACATTGCTTTGTTTAGAGGTCCTTTGCACTTTAAACCAAGAACCACAAATGTTTTAGAAACATGAACATACTTAATATGTCAGTTTCATTAAGGGGTCCGATACTCTAAGCAGACCTGACAGTGTTATTAACAAAGGAAACAAATTTTATGACTTCAATTTGCTTTCCTGCACACCAATCCCTTTTTGCAAAAAAATGTTGAGTGTATGGGAAGAGAACTGTTTCTTTTAGGATAAACCCCTTTTCAGAATGGCGGTAAAAACAATTATGCCAGCTGCCTCCTCTTAAATGTTTAATATACAAAAATATAGTTCTTGGCTAAGGTCAGTGAAGTACTAAGGACTTTCTTAACCCTTAAAATGCCAAGAAAACCTGCATTTGAAAATGTTGTCTGTTTATGTTGTCTGCTGAATATTCTTGCAAACTTTTCAAACCTATTTTTGCGTACAGACAAACAGTGTGGACCCTGATCAGACTGCTCCTAGAGGAGCAGTCTGATCAGGGTCCACTCCTAGAGGAGCAGTCTGATCAGGGTCCACACTGTTTGCAAAAATGACTTAAAATCACAAGCAGACAAAGATTGTCGTGCTTGGGTTAACTGTGGGGGATTCAATGCATGCAGCATCATATAACCAGTTACTGCAAATGAACAGAATGCTGTTTACTGTTTTGGGTTTTTCTGTATTGCAAAGGAGACTATGTCAGAATACTTAGTAAAACTTAATCATTTCTTTGATATTTTCTTTGTTTCTGAAGGCTCTCTTTTTACAGTATATATCTGACTTCACTACAGATGGTTTAAAGTGATGTGTGATGGGCCTAAACTCTTGTATATCATCATAGTGTAGATTATATTTTCTGGCATTTTGGGACTACTGAGTGCATTTTTTGTACTGACATGAGAGTCCCCTTTGAGGGAACATATTCATCCGGCTATGCATCCCACCTCTGCAGGTCACCTTCTCAAACGTAGGACATATTCTCTATAAAAACTGGACATGTGTCCAAAGAACACAAAGTCACCTGCCCTTTGGACCTTAACCACATCCTAGGGCATCACCAAGGGGCATCTCTAGCACAGTGTTAAAAGTTCAGGTCAAGGTAAGTAGCACACCAAATTTAAACTTCCTAGCTGAAAAAGGTACCCAAGTTATGTCCTCCAAGAGAAACATAGACATAAATGTCATTGTAAATCTGAATGTAAACTTAAACAATTGTTGGACTCAATAAGAATGTGACATACGTGCAATCGCATGTACAGATATAACCACTGCGAAATGCTTTGTGCCCCTTGCCTGCCTTTGGCAGATGAGGACATAAAAACAACAGCTTCCATTGGCCTGAGTCACATTGAACTTTATTGTTGCATGCCGTCCATTAATTCAGATAATCTACAATAAAACTGTTACCTATTTTCGCTTAACATAATGCCCATTAGGGTTAGCCTCAAATTTTGGCTACCTTTACTGAGATCAGTGCATGCACCCAACACTCCAGATCAGTTTCCACAAAGTTGAAACTTTTAGTTTACTTTTGCAAAACTTCACACCTGGATAAGTTCTTGGACTAAACTTCATATTTTGGTTTCAATGAGGCTGCATCACAGCAGACTTTTCAGTGCATGGACACACTGTGCCAAGTCACCTGCACAAACTAGGCTACTATTATCTACTTGCAGAGCTAATCACCAGTAAACTTTTCAAGATCAGCCTTGTAGTTTGGCTTCCATAAGTTACATCAAACTTCATCTATGCATGTGTCACACCACTCCAGGTGTTCTTCCACAGAACTAGGTCACGATGACCCATTCTTGAGAACATGACCACATTGCTACCTTTCCAGGATCATCCTTCTGTATCATCTTCCAATGACATAAATTGCTTCAAATGGCATCAGTGCACACAACCCAGCACTCCTGGGCCCAGTTGTTCAAAGCTAACGACATCGTTAGTTAACGATTCGTTAAAATTAACATCGAGTGATACGCAAATATGCTGAAATTTTTTGCTGAAAAAATGTGAGTAGCTTTTGAAATGCAAAAGCTACTCACATTTTTTCAGCATAAAATTTCAGAATATTGTGTATTGAATCTGCTAAAACAGTTAACGAAATGACCCTTAACGAGCTCGTTAAGCTAACGACGCTTTGAACAACTGGGCCCAGGTCATCTCGAGTAAATCTAGTCCACTATAACATTCTTTTGCAAAATTTAACACCAGGGCCAAGTTGTTCAAAACTAACGTGTTGCTAGTTAACACATTGTTAAAACTTTGATCATTAAATATGGCATATATGCTTATTTATTTGCTGAAAAAATCTGAATGTTTTTGCAAAAGCTACTCACATTTTTCAGCAAAAATACCTAGAAACTAGATATTGTATTTACTAGAACAGCTAATCTTTTGACCATCAACAAGCTCGTTAAGCTAACGATGCTTTGAACAACTGGGCCCTGGTTAAGTTTTTAGTTTTTTTAGGACTTTGTGCAGCTTCCTTATGCAGCATTGACATAGAATTACTCATCACACCACTCCAGGTCACCTCCTATAGTGTGCACTGCAGTTGCTAAGTCAAGAGGTCTGTAACCTACTTTCACAAAATAAACATGTTCAGCCTCCTATTACAAGACTACATCACTCCAGGTCACCACCCACGAATTTGGTCACTGACAAGATTTTATTAAGCATAAGACTCTTTTAATTTTTCAGGGTCATTCTCATATTTTGATTTTGATAGAATTTAATCACATCAAACTTCATGTAACTCATCACTCCATGCCCCCTGTAAACAAAACTAGGGTCTATTTATGTGCACATTAACAGCTGACTAAATTTTTCAGTGTCACCCTTCATGTCAGTTTCCTTAGCGTTGAATAAAATCTGTTGTCTTTCAAAACAGAGAACACTTAAAAGAACCAAAATTAGAGTTGCAGTATTATTCAAACTTCATTATTGCATAAAAAGCAGTATCGCACTTTATTAACAGCCGTGCATTAACCGGCAAAAAGCCATGTATTAACAAGGCAATTCAGGCGCTGTTAATGCATGGCTACGCAACTTTCAATATGATCATACCAGGGCCACAGATTTGCTGCCGTTACGAGATGTGAATTGCCCTGCCCTAGAACGAGCATAGTCAGTGGAAATTACATTCGCGAGACATCGGTGAAAAGGCAAAACAAAATAGTGCAAGAAATAACATGAAATGTAGCAAATGTTTTCAGTTTTTATGCAATAATAGCGATCGAACATGGTTTTTCAATGCATTAACATTCGCCAGGTCCCTTGGGATGTGTTGAAAACTATGGCCTTTGGCCTCGGTTTTCAACACCTCCCACGAGACCTGGCTAATGTTAATGCATGAAAAACCATGTTTGATCCCCATATTAGAAAATGAATACCAGTACTCAAGAAAATCTTGAGGCTTCTCTAAATAGAAAATAATAAGGTCTTAGAAGAGGATATCAACCTCATGACACATGCAACCAGCATTGACCCAGGTCAGCCTGTGTATCTGTGTAATCTGATCAAAGTCTACATTGTTCACTTAACCCTTGTCATGTTGAATATATTAAACTGCCACGCCCACTTCTAATTTTCAGCCAATCAGATTACGTAATCCAGATTGTTGATATAAGTTCACATACTGAATGACAAACAGTGCAGATCCAGATCAGTTGGCTTCTTCAGAAGCCAACTGATCTGGATCTACACTGTTTGCAAAGGCAGGGTATATCCGGGTTCAGCAGGACAAGGGTTAACTATATACAATTTCAGAGTTCATGCATTATATTAGCGACCATTTTAGTCTGATTAGATTTCACAGATCTGCAGGCTTATTGGTGTTTTAGCTTGTTGCATATACCATAAGGTTGTTTTGTTTAACGTTTATTATCATGGTGAACAATTTGTATATCTGGCCCTGAGGTTATAAAACTTTGTTCATGCCCAACTCAGCTGAGCATGAAATTTGTCCTGCTAATAAATCTCAATTTACTAACAATTGAAATTGTTTTCTTGCTAAAAATAGGCGAGCATGAAATTTTCTCTGCTAATAGATATGAAAATGCCAACTGTTGTTGGCATTTTCGTATGTATTAGCAGAGAAAAATCCATGCAAACAATTGGCATTTTCATATTTGATAGCAGAGAAAATTTCATGTGCAGCTGAGTTGAGCATGAAAACAGTTTATAACCTCCTGGCCAGATCAGCTGTTGAATAAAGACTTCATAAGAAAGAGGGGATGAAATGTTTCTGTAAAAGGAAATGAAGTTAAACATAAGAGGTAAAAATTTGTCACATTTATCCAGAATCACTCAAATCGTCTAACACCCACTCTATCACCACCCTTTACAATTGCATCCAACTATCTTTGCCTGCCCCATTGTCCCCACTCATCTCGATCGAAATCCTAACTGTCATTTTCTATCCTGCACCAGCCACTCCCATCTCCAGACTATCTTACCTATCTCTACCAGAAGAGCTGTCTTAAGGTCTTCGGTGTCTTGCAAGGCTATGTTCTGTCATTGTGGCTCATCCTGGATATCTTGATTACTATTTTACTTTAATCCATTGTAGTCGGGAGACCCATTAAAGGGTAACTGGCAAACAGTGCAGACCCAGATCAGATGCCGCAAAATGCGGCATCTGATCAGGGTCTCCACTGTTTACAAATAGTTTAGCCATTTTGTTTCTAGTAATATGTAAATCTCATAGCCGGATGTACCTAAAATTAAAATTGGACTCTTCCTATATATAGTGTGGGAGAGTCTATTCAGTCTACAATGGGTTAAGTACCAATATTCTCACAGCTCGTCCTCACCATACTTGTCCTAAAGATTGAACAAATCCAGTTTACTACCTGTTGATGTGTCTAAAATTACTGGATGGCAAACATTGTAGACCCAAATCAGATGGTCACCTTCTGTGGTATCTGATCTGGATCTGCACTGTTTGCTCAGTACTTAATACTTAAAGCATATATGGTATGTTCTCGTATCCTATGGGAACTCTTCTTGATTTGGTAGCTATGA
The DNA here is from genome assembly GCA_964016985.1 of Anodontia alba. Taxonomy (NCBI): domain Eukaryota; kingdom Metazoa; phylum Mollusca; class Bivalvia; order Lucinida; family Lucinidae; genus Anodontia; species Anodontia alba. The sequence continues at coordinate 35,434,977 of OZ024823.1, forward strand.
AAAATAGAATGATACAAATGAATTTGACTATATGGAATCTCGTACATATCACACCTATTAGAAGTACTCTGTTGTCTTATGATAGAACTTCTCTTAAATCTCATAAAAATAACCTTATTTTAACCTTAATCCTGCTGGGCTTAAGGGGAAATTATACATTTTCAGAGGCTGCAACTCTATTCAAATTATTTTGCCTCCCTTTTAAAACAGGGTCTACTCTAAAAGGAAAGAATTTGCTCCCCTTGTGAGCAAATTCTTTATATCCTTTTATAGAGACCCATTTTCATTTGTTTTATTTTCCAAGAAAATATGGTTTAACATTTCTTACAAAATGTCTCCAGCTTAGGAGAACTTACATTAATGTCCAATCCAATTTAAACCATGTTCATTCACCAGTTTTCATGAAATTGCAAACGTGTTTTTCTGAGAGAAATAAGAAAAGTATCATCAGTCCAGGCTGTCATCTGCTGCATATGCTCAAAGACTGTAAATGACTAAATTTTCTTTTCAGCATTTGGTGAACCGTAAATTTAAAGAACGAGTTATAGAGGAAGTGACACTAGCAATTAAGCCATTTTATAACCACAAAGTCATTAACAAAGAACAGTACAAGAAAATACTCAAGAAAGCTGTACCAAAGGTAAGTTTTTTATCACAGACACTTGGGGTCAGCAGAGTGTGTTTGGTCCAAATTTGATCTCTTGCATTTTTTTCATCCTATAAGTTGTACATTTATATATTATTGAACAACATGTGAATTCTCATTACGAAAACACACCTATTCAAAAATATGGAAAGTTTCACCACCAAAAACTGAAAGTTTTCAGATAGAAATTCTGATATTTTTCATATTTCTGTGCTCAAAACTTAGATTGTGGGTACTCGTTAGAACCGCCTTGGCAAGGCGGTTCTAACAAGTACCCACTATCTATGTTTTGTGCAGAAATAAGAAAAATAATTATACCCCTGTAAACCCCAGTTTTACTACATGAAAGTGGGGTTTAATGGGGTCAAAATTATATAGGTATGTTTTCGTGATGTGACTATGTTTAAAAAAAATGATATTTGCTGGAAAGGTATCTTACACCTGTGGACACAAAACTGTACAAACTTTGATGGGCTTCATTTCATTTTGATATAACATATTATCTTATATATTCTAACATCCTGTCAGTCAACTGCTAGCCATGTATAAATGAAAAACATAAGAAGTTGTCCATTTCACGGCAGAGCTGCCCTGCATAAGCCAATTAAAATACATCTCAACTGTCAAGAACATACATCAGACTTAAAATAGAATAAATACTTGTCAAAATGAATAAGATCAATCAACGTAAATTGTTAGTATTGTCCATGAATGACATTTGATTGTCAAACAAACATGGAGCAAACAGATTCATTGAAAGTTACTTCATCAGTTTGCACAGTTTTGTATCCACAGGTGTAAGATACCTTTCCAGCAGATATCAGGTTTTTGTTTTTAAAAGCATTCTTAGATCCGGAAAAAAACATCTGACTTTAAATATTGTTCAGTAATATAAAAATGCAAATTTTACAGGATAAAAAAATGCAAGAGATCAAATTCGGTCCATGTACGCTCTACAGACCCAAAATGTCTGTGGTTTTTGATTCAAAGGATTTATCCAATGGATGTTTTACTGTTTTATGTGGACCACAAACACACCTATCAAGCATGAAAACATAATATGAGCCACATTGTCAAAAAATATACCTTCGGACATGTTTGCCCAGCAAAGATTCAGATCAGCCTGCACATTTGTGCAGTCTGATCAGAATCTTCACTAGGTACATTTTGGATAAACTAGGATGCAAAGTTTCTTCATGCTGACAACAAAGACTCTGATCTGTCTGTGTGGATGCACAGGCTGATTCGAGTCTTCATCGGGCGCACATCAGAAGGTACATTTTTCCATATCATTACGAAAACACGCTTGTTCAAATATATAGAAAATTTCACCTCCAAAAGCTGAACATTTTCAGATAAAAACTTACATTTTTCATATTTCTGCTCAAAACGTAGAGTGTGGGTACTTGTTAGAACCGCAAGTGAGGTGAGGTGGTTCTAATGAGTACCCACAATCTATGTTTTAGAGCAGAAATAAGAAACATAATGTATACCCCTGTAAACCCCAGTTTTACTATATAAAAGTGGGGTTTAAGGGGGTCAGTATTATATAGGCATGTTTTCGTGATGTTGTGACACACATATTTCTCATGTTAACTTTAATTTGACTACAATAATTTTGAAAGTGTATCCATACCCCTTAATTCAGCATTTGCATGTTGGAAGCTCCTGGAGATTAACCCTTTCAGCCCTGAGTTTCTGAAATAGACTCTTTTGTCTCTGCATTTGGACACATCCATTGTTGCCAAAAGGGTGACAGTTGTAAATCAATAACAGAATGGCAAACAGTGTAGATCCAGATGGGAGCCAGCCTCCATGGATCAGTTGGATGCGCATCCAACTGGGGATCAGGAGGTTGCTGATTTGACCCTCGCTGGGTCAGCAACATTCTTTCACAGAGATTGATTATGAAATATTTTCTACAGCCATTTTAACCCTTCCGCCGATTCAAGAAGGACAGTTGTCAGTTTCTGCTGAAAGAATGTGCACAATAGTGGTTAACCGCTTAGAGGAGGACTAAGCCTGCCCAATAAAAGTGTGGTTAGGTAAACTGACCATGCTCAACATGACCTCAGTGGGTTGACTGGACCATAAAACCTCAACACAAACAAACAGATCCAGATGAGATGGCTAATTATGAGCCATATGATCTGGACCTATACTCTTTTGCAAAAGTATATCTTGGTCTACAGGACTGAAAGAGTTAAATCAGTTTGTTGCTTATCCATTTTAGTGTATGACTATTCTTTAACCCTTGTCCTGCTGAATAAATTAATAAGCCATGCCTACTTCTAATTTTCAGCCAGTCAGATACTTAATGGCAAACAGTGCAGATCCAGATCAGTTGGCTTCTTCAGAAGCCAACTGATCTGGATCTACACTGTTTGCAAAGGCAAGGTATATCCGGGTTCAGCAGGACAAGGGTTAACTCTTTCACTGCCACAGGGGATAATAACAGGCTTTTGCAAACAACACAGATCCAGATGAGACAGTTCATAATGAGCTGTCTCATCTATATCAATGCTGTTTAACATTCAGTCTTTCAGTTTTACATATAAACTTCTTTCCAAGCGATAGTTTGTTATAAAAAAGCAGACGACAAATGCCGTCTGAAAATTGGTGCCAAAAGGGTTAAGGTGAAGTGATACACTTTTGTGGGAGACAACTCTGTCAAAATTGATTTTGTCCCCATTTAAAAAGGGTCAGCTGAAAAAGGAAAAAAATTGCTCCCAAGGGGAGTAAATTCTTTCCTTTTAAAGTGACACGAAAAAAGTCCCCCTGACTTACTTTCACTAAAAATTATCACTTTTAAGTCTTTGGGGTCAGTTTCCTTAGGCCTTATGCCCAAGTTGCATCAGACTTAACCCCTAAACTGCCAATCACAACAATTGTCGTCTGCTTTGTCATTTTAAAAGTAATTTTTGCAAGCAGTATGGACCCAGATCAGCCTGCTCCTCTAGGAGCAGTCTGATCAGGGTCCACACTGTTTGCCCGTGTGCAAAAATAGGTTTGAAAAGTTTGCAAGAATATTCAGCAGACGACATAAACAGAGGACATTTTCAGATGCAGGTTTTCTTGGTTTTTTAAAGGTTAATCTGTCCATACATCTCACAGATCCTTTTATAGTAGACCCCTGTTCAGGAGTGGCTTGATGTCCAGGAAAACAAAACAGAAATCAAAAAAGTTGTGTCCCTTATCAAAAATGGCAGAAAATCTTCTAAGTGTATCCATTCACCTTATGCATTAACCTTTGTCCTGCTGAATAAATTAAGATGCCACACCCATTTCTAATTTTCATCCAATCAGATGATTTGATCCTGATTGTTGATATTCGCATAGTTAATGGCAAACAGTGCAGATACAGATCAGTTGGCTTCTTCAGAAGCTAACTGATCTGGGTCTACACTGTTTGCAAAGGCAGGGTGTATCCAGGTTCAGCAGGACAAAGGTTAAGGTGTTATTATTAGACAACATGTGCATTGAGAAAGGACATTTTTATCTGCCATCAATACTAGACTTTGATACATATATTCTTGGTTCACTGACTTTGATCAGTTTCTTATTAAATATATATGGCTTAGACTTTGATAAGTGGACCATAGATACTGTACATGTGGGGAAAAGAAGCAGCTGCCGCAACAATCTGGGCCCAGTTGTTCAAAGCTAACGATGTCGTTAGTTAACGATTCGTTAAAACTTACATCGAGTGATACGCAAATATGCTGAAATTTTTTGCTGAAAAAATGAGAGTAACTTTTGCAGTGCAAAAGCTACTCACATTTTTTCAGCAAAAAATATCAGAATATTGTGTATTGAATCTGCTAAAACAGTTAACGAAATGACCCTTAACGAGCTTGTTAAGCTAACGACGCTTTGAACAACTGGGCCCTGTATTTTACCTTGACTTTGGTCACTTGACCTTGACCGGTGTTCCATGATTCACCAACCTCTAAGTGTTTTTTCAGTGACTCTACAGTAAGGCTTAAGGTCTTGTTTAGACCACAGCTGTAACATCGGAAGCACACTTTAAATACTTAAAGTGACATCTGATTTGGGTCTGCGCTGTTTACTCAGGCCTTCCCATTCCAGTATGCAATTAAATTCCTTTTCTTATGACATGATCATTTTCTTCTTCTTTATTTTCAGATCTGCCATAGTAAAAGTGGTGATATTAATCCGCTGAAAATAAAGTCCCTAATAAATGCTTATGTCACTGCTTATACTTAATCAGAAATGAAAAGCAAGGAATATAGATGAGCCTAAAAAGCCAGTCTGAGTAGGTGCTTTATTTCATATCATACATTTTTAAAAATAGAAGTAATATTTAGATATAATTCTGTGATCATTGCCAGGAATCAATGCCTGAATACTTCTACAGGGACTATCATGAATACATCTAGAAATACAGTCAACTCTTGTTATCTCCTAGGAACTCTCTGAAATACTTCGAGCTGTCTGTAGCTCGACATATCAGTGTAACAGAATTCAGGAAAAAATAAATCAAACAATCACATCTCACAAATGAATATGTAATTTGACTCCTGAAATTTGAGATATATCGAAAATATTGTGGAAAAGAGGAGAAATTGCTCCTTAGGAGCAATTTCTCCTCTTTTCTACAATATTTTGTTACTTGTATACTTGTTGTTAGATTTCCATGTTAAAACATGGACCAGATTTTCTCATCAAGATAAGCAGTTATTCAAGATAGCAAAGTCGAGATAAGCAAAGTGGAGATAATGAGAGTTGACTGTATGAAAAAAATCAGAAGAACAGTTACTTTTTTATGTCATATTATTTTTTTTATCTTGCTTTGTATTAGGATTAGGCATTTTTTTTAAATGAAAAGTGTTTATATTTTTCTTATTTCTCTACTAAAATATATGTTGTGAGTACTCATTAGCAGCCTCACACAAGGGTGCTTCCTATGAGTACCACAATATGTGTTTTCTTGGAGAACTTAGAAAAATATTTACAGGATACTCCTCTTATCTGACAGGATACTCCTCTTATCTGACAGTATACCCTCCTTATCTGACAGGATACCTCTCTTATCTGACAGGATACCCCTCTTATCTGACAGGATACTCCTCTTATCTGACAGGATACCCTCTTATCTGACAGAATACTCCTCTTGACAGGATACTCCTCTTATATGAAAGGATATCCCTCTTATCTGACAGAATACTCCTCTTGACAGGATACTCCTCTTATATGAAAGGATATCCCTCTTATCTGACAGGATACTCCTCTTATCTGACAATATACCCCTCTTATCTGACAGGATACCCCTCTTATCTGAAAGGATACTCCTCTTACCTGACAGGATACTCCTCTTATCTGACAGGATACTCCTCTTATCTGACAGGATACCTCTCTTATCTGATAGGATACCCCTCTTATCTGACAGGATACTCCTCTTACCTGACAGGATACTCCTCTTATCTGACAGGATACCCGTCTTATCTGACAGGATACCCCTCTTATCTGACAGGATACCCTTCTTATCTGCCAGAGTACCCTTCTTATCTGAAGCTCTGTAGTCATCTGGTACAATAGGTGAGTGAGGCCAATTTATATTTTGTCTCCTTTGTATCTTGTTCTTATTCCTACCCGAGTTAATAATTGTTTTCCAGAGGACAACATACCCTGTCCATTTCATCGCACCCTGCATAGCTCCAGGTAGGAGGAGAATCCACATACATGTATTTTTCTCATTTCTCCATGAAAATGTATGTTGTGGGTTCTCATTTACAGTGCCTCACTAAGAAATTTCTGATGAGCACCACAACATATGTTTTTGTGGAGAATTAGCATATACCCTGAAGGCACATTTTCTCATTATCATCTATATATATTTTAGGCTGCTGCTCCAATATACCACTAAATAATTCGTCACCTGAGCGCAAAAAGTCAGTAACTCCTTATATATTTTAATGGGAGTTACTGACTTTTTGCGCTCAGGGGCTCAGTAGACGTAATGTACCTATCATTGTTTTTCCCCAGTGGAGGGGACAGAAGCGGGAAGGTGGGTGGTGGGGTTATCCTGGGGAATATGACATTTTTAATAATTGGCTGTCTGATTCCCTACCCATGAGTCACAAATGTGTGTTGAAAATACCTTAGGTAGGCATTAAAATTTGCACATAGTTTCTTCTAGAATTTCCCTTTTAGGTATCTAATACCCTACCCATGTGTCAAAATTTTTCTTTCAAACTCGCAGGGGTTGGGTATGCTTTGTATGTCTAATCCCCAGGGTGTCCCCACTACCACCCCATGGGGGAAAACAATGATTGGTCAGTTAGCTTCACACCACTTTACTGCATGATGCATTTGTCCTAATAGGAAATAAATAAAACACATGTGATAAAAAAAAACCCAAAAAACTCTTGGTCAAAGTTCTGTTGAGTCAGTACACAGACTGACTAAAGGGGAATAGTTACACTTTCAAGGGAGGCAACTGTCAAAATTGTTTTGCTTCCCTTCTGTGAAGGGGTCTATTCTAAAAGGAAAGAATTTGCTCCCAAGGGGAGCAAATTCTTTCCTTTTAGAGTAGACCCCTTTTCGGAAGGGGTGTGTGTTGTAAAGCAAACAGAAAGTCACAAAACTTGTCTCCCTTGATGGAAATAGCAAAAAATCTACCAAGTGTATTAATTCCCCTTAATAAAAGTGATAATGCATTGTGCATAGAACCTGTCAATTGATCACACTTTTTTAATGTACAGTAATAGTGCTTTTCCATTGGACAACAAGCGAAACTTTTGATTTTATTTCAGTTTAAGGCAGCTAGAACAAATAGGGGATTAGAGAATTTTCTGAATTAAAAAAAATAGAAAATATATGCAGAATGCAAGAAAGGGACCTTATGCCATATGCAGGCCATTCAGGCTCAGCTCAATCTGCTTATAAATGCTGCCCTATGAGGCTGTCATGCCCCTCTCATCATATCAATAGATATTGTAGGATATAGAGAATGTTTTGATCATTCGCGGATGCACAGGCTGAACTGGGCATTCATTGTCTGCATTTGAAATAAGGGCCCTTTTCTCATGTAATATGGGCTGCACCATGCAAAAACATGTCTTCCAGCATATGGGGACAGCAAATCCCAGATTGGCCTGCTCATCTGTGCAGTCTGAGCAGGGCCTTGGCTCAGCAAACAGAATCATTGGATACTAAAGAATGTTTCAGTGGAGAGTGAATTCCCAGATGAGACTGGGCATGTGTAGGGTGATGTGAATCTGCACATTTGCGCATGCTGGAAGGCACCTTTTCACTCAGCGCAGCCCATATGTCATGTGAAGGAATGATACATTATGCTACAAACAGTGCCTTATCGTAAATTGATAAACTCAGGGTGCTTGTTGTGAGATTCAATCCTTAAAGCGCCAATCACAACTGCAGCAGACGACAATTTTTTTTTTATTTATTTATTTTTTTATTTTTTTTTATTTTTCAGAGACTTGTTTTCTCTGAAAAATAGAAAAAAAATTTTTTTTAATGTCGTCTGCTACAAATTTTGCTTGGCGCTTTAAGGGTTATGGGGACTGGCTACACCTGGTAGATTTTCTGCAGTTATGTACAAGGGAGACAACTTTTATGAATCCTTGTTTGCTTTATTGCACAGCAAGTCCCTTCTGAAAAGCGTTTGTTCTGAAAGCATTTCTTTCAGAATAGACCCCTTTTCAGAGGGGAATAAAACTATTTATGACAGTATTATCTCTTCCCCCTCGGACCCATCAATACCCAGACTTGTTACTGTCCGTTTCCGTTAATTATCATGTCACGGTTGCTGGTGATGCTTACGTCACTTCGGAGTCTATATTTTGCAAAACTCCACCCATATTAAACTGGTATTAAACAAAATTATTATAAAGCAATAATGCAATCTTGGGTCCGTTATATGTTAATAACATTTTATTCAGCTGATTCCTTTTAACATAGATAATCGCCAAATTTTGCACATACTCGTTTTAGAAAAAGTGGGTCAAATTCGAGAAAATCGACATTTTCACAGTCAATTTTTCAAATTTCTATTACGGTTATGAAAATAATATGCTGATAAAGCAATAAAACAAAGCTAGTTTATTCTAAATAAGCTGGGTTTATAGTTGATTTTAGCGAGAAAAAGCATTATAAGGCTCTGCTAATGCTAGTACTATTCAACAATGGTCGCCATTTTTTCTTCGACGAATAGCTTCATTTGCAAATCAGTGTTTGGAAACTTTATCGAAATTTGTAATATATGTGATCAATATTCAACAAATATGATTAAAAAACAAAATAATTACATAGTATTTAATTTGAATGATAAGTGATGTTTTGTTCACAGTTTATTGCGGATAATTATCACTTTCTACCTGATTGATTTTTGCACATTCCAGACGAAACCTGGTAGCCGGTAAAATCATAGCCATGACATCATCATATCGATAAAATAGGTATTCAGCACTATAGTTACCAGTCCTGGTATTGATGGGTCCGAGCTTCCCCTGAAAGTGTATCCATTCCCCCCTTAACCCTTGTCATGCTGAATAAATCAAGATGCCACGCCTGCTTTTAATTTTCAGCCAATCAGATTACATGATCCAGATTGTTGATATAAATTCACAAACAGTGAAGATCCAGATCAGTTGGCTTCTTTAGAAAGCAACTGATCTGGATCTACACTATTTGCAAAGGCAGGGTATATCCAGGCTCAGCAGGACTAGGGTTAACGTATATAACATTTTATACTTAATAAAAAAAACAGGTTTGATGGTAGCAAGCGTTATCTCAAAGCTTTGTACAAGTTTTTGTATTTGGGCAAATTCAAGCAAAAATATGTCTTTAAACACCTAGATCAGATCCTGCAGAAAACTACATCTAATCAGGATCTACACTATTTATGCCTCATCTAGCAGTTTTTAGACACATCAGTGGATAAAATGTATAAATTTTAGGATAAGTATGGTAAGGTGTTAAAATGTCCCAGTATTTCGAATAAATTTGACATAACAGCAAATAGAGGAGGTCCTTACATGTAGGCTCATCTGAACCGTTGCTATTCATATTTGACATAAGGACCATGTCCTCTCATTGTACATCTTTTGGTGTTTTTTTTTTTTTTTTTTCTTGTTTTTATTGGAAGAAATCTTACTGTTGCGCAGATGCCAAACAGTAACCTTTAAAGCACTAGGCAAAATTACAGCAGATGACATTCAAATTTATTAATTTTTTTTCATTATTATTTTCTGAAAATAAGACTTGGCATTTCACCTGAATCATCTGCCAAGCAGACAATTTAGATTTTATTTCCTCAGAGATATACAAAAAAAATCAAAATGTTGTCTACTGCAATTGTGATTAGCACTTTATGCGTTAATTCTTGTTATCTGAGATGAGCCTATAGTGATTTTATATTTAAATCAGTGAAAATGTTTTTATCGTTATTATCTTTAGAGATGAAGTTTTTTCCATTTTTTACGCATATAAATTCAGTGAAGGTGTGATTTTAACATTTACCATTCTGGGCAAAATTTTCAGTAGAGGACATTGAAATATTTTTCTTATTTTTCCTAGAAAACAGGATATGATATTTCATGCAAATTGTATCCAAGGGAGACAATTGGCATGAAATATCAAATCCTGTTTTCTGAAAAAAAAAATTAGAAAAAATATCATCAATTTGTGTCTGTTGAAATTGCCCAGAGAGTGGTAAAGGTCAATATATTTATTTTATTTTTAATTTTATTTGATAATAAAGAATGTGTAATTCCTTACAGAGATGTTTGGAATAAATCTAGTCTATTCAATGTGTGTTTCTTGTACATTACTATTGTAATGATGCTAAATGTTAGGACAGGCATGAGCAAACATTGTAGAACTAAATCAGATGCAGCAGAATGCATTGTGTGATCAGGATCTACACTGTTTGCAACTCATCCAGCAGTTTTACATACAAATCAGAAGGTAGTAAAATGACCTTGTTCAGATTTTAGGACAAGTATGGTAAGAAGATAAGATGTCCCGATATTTAGGGTAAATCTGGTATGTTTTATATTCTATTTTATGAAACAGTTGTTGTTACAAAATGGCAAGCAGCAAAGACCCATGGCAGCATACCTGTCATGCCGTCTGATCTGGTCCTTCAGTTTCCACCTATCATTAATAATGTGTATGTGTGGGTGGTTGGTTGGTGGGGTAGGGGGGGGTGGTGGAAGAGGGGGGAAGGTACCTGATTTCTGAATAAATAAAGCATTTGTGTTTATTGATTTGTTTAAGTCCTCAGAAATAATTTATGAAACCTTTTTGTTTATTGAACTGCCCACTGCTTAGAGGACAGAGCCTAAGTACGGGCAGGCACATTAGAGAAGTTCCACATTTTGAAACTTAAACACTCACCTGCTGAGTATCAGTAATAACAGACAACATTTAAAAACAATTTTCACAGAAATAAGATATTTCATTCAAATTGTCAAAAGGTTGAAAATCATTTTCTCAAAAAGTATTCGAGACTACTGTTTGAAGCATATACATGTAGTGTACAATCAGAATAGCAAGTTCCTTCAGTTACCATCAAAATTTTATCGCACCCCATCCCCCACTCCAGCCCCAAGGCTAAGTGCACTTGCCCCTATGCTATATATACATGTACGTCTAAAATCATCTGTTGGACTCCTCCTACACTGGATTTGAAGTCCTGGGCCCAGTTGTTCAAAGCTAATGACATCGTTAGTTAACGATTCGTTAAAATTTAAATCGAGTGATACGCAAATATGCTGAAATTTTTTGCTGAAAAATGTGAGTAGCTTTTGCAGTGCAAAAGCTACTCACATTTTTTCAGCAAAAAATATCAGAATATTGTATATTGAATCCACTAAAATAGTTAATGAAATGACCCTTAACGAGCTCGTTAAGCTAACGATGCTTTGAACAACTGGGCCCAGAGCTTTACTGACTCTGCTATCCAGCCTCTACAACTTACAAGCTCCTAATAAAACTTTTAGCTATTAAAATATCTGTGCTGTATCAAAAAAAAATGTATAGATTATATAAAAATGACTCAATAATAAAATAAAACTTTTAGCTTAATATCTGTGCTGTATCCAAAAAAAATGTATTGTTATATAAAAATGACTTACAAAAATGTATAGATTATGTAAAAAAATGACCATAAGTGATAAAAAAATGTATAGCTTATATAGAAAAATGACCATGAATGGTCTTAAAAAAATCTAAATGTTTTTTGTTTTTTTTCTACATAATCTATTTATGGTAAAAAATGACAATAAATGATAATTTTTATGCCCCCACCATTTGATGAATGGTGGAAGAACATATCTGTCCTTCTCCATCCCCATCCAGCGTTAGCAATTTGCATTTAAGTTTTTCAGGTGTGGGCATCCGTGTCCTTTGGATGCATTTCTAGTTCTGTATAATTATAATCTATACATGACCATAAATGCTGTCACAAAAATGTACAGACCATTTATGGTCATTTTTCTGTATAGTCTATACAGTTGTGCGCATTTACAGTCATTTTTTATATAGTCTATATGTTTTTGTAAGTCATTTTTTCTGTATAATCAATACATTTTATTTGAATGCATTTTGGGGGTCCATCTTTCAACCATTTTATATCCAAAACTGCTCTGTAATGAACTGTCATATGGGCCACGCCATGCGAAAGCTTATCTTTAGGCATATGCGGAAAGTAAAGGCCCAGATCTGCCTGCACATGCATGCAGTCTGATCAGGGCCTTTGCTGTCTGATACCGGAATCAGTGGACACTATTAAATGTATCAATGGAGAGCAAATGCCCAGATGCGGCCTATATAAAGACAGCTCCTGTGTATTGAAGAAAAAACAAGAGGGCCCAGAGAGACAGCACAGAATGCACAGATTGATCTGAGTCTTTGCTGTATTGTGCATGATATATCATAGCTCCAGATAAGAGGGGGTAGCAGGAAACTGTTTTTTATTTCTCCATTAAAACTTATGTTGTTGGTACTTATTAGAAGCGCCTAATGAGTACCAACAGCATAGGTTTTCAGGAAGACATAAGAAAAATATTAATAATTTTTGGTTGAAAAAAGGGCCTTATCTGGAGCTGTGATATGTTTAAGTTATATTTTCTATTGTTGAACCAACATTCCAATTTTGATTCTTTTATGCAGGGCAAACTTTATAGATTTTATTGTAATAATCAGTCTTTGTGGTTTTCTTGTAAACAATTGATTTATAATGATTTATAATGTTATGCATGAAAATGCAGTTTATACATCATCCTCAGTAACCCAGGTGTGACCCATTATGTTACACTTGGTGAGGAATGAAGTGTAACGTAATGGGTCAAACCTGGGTTACCAAGAATGTTTATACATATAAATTTGTGATTTTTAATTGAAACTGAACTAGATAATGCTTACATATTATATTAGTATATGAGATCATAGGAATTATGCCAATGCAATTCTGCAAATATGAGGAAATCAGATCAGCATGTATACAAATTGGAATCTTAGTATTTTTGTTAGACTAATGGATACACCTTCAAGGGAGGCAACTTTGTCAAAAGTTTTGGCTCCCTTCTGAAAAAGGGTCTACTCTAAAAGGAAAGACTTTGCTCCCCATGGGAGCAAATTCTTTCTTTTTAGAGTAGAGCCCTTTTCAGAAGGGGATTGTTCTTGAAGGCAAACTAGAAATCACAAAAGTTGTCAGAAAATCTACCTTGTGTATCCAGTCCCCTTGAAGACCCAGTAATCATGTGTTTGTTTTAAACAATTGATTTATAATGTTGTCCATGAAAATGGTGTTTATACATATAAATTTGTGATTTTTAACTGAAAAAAAGAGCATAAATAATGCTTAAATATATATTAAAATACCTTAGTATTTATGCCAATGCAGTTCTGAAAATATGTTTGTTTTGTTTCGTTTGTTTTGAGGTGTTAAGGCCCAGTCAACCCACTGGGGTCATGTCAAGTGCGGTCAGTTTTACTGGGCAGGCTTAGTCCTCTAAGTGGTTAAACAGTATTGTGCATATTCTTTCCCCAGAAGCTGACAACTGCCCTTCTTGAATCAGTGGAAGGGAGAGAATGACTGTAGAAAATATTTCATAATCGATCTCCATGAACCCACAACCTCCTGATCACCAGCTGGACGTACATCCAACTGAGCCACCGAGGACAGGAGAAAATCAAATCGAAATGTATGCAAATTGTAACTTTATTATTCTGATAAAAATGAATGACTACATTTTCAGGGGAGGCAACTCTGTCAAAATGCTTTTGCCACCTTTCTGAAAAAGGGTCTACTCTAAAAAGAAAGAATTTGCTCCATTTGGGAGCAAATTCTTTCCTTTTAGAGTGGATAACAGTTTAGAAGGTGATAATTTTTCCAGATAGCAAACCAGAAATCACAAAAGTTTTCTCCTTTGTCAGAAGTGGCAGAAAATCTATTGAGTAGACTGAAAAGATGTCCCCATTAGGATTTTCAGTGTTGCACATGAAAACGCAGTTTATACATCATAGCTCTTGATAAGGCGAATTTTCAACCAAAAAGTATCTATATTTTTCTTATTTATTGACAAAAACATATGTTGCGGGTACTCATTAGAAGCATCTTGCTGAGGCGCTCCTAATGAGTACCCACAACATATATTTTCGGCAAGACATAAGAAAAATATTAACCTGCTACCCACTTTTATTTAGACCTTTGTACATATAAATTTCTGAGTTTTAATTGGAACAGCCTAAATAATGCTTATATATATATATATTAAAATATGAGATCATAGGAATTATGCCAATACAATTATAAAAATATAAGAAATCAGATTGGCATGTATCCAAATTGGAATTTTATTATTTTTGTTTAAGGGGAATGTATACACTGGAAGGTGAGGCAGCTCTACTGAAGTGTTTTTTGCCTCCCTTCTGAAAAAGGTGGTTTCTCTAAAAGAAAATCTGTCAAGAGCAGCCAGCCCCCTTAAATTTTCCATCAAGTATGTCCTTTTATCTAGATATGTTTTTTTTTTCAAGAATGTCTTTAGCTCACCTGAGCAAATGCTCAGGGTGAGCTATTGTGATCACCTGCTGTCCGTTGTCCGTCTTCGTCTGTCGTCCCTTGTCAACAATCAGTTTGTTAACACTCTTGAGATCACAGTTTTATCCAGTCTTAATGAAACTTGCTCAGAATGTTTGCCCGTATGAAATCTAGGTCAGGTTTGAAACTGGGTCACTTGGGGTCAAAAACTAGGTCACCAGGTCAAATAGAAGGAAAATCTTGTGAACACTCTTGTTTGAATTAATCATCATGAACCTTGTTCAAAATGTTTGTGTTGATGATTTCTAGGTCAGATTTGAAACTGGGTCACTTTGGGTCAAAAACTAGTTCACCAGGCCTGATCAAAGGAAAATCTTTTTGACACTCCAGAGGTCACATTTTTAAGTAATCATCATGAATATTGCTCAAAATGTTTGTCTTGATGATTACTAGGTCAAGTTTGAAACTAGGTCACTTGGGTTAAAAACTAGGTCACCAGGCCAAATCAAAGGAAAACCTTGTTAACACTCTAGAGGTCAATTTCTTAAAGAAATCATCATGAATCTTGCTCAAAATACTTGACTTGATGATTTCTAGGTCCTGTTTGAAACTGGGCCACTTGGGGTCAAAAACTAGGTCACAAGGCCAACTCAAAGGAAAACATTGTTAACACTCTAGAGGTCAGATGTTGAAGCGTTCATCATGAATCTTGCTCAAAATGTTGTCTTGATGATTTCTAGGTCAAACTGAAACTGGGTCACTTATGACCTTTATATCACAGTCCTGGGACTTTCCTAATTTTTTTCCATTTAGGTCAGTTTTTCAGAAAGATTGGTCCTACAGCAGTGATACTTGGCACTTGCATACATTTTAGCATGGCCCCTTGAATGCAGACATCCATATTTGACCTTGACCTATACTTCACAGTCCACTGACAGTTAAGTTTTTGTGTTTAGGTCAGTTTCTCAGTAACTGTGGGTCCTACAGCCAGTGATATTTGGCACACTCATACATCATAGCATGACCTCTTGAGTGCAGTCATCCATATTTGACCTTGACCTTTATTTCATGGTCCATTAGGCATGCTACATTGTCTTGTTGAGGACATAGGCAAAAGAGGCCAAAAATGGTAACACTCACTAATGATTTTATTGCCCCTACTTAGGGGCTATGCAAGGTAGGTCAAAGACATGTCAAAAAGAGGTGGTTATGAGCTACTAGCATGGGGTAGTAAAGAGGCCTCCTGAAAGTAAATCAATATTTTTGAGGGGATAACAGATAGTTTGGAAAATTGACTTATTTGGAGAGCAGATTTGAATGGTTTGTTTATTTATTAATTTGTTTCTTTGATTCTTAAAATATTTATTTAATTTTGTTTGTGGGTTTTATTTTATTTATTTAAGAGGCTTCTGAAGGGTAATAAATATTTTGAAGGAATAAAACAGTTTGGAAAATTGATTAATTTGGAGGGTAAATTGGAATGTTTTGTTGTTGTTTTTTTTTATTTTTAACTTTATTTCTTTCATTGTTAAAATATTTATTTATTTTTTTATTTCATGAATCTTAGTCAGAATGTTTGTCTTAATCATTTCCGGGTCAGGTTCTCTAGGTACTATGATACTCAGGTGAGCAATACAGGGCTATCATGGCCCACTTGTTTTAACACTTTCACTGTTTGCCATTTTACTAAGTATTTGTCCAAAAATTTCATACACCAAAGTTTCTGAGAAAATGGCATGTGCAAATAGTGCATACCCAGATCAGACTGCTCCTTCAGGAGTAGTCTGATCAAGGTCTACACTGTTTGCCATTCTACTAAGTATTTTAAGAAATTTTCATAAAAAGCAAAATTTAGTGCAGAAATTATAGAATAAAGTGTTTGAAATTTTAGGACATTTACCGTACTCTTGATTTAGATACAGATTTTTACTTTGTTCATTTTACAAGCTTTCATTTTTAAGCAGAGCAGTGCTTAGCTTTTACCAAGATTTAACACTTGTCCTGCTGAACCCCGATATACCCTGCCTTTGCAAACAGTGTAGATCCAGATCAGTTGGCTTCTGAAGAAGCCAACTGATCTGGATGTGCACTCTTTGCCATTAAGTATGTGAATGTATATCAACAAACTGGATCAAGTAATCAGATTGGCAGAAAATTAGAAGTGGGTGTGGCATCTTAATTTATTCAGCATGACAAGGGTTAAATATAAATATGAAATATTTTACAAGTAATGTGGAAAATTTCCTAAGTTAGCTATATCCATTTTACAAGCATTCATTTTAAGGCAGAGCAGGGCTTTGCTTTTACTGAGACTACAGTAAATTTCTTAAAATTTCGTACACCAAAGTTTCTGACAAAATGGCATGTGCAAACATTGCAGACTAAGATCAGACTGCTTCTGAAGCACTGTTTGTCATTCTACTAAGTAATTTAAGACACAACTTCATTTAAAGCAATTTAAGGGCAGAAAAGTATAGAATAAAGTGTTTGAAATTTTAGAACATTTACCTTAACCCTTACCCTGCTGTTCATGACAACCTATACCTTTGCAAACAGTGTAGATCCAGATCAGATGGCTTCTGAAGAAGTCATCTGATCTGGATCTAGACTGTTTGTCATTCAGTTTGTGAATTTGAACAAAAACATTATATGATGTAATCTGATTGGCTGATAGTCAGAAATGGGTATTGCTAAATAAATTATTCAGTAGGATAAGGGTTAATATAGATATAGAATATTTTACAAAAGCTGCTGGAAAGTTTCCCAAGTTGGGGACCAGAGATAAGTACTTGAGGACAAGTGCAAAAAGTAGAACCCATGAGTGCTCTGTTACAAAACTCATAGCTCTAGAAGAGACTTATTATCAGCCAAAAAGTATCTTATTTCTCACCAGAAACAGGAGTTTTAGTACATATTAGCCCTAGTACTGCTGAACCCAGATATATCCTACCTTTGCAAACAGTGTAGATCCAGATCAGTTGGCTTCTGAAGAAGCCAACTGATCTTCAGAAGCCAACTGATCTGGATCTGCAATGTTTGCCATGAAGTATGTGAATTTATATCAACAATCTGGATCAAGTTGTTTGTTTGGCTGAAAACTGAAAATGGGCACAGCATGTTAAATTATTCAGCAGGACAAGGGCTAATTAGAATGCCTTTAAATAGTAAAGTAATTCAAATTATTATCTACAACATGTGGCTATGCATTATGAAAACACGCCTATTCAAATATACTGAAAATTTTACCATCAAAAAAATGGAAATTTTCAGATAAAAAATTCTGATATTTTTCATATTTCTGCTCAAAACATAGATTGTGTGTACTCGTTAGAACCGCCTCGATGAGGTGGTTCTAACGAGTACCACAATACATGTTTTTGAGCAAAACTAAGAAAAATAATGTATACCCCTGTAAACCCCAGTTTTACTATATAAAAGTGGGGTTTAAGGGGGTCAAAATTACATAGGCGTGTTTTCGTGATGTGAAGAACTTAATTATCTATCAGGATACCCTCTTTTCTAGTGGACAGAGTCTACTGTCCTTTCGATATCACTCAGAAAGATGTTTTTTGCTTGGCATCTTATTTTAAATGACATTACGAAAACACGCCTATACAAATATATATAGAAAATTTCACTTCCAAGAAATGAAAATTTTCAGATAAAAACTGATATCTTTCACATTTCTGCTCAAAACATAGGTTGTGGGTAATTGTTAAAACCGCCTCGGCGAGGCAGTTCTAACGAGTACCCACAATCTATGTTTTTGAGCAGAAATAAGAAAAATAATGTATACCCTTGTAAACCCCAGTTTTACTATATAAAAGTGGGGTTTTAAGGGGGTCAAAATTACATAGGCGTGTTTTTGTGATGAAATATATTGTTCTGACTGACCATATCTTATCAGAAGCCATTTATCTTTTATGTTTGTGTACCCTAATATTAAATTTACCGCAAAAAAAATTGATCTGACCTATGCAATTTCTTTTGTAAAGTGATTTTTTTGTAATTTTTGTCTAAGCAAATATTTTTTTACTTTACTGAATTTAAATTATTGATGTTTCACAACAATATTGTGAAAATTTCAGAAAAATTGAACAAGCAGAACTTGTTGAAAATCTGCCTCCAAGTTATCTACCTTATAGATTTCTGCGTAATTTGCATTCATTTTTACTATGGGGAAAAAGTGAAAATATTTGATTTTTTTAAATAAGAATGATAGAATGAAACTTTTTGTTAGTTTAGGTAGTTACAATAAATGGTTTTGCATTAAATCATGACAAAAGTTTGCAAATTTACTTCTTCTGTGTAAAGCTTCAAGCAAAAAAACAACTATCTGAAAGATTTCGAAAGCTCAGTAGTCCGTCATGAAAACACACATATAATTTTTATATAGTAAAACTGGGGTTTACAGGGGTATAAATTATTTTTCTTATTTTGCTAAAAAAACATAGATTGTGGGTACTTGTTAGTACCCACAATTTATGTTTTGAGCAGAAATATGAAAATATCAGAATTTTTTATCTGAAAATTTTCCTTTTTTGGCTGTAAAATTTTCAGTATATTTTAACAGACTTGTTTTCTTTTTGGTTCAAATGATCGGATTCTGCACTGGTTCCCAAGTATGTCCCAAGCACATAAGGAAATACAGAATGTACTTTTCTGAACTTAACACTTACATTCTCAGCACTTACTTACTTTACTTAAATTTTCAGCAGACATTTTAAAATATTTTTCTTATTTTTCCCAGAAAACAGGTTTTGACATTTCATGCAAATTGTTACAAATGGAGACAATTTGCATGCAGAGTCAAAACCAGTTTTGTTGAAAAGTAAGAAAAATATCATCAGTTTGTTGTCTGCTGAATTAGCCTAGAAAGTGGAAAAAGTTAAAGCATACCTCTTTCTTTGTATTTTATATCTTTAAGAAGTTCACTGTGAATGTAACAAAATACAGATTAAAATATTAAATGAAAATATGGCATTTTGACATTTTTCTCTTCTACATGTAGCTCTTCTGACAGATGACGGATTGATGGGGATTTTTTTAACCCTTACCTTAAAGAGATAAGGAAACTTGCAGCAGAGTCCAAACTCTTTTTATATTACTTTTTGTAACCCAATGAATATTTAAGAAACAAATTTTAATTAGCTTTTAATAATTTAATAACTAATTAAAATTCATATCAAGTGTTCATTAAGTTACATTTTTAAAGAGAAAAATAAGGCTTGACATTCCATGTGTATCATCTGCTATGAGATTTCAAGCCTTATTTCCTCTAAAAAAATACTTAAAAAAAAATATTTCAAAATGTCACCTGTTGTGTGTGACTGGCACTTTAAGGCTGTTCACTGGATCGAGATGTTTTCTGTTCCAGCATGGAACACAACAATCACTATGAACAATAAGCACTCCAGAAGAGTTGTTATTTTGAGGTAAAATATCTACCTGGATTTAATGCTTAGCACTCTGGGTAAAATTTTCAACAGACACATTTTTAAATATTTTTCTTAATTTTCCCAGGAAACAGGATTTGACTGTTCATACAAAATGCCAAATCATGTATTCTGGGAAAAATAAGCTAAATATCAAATTTGTTGTCTGCTGAATTTGCCCATAGAGTGGTAAAGGTAAATTAGAATCAGATCCCAACTCGTACTTCATCTGTTGAACTACAGTGTGAGAAAGTGTTACTTTTCAACATGTGTGTCCTAAAAATTATCTGATAAGCCTGCACAGCTGCACTGATCTGTCAGGGGCAGATTCAGAGGGGATTTATGGGGTTCGGTCAAACCCCCTTTGACTCAAAATTTCATATTCATGAAAAATTTTGGATACATGCGATTAATTTGGAATACCATATCTACCCTAAATATTCACACCCCTGCTCTTTTCCATATACGTCTCTGTAACAAGTCCATTTTACTGGCTGTGAGTGCAGGTAAAATTGCTGAATAGACAGTGTAGACCCTGATCAGATGCCACGTTCAAATCAAACACATTCTGAAATCATCCTGGACCCCTCCCTGTCAGACTTCCCTGATTGCCTGAAGTAACCTTGAATTCTCTCCTAATCAAGGAGCCCGGATGTGCAGGCAGATCTGAGCCTTTGCTGGGTGCACGTCTGAAAGTACATAATGAATTGGGGCTCTGTTATCATGGTTAAATCTTCTCTTTAGATTGGAACTGCAGTAACTTGTCTCTAGCTGTGAATGGCTGTGTCTTATTTTGATGAGAGAGAGAGAGGAGAGACGAATTACTACCTAAATTCTGAATATAGAATTTCTTTTTATGGGTTTGTTTAAAATCTCAGAGATAATCCATAAAATGTTTTATGTTTATTAAACTGCCCATTTGTAAAAGGTGAAGCCTAAGTTTGTGTCAAAACCTTTTAAGATGTTCCAAAGTTGAAAGATTTAACTTAAACATGCTGACTATAAATTTAAGCAGACAATTTCTTATTTTCTACAGAAAATAAGAACAAGAGGTATAGGGGCCACCATTTGCTCACCTGAGTAAAACAGCCGATCCAGCAGGCTGTAGATGATCATTAAAGTGTATTAATATTTATAATTCATTGATGAAAATATTGATATCAGATAAGAACAAGGCACCAAACATAATGCAATCAAAGCACTGACAGCCCTGGTGGGTCGATTGACTCTGAGTATAGGCCGAGATAATGGGCCTGAACGGGGACTTGCAACTGTTTCATTCAACTATTAACTTCCTGTAATACAAGTAAACAGTGCAGACCCTGATTTGACACTGCTTTCTGTAGCATCTGATTTAGGTCTGCACTGCCAATGTCCCAGTCCAGGAGTACAGATAACCCTCTTTAAACAGCACTCTGACATCACAGCGACAATAGTGCAGCTATAAATAACCATTACCTGGAATTCATACAAGCGCGCTGTTAGATTTCATTGGTCAATGATAATCACATGGACAACAAACTTGAGGGAAGTTTGGTGTATGTATACTATGGCTTGACTGTAAAAATTTACCCAACAAAAAAAAACAACCCAGTGAGCATTCTACGTAAATCTATATCCGGCCGTCATCGGCCCGTCAGCATAGTTGACGGGCCGATGAAGGCCCGATGTAGATTTACGTAGAATGCTAGCTGGGAAGTCAGTATGACAATTATAACTACCTTCTGAATGGCAAACAAAGCAGACCCTGATCAAACTGCTCCAGTTTCAAGATCAGTGTCTAAAATATTTGCTCTGGCATACCTGTCCCAATGTTCAGAGAACATACATTACATATCACATTGGCCTGCCTCGATGCTCAGTCAGATGCACATCCAGCTGGTGGTCAGGTTGCAGGTTTCATCCCATCAAGGTCTGGCAATATTCTTTTAACCGTTAAACTGCCATTCACAACTGCAGCAGACAACAATTTTGATATGTTTTTTATTTGTCAGAGAAAATAAGTCTTGTCAATTTTGAAAATTGTCAGGACTTGTTTTCTCTGAATATAGAAATAAAGTAGATTATCATCTATTACAAATTTTGCTTGGCACTTTATGGGTTAAGAAGGTTGATCATGTAATATTTCCTTTGGTTATAACTCTCCCGTCCACTGATTCAAGAAGGGCAGTTGTCAGTTTCTGGTGAAAGAATGTGCACAAGTACTGGTTGACTGCTTAGAGGACTATGCCTGCCCAGGATAAGTGGTTAGGTAAACTGACTGCCTCGACATGACCTTATCAGTGTTAACTGGGCCATTAAATTCCAAACGAACCAACCAACTACATATCACATGGATTGTCCCTCACTTGTTTATAGTGGAAATCAAATAAAATTTAACTTGCGATCCACAATATTATCTCTGCTTTAAACAGAAATAAAGGGGAATAATTACACTTTTCAAGGAAGGCAACTCTCTCAAAATTGTTTTGCCTCCCATCTGAAAAGAGGTCTGCTCTAAAAGGAAAGAATTTGCTCCCTTTGGGCAAATTCCTTCCTTTTAGAGTAGACCTCATTTTTAGTGTACCCTTGGAAACAAATTATTTCCTTTTGGAGTAGATGCCGTTTCAGAAGGGGATTGGTATGAGGAAAGCAAATAAGAAGTCACAAAAATTATCTCCCTTATTAACAATAGTAGAAAATCTAACAGGAAGTCACAAAAATTATCTCCCTTGTAAAAAAAGGTGGAAAATCTACCAAGTTTATCAAGACCCTTAAATATCTCATACTGTAATATATACAAGGTATGATCAAGAAGTTCTCGGCCCAATATACTTGTGTCATTTGATAGTTTTATCTTATTCAACATCTTTGGCAGAAAGAATAAAATTTCAAAGCTATTGATTTCTAAAGGAATTTGCTGCAAATAGGGGAATGGTATGTTAAACTTAGAAAATGGATAAAGTTAAAGTTAGAGCAGTCATAAGTACTTCTGTAAGAAGGGCATGTCCCCAAAAGAAATTCATGACTACTTCATTAAAATTCTTGGGAATGAGTCTCCTTACAGCATGGTGAAGAAATGGGCTGCTGAATTTACTACTAGTCCAGTTTCAAGTGCAACAATTCATTGTTGGCAATGATTTCAAAACTGTCATCAAAAAGTAAAAACATATCACATCTGTCACAAAACTCTTTTATATTTTATCTGTATTGAAAGTATGAACAGCAAATTTACATCAAAATTTGTATTGACTGGGAAAATCTCTAAATTGTCTATTTTAATGAATGACTGTCCATTTAAGTTGTACTATTTTTGAAAACTGAATGCAGACAATGTCATTTTCTGTCTGATGACCCTCATAAGTCCTTTTCTAACAGCAAACAAAAATTAATTTCATTCTTTTGAGTTGTTTATATTTGATCTGACAGTTAGGTATCAGCTTGTCAGGCTCCATGGAAGGCTGATTGTTACCCTTGATACTGGACTAGCAGTAGGAGAGGGAGGGGGAGGGTGGAGGTTTATGAACAGTTTGGGCACACTAAAGAGGCTACTACAGACGAAAACGTTGAGCTTGTGCACAGTTTGATCATGTGTGACAGGAGAAGCCTGCGCGATATAGCTAGACAAACAGGCATAAGTTTTGGTCTTTACCAATATCTTAGGGATGTCAAAGGTCTCAGTTAGATGGGTCCCCAGAATTTTGACCAAAGGTCAGAAGAAGAGCAGCTTTGATATTTCTAAGTATCTCCTGTCTCTCTATGAAGATGACCCTGAGGAATTTATGCGTAGAGTTGTGACCTAAGATGAGACTTGGGTCCATCACTTTGATCCCGAGGCCAAAAAGCAGAGCATGCATTGGAAGCACCCTGGATCATCCCCTATTAAGAAATTTAAGAGAGTTTCTTCAGCAGGGAAGGTGATGGCCTCTATCTTTTGAGATAGTCAGGCACTATCAAGGTGGATTAGCACAATAAATTGTGCATATTATACAGGACTAAGGTGGTTCCATCAGCAGATTGTGAAGAAAAGAAGAGGACTCGAGGTGTTCTGCTCTTGCAAAATAATGCACCAGCCCACAACTCTCAAGTTGCTATGGCTGCTGAGAATAAATGCAGCTTCGAGATCTTTCCTCATTCTAACATATTCTCCAGATTTAGCCTCTTCAGACTTCTCGCTGTTTCCTAATCTGAAAACTAACCTTCATGTTAGGAATTTTGGAAGCAATGAAGGTGTCACAGATACCGTTGATGAGTATTCGGGGACCAGAAGGAAGGGATAAGCAAACTGGAACAGCATTGGAGAAACTGCATCGAGGCAAAGGAAGATTATATTTAGAAATAATGGTACAATTTCTACTCTTGGTCATTCCCAAAGTACCGGGGCCAAGAACTTTTTTTATCGTCCCTCATACTGTATAAGACAGACCTGAACAAACAGTGCAGACCCAGATGAACAGTTTGATCAGGGTATACTCTGTCACTTAGCCAGTCAGCCTGGTTTTAGATATATCATCAGGTAGTCAAATGGACTGGTTCAAATTTTATAACAAGAGCTGAAGATGTCCAAAATACATACATAGCTCCAGATGGGACATGTTTTTCATCCAAATAAGTTGAATTTTTTCTTACTTCTTCATGAAAACATATGTTGTGGGTACTCATTAGAAGTGCCTCATTTTCATGAAAATATATGTTGTGGGTACTCATTAGAAGTGCCTCAATGAGGCACTTCTAATGAGTACCCACAACATATGTTTTCATGGAGAAATAAGAAAAACATTTATCTGGATACTACTGTAGATTATCTTTTAGTTCAAACAGGTAAAAAATACCCCCTTCTAATTGTCAGCCAATCAGATTACTTAATCTAGATTGTTGATATAAAATCACATACTGAATGACAAACAGTGCAGATCCAGATCAGCTGACTTCAGTTTTGGAATATTAAAAAATAACAAGATTCCTAAGTGTTTCATCATTTTAATGATGTGAATGAAAAATAAAATATACATGTACTAGGGATTCACAAACTTAAAGTGTGTCAAAGCAGAACTCCAGATAAGAATATTTGGGATTTTCTTATTTTTCTTATTTCTCCATGAAAACTTATGTTATGGGTACTCATTAGAAGTGCCTAATGAGTACCACAGAATATGTTTTCATGTAGAATTAAGAAAAATATCAACCGTTTCCACCTGAAAAAACAAAAGTGCCTGATGTGGAGCTATCCAAATGTTGAACATTGCACATGCACATGGCTGAAAATAAATGGAAATAAAATAACAACTCTTGCTATTTGAGCTACAATATTGAGAAATTGTACCTTATGACGTGACCCCAGTCAGTGAAGACTCCGATCACACTCCACATCTGCTGATACAAATTCACACACTTAATGCCAAACAGTGTAGATCCAGATCAGTTGGCTCCTGAAGCCAACTGATTTGGATCTACACTGTTTGCAAAGGCAGGGCATATCTGGGTTCAGCAGTACCAGGGTTAACAAGTCTGTATGTAATAAATATAAAGTGAAAATAGAGGTATAGAGGGGTAAACATTATAAGATTTTCATAATTCTGCAGTTTTTAAACCAATTTTTCAATTTATTACTTCTAGCAACCTTTTTAACTGTAAATCTGTCATAATGCACTTAATAAACATTAGAAACCATCCTTATTTCCCATATCATATTATATGTTGAAAATGCCAGGCTGACATAACTGTAGCTTATTTTGCTTATTTCTTCACATAAAATTATGTTGTGGGAACTCATTAGAAGTGCCTCAATGAGGTACATGTACTTCTAATGAGTACCCACAACATATGTATTCATAGAGAAAATACCTTCCTGGATTTAGTGCTTAGCACTCTTAGTAAAATTTTCAGCAGACATTTTTAAATATTTTTCATAATTTTCCCAGAAAACAGGATTTGACATTTCATGCAAATTGTCTCCCTCTCCCTTCATGCAAATTTGTGTTGTGGTACTCATTAGAAGCACCTCAATGAGGTGCTTCTAATGAGTACCAACAACATATGCATTATTGGAGAAATGAAAAAATATCATTTTTTTTTTTTTTTTATCAAAATCAGCTTATATAAAGCTATGACTTAGAAGCTGACATTTTACATAAGTGAGTTAATGTAATGGTCCAAGGTTTCTTCTTGCAGAGAACAAATTCTGATCAGGCTGTGCTGATGTGCAGGCTGATTCTAGTCTTTATTGAGCATGTCTAACATAAGCTGGGCTTCATAGCACATTTGGTAGCATGTCTGACTGCAGACCAGGGGCCACAAGTAGGAATCCCGGCTCAGCCACATACCTTTTGTAGAAATTGATCACAAAATAATTTTTACAGTCATTCTCTTCCTACTGATTCAAGAAGGGCCATTGTTAGTGACTGGCACAAAGTTCTGGTTTACTGCTTAGAGGACTAATCCTGCCTATGAAAAGTGTGAATAGATTAACTGACCGGCTCAACATGACCGTAACAGTGCTGACTGGGCCCAGAGGCTTATAATTCTACCAACGGGGCTATCAGCTCCCCAGTATAGGTGTGCAACATGTAGTGTGCAGGTTCCTATCATCTAATTGGCTGTTGACTGACAGTTAATCTGGAATTCAATCTACTTCTCTTAGAGAAACTGGTATGAGAATAGCTTTCACCTCTACAGTACTTCATTAAATGTTTACAGAAATAATAATTACACATGCCAGTTGCACAGTCAAAGAAAAAAATCAACAGACGACATTTTGAAATATTTTTATGATTTATTCCAGAAAACAGGGTTTAACATTTCATGCAAACTGTCTCCTAATTTGCATGAAATGTCAAACCCTGTTTTCTGAAGAAAAAAAAAATCATTAAACTGTTGTCTGTTGAATTTGCCCTGAGCATGGTAAAGGTTAAACTTGAAAACCTTGTTTAATCTGATATTAATTTAGAGCAAGGGCTATACAAGCCCATTAATGCCAATCACTGCTGAAGCCAGCTAGCCAATGATATGGCAGTTTCCTCCTGTAAGTCATTTCGAGAGTCAGATCCCTGTTTGTAGAATTCTACGCCTCTGCTGGGCTTTAATACTCAAACTCAAAACAAACATGACATATGGTACATTTTCTTGTGCTGTAGCTCACTTATGTAGAATATGCATTGACTGTTCATACAGTAAACTACTTAACACTTCCAACAGTAATTTTTCTTGGAGTTCAAAAATTTGGAAGTTATGACTGGGAATAAACTACTGTTCAAAAATTAACTCTTAAAGTGCTAACAACAGCAGATGACATTTCGAAAAAAGAAAAAAGAAAAACATTAATTTTCTGAGAAAATAAAGACTTAACATTTCATGATTCACATGAAATGTCAAGCCTTTATTTTCTATTGACATTTTTTGTGAATTGTCTGCCTAGTCTGAAAAATAAGAAAATCAACCTTGCAATGCCATCTGCCACAAATTTGCATAGAGCTTTTAGGGTTAAAAAAGATTAGCATTTAGATGCAAATTGTTAATCTCATAATTCATTCCTGTTGTCAACTAAATTAGCTATGGTACATTTTAAATGAAGAAATAAGAAAAATGTTAACATCATGAAAATAGGGTTCCGCACAAAACTGCTAAGGGACTTCTAATGAACTCACTCAAGCAAACCAAGTCTGCTACCTTCTGTTTTTGATTCATCTGTATTTCCAAATGATCCCTACTTTTGAATAATTTTACTTGCACTGCTTTACACTGAATGACGTGGCTACATAACTTCCACTACAAAGAATACTAATTTAAAATAATCAAACAATTGTACAAAAGTACAAACTGGCACGGATTCATCTTCCTGAATGGAGTATTGAGCAGATATTCATGATCTATGACTTCCCTTTTAGATTTAAAACACTAATTTTTACAATTAACTCTTTCACTGCCACAGCTGATAATGATAGGCATTCACAAACAGCATAGATCCAGATGAGATGGCTCATGATGAGCCATCTCATCAGAATCTACGCTGTTTGACATTCAGTTTGACTTAACATATAATTGTCTTTCCAACTGATAGTTTGTTAAAAAAAACAAAACAAAGAAGATGACAAATATAGTCTGAAATTTGGCACTAAAAGAGTTAAACAAAAGATTCAAAACAATATAAAAAATACTGTATTTAAAGCACAGGCCATTGTTTTTATATGCACAACATGGAAAAAGAGCCTTTATGCCATGTAGTCTGATCAGGGCCTTCTCTGTTGATATATTCCACAGTATCTACTGATTCTGCAAGTTGACATTTAAGGCCCTAATTCGACTGATTTGAGCCTTCATTGCCCACATATGTGACAAGGGTCTTTTCCCCCACATTGCATCATATTAGCACCACGAAAACATGCCTATATAATTTTGACCCCCTTAAACCCCACTTTTACATAGTAAAACTGGGGTTTACAGGGGTATACATTATTTTTCTTATTTTATATACATTATTCTCACTAAGGCAGTTCTAACAAGTACCTACAATCTATGTTTTGAGCAGAAATATGAAAAACATCAGCATTTTTTATCTGAAAATTTTCAGTTTTTGGAGGTGAAATATTCTATATATTTGAATAGGCATGTTTTCGTAATGGTGTGTACATGTATTATCATAACTTAATCATAGCTCCAGATAGGATAAATATCTACAGAAAAATACTATCTTATTTCTCTACAAAAACACATGTTGTAGGGACTCATTTGAAACACTTTGCCAAGGAGCTTCTAATGAGTACCACAACATACATTTTTGTGGGGAAATAAGAAAAAAAATAAACAAAAAAAAAACAACAACACTTTTTTGTTTGAACAATGTGCCTTTAATATCTAGAGCTATAAATAATTTTATTTACAGTTTTATAAACAATTATGAGAAACACTGAAAACACCAACAGGACAACACAGTTTCTGCATATAAAACATTTACCGTAATTACCCAAAATATTAGCACAGATATGCTTTAGCAGAGAAGATCACATAAAACTGCTCTCAACCAACAATTTTTAACCTTTCCCACTGTAAGGGCAAATTCAGCAGAAAACATTTTGATGGTACTTTTCTTATTTTCCAGAAAATAGGCTTTAACATTTCATGCAAATTGTCTTCTTAGGAGATGCATGAAATGAAAGACCATTTTGTCTCCAGATTGCATAAAATGACAAAGCAAGTTTTCTGGGAAAAATAAGAAAATATTTATAATGTTGTCTGCTGAAATTTTTACCCAGCATGCCAAGTATTCAGTACATTACTAAACAGTATAAATATTTAGAGTGACAACGGTATCCCTGAATAGAATATCACAAGTACAAACCTTGTTTGCTTTAACCCTTAAAGCACTGAGCAAAACGACATTTTGAAATTCTCATTTTTTTATTATTACTAATTTTCAGAGAAAATAAGACTTGGCATTTCAAATAAATCATCTGCCTAGCAGACAATTCACATAAAATGCCAAGTCTTATTTTCTCTGCAAAATACAAAAAATAAAAAGTCAAAATGTTGTCTGCTCAAAGCTATAAGGGTTAAAAAACAAACATAGTTTATTTTAGAATTAGATACAATAACATTCAAACAGTCTCCTTAAAGACATAGAAAAAAAAAAGAAAACAAAAAACAGCTATATCTCTGGTGCAAATTTATAAATTATCATAAGATAATTATTATGATTGTCAAAACTGTCTTCATGCATGTTTCAGTTTCTGAGACAAATTACACAGTAATTCAATATTAATTCTTAATCCTAGTCCTGCTGAACCCGGATATGTCCTACCTTTGCAAACAGTGTAGATCCAGATCAGTTGGCTTCTGAAGAAGCCAACTGATCTGGCTCTGCACTGTTTGCCATTAAGTATGTGAATTTATAACAACATTCTGGATCAAGTAATCTGATTGGCTGAAAATTAGAAGTGGGTGTAGCATCTTAATTTATTCAGCAGGACAAGGGTTAAAGCACTAAGCAAAATTGTTGCAGATAACATTTTTCAGAAGCAGATGGTTCATTTGAAATATCACATCTTATTTTCTCTGAAAAATACCATAAAAAAAAAAAATGGAATGTCGGCTGTGATACGCACTTTAAGGGATGAAGGCCACTGAACAACCATGTTCAATATAATGTCCTTTCATGATTTAAACTGCCAATAATCCAGAAATGAACACCTACCATAATTTATTTTTAATTTAAAATAAACTCTCTGGACAAATTCAGCAGATGACAAATCGATGAATTTTTTCTTACTTTTCCTGGAAAACAGGCACTGACATTTCATGCAAATTGTTCCCTCGGGATAATAGGAAAAATATTCCAACTGTCATCTGCTGAAAATTCTACCCATCTTGCCTAGGGTTAAGTACAACCAATGTAGGAATGTCAAGTTACAGTGCCTACCACTTCATCTGGATGAATTAGTGCTTTTTCAAGCATAATGTAAATTCTCATTTCTCATCATTTGTCTCAACATTCTCTTGCAAAAGAATTTTACCTAGTAACATAAACAACCTATGACAGTCACTTTATACCTAAAGAATTGCACTAGTTTTTATGTACGGCAAATCAGATTCCCTTTACAACTGTTTTTTTTTGTTTTGTTTTTTTTGTGGGGGGGGGGGGGGGGGGAGGTGTGTGTGTGTGTGTGTGGGGGGGGGGGGGGGGGGAAGGGGGGGTGTTTGGTTATTCTATTAACACATTGCATGCTGGGTAAAAATTTCAGCAGCCAACATTTTCAAATATGTTTCTTCTTTTTCCTAGAATATAGGATGGCACTTCATGATGTGTGTCAGATCATATTTTCCAGGAAAAATAAGAAAAATATCAATCATCAGTTTGTCGTCTGATGAATTTGCCCATAGCATGGTAAGTGTTAATAAAGTGTCTGGCACATGTGTCCAGTGCATTCATTTTAAGTCTCAAATGAACAGCTATAGTATTATAAAGGAAAGGAATAGCCATTTCCCTGTGAGCTTATCACATAACACTTTGGGATCCAAAGTTTGTAAATAATTCCATGTCAATATACATAATAAAAATAAGAATTCACCAGCATTATATTCACAAATAAAAACACTTCATCTATCCCAAACTATGTCTGTTACAAAGTATGAACCATATATGGTAAATTCAGGGGTGAAAGTCTTAAAATACAAGAATCCTGAAATTCAGATTTTCTAATCCTGAAAAAGTGTATATTCCTATATTTTATGTAGGAACAGTTCACCACAAATCCTGAAATCATGAATTATCCTTCAAACTTTTCAGGCATGTGATCATAGTGTTTAAAATATAATTTGTAAATTCTGACCACGAATTATGTGTCCTCAATGATAAATGATCGCTTCTACCCATAAAGACCAAGAATTATGTCTTGTTGGCTACAGACAGCCAAGTCAAACTGAAGCTTCCAATCCCAATATACACAGGTCTCTTTTTTCAGCTCTTTTGATCAGATACGCAGGTGAAGACTTACATGCATGGCACAAATATATATGATTAGTATATCTGCAACCTTCCTCCTGCTTCCAGGTATGACAATTCTGTTTAGTCTTAACATTATAGCTCCAGATATATGGGATATCAGATATTTTTCTTATTTCTCCACGAAAACATATGTTGTGGATACTCATTAGAAGTGCCTCACTGAGGCACTTCTAATGAGTACCCACAACATATGTTTTCATGGAGAAGTAAGAAAGATATCAATAAATTCTTGTTATGCAGAGCTATGTAACAATGGGTACTTGCTATGGAATTCATATCTCAATAGATGTGCATGACTCCTTGTGTTTATCTTTGACCATTTCAAAATGTACTTTACTTGATCGGTCAATGAAGCAACTTTTCTATGAAATCTCAACTGAGTCACTTGCATCTACAGGTCTTGAGACATCATAACTGTTCCAACTCACTTTTTGGAGCATTGTGGCAAAACTATCTTCTATTGTTTCGACTGTTATTCATTCTGAAATAGAAATAATAATAATGACAAACATTTTCACAAATTCTGTGGCTACCATAACTCTAAGTATTGGGACAGATAGGCCAGAGCAAACATTGTACCCCTAGATTGGATTCCATAGAATCTGGCATCTAATCAGGGTGTGCACTGTTTGCACTTATCCAGCAGTTTCTGACATCAACAGGTCTACACTGGGTCTACACTGTTTGTAGGGGACTATCTGCCAAATTCTTAGAGTAAATACAGTGCATATTAACAAACAAAATTCTGGTAGACAATCTTATTTCATATA
Source organism: Anodontia alba (assembly GCA_964016985.1). Classification (NCBI taxonomy): domain Eukaryota; kingdom Metazoa; phylum Mollusca; class Bivalvia; order Lucinida; family Lucinidae; genus Anodontia; species Anodontia alba. The sequence continues at coordinate 35,467,333 of OZ024823.1, forward strand.
AAGATCATGTGATATGTTCTAAGCTACCTAAAAATATTTTAATGCTTAGCACTCTGGGTAAAAATTTCTGCAGATGACATTTTGAAATATTTTTCTTATTTTACCCTGGAATCAGGACTTAATTGACATTTCATTCAAATTGTCCCAGGAAACAGGATTTGACATTTCAAGCAAATTGTCCAAGGAAACAGGATTTGGCATTTCATGCAAATTGTCTCCAATGGAGACAATCTGCATGAAATGCCAAATTCTGTTTTCTGGGAAAAATAAGAAAAATGTCACCAATTTGTCTGCTGAATTTGCCCAGAGAATGGTACTGGATAAGGGAATTGCTACACTTAAAGGGGAGGAAACTATTTCAAAATGCTTGTCTCCCTTGAAGCAAGGGTCTACTCTAAAAGGAAAGAACTTGCTCCCATATTCTCTTCCTTTCTGAGTGGACCCTCTTCAGGAGGGGCTTGGAATGCATGAAAGCAAGTAGGGAGTCACTAAAGTTGTCTCTTTTGTGCAATTGGTGGAAATTTCTACCTAGTGTATCCATTATTGTTATGCCTGGATTAACCCATTTTAGATGGTATAAGCTCCCCACACAATATATTGGAAGGTTGGAATGTCAATTTCAGGTATGTCAGGCTATATGATTCAAATAATTCCTAGAGAAGAATGACCAACTATTTGCAAACAGTGGAGGCACTGATCAAATGCTACATTCTGCAGTGTCTGAGGTCTGCACTGTTTTCCAAAACCCTTTTTGAGGGTCTTCAGACTAAAATGGGTAAGAAATATGTTTGCCTTTTGTTCTAAGGCAATACTTCTCTTGTTTTATTTGTTTTATTTTTGTTAGAATGCTGTTTCGTGATGTCGTTTTGTGTCAATCCAACCTTATTCAGTGTCTTTGGAGGGCTGTGATCCATGAGTGTGCCTTTTCTGGGTATTCTAAAATATATATATTATTTTCACCAAATGATGCCCTAATAACTTTATACCATATTTGCCATAGTTATTCTAACATTGTAGCTCCTTACCATACTTTGCCTAAAATTTGAGAACGTCCATTTAACCCTTGTCATACTGAATAAATTAAGATGCCACACCCACTTCTAATTTTCAGCCAATCAGATTACTTGATCCAGGTTGTTGATAAAAATTCACATTCTAAATGACAAACTGTGCAGATCCAGATCAGTTGGCTTCTTCAGAAGCCAACTGATCTAGATCTATACTGTTTACAAAGGCAGGGCATATCCAGATTCAGCAGGATCAGGGATAACTACCTGAAGATGTGTCTAAAATATGCAGGCTGTATGACATGACAAGCAGTGCTGGTCCAGATCAGTCTACTCCTTCAGATATCTAATCTGAATCTACACTGTTTATTCAGACATGTCTGTCTGAATATTAAAATAAATATGGCAAGTAAAAAATTCTGTTTTACTGTGCACCTTATACAACTTGATCATTTTTTTGTGTTTTTTTTTTTTTTAAAAAAGCTGGAAAAATGATCAAAGTACACTAATACCTCACCCCTTGTGCTGTTAGTTTCATATATGTTTTTGGTTAAGCCCAATCCTGGGTTATGATCCTGAGGCTCAGGTGGCATGGTATACCTTTGGAGAGACTTAAAGCTGAAACCTCTCCCAACAGTGAAATCTTAAGGGCACTGAATACAATTGGAAGATTATCCACCATTTTATACAAGGGTAACAACTTATGTGACTTCCTGTTTGCTTCCCATCACACCAAGCCCCTTCTGAAAAGGGATCTTCTCTAAAACAAAGCAAATTCTTTCCTTTTAGAGTAGACCCCTTTTCAGAGGGGAGGCAAAAATGATTTCAATAGAGTTGCCTCCTATCAATTACTTAAAACTTACAAAAAAAAAAACAATATAATTATGCATGTAGCACATCTTATCCAAACACAGCATAGTACCTTGCCAATTTGCTAAATAGTGGGAGCATAACAACATATTCTGTTTTTGTTTTCCTTAGCAGAAGCTATTTTCAGTGTGCCTGTTCCAGATGGTCAAAAATAAAGTACTTTTAATACTTTTTATGCTTTATAAAACTGAGGTTAAATTAACCACAATTAGTAAATCAATGCCAAATTTGTGGGCTCCAATTGAGTCCTCCATGGTACAGGACATACTTAATCATGCCCACATGGATAAAGGTTAATTTACCTCAGACAAACATGACACAATACCTTTACAAGAGGGCCAAGATGGCCCTGTATCGCTCTCCTGATTACCAGATAAGTTTCGAGTCAATTGGCCTTTCAGTACAAGTGAAGAAGGACACCATATATATTCAATATGGTGGCCATCTTGATCAGAATGAGTTACTATTGCTCTACAAGTCACCTTGATACTTCCAATGAAGTTTCAAGTCAATTGGCCTTTTAATTCAGGATAAAAAAGTCAATATAGATTTTCAACATGGCTGCTTGGGCAACCATTTTGGATTTCCAATCAGAATGATTTTAGATATTTTTGATCTACAAGTCACCCTGATTCTTCCTATCAAGTTTTGAGTCAACTGGCCTTACTGTTCAGAAGAAATTCAAAATAGATTTTCAAGCTGGCTACTGTGGTGGCCATATTGGATTTCTAATCTGAACAAATTTAGCTATTTTTGATCTACAAGTCACCCAGATACTTCCTACCATGTTTCCAGTAAACTGGCTTTTCCATTCAGGAGAAGAAGTGCAAAATAGATTTCTAAGATAGTGGCCATGGCAGCCATCTTGGATTTCTGATCGGAACAATTTTAGCTACTTTTGATCTACAAGTCACCCGATGCTTCCTTCCAAGTTTCAAGTCAACTGGCCATTCATTTCAGGAGAAGAAGGGAAAAATAGATTTTCAAGATGGCGGCCATGGCAGCCATCTTGGATTTCCAATCAAAACGATTTTAGCTATTTTTGATAAATGATTTTAGCTATTTTTGATCTACAAGTCACCCCAATGCTTCCTACCAAGTTTCAAGTCAACTGGCCTTTGGGTTCAAGAGAAGAAGCAAAAAAATAGATTTTCAAGATGGCAACCATCCTGGATTTCCAATCAGAATGATTTTAGCTATTTTTGATCTACAAGTCACCCCGATGTTTCCTTCTGAGTTTCAAGTCAATTGGCCTTTCGGTTCAGGAGAAGAAGCAAAAACTAGATTTTCAAGATGGCTGCCAAGGCAGCAATCTTGGATTTCCATTAGAAATGATTTTAGCTACTTTTGATCTACAAGTCACTCAAATGCTTCCTACTAAGTTTCAAGTCAATTGGCCTTTTGGTTCAGGAGGAGAAAGGAAAAATAGATTTATGATGGCCGCCATGGTGGCCAGCTTGGATTTCGGATTCGAATGATTTTAGCTATTTTTGATCTACAAGTCACCTTGACGCTTCCTACCAAGTTTCGAGTCAAATGGCCTTTTGGTTCAGGAGAAGAAGCAAAAAATTGATTTTCAAGATGGCTGCTATGGCGGCTATCTTGATTTCTGATCGGAATGATTTTAGATATTTTTTATCTACAAGTCACCCTCATGCTTCCTACCAAGTTTCGAGTCAATTGACCTAGGAGTGTAGGAGGAGTAGGCTTTTAAAGCAATTGTTGATGCAGCATGACGAACGACGGACAATGGGCATTGACTGATCACAACAGCTCACCTTGAGCACTTTGTGCTCATGTGAGCTAAAAATAGACAGGTAAAAATCAAAGTAAAATGTTTGTCTAACAATTAGATTTCCACAGGTGTTGTCTCTTTCATTGGTTTCTGCAGAGGAGTCAATATTTATGCTTACCTCCTCCAACAGCAATTTAACCACTTAATAAGAACTCTCAAATAATTGAATAAGGTCAAGAAAATTAATTCAACTATTGATGAAAGGCCAAGTTCCAGCCACTTGACACTACTTCATTTTGTATAGGGATTTATATTACCACCTTACAGACACTACTGTACTTGCCCTAAATATTGGGACAACTGAACTCTTTACCACACTATTCCTGAAGTTTCAATGAGTAATTGTACTACCTATAGATATGTCTAAAAACTACTGCATTCTGCAGCATATAAGCTGGTCTACACTGCTCAGGCCTATCTGTCACAATCCTTAAGGTAAATAGGGTCTTTTCCTTTATACAAGAACATCCTTCAATTACAGATTACTTCAGTTGCCAGATAAATATAGTGCTTACCTTTTGCTATTGTTTACTTGGCAACAAAAACATTTAAAACACTTAAGAGGAACTGACACATTTTCAAGGGAAGCAACTCCTGTCAAAATGTTTTAGTCTATCTTCTGAAAAAGGGTCTACGCTGAAAGGAAAGAATTTGCTCCCCAGAGCAAATTCTTCCCTTTCAGGATAGACCTCCTTTTCAAAAAAGGTGTCAAGTTCTTCCATTTCAGAGTAGACCGGATTATTGCACAGGAAAGCAAACAGGAAGTCACAAAAGTAGTCCCCCTTGTATAAAATGGCAGAAAATCTAACAAATCTATCCATTCCCCTTTAGGCATAAATAGCATTGCCAAGGCCCTGGAAAGTTTCTGGTGGAGGAGAACACTGTATTACATATACCGTATTAGCCCTAAATATTGGGACATCTTAACTTCTTAACATACTTGTCCTAAAACTTCGAGAAATTTAATTTTCTACCCATCGATCTATCTAAAACTGCTGGACTGAGTGGCAAACAGTGTGTAGACCCTGATCAGACACTGCAGGGTGTCTGATCTGGGTCTACACTGTTTGCTTAGGCCTGTTTGTCCAAAATACATTGTACTTAGGACTATTATGGTAACAAAATTATCCTTGATCCACTTTTCAAACAACTTTCTTATAAAGAAGTAACCTGAATCCTCAAACTACATAGAGATAAAATACTGATAAAAACATTCCATCCATCAAATGCCAATCCCAGATGCTTTTGTATACCCATACCAGGGTCTCAAGAGAAAATTTTGAAAAGGAGTACATCAAAGGAAAAGATGCTGTGCACAAATGACCTTCCTCAACCATAATAACCCAAAGTGTTGGGACAGACAGGCCTGAGCAAACAGAATGTGGCATCTGATCAGGTTTTACACTGTTTGTCACTCAGTTCAGCAGTTTTTAAACATATCAACAGATAGTAATATGATGCTTTCTAGGAGAACTATGGTAAGGAGTTGACCACTTAGGTGTCCCAATATTTAGGTAAAATATGGTCATCCACATCAGATTCTGTGCAATTTTCGAGCTTTATTTGTGGTAAGGGATCTTTTCACTTGACAACAATCAAAACATACTAACAAAGATGCAGAAAACAAGCTACAAGAAGAAACAAACACCAAAAAATTCCATAGCTCCAGATGAGACGCTTTATTTCCATTTAACAAAAATGTGGACATTTTTCATATTTCTCCACGAAAACATATGTTTAGGGCACTTATTAGAAGTTTCTCACCAAGGCACTTCTAATGAGTACCACATTATAGGTTTACATGGAGATATAAGAAAAATACCCCCTCTTATCTAGAACTATGCAACACACCAATATATAGGAACTATACATTTTGAGCATATATATGTATGTGGAAGTATAATTATGGATGTGCATGTGCTATGGATATAATATATAATGGCTACAGCATAGCAAACCACAAATTTGAGACGGGGCACAGCATTTCCTACAGTTTTATATGTGTGCTCAAAAAAGACTCAGATCAGCTTTTGCATCTGTGCAGCCTGACAAGTCTGATGTCTGCTGGAAGATGGTTTGATTCCTTAGCTATAGATAGAATGTACAGCAAAGACTCTAATCATACTGCACAGAATTGCAGACTGATCTGAGCTCACTGGGTGCACATGCAATCTTGTAGGAAATGCTGTGCCCTGGCTCAATAAAATCCAACACAATTAATTTTGGACATACACTGTACATTAAACACAAATAGCATTTACATGCAATACTGTGATTCAAAATAAAAAACAGAATGAAACTGCACCAATGCATCATCAACACAAACAATTCCTAAACTTTCTTTTCTTTTTTTTAATTGCATGTATTTTACAAAGCATCAATAAAATAGTTGCTCTTCTGTAACTATGGTTATTTTTTAACATTAATAACCAACCTACTACATGTATAAACAAAGTAATGTAATAGTTTTGACTATCTAGCGTAACTGTCACTTAATTAATCACTTAAAAAAAACAACCGTAATGCCAAAATATATCATTGATTGAATAGGAGGAAATAGGGGTCCAAGTATGGTGGCATTTCAAAGCTTGCACCTACCTCAGAAAACCTGGTACACTCAATTCCAAAAAAAAACAGTTTATCACTTTTAATAGATTTTCCTACTGAACAGTCCTCAGACTAGACCATGAAGTGAGCATATGCTCACTAATAACCCCGGCCATGGCCATCAGTGATAACATGGTTTTGATGTTTTGGCATTTGATGACGCCTTGTGGGGAAAAAAAGGCTGAATCATTTGCTTGTTTGACACATAATAAATGTTATTAAGAAAAATACATACTTCAATAGTACGAATTACAAAGGGAAATAACTCAAAGAGACCTGGCCCTATGGCCCCTACTTTCTTTCCACAGTACAATTAGTCATACTTGTCACCCGCAGTAATGTGCATGTGTAAAATAAATTCAAACAAAATCTGGAAACAGGTATAGAAGTTATAAACAAAAATACATAATTAAATAGCCAGAACAACAAAGGGAAATAACTCTGTGGGACTTAGCCCCATGGCTCCTATTTCCTTTCCCACAATACAACTAGTCATACTTGTCATTTGTACTTAATTTCAAGTTTCTAGGTATAGTAGTTCTTGAGAAATCTTTGACACAAAATAAATGTTAACTCACACATAAATAGCCAGAACAACAAAGGGAAATAACTCTAAGGGACCTGGCCCCATGGCCCCTTTTTTCTTTCCCACAATACAACTAGTCATACTTGTCATTGTACTAAATTTCAAGTTTCTAGGTAGAGTAGTTCTTGAGAAATCTTTGACACAAAATAAATGTTTACTCACACACAAATAGCCAGAGCAACAAAGGGAAATAACTCTAAGAGCCTGGTCCTATGACCCTATTTTCTTTCCCACAATACAACTAGTCATACTTGTCATGTGTACAAAATTTCAAGATTCTAGGTACAATAGTTCTTGAGAAATCTTTGACACAAAATAAATGTTTACTCACACACAAATAGCCAGAACAACAAAGGGAAATAACTCTAAGTGACCTGACCCCACGGTGCCTATTTTCTTTCCCACAATACAACTAGTCATACTTGTCAAGTGTACTAAATTTCAAGATTCTAGGTATAGTAGTTTTTTGGAGAATCTTTGACACAAAATAAATGTTAACTCACACACAAATAGCCAGAACAACAAAGGGAAATAACTCTAAGGGCCTGGTCCCATGACCCTATTTTCTTTCCCACAATACAACTAGTCATACCTGTCATGTGTACAAAATTTCAAGATTCTAGGTACAGTAGTTCTTGAGAAATCTTTGACACAAAATAAATGTTTACTCACACACAAAAAGCCAAAACAACAAAGGGAAATAACTCTAAGTGACCTGACCCCACAGCCCCTATTTTCTTTCCCACAATACAACTAGTCATACTTGTCATGTGTACTAAATTTCAAGATTCTAGGTATAGTAGTTCTTGAAAAATCTTTGGCACAAAATAAATGTTAACTCACACACAAATAGCCAGAATAACAAAGGGAAATAACTCTAAGTGACCTGATCCCACAGCCCCTATTTTCTTTCCCACAATACAACTAGTCATACATGTCATGTATACTAAATTTCAAGATTGTAGGTATAGTAGTTCTTGAGAAATCTTTGACACAAAATAAATGTTAACTCACACACAAATAGCCAGAACAACAAAGGGAAATAACTCTAAGTGACCTGACCCCACGGTGCCTATTTTCTTTCCCACAATACAACTAGTCATACTTGTCATGTGTACTAAAATTCAAGATTCTAGGTAAAGTAGTTCTTGAAAAATATGTGACATAAAATAAATGTTAACTCACAGACAGGCAGACAGACATACACACACAGAGAAAAGAAAAAAACTATGTACCCCCTTAACATACTTTGTATGCCGGGGATATAAATATTCATAATATCTAGCATTACCTATTTTTGTCTGAATGGAAAGGGGTGAGAGGCAAGATACCGTGATCTGGGCAGCTTGCTCATGGGGGATCGATACTCTTGCCAGGGCAGCTTGCCCCCAAGCTGCCCAGGGGGGGCAAGATAATCTGTTACACCGAATCCACGTCGCTCATTTGACGTCACTGACTGGTCAATAGATTTGACTATACCAAGATTTTAAAATCAATGTAAAATTAGCGAGCAATATTTTTTTCTATTGTTTGATTAATGACGGATAAATCACGGATATGACATCAAACATCATTAGGTTACATTTGTGTACTGACCTTATGTACTAATTAGACTTGTATTTAATGTGAAAAAGATAGAGCTTTGAGCATTGGTTGGGTAATAAAACAGTTATTTCATGGCAGTTTTGTGGAACAGTCAAAGCTACTGTCCCTCGGAACCTTAATATCAGGCAACAGAACACTGAGCTGTTCATGGCACCCCAGGGCAATAGTTCTGACTATTCCCCTAATCTGACATAAAAAATGTGCAATATATGCCAGTTATAGGCAGACCTAACTAATACTCCTTAATGGTATTATTTCTTTAAATATAGTTGCTGTAGAAAAAATATACCATTTTCTCTAAAAATGCTTGTTTGTGTGTTGAGGTTTTACAGCCCAGTCAACCCAATGGGATCATGTCGAGCAAAATGCATGGACAAGACAATGATCTAAAATTACTTTAAGCCAGCTACATGCAAAAAGAAAATTTAAATGGTGAACATAATTTGTTGAGCATTCTCAGTGTATTGCATGTACCTGTCTTATATCTACAAAAATTGTAATTAGATGAAAAAGGTAAACGATATATTTAGGATATAAGCTTCTCTTTCCAGATGGGGTTTTCCAAACACCTCGTATGTCAAGGAAAAATAAAGAAGATGGTTTCACATGAAAATTATCAAAACTAACATCCACCAATATAAATCTCAATCTTTGAATTTTAAATTTGCTGTTCTTTACCAAAAGACAGCTAGAAAAGAATTTACAAATGTGTTAGTAGATGGGACACAAAATGGTGTATTGAGGATACAAACTATGAACTATAGTCAAATAGGGATTTTAACAGAGAAAGAAAATAGAGATTCCAAAATGTATATATACAAGAAGCAGGATAGCAGACTACAGGCTTTGGGTGGGGGTGGGGTGAGGAGAGGGGAGGGGGCAATTCTTGTAGAAGCTTTAGCAAATGAGAGGATGTATTAGTTGTCATCTTGTTTTTATCTAATCAGAAAATATAAATTGTTTCTGTTTGGAGAACTAGAACTTAAAATAACCTAATAATATATATATGATATGAATCTACAAAATCTAATTCATATTCTAACTGCTGTACCATGCCTAGATGCTTTTAAGCAAGGGAATTTGTTTGCAAGCTGAAAATACCTCATTTCTAAGTTAATATTGTATCTGAAAAGCAGAATTATATCTGAGATATGTGAAGATTTTTTACACAGGATTAAATACATTTTATATTAGCAGATTATTATTATATACACAAGTGATATATACATTTTACTGTTGTTTTTTTGTTGTTGTTTTTTTTAACACATTATTTAATGTAAATTAATATGTATTTAATTATTACATAGGAGAAAGTTATAAAATGAACAGAGATAAGTACATTTTGTAGTGTAACTAATATACTCCATTTAAACTTGGAACTGTCTTCTCATGAAAGTGAATTTAAGGGGACTTGATACATTTGATGGATTTTCTGCCATTTTCACATGGGACACAACTTTTGTGACTTCCTGTTCCCTTTCCTGCACATCATATCCCTTCTGTAAAGGGGTCTACACTTAAAGGAAAGAATTTGCTCCCCTTGAATAGACCCTTTTCAGAAGGGACAAAAACATTTCTTACAGTTGTCTCCCTTGTAAGTGTATCCAGTCCCCTTAAATCCTACATTAACTCTTAACTCTTTCACTGTCATAGGCGATAATATTAGGCTTTTGCAAACAGCATAGATCCAGATGAGACGGCTCAATGAGCTGTCTCATCTGGAACTACGCTGTTTGACATTCAGTCTTTCGATTTTATATATGAACGTCTTTCCAACCAATAGTTTGTTAAAATAAACTAGAAATATGTCCACAGTACACAGATGCCCCTGCTGGGGAGTACCTGACTATAAAACTGCAAAATTCTACCTGGTACAAATGCCTAAACCTGAGTCTAACAGGATCAAGTATGTACGTACATACGTACACACATTTGTACTGAAGGACATACATACGTATGCATGTACCTACGTACACATGTACATACGGAAAACCAAAAAACTATATGCCCCCGGTATCATCCGATGCCGGGGCATAAAAAAGCAGACGACAAATGTCGTCTGAAATTTGGCAGTGAAAGAGTTAAAGTGTCAAGCAAATGACAGTTTATTTTATATCTTAATTTTTCAAGGAAAATAAGGCTTGACATTTCCTTTGAATCATCTGACTTATTTTCTCTGAAAAACAGATAAAAATTCAAAAATATTATCTGCTGCAGTTGTGACTGGCACTTTAATTTATTGCAGCTAAAGCAGAACAATGGTCTGTCAGGAGGTTTTCATTTCCATAAACAAAAAAAAAAAAAAATGAAAAGTCGGTTTGCAGTGACAATCAGCACTCTCCTAGATCAGCCTATACATTCTTAAAGGGATGAATTTGCTCCACCAAAATTTTCATATTAAAGTTTTTAAAGATCTATGAAATGATGTACAATGTACTTGTGAACATTCTTTTGCCAGAAACTGACAACTGCCCTTCTTGAATCAGTGGAGTAAAGGCCAAGAGAAACTCTAGCAGATGTCACACTAAAAACATTTTTCTTTTTTTTTTTTTTTTCACAGAAAATAAGCCTTTATAATTGATGAGAATTATTTGCTAGGCAGACAATGCTCATGATATATTAAGCCTTATTTTCTCTGAAAAATGAGTGGAAAAAAGTGAGAATTTCATCTACTTCAGTTGTGACCAGGGCCCAGTTGTTCAAAGCTAACGATGTCGTTAGTTAACGATTCGTTAAAATTTTAATCGAGTGATATGCAAATATGCTGAAATTTTTTGCTGAAAAAATGTGAGTGCAAAAGCTACTCACATTTTTTCAGCAAAAAAATTCAGAATATTGTGCATTGAATCTGCTAAAACAGTTAACGAAATGACCCTTAATGAGCTTGTTAAGCTAACAATGCTTTGAACAAGTGGGCCCAGATCTTTAAAAGTTCCCTGTTCATTTTAAGGTAGTGTAGATCAAGAAAAAGCAGCACACCAATGACTACTACATCTAAGTGTTTGCAGAGTCACCTGTATAAGGCATGTCTGAGGGATGTCTGGAAATATTCTCAGGATAAATTTGGAAAGACAAGACAATTCTGACATAAAGGTTAGATTTACATAAGCATTAGAAACACTTATTCTGAGGAACTATTTCTTTTTTTTTTTTCCATTTTGTCATGCACCAGCAGCAATATTATCTTTCTTTTAGAAAAGTTTAAAGCAACAAACACAGAAAGTAACTGTTGGTTTTAATAATGAAAACTTGGAATGTTTTGCTTTATTTTAGATTTCTTGAATATACAGATCTTTTACCTCATGTTAATGCAGTGGGTAAAGCAGTAGGGGTATGGAGTGTAAATTTTCATAAAAAAAATATGAGAGTTAATTATTAGCATAAGTAAAAATGTAAGCTAAACAGAAAAATGAATAAAGGAAATTTTTGTGTTTAAATTCAATTTTTTAACACAATAACATGATGATGATCAGGGCCCAGTTGTTAAAAGCGTCGTTAGCTTAACGAGCTCGTTAAGGGTCATTTCGTTAACTGTTTTAGGGGATTCAATATACAATATTCTGATATTTTTTGCTGAAAAAATGTGAGTAGCTTTTGCAATGCAAAAGCTACTCACATTTTTTCAGCAAAAAATTTCAGCATATTTGCGTATCACTCGATTAAAATTTTAACGAATCGTTAACTAACGACATCGTTAGTTTTGAACAACTGGGCTCTGGTGCTTAATGTCTCCTTCAACAGTATTTAAGTCATATCAAGACAATGAAGGGATGAGAAAGAAAGGCTCTGTGCAATGGAAGGCAATACTGTCATAAGCTGAATTTGGCCTCTAATGGGATTCAAACCCATGGCACCAAGAACTGAAGTCAGGAACACTGACTGTTCAGCAACATGAATGCTTCAGAGACACATGAACAGCTAGTCAAATGGACTTGTATAAATTTTAGGACAAGTATACTAAAGAGTTAACCCTTTGTACAAGACTATATATTGGAAGCTTCTAATTTCGATTTTAGGTATGTAAGGCTACATAACTTAGATATGCCTAGAGAAAAATAGTGTGCAAACAGTGGAGACCCTGATCAGATGCCGCATTCTGCAGCATCTGATCTGGGTCTGCCCTGTTTGCCAATTACCCTGTTAGGGGTCTTCAGACTACAATGGGTTAAGGTATTCAAATATGTAGGTAAATCCCATATTTTAACTCTTTGCATGCTGGGTAATTTTGCATGCTTTTTTTGTCGCCTGTGGTTATTTTTTTTAATATTTTTTTTTTTTCAAAAAAATCTTTCAGGAATACCATCAGAGTGTCAGACAGTTTGGATCCACATCAGGCCCAACATTTTGTTGGGCCTGATCTGGGTCCAAACTGTTTGCAAAGGTTATCAGCAGATGACAAAAGTCGCCACTAGTGGGGAAAGAGCAAAAGAGGTTTCAATACTTTTCCTGAATACAGTTTCTGGTACAGATTAAAAATTTACATGTATGATTGTGGGATTTTTTATTATTCACTCTATCATTTCCTTATTACAATATTATTTATACCATTCAGACATTGCATCTAGTAAACTTTTGGTACGTTTTCATCCATTTATGCATGGTGAACTCTTCTACCTCACTCTTGGAGAGGATTTGGTGTTTTACGTCTCTTTAATATTATTTAAGTCATCTCAAGATGATGAATGGGTGATAATGAAAGGCTCTGTTCAATGAAGCCCAAACAGTCATGAGCCGAATTCCACCTCTAGTGGGATTTAAAACAGGGACCTTGTGATCCCAAGTCAGGAATACTAACTGCTTAGCCACCCAGACTGTTCACAGGTCCATTTTCTATTTAAGGCGAGCCTGGTTTAGTTTATTTTTATTGTTTGTTTATCAGAAAGTTTTATGTTTAAAGCAAACATTGCTGTCAGATGAAAAGTCTTAATCAAAACAGAGACTCCAATTTTACTTCATTTTTGTTTTTTTGTTTTGTTTTTTTTCCAAGGGGAACCTTTATAGATTCTATATGATTTCACTGCAGCGGGTGTTAATTCAAAATTCTCTTTGTGCATATGTGTATTGGCTGCACAAAATCATGTTTGGCAACAATGATTCAAAGTTCTTAGCATGGGACAGAGTCTGGAACAAAAGCTCTAGACTTCATACAAGTTAGTTTTTTAATCCTTAGGGTGCTGAGCAAAATTGTAGTAGATGACATTCTAACATTTATTTCAGAGAAAATAGGAGTTGGCATTTTATGTTAAATCATCTGCTAGGCAGATGATTCACACAAAATGTCAACCCTTATTTCTCTAAAAATAATTAAGAAATATATGTCATCTGCTGCAGTTGTGATTAGAACTTGAAGGGTTAATGCTCTGGGCTCAGTTGTTCAAAGCATCGTTAGCTTAACAAGCTCATTAGTGGTCAAAATGTTAACTGCACTAGTAAGTACAATATCTAATTCACAAGTATATTTGCTGAAAAAATGTGAGTAACTTTTGCAAATGCAAAAGCTACTCACATTTTTTCAGCAAAAATATTAGCGTATATGCCATATTAATGATCAAAGTTTTAACCATATGTTAACTAACAACATCGATAGTTTTAAACAACTGGGCCCAGGCTGCTGGGTAATAATTTCAGCAGCAGACATTTTGACAAATATAGCTTCATGTTCACATAAAAATAGGGTTTGACTGTTAATACAAACTGTATCCTGAAGAGACAATTTGCAACTTTTTTCAAACTTTTTTCTGGGGGAAAAATATCATCAATTTGTCACCAGCCAATTTTGTCCTGAAAGTGGTAAATGTTAAGACAAGCTGGTAGTAATAACAAAGAAGGATAAAGGATGAAATCTAAACAAAATTTCAGGTAAATTTTGCATGCATTGTCATTAATTTTACAAAATTAAATCAGAACTGTTATTTAAATCAGTTTTGTAGCTGAATGGTTAAATTAGGTTTAAAATGTGTTACATCTTCCAGACATATTAGTTGAAAAAAAAGGATTTCATACCTAAACCTGTGATGCAGTCAAAATAAAAATATTTAGAAACAAAATTTTAGTCAAGGCTTTTTTTTTATATTTTAATACATCCTCAATTTTTCATACCTAAACTGGTGATGCAATCAACAATAAAAATATTTAGAAACAAAATTTTAGATTTTTGTTAAGACTTTTTTATATTTTTATACATCCTCAATATTTTCAACATAATGTATTTTAGTGCACTTAACTAATAATGAGTATGTTATTAATTTTGCTAAAACAGTGCACATACAATGCACTGTAACTGACTTTGAAAATCACACACATGTATTTTTTATATTATAAAATACATTCATAGCTTCAGATAAATGCTTTTGTTTTTCAACTGAAAAGTACTGGATGTTTTTTAAAATTTTTTTTTAATTCTCCACAAAAATATGTTATGGGTACTCATTAGAAGTGCCTCATTCTAATAAATACCCACAACATATGTCTTTGTGGAGAAATAAGAAAAAATATTATGTGGATACCCCTCTTATCTAGAGCTATCCATTTCACATACCGTATTCGACATAATTACCGCACTGAGCGCATAGGTTTTTCAAAAAATTTCTCAAAAAAAACCCACGTGGTAAAAATATGTATCTACCGACTAAGGATACACTATAAAAAAGATCAGAAAAAAGACTTATTTGATGATGATTATGCGATTTTTTTCTGATTTGCTTTATAAAGGCATATGTTGTGGGTACTCATTTGAATTGCATCGACAAGTCGATGCAATTCAAATGAGTACTCACAACATATGCCTTTATAAAGAAGAGAAAAAGTACACTGGCTGTAATCTGAAAACTACGGAATTGCTTGACTGTGCACTTATAGGGATATGTGTGGTAATTAGATCGAATATGGTAGCTTAGTTTTCGAAGATTAAATCTAATCTAACCCTGAAAAGGTATAAAAGAAATAAATGACTGATGATGAATCAAGATGTTTTCAAAATAAAAAATTAAAGCAAAGTACAGTAACAACCCTAAGTATTGGGATGTACAGGCTTCAGCAAACAATGTAAACCAAGATGAGCTACCACAGAACATGGCATCTGATCAGATCTACAATTATTGCCACTCATCTACCATTTTTTTTCTTTTCTTTTCTTTTTCTTTTCTTATTTACACAAGTAGTAAACTGGATGTGTTTAAAACTTTAAAATGTTAAGAAAAGTATGGTAAGGAGTTAAACTGCCAAAAAAAAAAAAAAAAAAAAAAAAAATCCCTAACCTAATATTGGGTAAGCAGCCATAAAACTTAACAACATGTTTTAAAATAAAATTAATTTTGGGGGTATTTGTGTGGATATTTGTATGCGAAAGAAATCATGCATGAGGCAAAAGATCTGCATTTATAATACCATTTTTGCACTAAGTAG
Organism: Anodontia alba; assembly: GCA_964016985.1. NCBI lineage: Eukaryota > Metazoa > Mollusca > Bivalvia > Lucinida > Lucinidae > Anodontia > Anodontia alba. Next base: position 35,483,207 of record OZ024823.1, read on the forward strand.
TCAGCCAAACAGGGCTGAGCAAACAATGTAGACACAAATCAGCTGCTGCAGAATGCAGCATCTGACCAGGGTCTACACTGTTTGCATTCATCCATCAATTTTGTGACACCTTAAAAGATAACAAACTGGAATTAAATTTAGGACAAGTATGGTAAGGAGTTAAGATGTCTGGATACTTAGAGTAAATATGGTATTATCATTAAATTAGAAATTCTTAATCCGAATAAATTCTTTATTTTTTTCTGTCCCTCAGACAAGCAACAAGGGTTATACCTTGTTAACCACTCTACATACTCGGCAGTCTGGGATGACTGTGCAGCAACATAGGGAATTTGATTGAGATAAAACTGTGCCCGATTTCCAGTGGTCGTGTACGCAAAGCCACCATACCCGGTCGATGTCGAGTTGTTGTACATTGTGTTTGTTCTTCCAAGTGTGGGTCCTGTCTGGTCACCATTAGATTGCTTACTCCGTCTTCGCCCTGCACCTAAAAAGACACAAGATCAATTTTTACCAAACAAAAGTAAAATGTATTTCATAACATTATTAAGGAGAATAACAAGAAAAATGCCTAACGGTATATTATGGATGGGTTTTTTAAATAATGAAGAAAGTGAGAGTTGTCTCTCTTGCATGCGAAACACCTGCTGGTCCTCTTCATCGCTACCAAATATGAAAGCAATCCACTGAAGAATAAAGGTAACATATAACTTTGAAAAAAGTTTAACCAAAGGTTAATCTGGGATGATGCCCACCTGCCCACCTGCCCTGGCATCGCTATTTTAAAGGACGGATTTTTTTAAAGAAAACCCATCTAAAAATGCAACCAGAATGGGCAACTATCAAAACTGGTGTTTTTTGGGTTTTTTTGTTTTTTTTGGCCTCCCTTCTGGAAAGGTGTCTGCTCTAAAAGGAAAGAATTTGGGAGAGGCAACTCTGTCAAAATTGTTTTTGCCTCCTTTCTGAAAAGGGGTCTACTCTAAAAGGAAAGAATTTGCTCCCCTTGGGAGCAAATTCTTTCCTTTTAGAGTAGACCCATTTGCAGAAAGGGTTTGGTGTGCAAGTGAGCAAACAGGAAGTCATACAAGTTGCCTCCCTTGGAGGAAAATCTACTGAGTATATCCTGGCCCCTTAAAATCTATAAGAAAATCAATAAAACGTTTCCTTTCTAGTAACAATCTGATAAAATTTTCTGTTCATATATTTTTTACTCATTGAAATATCAAAAGATAACTGATCGCAATGTTTTTCACAGCTTCTAAACTTTTAATATTTTTAAATTCCACTAAATAAATTAACATATACTAGAAATCCCACTATATACATTTTGATTTACATATACTCTGAAATGTTTAAAACACCTTATTTATTTTTAAAGTGTAAACACAAAAGGGTAAACAAACAATATTTATCATTATAAAAGAAAATCATTCATATACTCAGTTTTCCAAATATCTGCTAATTCTCCAACTTCCAGAAATGAAAAGAAGAGCTGTAACAGAGTACAATTAAAAGAATCAGCTGAAGTCAATATGCAGTGTTCAGCCACACATTAGTAATTGGCCACTCCAAGCAAAAAGGTTTCTAACATAACAACCAACCTGCTGAAGAAAAGTATCAATAGACAACATTTTAAGAGAATTTCTGCTGGTTTTTTTTTGGTTTGTTTGTTCATTTTGTTTTTTTAAATTTTTTTTACAAGGAAGCTTACTTTCATGACTTTCTGTTCTGAAAAAGGGTCTACTCTGAAAGGAAAGAATTTGCTCCCAAGGGGAGCAAATTCTTTCCTTTTAGAGTAGACCCCTTTTTAGAAAGGAGGCAAAAACAATTTTGACAGAGTTGCCTCGCCCCTCACCCCACTTCCATCCCCAATAAAGCATTCATTGTCCTATAAAATATTTTTCTTATCTTTTATTTAAAACAAGTCAACATTTTACATCACGAAAACATACCTATATAATTTTGACCCCTTTAAACCCCATTTTATACAGTAAAACTGGGGTTTACAGGGGTATACATTATTTTTCTTATTTCTGCTCAAAAACATAAATTGTGGGTACTCGTTAAAACTGCCTCGGGGAGGCGGTTCCAACGAGTACCCACAATCTATGTTTTGAGCAGAAATATGAAAAAAGTCAGAAATTTTATCTGACAACTTTAAGTTTTTGGTGGTGAAATTTTCAATATATTTATATAGGTGTGTTTTCGTAATGAATCAAATTGTGTTCAAAGGAGATGATCTAATGTAAACAATCTGAAAGAAATATCAAACCCTATTTTCAAAAACAAAAAAAAATTGAAAGAAAATCACATTTCTAATCTGCTGATGTTACCAACAGCAGGCTAAAAGTTAAATACAAGCAACAAGGCTGAGCTTTCACATCCTCACAAGCTTTCTCACCACAGACATCTGAGTGGCTCCAAATACTTTTAACATTTAACCCTTGTCATGCTGAATAAATTAAGATGCCATGCCCACTTTTAATTTCCAGCCGATCAGATTACTTGATCTGGATTTTTGATAGAAATTCACATATTTAATGACAAACAGTGCAGATCCAGATCAGTTGGCTTCTTCAGAAGCCAACTGATCTGGATCTACTCTGTGCATGTCGTGTTCAGCATGATCCCTAAAAATTCAGCAGACAACAATTTGAAATATTTTTCTTACTCTTTCTAGAAAAGAGACGATGTTCATTCAATGTCAAACACTGTTTTCTCTGAAAAATAAGAAAAATATTCACAATCTGCTGGCTGCTGATTTTGCCCAAAGAGTAATAACAAAGATGAGCAAAGGTCCTGCTCAGTGTAAATACACATACTGATCTGGATCTTGGCTGTGCACCACTTGTGCCATTCTTATGAGTACTTCTAATGAGTACCCACAATATATTATGTTATCACAGAGAAATAAAAAAAATCAGAAAAAAAAATATTCATCTGGATAACCATCTTCTCAGCTATACATTTAATCACCATGAACTCACATTCATCCACATTAACCCTTGTCCTGCTGAATAAATTAAGATGCCACACCTACTTCTAATTTATTAAGATGCCACACCTACTTCTAATTTTCAGCCAATCAGATTGCTTGATGCAAATTGTTGCTATAAATTCACACACTTGATGGCAAACAGTGCAGTCAGAACAGTTGGCTTCTTCAGAAGCCAAATGATCTGGATCTACCGTGTTTGCAAAGGTAGGGTATATCCGGGCTCAGCAGGACAAGAGTTAAAAACAATTCAAAGAAATAGAGAATGGAGCTGTCTATGAGTACAGTTAGTGAAAAGTCTTGGCAAGGCAATTAAAAGATCATATATAAGAATGCCACTGAATGAGATCACAATCAATTTTAATAATCCTTATGGATCTAATTGTAACAACAGCTAGTTACTGTGCTGTATATTTTGTAAATTACTTCAACAGACCAACTGTACAGCTTTGTACAGCTTACACCCTCAACCACAGATTAGATGAACCAAGACTTCACTGCCATAAGTTTTCATAAAACAGCTTAATAGTGTGGTGACATACAAAAAGGTCTTTCATCTGACACAAGAACAACACATATCCTGATCAGCCTGCACATCAAAACCTGTACTGGTAAAAGGAATGGATACATTTTCAGGGGAGATAACATTGTCTAAATAGGTTGTCCCCTTCTGAAAAGGGGCCCCACTCTAAAACGCATTGGGAGCAAATTCTTTTCTTTTAGCATATGATCCTTTACAAAAGGAGTCGTGTGCAGAAAAGCAAACGGGAAATCACAAAAGTTGTCTTCCTTGTAAAAGCAAGACAGAAGCTATTCCAAGAGTATCCAGTATCCTTGAACTAAATACCCTATTTACCAAAATATTGGGACACCTTATCTACCTACCATACTTGTCCTAAAATTTGAAACAGTCCATTCTTCTACCTGTTGATGTGTCTAAAATATTGCTGTATGTATGGCAAACAGTGTAGACCCTGATCAGATGCCGCATTCTGCAGCATCTGATCTGAGTCTACACTGTTTGCAAAGGCCTATCTGTCCCAACACTTAGGATTATTACAGTATCTCCTAATATAAATTCAGGACATGAATATTGTACCAACAGAAAAATTTTAAAACAAATCTTAACAAGCTTATCAGGCTGTTCACAGGGAATAAAAGACCTTTCCACATAGAGTAGCTCAAACAGAATTAGTGCAAAAGCAGTTAGGTGAACCTCGCTGATTATTATCCTGGGCACCTGTGTCGTCATAGAAGATCCCACCATTCCAGAGCGGAGAGGTGGCCAGTTGCATGTTCGTAACTTTGACAGGGATCTGGGTTTTGTATTGGCCGATTCCTGGGAGGCTACCATCTGTCTGCCCCTGATTGGCCAAGGTGGGCTGCAATTACAAATAATTTCAATTATCACTCAATTAAGTGCAAAGCAATATTTGTAGCAGACAACATTCTAATTCTTTTGAAATATTTTTTAGAGAAAATAAATCTTGACATTTCAAGTGACTCATCTGCTTGGCAGATGATTCATCCAAGCAGATGATTCACATGAAATGCCAAAACTTATTTATTGTTTTTATAAAAAAAAAAATGTCATCTGCTGTAGTTGTGATTGGCACTTTGAGGATTAATAATCAGTGATACAAAAACATGGTAATGGACTATTAAAGTGCTATTTATTACAACTACAGCAGACATATTTTGATGAAATTTTTTAAGTACTTTTCACAGAAAATAAGGCTTGATATTTTGGTGAATCATCTGCTTAATGGACAATTCACATGAAATGACAATTCTTATTTTCTTCAAAAAGTAATTAAAAAAAAAAACAGAATGTCATCTTCTACAATTTTGCTTGTCTTTTGAAGAGTTAAAACAAGCTAGATAAAATATTTCTTACTTATAGAATAAATAAAATATAATATGCAATGTTAATTAAGCATCCCTATTGAAAGTATAAATTATTGAACAGATGCATAATTTACTGATCATAAAAAGCATGCGGAAACATTTATATTTATAGAATGAAGTATGCATTCCACTAGTCCACCTAAACATATGGCATGGCTTAGAACACATGCGTTTTAAAAGAAAAGCCATATTACCATCCAAACTGGAAAGTAGTCAGAATTGACAAAACTGAAATGAGAGTAGAAGTACAGTCAAACCTGTATTAAGCAAGCACCTATGGGAAAGCCAAAAACTGGTTGCTTAAGACAGGTACTTGCTTGCTTAATACAGGAAGATTTTCACTTCTTCACCTTCAATGGGACCTGAAATAGTGGCCTTTAAAATCAGGTGATTGCTTAATACACGTGGCCTTTAGGACAGGTTTGACTGTATGGGGGAGGGAACCAAACAAAATGCAAAATACCAGTCAATGCATGATGCAAAGGATCACCAAATGCATCTGCATTCTGATCAGGATTAGTGCACTTTACAAATACCATATTAGACCTAATTACTGCACATACCCCTATAAGTGCACAGTCAAGCAATTTTGTAGGCTTCAGATTGCAGTCCGTGTTATATTATCTACATCTTTATAATAGCATATGTTGCGGGTGCTCATCTGAATTGCCTCAACAAGTCCAGGCAGTTCAAATGACTACCCACAACATATGCTTTATAAGCTTATAGAGGTAATTCAAATGAGTACCCACAATATAACTATGCTTTTATCAAGAAAATCACAACACATATCATGTGACCATCATTAAATATACCCCTCAGGAAGTCCTCTACTCATATTCCTTTGAAGAGTGCCCTTATTACAAAGATATTTTAATATATGTTTTTCCAGTAATTAGGTTGAGTATGGTACAATCATTACCATAAATAAACTTAGTATTGGGACAGGCTGAAGCAGACAGTTTAGACCAAGATCAGATGATGCAAATTGCATTTAAAGCATATGAAGTGTTGTATATGACCACAAGAAGTATTCTAATGTAATAACCACATCATCTACTGTAACCCCTCATAATAAGAACTCAAGGAATAGAAAGTTTCCAGCAACCAAATGTAATAATAAGGACATTGCTATCATAAGGTCTGACAAAACATATTAACTCTTGTCCTGCTGAATAAATTAAGATGCCACACCCACTTCTAATTTTCAGCCAATCAGATTACTTAATCCAGGTTGTTGACATAAATTAACCTATGTAATGGCAAAAAGTGCAGATCCAGATCAGTTGGCTTCTTCAGAAGCCAACTGATCTGGATCTACACTATCTGCAAAGGCAGGGTATATCTGGGTTCAGCAGGACAAGGGTTACAAGTTAGTTCAAACTGGATGGATGGACCCACTGGTACAGACAGTCCATATAAACCAACAGTGACACGGTCTATCTGTTTTCTGGTCAATCAATCCATCAGTTATTCATTAACCCTTGCCATGCTGAATAAATTAAGTTAAGATGCCATGCCCACTTCTAACTTTAAGCCAATCAGATTATATGATCCAGCTTGTTCACACACTTACCCAGCTAGCATTCTACGTAAATCTACATCGGGCCGTCATCGGCCCGTCAGCTACCCTGACGGGCCGATGACGGCCCGATATAGATTTACGTAAAATGCTGACTGGGTAATGACAAGCAGTGCAGAGCAAGATCAGTCTGCCAACTGATCTGGATTTACACTGTTTGCAAAGGCAGGGCATATCCCAGTTCAGCAGGACCAGGGTAAAAAGAAAATAACAATACAGATGATAATTAAGTTTAATTAAACTTAACCCTTATCCTGCTGAACCCGGATATACCCTGCCTTTGCAAACAGTGTAGATCCAGATCAGTTGGCTTCTGAAGAAGCCAACTGATCTGGATCTGCACTGTTTGCCATTGAGTATGTGAAATTTTATCAACAACCTGGATCAAGTAATCTGATTGGCTGAAAATTAGAAGTGGGTGTGGTATCTTAATTTATTCAGCATGACAAGGGTTAATAAGTGTATTCAAATTGAAAGTATTAAACTCAAACTGTGTATTCAGTCTTATTCATGTACTCTTAGCTCTGTGACCTTTAAAACAAACAAAAAGAAGTGGCAGCTATTCTAATACTCTATTAAATGTGATCGGAACATAACAAAATGGTGCTTACTACAAGTACTAATTACGGATCTTTAGGTTTGTGCAACGTTTTACTAAGCAATTCAAGTACTATCACTTTCCAAGGGATGAAACGATTACTAGATGGAAATGAAAAAGGCCTTTACACCAAACACCTTTAAAAATATACCTTTTCATAAGTTCTAGGTAAGAGATGTACTTCACAACCTCTTTATAAAACCATTACTAAGACCCCAAAGCAAAAACCCTGTTAACTAAACAGCTGTATTGTAGCCAAACAAAAATGTATCAATTATATAGAAAAATGACCATATTCTTTAAGGGCTGTGTCAAGCCAAAAAGTGCCTTCAAGTATGCGTAAAATATGCGGATTCACATCATCCGCACATGCACAAGTTCTCATCCAGGCCTTTGTTCTCCATTGATATATTCTATAGTATCCAATGATTCTGGCAGTGGATATTGAAGGCCCTGATCAGACTGCCAGGATGTGTACCGATCTGTGCATTTGCTATCTGCAGATGCCAAAAGTCATGTTTTCCCATAGTATGGCCCATATTGTCTATACATTTCTAGGGGCAGTTTACTGCCTCCAAATTTAACATACCATTTTTCGAAAACCCGTTTTTCCAAAGTGCAAACCTAATAACTTCCTAAAAAGTAGTTCTATACTGATGCTGATACTGCTAAATTCTGCATTAAAACATGTAAGCCTTGTACACGCTGATTATAAATGGTCATTTTTCTATATAATCTATACACTTTTGTTTGGATACAACACTTTTCGGGTCTATCTTTAAACTGTCTCATATCCAAAACTGTCTTATAATGAACTATCTTATAATGAACTATCTTATAATGAAGTATCTTATAAAGAGGTTCCAGTGTATTAAGATAAGTACAGTCGACTCTCGTTATCTGGAAGTCCAAGAGATTCTCTGAAATGCTTTGTAATATCCATACGTCAACATATTAGATTTGCAGGATTGAGGACAAAATAAATCAAACAACCACATTTCACAAATGACTGTGTAATTTGACTCCTTAAGTTAGAGACACATTGAAAATATTGTGGAAAAGAGGAGAAATTGCATATTTTGTTACCTATTGTTAGATTTCCATGTTAAAACAGGGACCAGATTTTCACTTCGAGATAAGCGATTATTCAAGATTAGCAAAGTCAAGATAACGAGAGTCAACTGTATTTATTTTTATTTCCCTTTGAAAACAAACATTGTGAGTACTCATTAAAAGTGGCACAGCATGGGGGATCTAATGAATACCCACAATATAATATTTCATGGATAAAAGGAAAAAAAATATCAATACTTTTTAGTTGAAAAATGCATCTACCTAGAGCTATGCTCTTTTATCATTATATCACTGCTCAAGCTTTCATGTAAGGACATGTAAAGGCCTTTCTGTTATGATAATAGACCCTTTGACATCATAATCAACAAACTCAAAATTTTGTGAGTGTAGCGAACAATTGAGAGGGAATGAACTTAGTTAACAAAACAAAAACAAATATTCAAAGAGCATTGATGCTTATGAAGCATGTAGTTGTCATTCATACCTTCAAAAATTGAGTTTGATTTGGAACTGTATGGTTCAGTCATAACTGTTTCGATCATGTCAAGCTAGTCAATTTCATGCTTTTCCTAGGCAGGCCTAGTCCTCTGAGTGGTTGATATATAACAAGTATTATGTGCACATTTTTGCGAGTAATTGACAACTGCTCTTCTTGAATCAGTGGAAAGACAAAAATGACCATAGAAATGATTTCATGAACAATTTCCACAAAAGTTATGTGGTGGAGCTGGGATTCAAATGTGCAATCCCTAGATCTGCAGTCAGCCATGCTACTGACTGCAGTAAGGAGCCCATACTTCCATTAATGGGAAAAAATTGAAAAATACTCCTATTTATAAATAAAAACAAGAAATGATAACACCCAGTCATTATCATGTTGTGGGCAAATATCTCTATCAAAAACTGACGAAATTTGCCAATAAGCAATCCCAAACCAGATCTCTAAAATATCAATGCACCTTCTAATTTGGTGAAAATCTACTGAATTAACTCAATTAATTGTCCTGAAACTAAATACATATGTGTTGTGGGCAAAGAACTCTGTCAAAAATTGACGAAATTTATCCATTAGCAATCCCTAAACAGATTTTCACAATATCAGTGCACATACCAAGTTTAGTAAAAATCCATTGATATTTACTAAATTTTTTCATCCGGAAATGAAAATACAGACATATTGCAGGCAGATGGCTGTCAAAAATTGACAAACTTTGCCCATCAGCAATCCGAAACCAGATCTGCACAATATCAATGCATATACCAAGTTTGACGAAAATCCATTGACATTTACTAAAGTTATCTCTGGAAATAAAAATACAGACATGTTGTGGGCAGATAGCTGTCAAAAATTGACAAAATTTGCCCATTAGCAATCCCAAACCAGATCTCTACAATATCAATACACAAACAAACTTTGCAGAAAATTCAATGAAATTTACTCAAGTTATCATCTGGAAACAAAAATATGGATGGACAGGCAGTCTGAGGCTGTCACGTACATCACAACTACTGACACACAGAAAACCAAATAAATACCATAATACCCCGCCACTATCGTGTGGCAGGGTGTAAAAAGATAAACACAAATTTGTTCAAATATGACCCTTCAATTTAAACATCTAAAACTGGTATTGCTGATATATGCAAAAATAAATATGCTATTTCAAAACTGAAAACATGTTATAGTTTTATAAATAGATACACTTAAATCGGGGCCAAACTATACAGATCTCTTTACAAAAGTAATATCCCACTTAACAAACCAATCCAAAAAACTCTATGATCCAGCATTTCTTTAATTATTTGTTTAAGATTATTTTGCAATAAACCAAAGCTCTATTTTATTTCAGGATTTAAACAAATACACCTTGTAGAAGACAACATTTTTATTTTGCTCTTCAGGAAAAAAAGGCTTAACATTTCATGTCAATCATCTGCCTAGCAAATGAGTTACATGAGATGCAAAGTCTAATTTTCTCATAAAAATAACAATAAAACTAGAAATGTGTCAATATGACACAGATGCCCCTGCCGATGGCTATCCTCACCTGCAAGCAGGCATTTTGCAAAAAATGAAGTTGAAAAAAGGGCCATAACTCTCATAATAATTGGCAGATTTTACCCTAAATCGAACTTGACATATTTTATGATTATATACCTGTGTATAAAATATGAATCCAATACACCATTTTTAAAAAAAAAAAATATCAAAAGAAAAACATTTTTTGAAGGTGAAAAAGGGCCATAACTCCCATAATAATGGATGAATTTTACCCTAAATCGAACTTGACCTCTATTTTATGATTATATACCTGTGTATTAAATATGAATCCAATATACTAATGTTTTCAAAAGATGTCCAATGGAAACTATTTTTCAACATTAAAAAAGGGCCTTAACTCCAAAAAATAACTGGCGGATTTTACCCTAAATCGAACTTACCTATATTTTATACTTATATACTAATCCTTTCAAAAGTTATGGAACGGAAACCATTTTTCAAAGTTAAAAAAAGAGCCATAACTCCCAAAATAATTGGTGGATTTTATCCTAAATCAAACCTGACCTACATTTTACGATTATATACCTGTGAATAAAATTTGAATCCAATACACTAATTTTTTCAAAAGATATCGAATGGAAACCATTTTCCAAAGGTGAAAAAGGGCCATAACTCCCAAAATAATTGGTGGATTTTATCCTAAATCGAACATGACCTACATTTTATGATTATATACCTGTGTATAAAATTTTAATCCAATACATCAATCTTTTCAAAAGATATCTAACGGAAACCATTTGTGATACATACTGGACGGACAGGACCGGACGTACATACGTACGTACAGACAGCAGTGATACTATATGCTCCCCTATTGAAAATGGCAGGGGCATAACAAATTAAGAATGACATGTGAAACAATTTTGCTCAGCACTTTAAGACAAATGACCATGACTATGATACCGAGGTTTTGCCTCATTTATGTTCATTTACAATTTAGCCAGCAATTTTAGAATGACAAGTCTTACTGGAGCCCTTTCAAAGCAAAACAAACCAGTCTGTAAATGAAGGAAACACCAGGGAATTCCAAATCACCAATCTAACAGACTACATACAATACAATTCTTACTCATCCTGACATTGATAATATCCTCTTCCCTATGAAAATAGACACTCATTTGAATTTACAGTACAATGAATGATTGAACTGATGTAAAAATGCCTTATGGTTTTACTATAAAAATATACAGTGCATCATGCTAATAACCATTATGGACTAATGGTAGAATGTACTTTGAATTATGAATTGCAAGATTTTATGCCAAATTCTGCACCTTAATTAACCCTTGTCATGCTGAATAAATTAAGATGCCATGCCCACTTCTAATTTTTAACCAATCAGATTATTTGATCTAAGTTGTTCATACAAATTCAAGTACTTAATGACAAACAGTGCAGATCCAGATCAGTTGGCTTCTTCAGAAGCCAACTGATCTGGATCTACACTGTTTGCAAAGGCAGGGTATATCCGGGTTCAGCAGGACCAGGGTTAAATTGTTTTACCCATTTTATAGCTGCCACATGGCACTAGCACCAGCTATAGTGAAGATATTGATTCTAAAAGGAATGACCCTTGAGAGCAATGAACACACTCACAAAACTGAAAACAGCTAAGTACAGTCGAACTTCAATGGCTCAAATATCTTCGGGACCATAGAAATTTGTTCGAGATATGGGTAGTTCGAGCCACTGAGGGATAATCATAGTACCAGGTAAGGTAGCAGATTGCGATAATTTTTTTTAAATGTTTTTGATTTTCTATACAATAATTGTATGTTGTGTGTACTCATTAGAATCACCACATACAATTTCATGATAAAATAAGAAAATTTTCTTAAATATTTGTTTTCTAGAGCTATCAGAAGAATTTCCTAGGGACTCTAAAACCAGTTCGAATCAACCATAGTAAACAAACCATCGGTGTTCAAGTGATTGAGGTTCAACTGTATCAAGTATTCTGGGCCAGATAGCTAGTTTCAACCAATTAGGCCTCATTAATGACCCTTATATAATTTTTTTTTCAAAAATCCTCTCAATGGATTCAATGATATAAAAATCGACTTTTATTATAACAAAATTAAACTTGAAATGGTTAAAAAGTTTACACATTTAGGTGCCACATTATCCAGTAATGGCAAATGTTATCAGTCTCAGAAGCATCTGGCAGAACAATCAAGTAAAGCCCTTTTCGCATTAACTTATTTGAAAGTGCAAACTTGCATATACAAGATAAGGTCAAGCTATTTGACATAATGATTTTACCTATACTGATGTATTCCTCGGAAACATGGGGTTTTCACGACAGTTTAGATATAGAAAGAGTTCATGTTAAGTGTTTAAAACAACTGCTTGGCATCAGGTCGCAGACATGCAACTATACCATTTATGGTGAATTTGGTAGAGTGCCTCTTATAGTCAAGAGAAAGGAGCATATTTTAAAGTACTGGATGAAAATTATATCAAATAAAAATACTTTGTTATATAGAGTATATAAGTCAGAACTTGAAATGTTAGAAACTGATAATAACAATACTGTAATTTCTTGGGTAGAACAAGTTAAAAATCTGGTGACCTTGGCTTTACATACTTATGGGATTCTCAGTGTATGACTAACTTGCAATTACAAATGGTAATACAAAGGTTATATGACCAATATATGCAACGTTAGTATGGCTATATTAACCAATCAGCAAAATTGTCTACATATAAAACATTTAAGACTCAGTTTCGATTTGAAAAATACTTATCCTGTGTATATACTGAAAAACATAGAGTGGCTCTTTCTCGTTTAAGATGTTCTGCTCACAAATTAATGATAGAAGAGGGTAGATATCGCAATATAGATCGAAACTTAAGAATATGTCAGTTTTGTAATATGAATTCGGTAGAGGCCCAGTATCATTTCTTATTGGTCTGTCCCACATATCGTGAAATTCGCAATTCTTGTTTGCTAGCTTACTACTGTAAGTGGCCAACAATATATAAACTTGTACAATTAATGACAAATTATCAAAATGGACTTGTTCAAAGGCTGGCTAAATATGTTTATTTAGCTTTCGAACATAGGAATTCCCAACTGACTGTCATGTATAGGGATTTTTTTTTTCTCATCTCTCCATTATTCTTACAAATTTCTTATATTGTAGGTATATGTCTCACTGTTGTAATATTTTGATATTGTATGTTGTATTCATGTTTACCATGCTCTTCTCTTACTTTTGTTTGTCTCGTATAAGGATGAGAAACACATTTGTGTTTTGTTCCAAATAAACTGTTTTGTATTGTATTATTGATATAAAAGGACATCAAAAGTGTCTTTGAAGTGTTACTTGGCTATGAATTTAGATAAGATTATTTGACAAATGGACCTAAAACGCTACAAATCTGTAAGATTTAGAAATATAAATTTAAGGAAACCCAGAAAATGCTACTTAACATCAATCACAACTCTTGAAACATTTTCTTTATTTAAAATGATGTTGTGTGATGATTTTATTTCATACAACTATCAATAGCATTACATTTTACATCATCATCATCATGCATTCATAATAATTACATGTAATCATTTAAAATGGTTGTTGTGTGATACAACTATCAACAGCATCATCATTATGCATTTATAATAATTATGTATACATGTTTAAGAACTACTTTATTGAGAACGAGCTTGTACTGATCACCAAAAGAGTATTCATTTTCTTTTAACATTGTCATCCTATTTTCTATTCAAGAATTAGCATCTCTTGCTCAATACAAAGCGTAGAGATTATCATAATGACCTGCCAAACAAAATGAAGTAAACCATCTTTTGAATGTACACAAATGTAGAACAAGCATGCTTTTAAAAGCATATAAATGACACAAGGAATCCATCCCCCTAACAACAAGGTAACTGAATCAGTTGGTAGATTTTCTGCCATAGAGACAACTTCTGTCACTTCCTGTTTGCATTTCTGCAAACCTGGACCTTTCTGAAAAGAGATCTATTCTATAAGGGAAGAATTTTCTCTCACCGAAGGGAGGCAAATTAATTTTGACAGTGTTGCCTCCCTTAAAAGTGTATCTATTCCTCTTAAAACCAGCTAAAGGTGATAAAATTTTGTGACCCACTGGTATCGAGTATCAGGTTTCTGATGATTTTAACCATCTAAAACTGACACTCTGAAACACTGATACCAATAAAGACATAAGGGGTATCAAAAACATAGTAATGAGGCAGAACTATCACAATCTCTGGAAACTTTGCCACTAGCTGAAGCTAAATTACCTTGGAAACTTTGTGACAGCCAAAATGGGAGCATTGCAGCAAGCTAAAGCTTTGTGGATATGCTGCCATATTAAATGTGAAGCTCAAAATTAAACAAATATAAGGCACTACACAGTAATACTAAGCTTCATAGATGACATTACATTATCTCAGTATTCTCATCCTGGTTTACTGTACTTTCAGAGGGGAGGCAACCCTGTCAAAGTTGTTTTTCCTCCCTTCTGAAAATGAGTCTACTCTAGAAGGACAGAACTTGCTCCCCTTGGAAGCATATTCATTCCTTTCAGAGTAGATCCCTTTAAGGAGAGTACTAAGTGCGTGGGAAAGCAAACAGGAAGTCACAAATGTGTTGCTTCTCTTGTAAAAAATGGAAAAAAAATCAACTTAGCAATCCAGTTTTCTTAGCACCTCTTTCCAAAACTGCCATAATAATACATGTTATAACTTTGTTCTTTTCTTGTATGATTCTTCTTTTTCAAGCAAACTGAGAAAGAAATCACCATAATATCTAATTGCAATCAGTGAATACTCTGCACAGAGAAGTGTAGTTATGTATTCTCTATTCACATACCACTTATTTGTTAACTTTGAAATACATGTATTAGTTTCTGGTCTTTTGTGATCACTGGGCCTGTTCCAGGCAATTTGAAAATTTATATGAGGGTCAATGATGAGACATAAAGGGCCCAGAAAAGCTACTGTATTCTGGGATTTCAACTTTCACACATACATGATCACATAATCTAGCTTAAGACCAGCCTAAATACACTCAATTTCAGATCAGAGTCCTGAACTGCCCATTCTATATATTCAAAAAGGCTTTTAAACTATGCATGAACAGACTCAATAAAACAAGTCTGCTATTTCTCATCACGAAAACATGCCTATATAATATTGACCCCCTTAAACCCCACTTTTATATAGTAAAACTGGGGTTTACAGGAGTATACATTATTTTTCTTATTTCTGCCCAAAAACATAGATTGTGGGTACTCGTTAGAACCGCCTCGCTAAGGCAGTTCTAACGAGTACCCACAATCTATGTTATGACCAGAAGTATGAGAAATATCCGAATTTTTATCTGAAAATTTTCATTTTTTGGTGGAAATGTTCAGTATATTTGAATATGCATGTTTTCGTAATGTGTTTCTTTGATGTGTTTCTTGCATCCAAAGGTTTCGTCTTCTTGGAACTTATTTCTCTTCACTACAGCTGGTGTTAATACTGTAGGGTGGCCTTAATATGTCTTTTTATACTTCATTTTTGTGTGGTTTATATTTTCTGGCTCCAAAGTTATAAAACTTTTTTCATGCTCAACTCAGCTGAGCATGAAATTTTCTTTGCTAATAAATATGAAAATGCCAACAATAGTTGGCATTTTCATACTTATTAGCAGAGAAATTTTCATGCTCAGCTATGTTTAATTAGAAAGAATTTGCAGTTGTTAGGAATTTGAGATTTATTAGCATGACAAATTTCATGCTCAGCTCAGCTGAGCATGAAAAAAGTTTTATAACTTCAGGGCCTGGTCTTTAGGAGCTATGAGCTCATTTATTTATTTTTGACTTGGATTTATTTTTAACCATTGGATTTATTTGGTTTGAATACCATTCAAGCATGGCTAAGAGGCATGAGCAGTATTGCAAGTTACATCACTGTTCTTGAACAGACTCAGCAATAAAAGCACCGCAAGCATAATACCCCTCCATAGCAATTATTTGTTTATGTATTAAAGTTATCATTGCAAAAATGTCTGGAAAGACCATGACGGAGGGACAGAATAACAACCCTAAACCAGATCTTGATAATATCAATGGACAGATAACAATCCTAAACCAGATCTTGATAATATCAATGCATGTAGCAAGTTTGGTTAAAAGGCCTTGTTATCGTCTCAAGTTATCATCCGGAAACGAAAATATGGGCGTGTCTCCGGCAGATAACTCCTTAAAAATTTGACAAAATTTGCCCATTAGTAATTCCAAAACAGATCTCCTTGAGGTCAATGCATATAGCAAATTTGGTTAAAATCCCTTGTTATTTACGCAAGTTATCATCCAGAAATATGAGTGTGTCTTGGCCAGATAACTCCGTAAAAATTTGATGAAATTTGCCCATTAGCAATCCCAAACCAGATCTCCTTAATGTCAATGCATATAGCAAGTTTGGTTAAAATCCCTTGTTATTTACTTAAGTAAGCGTCCGGAAACGAAAATATGGGCGTGTCTCGAGCAGATAACTCTGTAAAAATTTGACGAAATTTGCCCATTAGCAATCCCAAACCAGATCTCTACAATATCAATGCACACACCAAGTTTGGTGAAAATCCATTGACGTTTACTCAAGTTATCATCCTGAAACGAAAAACGGATGGACGGACCTAAGATGGATGGACGGACTGACAGACACACACACGGACGTCCAATGTGAAACCATAGTACCCAGCCACTATTGTGTGGCGGGGTATAAAAATGAGATTGCTATTTTAATATTTTTTATGTGTTTCTTGCTTCTAAAGGATCCCTGCATACAGAGATGGAAAATATACCATTAGCTATGTTACTATACTCTTTATCTCCTTGAAAACTTTAAAATCTAGCAGGTTTTCTTGAAGCAAGGAAAAGACACTACTGTTAGTACATGTATATTTGTCATTTTTCTGGGGAGGTATGGTGCAAATGTTGCTGAAACTATATAAAAATAAAGTCAATAACAGACTCAAAGGTGTTTGTTCATTACGAAAACACGCCTATTCAAATATATAGAATATTTTACCACCAAATAAATGAAAATTTTCAGATAAAAAATTCTGATATTTTTCTTATTTCTGCTCAAAACATAGATTGTGGGTACTTGTTAGAACCGCCTCGAAGAGGCGGTTCTAACAAGTACCAACAATCTATGTTTTGAGCTAAAATAAGAAAAATAATGTTTACCCCTGTAAACCCCAGTTTTGCAATATAAAAGTGGGGTTTAAGGGGGTCAAAATTATATAGGCGTGTTTTCGTGATGTATAGTTGTTTGTCATTTTGCCAGAGCATCTTTTCATGTTAGTGACTTTAACAGTCATAATAAACTTTTAACAATTATACTTTAAAAACAGGGTTATCAATTATCATAAACTGCATCAAACATTTTCTAAATTTTATCATAAGCACTATGAATTTCTATATATAATGTTAGCTTGAAAAATTTGCTGCAACAAGGCCAACGGGAACCAAGTTTTATGGTGGCCTACTTTACAAACTTAGGAGAAATGTTTTTAAGTCTGTTTTTTTTTTCAAACCAATTAAAAAAGTTTATTTATCCATATAAACAGACAGGATATAATGAAGATGTTATGCAACAGACTGTATGTTTAGTTACCCCAATCAAGGTGAACAATTTTACTGGGCCCAGTTGTTCGAAGCTAACGATGTTGTTATTTAACGTATCATTAAAACTTTGATCATCAAATACGGCTTACATGTTAATATTTTTTGCTGAAAAAATGTGAGTAGCATTTGCAAAATGCTACTCATCTTTTTCAGCAAATAAACTGTGAATTAGATATTGTACTTACTAGAACAAATAACATTTTGACCACTAATGAGCTTGTTAAGCTAACGACACTTTGAACAACTGGGTCCTGCTCTTTTTGTATGATGGTGTATCCCACTGCAGATAAACTAAGATAGCACTCCTTGATAGCAAGCTTTCAGGGTACTCATAGCACACTTATACAATATTCATAAGCTTGCAAAGGCAAAAATGAACGAAACGTGGGCCGCATAAAGCTAAAAAATGCCTTCGAACATGCACAAAATATGCCGATTCACATCATCCTGCACAGTTTCATCCAGGCAAACATTCTATAGTATCCAATGATTCTGTCTGCGGACAGCAAAAGCCATGATCAGACTGCATAGTTGTGCAGGCTGACCTTGACCTTTGCTGTCGGCATTTTCCCAGACATGTTTTCGCACGGTGTGGCCCATATGAGAAAATATGTCTCTCTAACTAAATTAAAGAAGATAAATGTATGAATGTATGAAATATGAGCTGAAAAATAGAAGTCCTAAAATCTAAAGCCCACAATGACTTACTTCTATGTTGAAGAAGCTGCCCTGAAATTGAACAATTAGTATTATTTTAGAAGTTGATTGGCAATGTTATATATAACATAAAAACCAATTTTCATAAAATGTCCATTTATCTGGTATACAGCATTTACCCTAATTATTCAGACACCTTAAGTCCATTTTGGTACCTGATGAGCTGTCTAAAACATTGTGAAAGAATGGCAAAAAGCTCAGACTTAGAGGAACAGTTTGATAAGGGTCTACACTCTTTGCTCAGGCCTGTCAGGATACTTAGGGTAAATATTTTGTGCATTTATCTGTGAAACTTTAAAACAGTTTTCCTTAATTAGAAATTTAATGAAACATATCCTAAATTGATTATGCTAAATATGAAAATCTGTGGCCTGAAAAGTATACCCCAATCATTTACTAAAAGGAGTGAGCAATGTTGTAAATCACATTAGTGTCCATGAATAAATTCAATAACAACTGAGTCTGCTTTTTTCACTTTCTTAAATTTGTCTTTTGCTTTAAAAGCACCCATTTCTCTCACAATTTATTTTCTTCACCATAACTGGTGTTAAGTGCCACATGGTGATCATAAAATGTTTCACCCAACTTCATCAAAATGAAGTTTATACTGTACAGTCCTTTGGAATCAATGCACCATTTGAGGTGGGCCCCCATAGCCTACTGGATTGGAGAGTTGACTCTTAATCCATTAGGTTTCTCACCGCTGTGGTTCAAGCCTCACTTGGGTCACATGTAGGAAAGCCAAGTTCTGCTTACGGATGGTCAGATGGTTTTTCCCCGGGCTCTCTGGTTTTTGCCCACCTTTGATGAACAATTGGCTCAATATAAGTGAAATATTCTTGAAAGGGCATTAAAACCCAAATCAAAAAAAACAAAAGTACCGTTTGAAAAAATCTAAAAATAGACTATCACTCAAGCAAATGCTAGGAGGAATGAGCAGTGTTTCATACCACACTGCTGTTCATAAACAAACTCAATAAATTTGAGTCTGCTATTTTTGTTTTCTTCAATGTTTTTGTTGCTTTCAAAGGATCCATTTTTCTCAGAGTGTATTTACAGAAAGGCAATATTGGGTCTATGCTGACTGCACAAGACATTTAGTAATTTTTTCTATCAATGTGGCTCAGGCTCAAATATGATACAGAATACATTTCAACTATCATACTCAAAGGAGCCAACAAATACTGGCATGTAAAATCAACAGCTTAAGTGCCTATACAGGCAAGAACTCATATTAATTCTTACAAATGAATTAAAATGCAATACCTGTCTTCAATTTAATCAGCCTCCTGATATTTTTAACTACATTATTTAATTAAAATTTAGTTCCTTCTAATCAAAACATATTTCTCAATAATAAGAGAATACAATGTCCAGAAGAATTTATTGCCTTCATAGTCTTCAAAGTGCAAAACAAAGATCATTAAAATGTTTTAGTTCAAATCACTTACATGCTGTTGCTTGGATGCTTGTAATATTATTGCATAAAAAGCAGTGTTGCCCGTTATTAACAGCCGTTCATTAACCAGCCAAAAGCCGTGTATTAACAAGGCAATTTACACGCTGTTAATGCATGGCTATGCAACTTTCAATATGATCGTACCGGGGCCACAGATTTGCTGCCATTACAAGATGTGTACTGCCAGGCCCTAAAACGAGCATAGTCCATAGAAATTGTGTTTGCGAAACATCAGTGAAAAGGCCAAACAAAAAAGTGCATGAAATAACGTAAAATGTAGCAAATGTTTTAAGTTTTTATGCAATAATAGCGATTGAACATGGTTTTTCAATGCATTAACATTCCCCAGGTCCCTTAGGAGGTGTTGAAAACTGCAGCCTCTGGCCTCAGTTTTCAACACCTCCCACGGGACCTGGCGAATGTTAATGCTTGAAAAACCATGTTTGATCCCAATATTGGGATACAGAGCTATATAAGTCTTGTGACTTTCTTTGACTTCCATTTGTAAAAGATAGTATTTCATGAGATTAATACAAATAAAATATGTTTAAATCAAAATGTTTTAGTGGCAGCTTCACCAGTCAACTCTAATTCAAGACAGCACAGTTAGCTTATAATATCATTCATGTGATGGCATTTACCATCATATATGTGTGTATTTTAGAATACCATCATCTCTATATGTGTATTTCAGTATACAATCATCTATTTGTGTTTCAGTATATCATCATATATACATGTGTTTCAGTATACCAAAATCTATATGTGTATTGCAGTATATCATCACCTATATGTATATTTCAGTATACCATAATCTGTATGTGTATTTCAATATATCATCTATATGTGTATTTCAGTATACAATCATCTATATGTGTGTTTACATACTTTTGCATTCATTGGAGTTTTCCAGTAATTACCAGATTTCTTTCTGAGGATTGAACAATCTGGCTAAAATCCAAGTTCCCTGTCAGTATACATAGCTCTAGATGAAAGTGGGTATTAGGTAAATATTTTTTTTATAATTTCTTCATGAAAGATACATCGTGGGTATTCATTAGCAGCACCTCCACATTTACCTTATTTGTTCATGAACACATGTTGTGTGTACTCGTTAGAAGTGCCTCAGAGATGCACCTCTAATGAGTATCCAAAATATATGTTTTCATGGAGAAATAAGAAAAATACCAATCCTTTTTGGTTGAAAAAAAAGCACCTTATCTGAAGCTATGTGTATACAACTATTATATGTGTACCATTTACTATTATACATGAACAAATGTAACATGAGAAAAGGGTCATTATGCCATAATTATGCAAAGAATGTAAAGAGGTTAGATGGCACATCTAAGCAGTCCAGTCAGTCTTCACTGTCAATATATTCTGCATTAGCCAACAATTAATCAGTGGACAGTGGAGGCAGAGTACAGCCTGTATAGATGTACAGGCTGATTTAGCCTTCACTGCCTGCATATGCAAAAAATCCTTTTCCTCATGTCAATATTGGATCCAGTATACATTCGAGCCGCAATGTCTAATAATGGATCCTTAGACATGTATGCCCGGCAAAACTTCAGGGCCCAGTTGTTCAAAACTAATGATGTCGTTAGTTAACATATTGTTAAATCTTTGATAATTAAATATGGCATATACGCTAATATTTTTGCTAAAAAAATGTGAGTAGCTTTTGCATTTGCAAAAGCTACTCACATTTTTTCAGAAAAATACCTGTGAATTGGATATTGTACTTACTAGGACAGTTAACATTTTGACCACTAATGAGCTCGTTAAGCTAATGATGCTTTGAACAACTGGACCCAGATCAGAATACACATCCGCTGTCTGTTTAGTGTCTTTGCAGGGTTATCTCTGCATAGCTCCAAATAAGGTGCTTTTTTTCAATTGAAAAGTGATCATATTCTTATTTTTCCATAAAAACATTCATTGTGGTACTCATTAGAAGTGCCAGTCTAAAAAAATATGTGGCTACTCCCTCTTATCTGGAACTTTGCTCTTTGGATAGCCAAGAAACCAAGGTCTGTTCCAACAGACAGGGAAGACTCCGGTCTCACTACACTACAGCACAGGCTGATCTGAATCTTCACTGGAGGCAAATGTCCAAAGGTACATTTTCCCATGTTGTGGCTCATTTTAGATGACCAGGGCCCAGTTGTTCAAAGCATCCTTAGCTTAACGAGCTTGTTAATGACAAACTGGTTAACTGTTGTAGCTAAGGTATTTTCAAATACATTGATATTTTTGCTGCAAAAATGTGAGTAGCTTTTGCAATGCATCACATTTTTTTGGCAAAAAATATCAATGTATTTGTCATATTTCAAGGTAGAAATTTTAACGTCATGTTAGCTAACAACTTCGTTAAGTTTTGAACAACTGGGCCTTGAATTTTACAGCAATGACACCATACTTTATTGCACTTAACAACATCAAACTTACATCTATGGTGGTCACATAACTAGGCGGTATCTTAAGTGTGAAACAAAAAATTGTTAGAAATCGTAAAATGTCATAAAAAAAATGTTAGGAATAGAAAAATGTCATAAAAAAAAAGAATTGTTAGGAATAGTAACATCATGTCATAATAACAGGATGATACCTGTTTTAATCCTTAAAGCGCTAATCACAACTGCAAAAGATGACACTTCGATTTCTTTTTCCTATATTTTCGAGAAAATGAGGCTCAACATTTTACATAAATTATATGCCTAGTAGAAAACTCAAATGAAATGTCAAGTCTTATTTTCTCTGAAAAATAACAAAATCAATTTTCAATTTTCAAATGTCATCAGTTAAAGATTTGCTTGATACTTTAAGGATTAACCCTTGTCCTGCTGAACGTGGATATACCCTACCTTTGCAAACAGTGTAGATCCAGATCAGTTGGCTTCTTCAGAAGCCAACTGATCTGGATCTGCACTGTTTGCCATTAAGTATGTGAATTTATATCAACAATCTGGATCATGTAATCTGATTGGCTGAAAATTATAAGTGGGCATGACATCTTAATATCTTCAGCATGACAAGGGTTAATATTAACAAGAACCATGTAAAATAACTAAAAGAGGTATTTACCATACCAACTCTAAATATTCAGACCCATTCACTCCTTACAATACCTATCTTAAAATTTACAACATTTGATGTTGATGTATACAAAATACTGCTGGATGACTAGCAAACAGAGTAGACCCTGATCAACAATGTATTCTATTCTGCAGCATCTAATCTGGGTCTACAATGTTTGCTAAAGGACCGTCTGTCGAAATGCCTATGGTGGACACAGCATCCCATTTAGGCCTAATGCCAAACAAACAGGAATTTGGCAAACACTGCTGTAAATTCAGATCAGATGCCACAGAATTTTGCATCAGATCTGTGTCTGCACTGTTTGCCATTTCATTGCATCAAAAACTACAGTAATTGTAGTAAAATACCCCTTTAGCCCATTTTAGTTGGGAAACCCCCAATAAAGTTAACTGGCAAACAATGCAGGCCAAGATCATATGCCGCAAACACGGCATCTGATCAGGGTCTGCACTGTATGCATTAAATACAGGAATTTCTATAAAACATTGTAATAATAAAACCTAACCAGACACCCTGCTTTTGGAAATAGACTTGTCCAAAGAGTTGTAGTAGTCCACTTGATGTAAATGGGTGGTGTGAAAAGGACAGGTCCAATTTCCATGATGGAAGAAATCAACTGGCTTATAAATCAGTTAGGACACTTTAATGATTTTCCCCCTTCTGAAAAGAAGTCTTCTATGAAGGAAAAAATTTTGTTCCCCTTGGAGCAAATTCTTTCCTTTTAGAACAGACCCCTTTTCAGAAGTGGCTTAATGTGCAGGAAACAAACCTGGAAGTCACAAAAGTTGCCTTAGTTGTGAAAACAGGAGAATAAATGGCCAAGTACATCCTGTCCCCTAAACACTTAGCATGCTGGGTAAAATTTTCAGCAGAGGACATACTGAAATAGTTTTTCATATTTTTCCCAGAAAAGCAGTTTTGTCATTTCATGCAAACTGTCTCAATTGGAGACAATATCCTGTCTTCTGGGGAAGAAAAAAAAATAAGACAATTGTCAGGACAGCTATATATATATATACATAGGTAAAATATTAGTGTTGGTTAAAGGGCAGAAACTGTAAGACTGTGAAACCCCTGAACTGTTACTGTACAAATCCAGTAAATTCAAGTGCATCTGAAGATATTAACCCTTGTCCTGCTGAATAAATCAAATAGTCATGTCCACTTCTTGTTTTCAGCCAATCAGATTACTTGATCCAGGTTGTTGATACATATTCACAATTTTAATGACAAACAGTGCAGCTCCAGATCAGTTGGCTTCTTTAGAAGCCAACTGATCTAGGGCTACACTGTTTGGAAAGATAGGGCATATCCGGGTTCAGCAGACCTAGGGTTAAAATAACAGAGTTTGGAGTCTGAACAATCATGAGTGTGTGTTAAATGGTACAACAACAGGTATTCAGAAATCACAGGACCAGTCCACAGGCACAGGATATAAAGATTTTTCAAGTACACAGTATTGCATTTCAAACCAGCAAGTCAATTTATTTGGCCAGGTTTTGGTAACTCACATTACTGAATATAGAATACAAGTTGTTGATAATGTGATAATATGCAGAACACATCAGAAGTTTTGTACCAGACAGTAAGATGGACAAGTTACCCGCAAATTACACTCATTTAAGATCGTCCATTCTAATTCTATATTGTTTGGAATAAATAAATAAGTCTGAATATAAATATAATGCTGAAATTTAAACTGCTTGAAAATTTCTTCACTTATTAGTTTATGAATAGTCCTAAATATTACTGCCAGAAATATTTGCAGGATACATAAAAAATAGCCATACCAAACTAGAACAGTGTTTTCGGAGGAAAACGTATGTCCCCCCACCAGTTTGAACAGATATATTTTTAAAACAGATTGTATCTGTAATAAACTCAAGGTCACAATATACCTATATGTAAGTTTGGTCAAAATTCATCCATTCCTCAATGAGATAGGGTGCTGACAAGCCATTTTCTAAAATCATAGCCCTTGTGTAACCTTGAAAATGGGACACAAAAAATCTAATCAGTTCTTGTCTCTGTCTTAACAATATAGCTGTGCAAGTTTGGTCAAAATCCATCCATTCATTCAGGAGATAGCGTGCAGACAAGCCATTATCAAACAATCTGAGCCCTCCTGCGACCTTGAAAATGGGGTCAAGGTCACCAAAATAAAATTAGTTATTTTCCATGCCACAACAATTTGGCTGTGCAAGTTTAGTTAAAATCCATCCATTCCTTCAAGAGATACAGTGCAGACAAGCCATTTTCCAACAATCTAAGCCCTAGTGTGACCTTGAAAATGGGGTCAAGATCACCAAAATCTAATCAGTTCTTTTCCATGTCCCAAAAATATAGCTGTGCAAGTCTGGTCGAAATCTACTCATTCCTTCAGGAGACAAAGTGCAAACAAGCCATTTTCCAGCAATCTAAGCCTTAGTGTGACCTTGAAAATGGGGTCAAGGTCGTCAAAATCTAACTAGTTCTTTTCCATGTCCCAACAATTAAGATGCAGAAATTTGGTCAAAATCAATTCATTCTTTTAGGAGATAGGGTGCAGACAAGCAATTTTCCAACAAATCTAAGCCCTCCTGTGACCTTGAAAATGGAGACAAGGTCACCAAAATCTAATCAGTTCTTTTACATGTCCCAGCATTGTAGATGTGCAAGTTTGGTCAAAATCTATTCATTCCTACAAGAGATAGGGTGCGGACAAGCCATTTTCCAACAATCTAAGCCCTCCTGTGACCTTGAAAATGAGGTCAAGGTCACCAAAATCTAATCAGTTCTTTTACATGTCCCGGCATTGTAGATGTGCAAGTTTGGTCAAAATCTATTCATTCCTACAAGAGATAGGATGCGGACAAGCCATTTTCCAACAATCTAAGCCCTCCTGTGACCTTGAAAATGGGGTCAAGGTCACCAAAATCTAATCAGTTCTTTTACATGTCCCAGCAATATAGTTGTGCAAGTTTGGTTAAAATCTATTCATTCCTTCAAGAGATAGGGTGCGGACAAGCCATTTTCCAACAATCTAAGCCCTCCTGTGACCTTGAAAATGGGGTCAAGGTCACCAAAATCTAATCAGCATTTTTCCCCCTCCCAATGATAATATTTGTGTAAGTTTGGCTAAAATATGTCCATTCAATAAGGAGATAGAGTACGGACAAGAGGCTACGCCGATGCACTAAAAACAATAATTTAATGCTCTGGATGCAGGCGTGAAGTTTTCTTTAGCAGCAATAAATCCCAAATGACTGAAAGAATTTTTAAATCAGTAAATGTTGGCAAACATTATGCATCTTTCACTGAGCATAACAGCATCTCTCACTGAGCACAACTCAACTGCCATGACAAGCGAAACAGAGCTACAGCAAACATAAGACAGGTGATGCTTCCACAGGATATTTGGGAAGAATCCTCCCTGAGCACCCCCCAATTGCCATGACTAGTAAAATGTAGCAGCAGCAAACATCAGAGAGGTGATGCTCCACAGGATAAGCAGGAAGTAAACATCCCTCATTGAGCACACTTCAACTGTCATGACTAGTCAAATATAGCAGCAGCAAACATCAGACAGGTGATGCTACACAGGATAAACAGGAAGTAAGCATCCCTCCCTAAGCACAATCCATTTGCCTTGACTAGCAAAATATAGCAGCAACAAACATAGGTGGTGCTCCACAGGATAAGCAGGAGGGAAGTATCCCTCATTGAGCACACTTCAATTGCCATGACTAGTGAAATATAGCAGCAGCAAACATCAGACAGGCGATGCTCCACAGGATAAGCAGGAAGTAAGCATCTCCCACTGAGCATGCCCCAATAGCCATGGCTAGTCAAATACAGCAGCAGCAAACATCAGACAGGTGGTGCTCCATAGAATAAGCAGGAAATAAGCATCCCTCATTGAGCACACTTCAAATGCCATGACCACTGAAATATAGCAGCAGCAAACATAAGACAGGCGATGCTCCACAGGACAAATTGGAAGTAAGCATCCCTCCCTGAGCAGACCTCAATAGCCATGACTAGTCAAATATAGCAGCAGCAAACATCAGACAGGTGATGCTCCACAGGATAAGTAAGTATTCCTTTCTGAACACATCCCAATTGCTATGACTAGTGAAATATAGCAGCAGCAAACATCAGACAGGTGATGCTCCACAGGATAAGTAAGTATCCCTTTCTGAACACATCCCAAATTGCCATGACTAGTCAAATATAGCAGCAGCAAACATCAGACAGGTGATGCTCCATAGGATAAGCAGGAAGTATCCCTCATTGAGCACACTTCAAATGCCATGACTAGTGAAACATTCCATAGGATAAGCAGAAAATAAGCATCCCCCACTAAGCAAACATCAGACAGCAGCAAACATCAGACAGCTGATGCTCCAAGAATAAGCAGGAAGTAAGCATTCCTCATTGAGTACATGTCAACTGCCATGACTAGTGAAACATTCCATAGGATAAGCAGGAAGTAAGCATCCCTCACTAAGCACACCCCAAACTGCCATGACTAGTGAAACATAGCAGCAACAAACATCGGACAGGTGTTGGTCCACAGGATAAGCAGGAAGTAAGCATCCCTCACTGAGCACACTTAGTCCATTTTACTACATAGAAATATGTTTAAAAACTTCTTGAGTGGCAAACAGTGTAGATTCTGATCAGATACCATATTCTGTGACCTCTGATTTGGGTAAATTCTGACTGATTAGTCTTATCTGTCCCAAAACTTATGGCAAGTATAATAGACCCAAAAGAAAAGAACCCTTGAAACCAGAGTCAGTAGTGCAGAAACTGGTTACAGCAACTTTATTACATTCATCTATTTTCAACACTTTAGTCCAGACAACCAAAATTGAGATTTTTAACCCTTGTCATGCTGAATAAATTAGGATGCCACTAGATGCGTCTAATTTTTAGCCAATCAGATTGCTTGATCCAAATTTTTGCTATAAATTCACATACTTGATGGCAAACAGTGCAGATCCAGATCAGTTGGCTTCTGAAGAAGCCAACTGATCTGGATCTATACTGTTTGCAAAGGCAGGGTATATTCGGGTTCAGCAGGACTAGGATTAAAAGTTTTACCAAAATTCTCTGGGCAAATTCAGAAGATGACATGTTGATGAAATTTTTCCCAGGAAAAGGACTTTGCACTTTTTGCAAATTGTCTCCTTAGGAGACAATTTGCATGAAAGGTCAAAGCCTATTTTCTAGGAAAATTAAGACAAACATTTTAAACTGTCATCTGCTGAAATTTTACCCATCATGCTAAGTGTTAAAACAGCTGAATGAGGACTGACCCATGTTCAGCAATTGATAATTTCAAATTATACATCTTTCTAGGAAGAGTTCATCATTGAAATGGAGTTATAAGTAAAATAAAATATTAGGAGGAAACAGGAGAGGTCTGAGCAAATTTTGGAAGTGGACTCTTCCATTCTTGAATTTGGACTTGTCCATTGCTGCAAATAAGGATTTCAGTTTAAACTCAAAACAGAATGGCAAATAGTATAGATCCTGATGAGATGGCTCATGATGAGCTGTCTCATCAGGATCTACACTGTTTGCACAGGTATCTTGGTCTGCCAAGTGCATGGCCTCAAATAAAGACTGTAAAAGATGTGCCACAGAGAAAAATAATATTTCTGATTTTCTATGGTATTTATATATAGGAAACAATTAGCAATATTAATTAACCCTAGTCCTGCTGAACCCTGATATACCCTGCCTTTGCAAACAGTGTAGATACAGATCAGTTGGCTTCTAAAGAAGCCAACTGATCTGTATCTACACTGTTTGTCATTAAGTATTTGAATTTATATAACAGTATGAATCAAATACTCGGATTGGCTGAAAATCAGAAGTGGGCATGGCATCTTAATTTATCCAGCATAACAAGGATTACAATACAAAGACAGGTATCAAGGGATTGGTAGTAAAAAAGTCAACACCAAATAATAATCTTGATACTTAACCTGATTATGATACTGCAATATAATGAAAAGACACATATATGATTTAATGATATCAAACCACACGATGAGGTAATAAAATAAAAATAACTATTTTTTTCTACTGAAAGTTTATACTGCAATTAACCTTTAACCCTTAAAACGCCAAGAAAACCTGCATCTGAAAATGTCATCTGTTTATGTCGTCTGCTGAATATTCTTGCAAACTTTTCAAACCTGTTTTTGCATACAGACAAACAGTGTGGACCCAGCTCAGACTGCTCCTGATCTTGATCCATAATGTTTGCAGAAATGACTTTTAAAATCACAAGCAGATGACAAAGCAGACAACAATTGTTGTGATTGGCAGTTTAAGGGTTAAAGGCACCATATTCCTAAAAATAGACAGTTTATTATCAAAGAAGGTCTAATAAATTGATATATGGTATTTATATGACCATAAAATGTGGCATCTGACAGCCTGTAAAATTTTTGTCCGTCCACTCGGTATTGAAGTGGATCAAAAATGAAATGATTATTTATAGTATCTCTGAATTAATGTTGGCAATATTAATTCAGAGATATAATAAAAAATCATTTCATTTTTGACCCAGTTCAAGTAGGAGACACTAATTGAAATTTTACAGGGTGTAACATGCTGTAAATAATCAATACAGGCTGTAAATAATTTTATGATTATAATAATACCATATATCAATTTATTAAACAGTCTTGGATAATAAAATGTCAATTTTTGAGAAATAGCCTTTAAAGCACCATGCAAAATTCAAGCAAACAACATTATCAAAATATTTTTATTTTTGCAAAGAAAATAAGTCTCATGAAATTGTATGCATTCTTTTTTTTTTTTCTTTTTTTTTTTTTTGCCTCATCTCCTTGTATCAATATTTTCTACAACTCTAGTAGGGTGATAATTTTGGTTTACAATGTGACATGTTTACACCAAACTATATGTTATGCGGGAGTCATTAGAACTGCCTGACTGAGAAATTTCACACAGACAGCCATAATTTGAATGTTTGGAGTAAATAACAAATATCAATCTTCTGAACCTTTTACCTAAAGCCTAAGCTACCTTAAAATAATGTGAATGGATCCATTTAAAACAGGCAGCACCCTGATCTGAAAGTTTTTGTACATGAATTGGTCTACTTTAAAATGAAAGTGTTTGCTCCAACAGAAAGCAAATTCTTTCCATGTAGATTAGATCCCTTTTAAAACGGGACAAAATAATCATGACAGAGTTGCCTGCCCTGAAAGTATATGCATTCCCCTTAAAATGGACGGTCACACCTCAAGGAGACATCACCTTAAGCTGAAAATCTTTCTTCTCCTTTTCAAGGATATACTACCCCAGAAGGAAACAATTTGCTTTCCTTTTCAAGGAATTTGAGCTCAAGAAGAAGCAAATCCTTATTTTAAAAAGTTGCCCCTTATTAGAGGTCAGAGTAATCTCCCTTCATAGTGTACCCAATCGCTATTCCAAACACTACTGTAATTTTTAACTACAGTAAGCAAATAAGTAAAAAACTAATTTACTATACAAGCATAATATACCACTCCACTGTAACTTTTGCATATTGTAGTCATTAGATCTTGAAGAACTATCAGGTGAATCCTGATCACTGTGTCAAGTATGACAAATCCTGATCAGGTTTGGTATACGAGTATGCCAACAGGAGTCGATATTTTTCACAGTATTCCAGATGGCTTTTCTCCATGAAAAATTATTACTTTGGTTTTTGCACTACAAACACCTGAGCCACATATTTGTAAATAAATTCTAATCAATACCATGATAGGCTTTTGTGGAGACAGGGAAAATGCAGAGGCAGGTGTTTTCATGGCAGATACAGGTGCTGTAACAGGTACCAAAAAGTTATATAGGGTATGCAAGTGACTGGGGTCTCACTAAACCATCACTGATGGCACCATCCAGCCAAATGCAAAATTCCTCAGTCTATGACCTTGACCTTTTCTAACAGCTTCTAGATGTCAATGTATTTTCACCCACCATGTAGTGAAACCACTTTTAATAAAAACTTTCAAAAACATATGCAAAGAGATAAGAAAGAAATTGAACAACAGACAATTTGATGGATGCATAGCAGGACAGACAAATGGAGGGAATGACTAAAACTATATATAAAGGTTATGATCAGTTTAAGCTTATAAATGTGCAAGCTGATCTGAAACTCCTTTATTTACCCTAAGCATTGAGACAGACAGTTCCAAGCAAATTGTGTAGCTCCACATCAAATGCCACAGAATGCAGCATCTGAACAGGGTCTACATGTTTGCAATTCATTCAGCAATATCTAGATGAAAGAGAAGGTAGTTTAATGGATGTTCAAATTAATATGTCTCAATATTTAGGGGAAATACAGTATGCTGTTCACATAAATCATAAGGTCAAGGTCAATTTCTGTTTAGATGGACTCATTACAACAAAAATAATACTTGGAATTGAAAATTCAGCATAGTGACCATAGCTCCAGGTACGAGGGAGTATCAGTTAAACATTTTTCTTATTTCTCCATTAAAGCCTATGTTGTGAGTACTTATCACAAGTGACTCGGCAAATGCATCAAATGAGTACCCACAACATAGGTTTTCATGGAGAAATAAGAAAAAATATCATTACTTTCTGGCTGAAAAAAAGTGCCTTATCTGGAGTTATAGAGTACTGCAGTATCCTAACCTTTGCCATGCTGAATAAATGAAGATGCCACACCCACTTCTAATTTTCAGCCAATCAGATTACTTGATCCAGATTGTTGATATAAATTCACATACTTAATGGCAAACAGTGCAAGTCCAGATCAGTTGGCTTCTTCAGAAGCCAACTGATCTGGTTCTACACTGTTTGCAAAGGCAGGACATATCCGGGTTCAGCAGGACTAGGGCTAAGATAAAAAGTTGTGCTGTTACAGGAATATATTTTGGTATCTAACCTTTCTGTACTAGTAATTCTAATGTTTTCTATTTTTTGAGATAGCTAACACAATCTGCTATTAGTTCTATAGATTTTAATTTGATTTTTAATACCTTTATTCCAAAGTCTATCAAATCATCCTGGAAATATCAGTTTTTAATGCTAAATTATAGTTATTACATATGAATTTTTTGAAAAAAATAACAATAAAATATGCCATTAAAATGTTTGTAAAATAACAACAGAAAAACAGGATGGTGATGATAATGATAATGATGATGATGATGAGGATGAGAGGTTAGTCATTAATCCTTTTCAACAGTATTTAATTCATAAAAGGATAATGGTGATTTGTCCTATAGGCATTCAAAACTGGGACCTCAAGAATAACAGGCACAGGCTAATCCTGCCACACAACCAGCAAAAATTCTCAATAACTGAACAGATTCCAACAGGATAATAAACTAAATACTGCAGCTTCAGTGACTTTCGTTGTGTACCATCAATTAACCCACTGTAGTCTGGAGATCCCTAAATGGGTAACTGGCAAACAGTGCAGACCCAGATCAGACGCCGCAGAATGCGGCGTCTGATCAGGGTCTCCACTGTTTGCAAATAGTTTAGCCTTTTTTCTATAGGAATATCTAAATCTCATAGCCAGATGTACCTAAATTTGAAATTAGACTTCCAATATATAGTGTGGGAGATTCTATTCGGTACACAATGGGTTAAAAAGATGTTCTCATATGTCACTTATTGCAAACATACTGTATTGCCACTGTTTGGTCCTCATCTTGTCTTCTGTCTGTGCAACAGGGAAGACCTTTCTAGGGTAACTTCATTTATATTTTTGTAACAGTTTTACACAAATATAGAGCAATGAAGTAATAACAGATCTTTTACGCAAAACATTCAAACCCAAGTCAAACTGTGCAACTTTTTCAAAGTGGAGTTATGTGATTTGATTTTCCTTTTTTTCCTTTTTATTTTGTTTTGTTTATTTATTTGTTTGCTTTTCAGTATTGTTGAATTATTCACCCTCTAAATTTTTGCATTCATTAATCCTTGTCCTGCTGAACCCAGAACCTTTGCAAACAGTGTAGATCTGCACTGTTTGTCATCTAGTATGTGAATTGTATCAACAACCTAGATCAAGTAATCCGACTGACTGAAAATTAGCAGTGGGCATAGCATCTTAATTTATTCAGCATGGCAAGGATTAACGTAACTAATAAAATGTAGTAAATTTGTCACTCAAATTTCTTTGGTAAGCAATATGCAATGCTTGCTCAACTTCACCCTTTCAACCCTGCAGATCCAGACAGACACTTTTGCAAATAGTGTAGATTAAGGTGAAATGGCTCATGATGAGCCATCTCATCAGATTCTACACTGTCTGCCAATCTGCTTTTGGATTTTTACTGAATTACTTATTTATAAGAATGGACATTTCCAAATTCAAAGATGGGAGAGTCTACTTCCAAAACTAAGGGCTGAAAGGGTTAATATGCAGTATCAATTGTACCATTACAAACACTGAAAGTCTCTATTATCAAATGTTAGTTTTTAACTACCTAATATTAGTGGGTTACTAACAGATGACACTGCTAGTTTTCACCCGTTTTTTCCACCTTAAAGGATTTTTTTGTTAAAGGTGACACTATGCTATAAATGTTGATGTCCATGTGGCTATCTGTTTTCCTTTGCTATCTATTGCACTCTATTGAATAAATTCTAAAAAATTCAGTATCTGTCTGTATTAAACATGCACTTCGCTGATGAAATAGTTCACAAGACAACCAATGGTAAAATTTGCTATGTCGCCACAGCAGATGTGGCATAACATGGAAAACCCCCGCTTGTCTTATCACTTAGGTGAACA
The DNA here is from genome assembly GCA_964016985.1 of Anodontia alba. Lineage (NCBI taxonomy): Eukaryota > Metazoa > Mollusca > Bivalvia > Lucinida > Lucinidae > Anodontia > Anodontia alba. Next base: position 35,517,146 of record OZ024823.1, read on the forward strand.
CAAAGAATAAAGTTAATCAACACATGTACATGTAGCTGGGGCCTGGTCATAATCTCTGTTGTTAAAGTTGAACAGAACCTCAACATTCAAAAGTTTACTTTTAACATTATGCAATGTATATAAAGCGCCAAGAAAACTTGCATCTGAAAATGTCGTCTGTTTATGTCGTCTGCTGAATATTCTTGCAAACTTTCCAAACCTATTTTTTTGCATACAGGCAAATAGTGTGGACCCAGATCAGACTGCTCCTAGAGGTCTGATCTGGGTCCATGCTGTATGCAAAAATGACTTTTAAAATCACAAGCAGATGACAAAGCAGACGACAATTGTTGTGATTGGCAGTTTAAGGGTTAAATGAATAAAATATTGTTTAAACCAAAAGTTTAGTTCCTAATAGGACTCAAAAGACCAGCTCATTTTCTTTCCATTTTCAGGGTCTCCAATTTGCAAAACTTCCTACAGTCGAATTTCAATGGCTCAAACATCTATGGGACCATGAAAATTTGTTCCAGACATGGGTAGTTCGAGCCACTGAGGGTTAATCATAGTGCAAGGTCAGAAGGCAAATAAAAATAATCTAGGAATGTCTTTTCCATCTTCAATAAAATATCGATGAGGCCAGTACACATAGCATACATTTTCATGACAAAATAAGAAAATTTCCCTTAAAATCCCAAAATATTTGTTTTCTTTAGCTATCGGAAGAATTTCCTAGGGACTCAAAAACGAGTTTGAATCATCCACGGTAAACGAGCCATCCGTGTTCGAGCCATCGAGGTTATATTGTATTTTCTTTCCTGTACGTGTTCTTTGTTGTTGTTTTTTTTTTTTTTTAAGGGAGCTTTTTTTGTTTTCAGAATTTACTCATTATCATTTCTCAAGGCTCAGCTATACATATTATTTTTAACCCATTCCTACACCATTCTAGAGTGAAAGACTACTGAGTTAGCTTATGATTCATACTACATAAATGTAGTCTTACAATCAAAAGAGTTTCTCCTTGAGAGAAGTCTTGTATACATATATGAACAATGGCACCTCAGTGCAGCTTGCCCACCAAGAAACTCTGATCCGTTTTTTTAGGCCCCCAACTTCTAAGAAGTTGGGAGGGCATATTGCTTTGGGCTTGTCTGTCCGTCCATCCATACCACATGCTTTTCTTGTAAGCCAAATATCTAATGATGGATTGCGTTTGGGTTTAATAACACGTCAACCCTTGTGGGTCATTTTGTGTCGTCTCCCAGAGAAAGGGAGAAGAGAGATAAAAGTGATAGTAGAGGAGATGAAAGAGAGGGACAGGGGAGAAAGAGGAAAATGAATGAAAGTGGTGAAACAAAGGAAATAGAAACATTCCCCCTCTACCCTTACCTGCTGCAAAGACAGCAGGCCTTGCCCAACTGTAAGCAAACAGCAGATGGACACCCCAGTGATGCAAGATACACGACACCTTTGCCTTACCCAACCACCCCCAAATATCTAAGGAACCACTTGAGTTAGGCTTATGAAATTTTGCAAGCAGTCTGGAACAATTTTTTAAATTTTGGTGAACTTTGGATTACTTTTGTCAGAGTTATGCCCCTTGACCCAGATTGCATGCTACAGAATGCAGTATCTGATCAGGGTCTACACTGTTTGCATTAAATACAAGAAATTCTATAAAACATGTTAATAATATAACTAACCAAATACCCCTTCTATGGGAAATGGAACTGTCCATAGACTTGAGGTAGAAAAGTATACTCAGCATAAAAGGATTAAAGGCAAGAACTTCCTCCCACAGGAAGAAAATTCTTTCCTTTAAGAGAAGTTTCCAATGAGAATGGAGGTAAAACAGCTCCAGATAAAAGGGGGTACCCTATAAATATTTTTTTCTTATTTCTCCATGAAAACATATGGGCTGCATCAAAAAAAAAAAGTGCCTTCCAACATGCGCAAAATTTGCAGATTCAGATCATCCTGGGCATGAAAAAGTATCATCTGGGCTTTTGCTCTCCTTTCATACATTCTGTAGTATCCAATGATTCTGTTAGCAGACAGTGAAGACCCTGATCAGACTGCATGGATGCCCAGGCTGATCTTGGCCTTCACTGTTCGCACAAGAATGCAAGGCATTTTTTTGCATGGCACTGCCTGTATGTTGTGGGCCTTGCTGAGGCACTTTTAACCCCTGTCCTGCTGAGCCCAGTTGTACCCTGCTTTTGCAAACAGTGCAGATTCAGATCAGTTGGCTTCTGAAGAAGCCAACTGATCTGGATCTGCACTGTTTGCCATTTAGAATCTGAATTTATATCAACAATCTGGATCAAGGAATCTGACTGGCTGACAATTAGAAGTGGACGACTGGCATCTTAATTTATTTTGCACAACAAGGGTTAATGATTACCCATAACCTATATTTTCATGGACAAACAAGATAAATTAGATAACAATATCAATACTATTCAGATGAAACAAGTGCATTATCCAGCACTATATATAAAATATCTTAAGTCAGTTTTTTACCATTCCCATTAAATGACAACATTTCCATCTCACTAATGCTGCCAGAGAATAAATGCAAAGAGTAGTAACAAAAAGAATTATTAAATTCAGAAATAAAGTAGGAAATACTGTTTTAGTAGCCTTCCAATGTCATTTGTTAATGATGAGTAAAAAGTGAAGGATGCTATGTACATGAGTGATTAGAATGAAGAGCTACATGAAAATATGGAACACACTGTGGAAAAAGTAATACTACCCTGTGTGCAAACTGGAAGATCCAAAATAGCCTGCGCATACACTTAACCTAGTGTAATCTGGAGACCCCTCAAAGGGTAATTGGCAAAAAATGCAGACCCAAATTAGATGCTGCAGAATATGGCATCTGATCTTAGTCTCGACTGTTTGCAAATAGTTCAACCATTTTTCTCTAGGAATATCTAAATCACATAGCCTGATATACCTAAAATTGAAATTAGAATCTCCCAATAAATAGTGTGGGAGAGTTCATTCAGTCTAAAATGGGTTAATCTCAGTCTTTATTTTTTGATAAACGTATGAGCTACAGTGAGAGAAAATGGAACTGCCCTTCATGTGTGCCCTATAAAGACTCTGGCCAACAAGCACATTTATGCAGTTGGATCAGTTTTTGCTAGGGTTTCTTTGATAGCCAAGGGTCCAATATATCTTCAGGCAACAGTAAAAACTCTGATCAGTCTCTGCAAGTAAGCAGTCTTATTGCAGTCTTTGCTGTATGCACATGTTCAAAGGTATATTTTCTCATGCTACAGTTTATGTGTTGACTTAGATCAGCCTGCACATGTGCAGAGACTGATCAAAATGTTTTCGCTGTCGGCTAGAAAAAGCCTTGGCGACTTGACTATAATGACAGCGCCAAGCAAAGACTCAGATCATTTTTTTGTTTTGTTTTGTTTTGTGTTGAGGTTTTACTGCCCAGTCAACTGAATGGGATCATGTCGAGCACAGTGAGTTTACCTAACCTCACTTTTACTGGGCAGGTTTAGTTCTCTAAGCATTTAACCAGTATTGCGCACATTCTTTCGCAAGAAACTGACAACTGCAACTCTGATCAGACTTTGTGGATGTCAGAGGAATTGTTAAAGAGGAGTATTCGGTGATATTCTGGGATAATTGTTCTTATTTCTCCATAAAAACATATGTTATGGGTACTCATTAGAAGTGCCTCACAGAGGCACTTCTAATGAGTACCCACAACATATGTTTTTATGGAGAACTGGAGAAAATTATCCCACAATTATCACCAAATACTCCTTCTTAACAATTCCTTCATTATCTGACAGCTAACCCAAGTCTTCACTGGGCAAACAACATAAGATACATTTTCTCCCTCTGTAGCACACACATATGAGATACATCACAAGAAAAGGGCCCTTCTCACTTTCCAGGGAATCAATGTTTCAGTGTGCATGCCTTGCCTCTTATCCAGGCCACATTTCTAGTTATTATGGCTGATAATTCCTCTTGGCCTATCTCTTATGTGAGTGAACAGCATAGGTTCATGTGAGATTGCACAGATGCACAGGCTCACCTGAATCTATGCCGTTCACATAAGCTATATGGGCTCTATTCCCTTAATGCAGCTCATCTAAATATATAGTCTGTATATTATCAAACCAGACAGGACCATGTCCTGATGATACAGATGAGCGTGAAGCTCTAAGTTTTTCACTGTCTGCACATGGAATATTGTTACAGTTTCCAAAGTGAACCTCATTTAATGTTACCTTTGAAATAATGAAACCTTGATCACGGAACTGTTAAGGAATGAGACACTCTATTAGACACTCAGTAAAAAACCCTATACATAGCTCTAGAGAGGACCCTTTTATTTTTTCAAATACATGTACAAACTATTAACCCTTGTCCTGCTGAATAAATTAAAATGCCACTCCCCCTTCTAATTTTCAGCCAATCAGATTATTTGATCTGTATTGTTGCTATAAATTCAAATACTTAATGGCAAACAGTGCAGATTCAGATCAGTTGGCTTCTGAAGAAGCCAACTGATCTGGATCTACACTGTTTGCAAAGGCAGTATATATCCGGGTTCAGCAGGACAAGGGTTAAGAGGAATGGATACACTTTTCAAGGGAAATAACTCCAATTTGAAATATTAATCTCGTTATGGACCTACCATAATAACTATAAGTATTGGGACAGACAGGCCTTTGTAAAGAGTATAGACCCAGATCAGACATTCTGTAGCATCTGATCAGGGTCTTCACTGTTTGCCATGCATACAGCAATATTTTTGACACATAAAGAGGTAGTAGAATGGACTATTCAAATTTTTGGACAAGTATGGTGAGTATATAAGGTGTCCCAATACTTAGGGTTGTTACTGTACTCTTAAAGGAAAGAATTTGTTCCCTCTTACAATAGAAAGAGTATTTCCTTGAGGGATTAAGTTTATTTGTTGTTTTTTTTTTGTTTTGTTTTTGGTTTTTTTATAGATGAACAATGACAGCTTGGTGAAGCTTGTGTATTAATGCACGCTGATCAGGCCTTTTTTCTAATTTTTGATAATTAGTACAATATCTAGTTATTCTGTATGCATATATGACTTATCATTATAGCCATTTCATTACAAAACCAAGTTAGAACACCATTTTGACGCAAGTGACCCTCATAGGTTGATGCGTTAAACCTGAACTTATCATCATCCTCATGGGCTGATGCGTCATTAAACCCGATATTATCATCATCATCATCATAGTTATTCTGTAAACAAAGTGAACACCTTGATCTGGAAAAAGGAACCTGGTTACTTTGCTTTTCATTGGTTTGTAACGTGTGTGCTGTCCATAGTTTTTTTACTCCTCCTCTTGGTGTCATTGGTAGGCTATTATCTGTGATTGTGGCTCTTCCTGGATATCTCCTTTATTATTTTGACCTGATCTGGGCCTTCACTCTCTGTATATGCCCTGAAGACCCATTTCTAAAATCATAGCACAGACAAACATTTTCTACATTAGTGCCATTCCAAGGGCTTTTTAACTCTGGTCCTTCTGAACCCAGATATGCCTTGCTTTGCAAACAGTGTAGATCCAGATCAGTTGGCTTCTGAAGAAGCCAACTGATCTGGATCTGCACTGTTTGTCATTATTAAGTATGTGAATTTGTATCAACAACCTAGATCAAGTAGTCTGACTGGCTGATAATTAGAAGTGGGCACAGCAGCGTAATTTATTTAACATGACACGGGTTAAGACGGAGCAGGGATTTTACAACCATTTTCTCTCTAGGAGCAAATTCTTTCCTTTAATGGTAGTTCCTATTTTAGAAAGGATTCAAGTACTAAAAAACTAAATTCCTGTCTAGAAAAGTTGTCTACCATTGAAAAATAGTGACAGATTTTCTTGTTAATCCATTTCCCTTAATATTTTTGTTTCTCCACATTAACATGTTTTCATGGCAAAGCAAGAAAACAGTTTAACCCTTGTCATGCTGAATAAATTAAGATGCCTTGCCCATTTCTAATTGTCAGCCAATCAGATTACTTAATCCAGATTGTGCATATAAATTCACATACTGAATGACAAACAGTGCAGATGCAAATCAGTTGGCTTCTTCAGAAGCCAACTGATCTGGATCTACACTGTTTGTAAATGCAGGGTATATCTGGGCTCAGCAGGACAAGGGTTAATATCTGAATATCTCTCTTATTTAGAGCTATGTCTCTATATGATCAAGTGTAATCTGCAGCAGGTGGCAATTAAGCTGTTTTTCTTTTCTTATTTTTCCCTGAAAATACAATCGGCATTTCTTTTCAAACATCAATTATCATAAATATTTGGATTTTTACAATACCTTCTAAGAATTAAACAAGTCCACTTGATTATCTGGTCATGATTCCGAAAAAAAAGCTGCTTAAATGGGAAACAGTGCAGACCTTGATCAGATGCCATATTCTATGGCAACTGATCTAGGTCTACACTGTTTGATCAAGCATAAGTTTGAATATTTAGGACAAATATGGTATCAGAATATTCAAGTGCAATGCAAAGCTAATCCATACTTCATACTTTTTAGACAACTTTTATTGAAGAGCAAAGCCATATTTTTAGTGGCAAAATAATGAAAACCTGAGTCTTTCTTCATGGGAAAAAATTAAATGAAAATTCAATTTCTGTAAGCTAATAGTCACCTGTGGCATGATAAGGTTTAAAAGACTGACATTTATAATATTGCATTGATTGAACGAAAGGCCTGCAAGAAAATTATAGTAAAATTCCAATATTAAGACCACCTTTGGTACTGTCTATAGGTGGTCTTATTAGAGATGTGGTCTTAATATTGAATGTAGATTCTAAGAAGAACAAGAAAAACTCATTTGGGGCTGGCAATAGCTGGTCGTAATAGCGGAGTGGTCTTATTTGTGGTCTCTATAGTGGAATTTTACTTTATTCGCGTAGATACGAGCCCTAAATGAGAAAACATTCCTTCGGACATGTGTGCCATAAGAAGACTCGAATCAGCCTGCACATCCACACATGTGCATCTGTGTAGCCAATCAGTCTTCATTGTCTGCATGAAGAAACTTTGCATCCCTTGCTATCCAAAACGAGCCATGAAGATTCTGATCAGTCTTTGCAAATGTGCAGTTTGTTTGTTAGTGTTTAGGTTTTACTGCCCAGTCAACCCATTAGGGTCATGTCAAGTACGGTCAGTTTACCTTACCGAATCTTTCCTGGGCAGGCTTAGTCCTCTAAGTGGTTAACCAGTAATTGTGCACATTCTTTTGCCAGAAACTGACAACTGCCCTTTTTGAATCAGCAGAAGGGAGAGAATGACCATAGAAAATATTTCAACCTGCGACCTCCTAATCACAAGTCTGAAGCACATCCAACTGAGTCAATGAGGCCAGCTGCAAATCTGCAGGCGGATCTGAATCTTTACTCGGCACATATGTCCATTTTCTGACATTCTGGCTCTTAAATTCCTTTTTATGTACAATTTTACTTATTTTTCTTTTTTTCTTTTTTTTTCAACAAAATGTGATTACTGTCAAAGTGTGAAAAAAACAAACAAACAAAAAAAAAAAAGGTCAAACCTCAATAACTCAAACACCTTTGGGACCATGGATATTTGTTCCAGATATGGGTAGTTAGCACCATTGAAAGATAATTTAGGGAATATTGTCTTCTGGACAATAATGTTATGTTGTGTACTCATTAGAATTGCCTTGATGAGGCCATTCTACATTCATACAATTTCATAATAAAATAAGAGAATTTCCTTAAATATTTGTTTTCTCGAGCTATCGGAAGAATTTTGTAGGGACTCAAAAACAAGTTCCAATTAGCCATGGTATAAACGGAATAACAGTGTTTGAGCTATTGAGGTTTGACTACAAATACAAATACAATTCTGATGAAATGCAAAAATCTTATTAAACAGATAATCAGTACTTGGAGTTTGAAGAAAATCTTTGTTGCAAGCAAGACTTGCTCTCATCACAGCCGCAGGATGGGTGAGGGAACAGTTTTGTGACCATAATAAATAATTTTATCAAATACCCTAATTCAGAGTAGACATAGTGCATCTGATGCTGTACATCTGGGCCCAGTTGTTCAAAGCGTCGTTAGCTTAACAAGCTCGTTAAGGGTCATTTCGGTAACTGTTTTAGCGGATTCACTATACAATATTCCGTTATTTTTTGCTGAAAAAATGTGAGTAGCTTTTGCACTGCAAAAGCATAGCTTTTGTACTGCAAAAGCTACTCACATTTTTTCAGCAAAAAATTTCGGCATATTTGTGTATCACGTGATGTAAAATTTAACGAACCATTAACTAACGACATCGTTAGTTTTGAACTGGGCCCTGAATATTAATTCTGTAAACAGAAACTTATGCTGTAAGAACATATACAAGTATGGGCATCTGACCAGCATGGCAACTACACTGAAGATTTTGTATGTGTCACTAACACCCACACACTCAATTTCAAAATACAGCTGTGCTCAAATGTAGAAAAGTACATGTGCAAAACAAACAGAAAATAAAATTCTGTGTAATAAGCACAGCAAATCAAAGAACATATTAACCCTAGTCCTGCTGAACCCGGATATATCCTGCATTTGCAAACAATGTAGATCCAGATCAGTTGGCTTCTGAAGAAGCCAACTGATCTGGATCTGCACTGTTTGCCATTCAGTATGTGAATTTTTATCAACAATCTGGATCAAGTAATTTGATTGGCTGAAAATTAGAAATGGGTGTGACAGCTTAATTTATTCAGCATGACAAGGGTTAACATATAAATTACAAACCTGCTGATCCATGAAGTAGAGTTCTGCCTTTGCCTTCTCTTCATCTGTGACTGGTATACCATCAATAATCATTAGATTCTTCAGTCGGAACACTAACACTGGTCTGTGAAGATGGCGGCGAGAAGCCTAAAATACAATCATTATTGTATTAGAATGTGTTTGAATACTTATAGTGTTCCAGCACAAACGAGATAAGACCATGTAAGTAAGTTAGAAAGATCAAGTTTTAGCAGTAAAGAATAAGACATTGGTTTATTGTTGTTTTTTCCTACAAGTTAAGCTTTAACCTCACAGTTTCTGTTCACTAGATGTTTAATGGTCTAGTCAACAATATTTTAATCATGCTGAGACATTGCCTCCAAATTTATGGGACTTTTACCCGATTCAAGATGAATGAGATACTCCAGTTTCTACCTTTAGTTACTAGCAGCTGCACAAGCACCAGTCAGCCCGTCTATTTCTGTGACCCTAATGGGTTGTGCAAATAAGGACAAAAGAAATGCCAGATATGAAACCACAGATGCACAAACAAAGAAGAACTGTAAGAGAGCAACCTCCTTGGAACAGTCACTGGAAAAACTACTGGACAAGTTAAACCAGTTTTAATCATGCAAAACCTTGCCCTTAATTCTGATGTAGCTGAAAATTACAAATACAGTCAACTCTCGTTATCTCGAATTCCAAGGGACTCTCTGAAATACTTCCAGATATCCGTACTTCAACATATCAGATTTGCAGAATTGAGGAAAAACTAATGCGATTAACCACATTTAACAAATATATGTGTAATTGGACTCTTGAAGTTAGAGATGTATTGAAAATATTGTGGAAAAGAGGAGAAATTCGAGATAAGCGAGTTCCAGATAGCGAGAGTCAACTGTATATGTTCAGTCTGCATAAACTGAAGAGTGCACCAAGGCTGACTTATGAGCAAGCGAAGGCTGCTACTGACAGAAAACTCACTACCACCATTTATTGGAGAAGTGCCCAGGTTTCATTTTGATACACGCAAGTGTTTTGCCAAATAAAATGGAAGTGTGTAACAATGCAAGATGGAAGTGGTACTTTTACAGTGAAACCTGTCTGATCCCAAATGTGTCTGTTATGAATCCTTGTCTATTATAGATATAGTTCTAATGCACTTCCTTAAAATTTCTATTAAATCTAACCTGTATATTCTGCATAAATGTTTAATACAATACAACTTTCTAGTCTCTGAAGCACTGTGAAAAGATAGGTTTCACTGTACTTAAAATATGATGAGATTCAAATACTACATAGCAGTGACTATTTCAAGCAAAATACTAACAGTTACACAATGTTTACAAATGACATGATCAATTTCAATTGAAAGTATCAACCTACATTCTTCATTATAAATGCTTCATAACCAAACAGAAAAAAAAAATATTTCTTTTTTCTTTCTTTGAAAACTGCCTACATCTTTGTGGGCATTTTTACTTGGGACACAGCAAAATCAAACTGGTCTGTGCAAACAGGGTATACTCAAACCAGCCTGTGCATTCAAATGACCTGATAAATGTAAAGTTGCTGGCAATAATACATTCATAGACTGACCATTCATAGGGTGAACATAGATGACAGAATAGAATAACATCTATACTATTTTTGATGTCAGACTATTCATGGACATCTTCAACACATGCAATATGGTTTGGTTTTGTGGCCCAAATACAATAATGATAATAATTTCAAACTTACTGGATTGTTAACAACAGAAATCTCTATAAGGTTCTGAAGTCCATCTAGATTTTCCAACTCTCCAATTTCCTTCAAGAGAAATGTAAAAAAAAAATAAATATATATAAAGGAATAAGAATAACTAGAAATCAAACACAAAAACTCCAGTTTAAAACTGGAGCCAGAAACATTTTTTTTATTAAACATAGCTTCAGAGAAGTCTGAAATTTACTTTTTTATAGACTGATAAAAATTATGTTAGCATCTAAGAAAGAAAACAAAACTGTATAATACTGTAAGTGTATTTATTTTTGCTAGGACAATGTTTGGCATTTTTTTCTGATTTTGGACATGTTGACAAGCATAAATGTTGATGATTTTTCTCATTTCCCCCAACTAAACTCAACTCAAAACATGCATAGTCTCAGCTACCTGTACAAATATTTGAAAAGAAAACTCCTTTTAAGAGGTCTGAACCTCTCATACCAAGCTTGAAAGTCAATAGTGCCTACCATAGCTTTTTATAAGATGCTTTTTTTTTTTTCAATCAAAAAGTACTAATATTTTTTTCTTATTTCTCCACAAAAACATATATTGTGGGTACTCTTTAGAAGCGTAATGAGTACCCACAATATATGTTTTTGTGAAGAAATAAGAAAAATATTTACCTGATACCCACTCTTCTCTAGACCTATGGCCTACCATTAACTCTTTCACTGCCACAGTCGATAATATTAGGTTTTGCAAAAAAACATATATCCAGATGAGACGGCTCATCATGAACCATCTCATCAGGATCTATGCTATTTGACGTTAAATGTTGTCTGAAATTTGGCATCAAAAGAGTTAAGCCAACCAAATAATATGAGCAGCAATGTCAGATAACGTACCTATATAAAATGCCTAAAGACCATCAGTTGATCATTTTTATTACTACCCTGTGAACATAAGCACCAATTACAATTTCTGCATGTATGATTCCTTCCAATCAAGCAAATTTTGCTTATACCCAACTTTTACTGTCTAAGAATAATATTCTACTTTACACTGTTTGACTTCAAAAATAATGTTTGCTGATTTTCAAAGATAATAGTTCTCTTTTATCTATATATCAAACATGCTTCCTCAGAAATATATACCTGTATTCTGTTTGAACCCAAATATAACCTCTGTAAATTTTCAAGGCAGTTGAAGTTGACCAATTCTCTAAGTCTGTTCTCTTCCATGTGGAGTTCCTGAAGATTCCACTGGTTGATAAATGAAGTCTCACTGACATTTTTTATCTTGTTACGATCAAGCACCAACTCTCTGAGATCATGTAAGCTATCCATGCCTTCAACTTTCTGAATTTCATTGCCTAGGAGGATAGAAAAGCATAGCTCTAGCTTTTTTCAATCCAAAAGTATTGATATTTTTCTTATTTTTCCACGAACATATGTTGTGGTACTCATTAGAAGCATCTCACTGAGGCACTTCTAATGAGTATCCACAACATATGTTTTTTTGTGGAGAAATAAGAAAAATATTAACCTGATACCCACTCTTATCTAGGCCTATGGAAAAGTCAAGGCCAAATTAAATACAGAATCCTGATAAACATTATACAGTTGATGTATTCTACTGGGGTTAACATTGGGATTTGTCAACCCAGGAAAATGATGTCCACTGAGGCGAAGGTGAGGTGAACATCACTTTCGAGGGTTGACAAATCCAGATGTTAACCTCAATAGAATGCATCAATTGTTTTGTTATATGAATTTTTAGCTGTCTGGCAGCAGTGACAAAAGTGATGTTGACCAGTCCTTGACTTTAGCCAGGCTGTTTTAACAAGCAGCAGCTATTTTAACAAACATCAGGATTTGTAAAAATCTGTTACAGCCAGTTTTAGCCAATCAGAGAAGGCACCGGCAGTCATATATCAATAAAGAATAGTGCATATATATTTGCACTGTGACAGTGTATATAGCAAATGACATAAATGTGGTAGTTTTTTATTTATTAATTTGATCAGAAAATAGGATTTACACTCCATATGACTGATCTACTGAAGAATCTTCCTTCATGTGACTTTAAATCTCCTCATAAGATTATTCACATGAAATCTCAAACCCTAAAATAGGGCCAAACACTTCATGTGGTTTGTCTCCTAAGGAGATTTTCAAGTGAATGATATCCTAATTATATCAGTCATGTGGTTAACAATTACCTTAAATATGTCATTTATATGGTTTCCCAAATCAAGCTCTAAAATATTTTATATTTCTTGTACAGTAAAATTCCACTATAGCAACAACCTTTGGTACTGCCTAGAAGTGGTCTGATTAGTGCTGTGGTCTTAATACTGAATGTAGCTCCAGATAAGGTGCTTTTGTCAACCAAAAAGTACTGATATTTTTCTTATTTCTACATAAAAATATGTTGTGGTACTCATTAGAAGCGCATCACCAAAGCACTTCTAATGAATACGCACAACATATTTTTGTGAAGAAGTAAGAAGTAAGAAAAATATTATGTGGATCCCTCTTATCTGGAGCTATGTAGAATAACAAGAAAAACCCATTTGGAACTGGCAAAAGCCGGTCTTAATAGCAGAGTGGTCTTAATTTCAAATGGTCTTAATAGTGGCTTTTACTGTATATGGCCTCCTAAATTATGGTTAACAGTTCATGTAAATGGTCTTTCTAATGGTATGTTAAGCACTAGTTTATAAAAAAAAAAATCAGAAAAAATATTTTAAGGTGTCATCTACTTTTATTTTAACAAGTCACTCAAAATATACAGACTGTAACACTCTTTCTCACCTCTAGCAATGCCATCAGATACAAATCCCTATACTACTTGTATATATTGCTACGGTAAATGTCCTAAAAATTCAAACACCAAAGTTTCTGATAAAATGACACATGCAAACAGTGCAGACTCAGATCAGACTGCTCCTTGAGGAGCAGTCTGATCAGGGTCTACACTGTTTGCCATTCCACTAAGTATTTTAAGAAACAAGTGCATAAGAAGCAAAATTTAGGCCAGAATAGTAGAGAATAAAGTGTTCGAAATTTTAGGACATTTACCGTATATACAGTCGACTCTCGTTATCTCGAACTTCACGGGACCTGATAAAAATGTTCGAGTTATCAGTAGTTCGAGACAACCAAATTGTGACGTCATAGGTATGACGACTGTTCGCCTCTCTGTTCGCCAAAACGTGCTTGGAAGGCACATGTATATGGCAATTTTAATAATAAACGCGTACTTCAGTTTGCATTGTTACTGTTTGTTTTAGGAGATGCAATGGTTTTCTTGAAATAATATCATCAATAAATGTTAATAATAATAAATTTCTAACGTCTCTTGTTGTCTTTTAATACTCCTGCAAATTTGGATTTCCATATGAGCTATAAATAATTACTGGTTTCCGGGTTGTGTTAGCTATACGTTATGAACTGGTTTGGATTAGCTCCCTTCGCATAGACGACTCGATAAAGAGTTGACTGGTTTCCGCTTTTGCATAAAACGGTTACAATGTTAAGCGGCAGCTATAAGCTAGTTTGGATTATCTCCCCTGGCATAAACGACCCATCTCAGCGCGGCAAACTGTAGATCCTGCAGAGAAAGCTCGTTATGAACCATCTCATCTGGCCCTCCACTATTTGTGCGGGTATCCGTACCAGTCGGAAGGGTTAACATCGGTACCTACGTGTGAGTCGTCTATTTGAGGCCGTGCACGACAACTCCTATTAGAAGACTGTGCGACTGTCAAAGACTCGGATCAGTCTGCACGCCCACGAATTTTCCATTATACGCATGAGCCTTATCTGGGCTTACCAAAGAGCACCGCCTGACCAAAGAGTAACAAGCGAAGATTCAGACTTAGCTAGCCTGATCAATTCAGGCTGATCCAATGACGTGTAAAATTACTTTTTTTTTTTTTTTATTTACGTCCTTGGCTTATCTGAGTCGGAACCTGTCGCGCACTGACTTTTCTTGAAGACGCTATATCATTCAGACGGACAGTACTCAATAGTGAAGAGCATATCTAAACAATAAATTAAAGAAACTTCGTTGATTAATCTTCCATAACACTATTCTGGGCCGCTTTTTATCTTACAAATCAATGACACGATACGGTGTTGAGCGCCGCGTGTCAAACCCGACTCGACACGCATGTGATTTCATAATTACGGATTTTAGACATTGTTTGTGTTGTTTGTTATTACCTGGACAAAGGGGAAAATTAAAATATTGATTTATTTACCAATAGCCTATTATGATTTTCATTAACTGAGAGACCAGCGGCGCCGCATCTTACTTTTTTTTTCCTTCGTCATGGTCCGAGTTCGAGATACGCGGTAGTAAAAACTGTGAAAAATATATTCTGGGACTGAAAATGAAGGACGAGATAGCCGAAGTGTCGACATAAAAGTAGTTCGACATACGCGAAGCTGAAATACAATAAATACATAGGGAAAATAATCGGGACTTAGAAATCAGTTCGACATAAGTGATAGGATCGAGATAAGAGGGGTCGAGATAACGAGAGTCAACTGTAATTTTTACATGCCTCATATCATGTTCTTGCAAAAAAGTGCAGGCTCTGATCAGATGAGTCAGCATTTTGATGAAGATTTCCATTCCTTGCATTTCAGCTACATATTTTGAAAGGCTTATAAAGGTAGCATTTAGAATGACCAATCTGCATAGATGTAGAAGATGTGACAGATATTTATCAAATGGCTATGCCAAACTGTACCTTTTCGTATGCACATTCCAATGTGCTGGTTGATCAGGATCTGTGCATTTCATAAAACAAAAGCATATTGATAGTACAGTGAACCCTCGTTACAACAGTATTTGTTCCCAAAACTGTTGTCATTATAATGAATTTGCTGTTGTAAAGAATCCTTTATGGACAGAATAACATGCAAGAAAGGCCTTGTTTTGTTCTTATTTCCTCATAGAACATATGTTTTGGATATTTGTTAGAATTGCCTCTCTGAGGCAATTCTAACAAATATCCAAAACGTACGTTACTTGAAGATTTTATGCAATGTTTTTGCATAATTTCTCATTAACCGTCACCTCCTGAGCAAAGGTTTCATGACATTCAAATTGTCATTGTAACGAATTTTGTCATTGTATTGAGTGTTGGTATAAAAAGGGTTGACTGTAGTCCATACTCTATACCAATGATTCATCCTCATTTTCTATTAAAAACATGCCATTTTTGGACAAATGGTTTGACTTATTTCAGCTCTAATCCCTTTTTCCATCTAAGATATAAAACTGTTAAAGTGGTATCCTAAGACGCAATGTACTACTAACCTTGTAAAAACAGAGCCTTCAGTGACGTGAGTCTACTCAACTGCAATAGTCCCATATCTTTAATGTTGTTGTACCTGAAAGAAGATTTACTCTAGAATATTTGCCATATTTACTCTAAGTATTCCAAAGGTCTAGATAAGAGTGGGTATCAGGTAAACATTTTTCTTATTTCTTCACAAATCATATGTTAAGGATACAAACAGCATATATTTTTGTGGTGAAATAAGAAAAATATGAATACTTTGGATTGATCTTATCAAGAGTTATGAAAGAGATCTGAGCAACAGTGTAAACACAGAGTAGATGCCATATTCTGTGGCATCTGATCAGGTCTACACTGTTTGTCACTCATCCAGTCAGGACAAGGATAAGGAGACAAGCTGTCTGAATATTCAGAGTATATCAGAGTAATCTAAGCATTTTTTTCCAAAATGGATCTTTTAATATCCCTTGCCCATCTGCCAGTCCAAGTGTTCATAACTGATATTAACCCATTGTAGTCGGGAGACCTGTAAAATGGTAACTGGCAAACAGTGCAGACCCAGATCAGACACTGCAGAACCCGGTGTCTGATCAGGGTCTTCACTGTTTGCAAATAGTTTAGCCATTTTTCTCTAGGAATATGTAAGTATCATAGTCAGACGTACCTAAAATTGAAATTGGATTCTTCCAATATATAGTGTGGTAGATTCTATTCAATATACAATGGCTTAACTCCTTCTAGGTTGTTAACAATCAAACTGCAGTGAACAAAATTCTTGTACTCTTTTCATTAAGTTACCATGTGTGGGAGTGCAAGTAAAATTGCTCGAAAATGAAGGAAAATATGGCTTCTCAGGTCAGGCCCTCGAAAGACCCAGATCAAAATAAAGGGTTAAGGGTTACAGACTTTAAACTTGGGTATGTCTGTATGATACATGTGCTGATGTGCAAGGGCAGATTAAAATCTTGATCTGACCCCAGTAGGGAGGGGCCAGATGATGTGGGAGGGTCAGAAATACATTTTGTTTTCCAAATATGGTCATATAGGATATCAAAATGAATGGCATGAAGAGTAGAACAGTATAGGTGGGTAAGACTAGGCCAGGGCAGAGAAGTGGAACTGAACCTGGGTGGGAGGTGTAAAGGTCACATAGCAGATCAAAATGAATGTCATGAAGAACAGAACATTTATGCACAAATGTGCTGCCCCATTCTCTCGGTTGGTTGGGGCTGAGCAGATGGGTGTGAGCATCAAAATTACACTTTATAGGAGCAAGGTTAAGTACTATATCAAGTAAAATGCCATGACTAGTAGAACAAGTATTCATTACAAGTTTTGCTCTGAGTGTGAGGCAGGCAGGATAGGTAGGGTGCGGGTCAAAATTTTACTTTTTTCTAACATGGCCTAACAGCATATCAAATCAAACAGCATGAAAAGCAGATCAAGTATTTGCTGAAAATTCCACCATAAGAAGGCTAGGACAGGGATAGAGGTGACTTGGGTAGACAGTCTCTCCCAAGACACTGGACAATGACTCAGTGATATGTAACAACAGCAAAGCACCCAGGTGGTCAAGTGGTTAGCTTTCCCGACTTTGGAACACAAGATCCTGGGTTCAAATCCCGCTGGAATCATGTAACAACAAGATAAAATGGCAGATTCTAAAATACAGAAGATAACTGCAACAGCTGCACCATCTTGGAATGGCTGACAGCAACAATAAAAGGAAGTATCAATAGCTTAAAGAAGACATTATGTCAACATTTTAGGGTAGATTGTTTACAATTAAGCTACAGTATACAAACCCCACAAAATTTCCTCAAGGTAGTTGTTCACATGATTATCACTGACCAATGTAATCAAACTGTGCATTGAATGAAGTCCAGGTAATGGTTATTCATAGCCGGGCTATTTTTGTTGCTGTGCTGTTGAATTGCTGTTGATAGAGGATTATCTGTAAAACCAGGTCTGGGACATTGGCAAACAGGGCATACCCAGATCAGATGCTGCAGAATGCAGTAACTGATCAGGATCTGCACTGTTTGCTTAAATTACAGGAAGTTAAGGTTTAAATGAAACAGTCTTAAGTTCCTGTTCAAGGCCATTTTCCCAGCCTACACTCAATCGACCCACCAGTGCTGTCAGTGCTGTTTTTAGTTTTTAACAAACTTTGTTAAATAAATACATGCCAGCCGCCACAGCGCAGTCAGTAGTGTGTCTGACGGCAGATCCAGGGGTCATACATTTGAATCCCAGCTCAATGGCATAACTTTCATTGATATTGACCATGAAATCATTTCTCAGTCATTCCCCCCACCCCACCCCCCCCCACCCCCCTTCTGCTGATCCAAGATGGGCAGTTGTCAGTTACTGGCAAAAGTATTTGCAAAAGCACTGGTTAACTGCTTAGTGGACTAAGTCTGCCCAGGAGAAAGTGTGAGTACTTTAACTGACAGCTCATAACTCATCATGACCTTAAAAGAGTTGACTTGGCCGTAAAACTCCATGCAAACAAACAAATACATACAGTGTTTAGTTTCAAAACGCAAAAATCCTAGTTTTTCCAACAATGACATAACAGAGGCTATATGAATTTATCCCAATGCATGAAACAGTTACCTACCCTAGATGTAAAACTTCAAGATTTTCCAACACTGGGGCCAAACCTGACTCACTACCATACAGATCAATGCCATTCTTCAGAGTGCTACTTGTATTTGCAGGTTTCTGTTTGTTCACTGACTTCTGTTTAGGCATGATGCACTCTATTTTGTTGTGATTGAGACATAAAACCTGTAAAAAGTAAAAAAAAAAAAATATATATATATATATATATATTGACAAAAATAAAAGTCAGATTCCACCACAATATAAATTTATTTTAGGCTAACAGGTTTCATGTATTAACAATTTTCAAAGCCATAAATAATTCCTGTACATAATCATAAGCGCTAACATTGTCAAGGTAATTTCTTAATATGATGGTAAATATCCTAAAACTATCACACACTTTATATTCCATACTTTTGTGGTCTAAATTTTGATTTCTAGGCTGTTGTTTATTAAAACACTTAGTGGAATGGTAAACAGGTTAACAATGTAGACCCTGATTAGACTACTCCTTCAGGAAGATCTGGGTCTGCTCTGTTTGCATATGCCATTTTGTCAGAAACTTATACATATACAGTAAATGTCCTCAAATTTCAAACACTTTATATTCCATACTTTTTTTTTGCCTAAATTTTGCTTTTTATGCTGTTGTTTCTTGAAATACTCAGTGGAAGGGGAAACAGTGTAGACCCTGATCAGACTCTCCTTCAGGAGCAGTCTGATCTGGGTCTGCACTGTTTGCATATGCCATTTTATCAGTAACATAAAAGGTAAATATCCTAAAATTTCAAACCTTTCATCCCAAGTTTCTGAAGTGGCTACTTTTCATCTTTGAAATTTGTCAAGCCTGTTATCGCAAATATGAATGTCAGTAAAGTAACAAGAGGAAAATAACTAACAGTTTGGATCCTAAATGGATAAAAAGAACACGCAGAATGCAAAACAGTGAAAGCATGAACAAACTTTGCTTTGATTTGAGTTTGCAGCTTTAAGCCCAGTCAACATTATTAAGGTCATGTTGAGCCGTTCAGTTAAACAACTCACACTTTTTCCTTTGTCCTCTAAGTGGTTACCCAGTACTTGTGCACATACTTCTACCAGTAACTGCTAACAACCCTTCTTGAATCAGTCAAATTACCATAGAAATTATATTATAGGTCATACATGCTATCAACTGCGCTATGAAGCCTGGCCTCTTAATGCAAGGAAGCATCAGTATGTTAGACCTTGGAACCCTTGTATTCAGGCTGGGACTTACCTATTTTTAGCACAGAGACCTTGCATGAGTGATTAGTTCATGTGAATTCTTCCTTTTTACATTTCACAAATCTTAGTGAAATACAGTAATGACAAATCATGTTAAGAGGTCTGCATATACTTGGTAGATTTTCTGGCATTTTTTTACAAATGAAGTAACTTTTGTAGCTTCCTGGGCCCAGCTGTTCAAACCATCGTTAGCTTAACCAACTCATTAGTGGTCGAAATACTGTTCTAGTAAGTAGAATACATGTATCTAATTCACAAGTATTTTTGCTGAAAAAAGTGAGAAGCTTTTGCAAATGCAAAAGCTACTGAAATTTTTTCAGCAAAAATATTAGTGTATATGCCATATTTAATGATCAAAGATTTTAATGATACATTAACTAACACCATCGTTAATTTTGAACAACTGGGCCCTGTTTGCTTTCTCCACACTTAGCCCCTTATGGAATGGGATCTACTCCAAGGGGAGCAACTTCCTTCCTTTCAGAGTAAACCCCTTTCCAAAAAGGAGACAAAATATCTTTTACAAAGTTATCTCCGCTCAAAGAAAATCCATTTCTAAGAGAAATGGATTTTCTTTGAGCGGAGATAACTTTGTAAAAGATATTTTGTCTCCTTTTTGTATACATTATGTCTTACCCTGAGATTTGGAAGATGGATCAGTCCACTAAATGTTGTCAGATTATTATGTTCCAGGTTCACACTGAAAATGAATAAACATAGTAGATTTGAAACCAAAGTAACAAAAAGTATTGCTTTTATCTATCACAGAATTCAGCTGTGCCCATTTAACCTTTACCATTCTCAGAATTGGTGATATTTTTTCTTATTTTCCCAGAAAACAGGATTTGACATTTCATGCAAACTGTCTCTACTGGAGACAGTTTGCATGACACATTAAATTCTGTTTTCTGGAAAAATTTAGAAAAATATTTCAAAATGTTGTCTGCTGATTTTTTTTACGCAGAGTGCTAATCATTAACTGTAGATACCTGTGCTACATTTGATATAACAAAAATGACAGGAATATTACTTTTTTTTCCCAACTGTTTCCCTGACAGTATATTATATTCAACTTAAAATTAATTAGGAAAGGTGTTCTGGTACATAAGCTTAAGTTACAAGATCACAATATGTGCTGTCAATGAGACTGCAGATTAATTGTCAGCTAAATACTTTGTTTCATGAAAATACATAAAAATAAGATATGAGCATGACACGAAGTTTTTAGCCCTTGTCCTACTGAACCCAGATATACCCTGCTTTTGCAAACAGTGAAGATCCAGATCAGTTGGCTTCTGAAGAATTTGTTTGTGTTGAGGTTTTATGGCCCAGTCAACCCAATGGGGTCATGTCAAGCGCGGTCAGTTTATCTAACCATACTTTTACTGGGCAGGCTTAGTCCTCTAAGCAGTTAATCAGTATTGTGCACATTCTTTCGCCAGAAACTGACAACTGCCCTTCTTGAATCAGCGGAAGGAAGAGAATGACTGTAGAAAATATTTCATGATCAGTCTCCACGAAAGAAAGAATGTTGCCGACCTCGGCGAAGGTCGAACCCGTGACCTCCTGGTCTCCAGTCAGATGCGTATCCAATTCAGCCACTGAGGCCAGCAGCTTCTGAAGAAGCCAACTGATCTAGATCTGCACTGTATGTGAATGTATATCAACAACCTTGATCAAGTTATCTGATTGGCTGAAAACTAGAAGTGGGTGTGGCTTCTTAATTTATTCAGCAGCACAAGAGTTAACTAAAATTCATGTATGTCATAACCACTGATTTGTTGATAGTAAAATTATCCCCACTGACCTAACTTTGCTACATAGTCATGTTAGAAAACTACCTATTTTGACATTATTTCTCCAGTAATGCTTCAATATCCAATTCTAAGAGGCATTGCCATGCTGAATAAATTAAGATGCCATACCCACTTCTAATTTTCAGCAATCAAATTAGTCACTCCAGGTTGATGATACAAATTCACATATGTGATGGCAAACAGTGCAAATCCAGATCAGTTAGCTTCTTCAGAAGTCAGATGATCTAGATCTACACTGCTTGCAAAGGCAGGGCATATCCGGATTCAGCAGGACAAGGGTTAAACTAACAGCAGTTGAATTTCACTGACACAATATTTTCATGCAACAAATAGTTAGGCTAGCTCTAAAGTAGCTCAGGTATCTACCTTTACAGATTTAGATATACAGTTCAATCTCTGTATAACACGGTTTTGGATATAACACGGTTCAAAGATGGATCCCAAAAATGTATAGATTATATTGAAAAATGACCATAATCTTTACATTTTTGTTTGGATATAACACTATTGTTTGACACGGTTTATGCTATAGACCCAACAATAGTGTTATAAAGAGGTTGTGGTGTATAAGACTTCCTCTGGCAAAGGTTTAGTGCTGGATTTTCATATCAAACATAATACTTTGCCTGCTAACAGTGAAGCCCTAACCAGGCTAAGTAGACATGCTGTCTTGTCTGGACATACAAGGGGAGTTCAATAAGTTCGTAGAACTCGGTATTTCTCTATACAATTCAAGATTTCTTTTTTTCATTTTTGTGCAGTGTAAACCTTTGTCAGTTGAATGATAACAGCCGTTCAGTCAACACGTACATTTTTTGCTCTTACTTTTTGTTTGAAAACCTACACCCATAGGCAAAAATGGAAAGTCAAAATTTTGAGTTCAGAGCAGTCATAAAGTTCCTCACTCCTCCAAGCTGCAAAGGCCAAAGAAATCCATCGGCGCATGGCTGATGTGTACGGTGATAGTAGCCCAAAGTATTCCACAGTGGCAAAGTGGTCAGCAGAATTTAAACGTGGGCGAGACTCCTTAGAAGATGACCCAAGGCCAGGTTGCCCTGCTGATGTCATCAGCCAGGAGATGATCGACCGTGTTGAGAGACTTGTGCTAAACAATCGCCGAATCAAAGTTGCCAAACTTGCTTCAGAATGTGGTATTTCTAATGGAAGTGTTTACACTATAATCCATGAACATTTAGGCATGTCAAAAGTATCTGCCAGGTGGGTACTCAGAAACCTGAACATGCAATATCGTCAGCAAAGGGTGGAGTCAAGTCAAGAACTTCTGGAAGTGTACAATGCCAATCTAGAAGACTTTCACACTCGTCTTGTAACAGGAGATGAAACTTGGCTTCACCACAGGGACCCAGATACTTAAAAAAAGAGTCCATGCAATGGAAGCGACCTGGCTCACCCCAACCTAAGAAATTTCGTACCCAACCATCAGCCGACAAGGTAATGATCACGGTGTTTTGGGACTCCAAAGGGATTATATTGACAGATTACAAACCTGCTGGTACTTCAATTACAGAAGAATACTATGCCAATGTCATTGAACAATTAAGGTTGCTATTAAAGAAAACCGAAGGGGAAAGCTAGCTGCTGGTGTCTTTCTTTTGCATGATAATGCCCCTACGCACAAGTCCAAAGCTGCACAAGCGGCTATTCGTGCGTGCAAGTTTGAGCATTTAAATCGCCCGCCATACAGTCCAGACCTGGCCCCAAGTGATTATTATCTGTTTTGAAATTTGAAGTCCCACTTGCGTGGAACGAGATTTCGGGACGATGATGAGCTCAAGGCTGCTACATAGGCTTGGTTTGAGGACCAAATAGACAACTTTTATTTCAAAGGCATAGACTGCTTAAAAGAAAAGTGGGCCAAATGCATTGAAGTAAAGGGGGATTATATTGAAAAATAATGCTGAAACCATCTTCCAATCTGTGAGTTAAACCCCGAGTTCTACGCACTTATTGAACTCCCCTCCTATGTCTTTTTGCTTACTGTCAATTTCTTTGCCCCGATTAAAGCAGTATATCTCCTCAAAAACCATGTTTTTTTTTATTCATTGCTAATGCATAGTTATTTGTTTGTTTGTGTTGAGGTTTTACGGCCCAGTCAACCCAATGGGGTCATGTCGAGCGCGGTCAGTTTACCTAACCACACGTTTACTGGGCAGGCTTAGTCCTTTAAGCGGTTAACCAGTATTGTGCACATTCTTTCGCCAGAAACTGACAACTGCCCTTCTTGAATCAGCGGAAGGGAGAGAATGACCGTAGAAAATATTTCATGATCAGTCTCCACGAAAGAATGTTGCCGACCTCGTGGGGGTTGAACCCGCGACCTCCTGGTCTCCAGTCGGACGGCGCATCCAACTGAGCCACCGAGGCCGGCATTTGTCACTGTAAATCCCAGCTAACTTAGATTTCAGTTCACTTCAAAGCCTTTTTACGAGAGGAAACTGTTATTTTGCTATCTTATTTGAGCATATTTAAATTTAAATGACCCTGTCAAAAATAAATATACACATGAGCATGTGTATTCGCAATGTAACTTAACCTGGTTTACACACTAAATGAGCGGTTTGCTAAATGATCCAGAAGTGCGAAGAATGTTTTTGAAATAGATGAGAAAGGTTACTCTGTTTTTGAGCAACAATGGTTCGGGTCATTTTGAACAATAATACAATTTTAAAGGGAGACTTGATACAAAAAAAAAAAAATATATATATATATATATATATATATATATATATATATATACTGCAGATACTATACATGTATATGCCAACCAGTCTGAATGCTTC
The DNA here is from genome assembly GCA_964016985.1 of Anodontia alba. Classification (NCBI taxonomy): domain Eukaryota; kingdom Metazoa; phylum Mollusca; class Bivalvia; order Lucinida; family Lucinidae; genus Anodontia; species Anodontia alba. The sequence goes on from OZ024823.1 coordinate 35,541,435, forward strand.
TTTTCGCATGGGCACTTCATTCATACCATTTGTATCTACATGTATGTTAACACTTAAACTGCTATGCAAAACTGCAGCCGATGACATTTCTTTTATTATCATCACTATTATTCAGACAGAGAAAATGACCGCACTTCATGTGATCATCTGCCTATTTGACAATTCACATGAAATGCCAAGTCTTTTTGAAAGAAAAACATCAAACTGTTAATCTGCTGTAGTTGTGATTACAATATTTACCATAAATACTGAGCCAGTTTAACTCTTTTGGTGCCAATTTCACACGACATTTTCCGTCTGCTTTTCTTTTTTAACAAACTATTGCTTTGAAAAGAAGTTTATACATAAAGTTGAAAGACTGAATGTCAAACAGCATAGATCCAGATGAGATGACTCATATGAGCCATCTCATCTGGAACTAAGCTGTTTGCAAAAGTCTATTATTAGTGCCTGTGGCAGTGAAAGAGTTCTCCTTACCAAATTTGCCTTAAAATTTGAGTAATTCCATTTGTCTAAAATTTGCTGAATGAGTAGCAAACAGTGTAGACCCTGATCAGATGTCACATTCTGTGGTGGCTGATCTAGGTCTTCACTGTTTGCCCAGACCTGTCTGTCCCAATACTTAGGTTTATTATGTAGTATGGTAGTATATTAAGGGTTAAAATTGCACCTTAATGTACCTTCTGAGATTGGTGAAGAATTCTCCTGCACCAAGATCAACAATCCTGATTCCACTGTTAGGAAGATCCATCTCTCGTACATCAACAAAATTAGAGTGACCCAATTTCTCCGCCACAAAGTCCGGTGTCAGTCTCCCACCAAACATATCCTTGGCATTATTGCCTTCTGTTGCCTCCTTTGGAAAATAATTAAGTATATGACATGCCGGGCAATTTTGTGTTGAGTTTTTACGGCCAAGTCAACCCAATGGGGTCATGTCAAGCGCGGTCAGTTACCTAACCATACGTTAACTGGGCAGGCTTAGTCCTCTAAGTAGTTAACCAGTATTGTGCACATTCTTTCGCCAGAAATCCAGGCAATTTTTATTCACAGACTAACACAAAGAAAGCACACAAGCAAATGCCTCACTATGGGAACATGTGGTTTGATGCAACAATGATTATTCTGAATTATAATAAAATTATGGCCTTATCTGAAGATATGAATTAAATTGAGAAATTACATTTTAATCGATAGACTCAAGAGTTTTTACAATATCATCAAGTTTGCAAATACATTTGACTCTCGCTATCTCGACTTCGCTTATCTCGAATAACCGCTTATCTCGAAGTGAAAATCTGGTCCCTGCCTAAACATGAAAATCTAACAACAGGTAAAAAATATTGTGGAAAAAAGGAGAAATTGCTCCTAAGGAGCAATTTCTCCTCTTTTCCACAATTTTTTCAATATATCCCTAACTTCAAGAATCTAATTACAGTAGAACCTCAATAATTCAAACTACAATAATTAAAAATTCTCAATAATTCAAAATCATTTTTAAGTCCCGACTTAAATATATGTCTGCATTTTAACCCTCAATTATTCAAAGTCTCAATAATTCAAACAAAACTGTTTGGCCCTTGGACTTTGAATTATCGAGGTTCCATTGTACATATATATTAGTTAAATGTGGGTAACTGAATTATTTTTCCTCAATTCTGCAAATCTGATATGTCGAGGTACAGATATCTCGAAGTATTTCAGAGAGTCCCTTGGAAATCGAGATAACAAGAGTCGACTGTATATGTGCTACATTTACCCATACAGCCCTAATCACATCTGCAACAAACAACAGTTTTTTCATATTTTTTTTTATTTATTTATTTTTTTTTTCAGAGAAAATAAGGTTTGACATTTCATGTGAATTATATGCACTGCAAGTGATTCACATGAAATCTTAAGTCTTAGTTTCTCTGAAAAATAATTTCAAAAAATTTAGAATGTTGTCTGAAACAACTTTGCTTAGTGCACGTCTTATCATTCTCAACTTGTATATAAATGTCTAATCATGTGATCTGATCATGATATACACTAATTTCGCTAAGCATGTTATTTACAGTCAAAGTATTACTCTGTTTGATGTATCATCTGATCAGGGTCTACACTGCTGGCCACCTACCCAGCAGCTTTGAGACAGATCAACAGAACAAGGTGGACTTATTAAATTTTAGAACAATATGGTAAAGATTAAGACATCAAAATGTTTAGGGTAAAAACTGTTGCAATATGCTTATTATAACAAAATCGTTTGTTTGTGTTGAGGTTTTATGGCCCAAGCAACCCAATCAGGTCATATCAAGCACGGTCAGTTTACCTAACCACACTTTTACTGTGCAGGCTTAGTCCTCTAAATCAACAGGTAGTGACAGGGTGGACATGTTAAATTTTAGAACAATATGGTAAAGATTAAGACATCAAAATGTTTACTGTTGCAATATGCTTATTATAACAAAATTGTTTGTTTGTATTGAGGTTTTATGGCCCAAGCAACCCAATCAGGTCATATCAAGCACGGTCAGTTTACCTAACCACACTTTTACTGTGCAGGCTTAGTCCTCTAAATCCTAAGTGGTTAACCAGTATTGTGCACATTCTTTAGCCAGAAACTGACAACTGCCCTTCTTGAATCAATGGAAGGGAGAGAATGACTGTTGAAAATATATGATGATCAATCTTCACAAAAGAATATTGCTGACCCAGTGGGAGTCGGACCTGCAAGCTCATAATTAGTCAGACGCGCATCCAACTGAGCCAGGGAAGCAACAAAGCTGTCTTCTCCTGGCACAGTCACATTAATGGGAACTGATACACTTTCATGGAAAGCAACTCTGTCAAAACTGTTTTTCCTTTCCCTCCCTTCTGGAAAGGGGTTCTACTCTGCAAATTCTTTCCTTGCAGAGTAGAACCCTTTTCTAAAAAGGGAAAGAAATAGGAAGTTTTAGAAGTTGCCTCCCTTACACAAAATGGCAGAAAATCTACCAAGTATATTGAGTCTCCTTAACCCTTGTCATACTGTATCAATTAAGATGCCACACCCACTACTAATTGTCAGCAAATCTGATTTCTTGATCCAGACTGTTGATACAAATTCACATACTAAATGGCAGACAGTTCAAATCCAGATCAGTTGGCTTCTATCAGTTGGCTTCTTCAGATCTACACTGTTTGCAAAGGCAGGGCTTATCTGGATTCAGTTTCATCCCTGCAGATCAAAACAGATACCCTTGCAAACTGTAGATCCCAATAAAATTGCTTATAAGGAGCCATCCCATTTGGCTCTACACTGATAGCACTTCTGTTTTCTAATTGCCATGCTGACACACCAATTTTTAACAATGGGCATTCCAAAATTCAAAGATGGAAGAGTCCAACACAGAAACTAGGCATTGAAAGGGTTACTCAAGCACAGTTCTTGATAAGAGTATCCAAAAATAAATACACCACCTCTTTATAACACTATTGTTGGGGTCCATAGCATAAACCGTGTTAGTTAAACAACCGTGTTATATCCAAACAAAAATGTATAGATTATATTGAAAAATGACCATTTATGGTCATTTTTCAATATAATCTATACATTTTTGGGATCCATCTTTGAACCGTGTTATATCCAAAACCGTGTTATAATGAATCATGTTATACAGAGGTTGAAGTGTATTACTTACTTCTACACAAAAACGTATGTTTTGGTACATATCAGAATCACTTTGGCAAGGCAATACTAATGAATACCCACAATGTAAGCTTATGTTAAGAAATAAGAAAAAAACAAACTATCAATACATTTTGCTTGATAAGAACCTTTCATTTAGAATCAGGGAAGATATAAAACTTACTATTGCTGAGCCATCTAATGCTTTCAAGGTCTTGAGATGGTAGATCACAAACAGTCTGTAGTTGTCATTGTCATTGGCAATAGGGTTTCCAAACATGTCTAGAATCACCAGGTTTGTTAAACCCTGAAAGTAATTTTTTTTTAAGTTTGTACTGTAAACAATAAATTCATGTAACAAAGATTTGGCTTTTCATATAACACTCCATAGCTACAGATAAGAGGGGGTATCCACATAATAATTTTCTTATTTCTCGATGAATACATATGTTGTGGGTACTCATTAGAAGTGCCTCACCGAGGCACTTCTAATGAGTACCCACAACGTATGTTTTAATTGAGAAATAAGAAAGATATCAGCATTTTTCGGATGAAAAAAGCGCCTCATCTGTTGCTATGTCACTCCACAGAGGACTTGTTAGCATTTATCACTCTCTGGGTTAATTCAGACGAAAACAGATTGATATTTTTTTTTTCCTAGGAAATGGGATTTGAAATTTCATGCAAATTGTCTCCTACTATCAAAACCTATTTTCTAGGGAAAATAAGAAAAATACTTCAATATGCTGTCTGCTGAAAATATTACCCAGAGTGCTAAGCATTATGGGGCTATTAAATGGTAATACTGGCAAGGGGGTCACTTTTGCAACTTCCTGTTTGTTATCTTGCAAGCCAAGCACTTTTTTGAAAAGGAGTGGACTGTAAAAAGAAAGACTATACTCCTAAAAAGAGGAATTTGCTCCTTTCAGAGTAGACCCCTTTTCAGAAGAGAGGCAAAACCATTTTGACATGAAATGTCTCCCTTGAAAGTGTATTAATTCCGCTAAAGTGAAATCTATACATCACTCAGCAAACAAAAGAATATATTCAAATATGACAATGTTAACCCTTGACATCATGCTGAATTAATTAAGATGCCATGCCTAAATCTAACTTTCAGACAATCAGATTACTTCATTCAGGTTAAAGGTAAAAATTCACGTACTTCATGACAAACAATGCAGATTCAGATCAAAAACCAACTGATCTGTATCTAGACTGTTTGCAAAGACAGGGCATATCTTGGTTCAGTAGGACCAGGGTTAAAAGTAATCTTGGTCCCAAAAAAGATGTGATTTTAAGGTGGATAGATACACTTGAAAAAGGGAGCATTTAAGCTAAAATATATTGCCTCTCACTTCAAAGGGGGGTCACTCTGAAGGAGAAAGTTTGTTTTCTTTGTATATGAATACCTTCTCAAATTGAGCTGCTCTTAAAGGAAAGAATTTGCTCCCAGCAGGAGCAAATTCTTACCTTTAAGAGTAGTTCTCTTTGAAAAGTTAAACAAATACTTTCAGATCAGTGACCTCCCTTGGAGGTTATCTTTCACTTATATAAACCATTGATATCATTCTAATTTCTCCATGAAAATTTAAATTTAGGGGTTTTATTAGAATCAACTCAGTACTATAATTCTAAATGTAGAAAAAAAATAGAAAAAAAAAAACGTGTTAGATCATTCTACTACATGCCACGACACATTTTCATAGACATAGCTCGAAATAAGGCACTTTTTTCTATCAATGAGACACTTCTAATGAGTACCCACAACAAATGTTTTTGTGGAGAAATTCATTTTTTCTAAAAAACATAAGTAGTGGGTACTCATTAGAAGCACCTCAGTGAGATGCTTCTAATGAGTACCCACAACATGTTTTCATGTAGCAATAATAATCCAGATACCCACTTCAGAAAAAAGCAACATCTGACTGCACTGCCTATTTGCAGCCCCATTCACTTACCTTCAAATGGAACACATCTCTGATATTAGCAACTTGATTATTGCCCACATACAATTCCACTAATGAAGTCATACTTTGTAATCCAACTATGGAAGATATTTTGTTATTGTCCAATGACAAATAATGTAAATGAACCAAGAAATGCAACCCTGTATTTTCAAGGGAGGTAATATAGTTCTTCCCAACACTAAGCCTTCGTAGCTGAGTCAATTTTGAAACACCCTCCAATTTAGCAATACAGTTATTTTCCAATGACAGTTCTTCTAATCTGTAACAGTGGTCCAATCCCTACAAATAATAATAATGACAATTTATGACTAAAGTACCGTACTTACACTAGATACATGTTATACTAAATACACAGGCTGCACCAAGCGGACCCTTTATTGTAATAGAGGAATTCTTAGGGAGTACCTTGGTGATAATTCTAGGATATTTTTTCTTATTTCTCCATAACAACGTATGTTGTGGGTACTCATTAGAAGCACCTCAGAGAGGTGTGTCTAATGAGTAATGGTACTCATTAGAAGCACCTCAGAGGTGCTTCTAATGAGTACCCACAACATATGTTTTTATGGAGAACTGGAGAAAATTATTCCATAATCAGCAAATACTCTTTCTTAACAATTCCTCTGAATGTGTTAGACAGATCCAGGTAAGGTGATAATATGAGACAATTTCTGTGAGGTAATTCCATGAATACCCATTAAATGGTTTGAAACAAAAATTACCTTCTGAAAATGACCTTTATCTGGACATCTTAACTCCTGACCATATTTGTCCTAAACTTTTAATAAGTTCATTTTACTACCTGTTGATGTGTCTTAAAACTGCTGGATAAGTGACAGTGTAGACCCTGATCAGAATCATGACAGTGGCAGACCCAGGATGCTTTAATATGAGGTTCAAAATTTCTAAGGGGTCTGATATGATCAAACTATCATACTTACCTTAAGCGTTAAGGCAGACAGGTCTAAGCAAACAGTGAAGACCCAGATCAGACACCACAGAATGCGGTGTCTGATCAGGGTCTATGTTGTTTGCCATTCATTGAGCAATTTTAGATACATTCAGATAGTAAAATGGATGTTAATTTTATAAGAAGTATGAGGTAAAGAGTTAGATGTGCTAATACTCCATTATGAAAACACGCCTATTCAAATGTATTGAAAATTTTGCCACAAACAGCTGAAAGTTTTCAGATAAAAATTCAGATTTTTTTTCATATTTCTGCTCAAAACATAGACTGTGGGTACTCATTAGAACTGCCGTGCTGAGCGGGTTCTAATGAGTACCCACAATCTATGTTTTCGAGTAGAAATAAGAAAATAATGTATACCCCTGTTAACCTCAGTTTTACTATATAAAAGTGGGGTTTAAGGGGGTAAAAATTATATGGGTATGTTTTCGTGATGTCTGGGTAAATACAGGATCCAGAATTTATCGTCCAATATTGAAATTTTAGTTTGACTGAACCCCCAAACCCCATCTGGATATGCCCTGCATGACCTGGAGCTAGTCCGTTTGTATAAATACTTTGGGTAAATACAATTACCATATAATCTAAAGCTCACCCAAAATGGAACAACACCGTTTATGGGGAAATAACTTCCTTCCCATCAGAAATTACATATTATGAAGAAAATATTCAATAACAAAATGAGTACCTTACCTCTATTTTAGTGATATCATTGTCATTGAAGGAAGCCCATCTTAGATTCTCTAACTTGTCCATGTTAGATAACTTTGTGATATGCTGGTGATCTAAGTTGAGAGTTGTCACCTGTATATATAATGTAATAGAAGGATTCTGAATACTACTTCTTTTATTATCAAACTAGAAATTTGTTTTGCAGAAAAAAAAAAGATATCTCCGTTTCTCCTGACTCCTCTCCCACACAATGGCACAAACAACCTCAAACATTCTAACAAAATCTATATAGGATGCCCTCAGATATGAAGAAACACATAATAAAACACACAGGAGTCTTGTTTATATTTTAGACCATCAATATGAAATATTGTAGTTTGCAGGGCTAAAGTTTGAAATTATATTGAAACTTTAGGCTACAGGACTTCAGTTAAGACAGTTTTGAAATCTCCAATATACCTACAGTTATATTTTCTTCAATGAAATACGAGTATGTTGAGCCATGCAATGAGTCGAGCTGTCTTTTGGGCATATGCGAAGGGTAAAGACCCAGAGAAGCTGCAAAAATAAGGCCCTTTGCTATAGAGTGATATATTCTACGATTCAGTAAGTGGACACTGTGGACTGATCAGAATGTGCAGGTGTGCTGACTGATCTGGACCCTCAAATCCACTTTCAGGGAAGGCAACTCTCTCTAAATTTTGTCTCCTTTCTGAAAAGGGGTATGCTCTAAAAGGAAAGCAAATTCCTTCCTTTCAGAGTAGACCCCTTTTCAGAAAGATTTTTTGGTATACTCAAAAGCAAACAGGGCCCAAATTGTTCAAAGTATCATTGGCTTAATGAGCTCATTAATGACAAACTCGTTAACTGTTGTAGCTAAGGTATTTTCAAATACCTTGATAATTTTTGCTGAAAAAATGTGAGTAGCTTTTGCAAAAGCTACTCACATTTTTTCAGCATAAAATATCATCAAATACATTGAGATTTTTTGCTGAAAAAATGTGAGCAGCTTTTGCATTGCAAAAGCTACTCACATTTTTTCAGCAAAAAATATCAATGTATTTGCCATATTTCAAGACAGAAATTTAAATGTCATGTTAGCTAACAACTTTTTTAAGTTTTGAACATCTGTGCCCTAAGTCCAAAAGTTGTCTGTCTCATACAAAATGTCCCCTTAATTTATCTTTCACCGAACATGGTCACACAATATTTTTGCTTACCTTAGCATACCAATGAGTATCATGGTCCCCGATCTTTTCTGGTTTATGCCTGCTCACCGACACTAAAATTTGTGCTGTAGACATTAAACTGAGTGACCGAGGCTTGTGTTGGTCTGTCCGGGAGAAAGACAGCAAGGACACCTGGGATACCCGTGATCCTGCGGCAACTCGCAGGGCCCCTGATGATTCTATCTCTGTTACTGCAGCACCATTTAATACTGTTAGAGATTTCAATCGACCAATGATTCGAAGTCGCAGATTGTCTGGCTAAAGGTAAGAAATGGTAACCATTAGTATAATGACACTGAGCTACATGAAAGTATAAGAAATGCTATTGTTTAACATTGTTCTCTTTATAAAGTGGATCTTTATAGCACTATTTAGGATAAACATGTAACCCAGTGGTTTAAAGATGGATCCCAAACCTGCTGTATCCAAATCAATTGTTTTTTTTTTCTAATTTATCCTTCTTTTTTTTTTTTTTTTTTTTTTTGTACAGATACAACATGGTTATTTAACTTACAAGGCTTTTTTTTTAATCCCAGCAACAGCATTGTAAAGGTCACAGTTTATCATAATTTCTACTGAATTTAGCTTGCAGTCATCTAAAATATACTTAAGTTACATTTTATAACAAGAAATTCATCGAACTTCTGGTGTTGTTCAAGAAATGTATATGGCAAGCCGTTTTACTATTTATTAAGCAAAATAGATATCTTATATATTATATCAGATATCTTATATAGGATATAAGATATCTAATATAGGATATAAGATATCTGATATACTAATTCAGATATCTTATATCCTATATTAGATATCTTATATCCTATATAAGATATCTGATATAATATATGAGATATCTTATTTAATTCCGCATATAAGATATCTAATTTACCATATAAGATATCTTATTTGTTAAATAAGATATCTTATTTATTAATATAGATATCTAATATACTAAATAAGATATCTGATATACTAAATGAGATATCTTATTTGATTTAATAAATGAGATATCTTCTTTAGTAAATAAGATATCTTATATCCTATATGAGATATCTTATATAGCATATCAGATATCTTATATAGCATATTAGATATCCTATATGTCAATTCAGATATCTTATATAGCATATTAGATATCTTAATTGACATATAAGATATCTATTTTATATAAGATATCTAATATAATATATCAGATATCTGATATATTATATAAGATATCTGATATATTAAATCAGATATCTGATTTATAAAATAAATAGTAAAACCGCTTTCTGGCAAGCCATTTTACTATTTATTATACAGTATATCAGATATCTTATATAGGATATAAGATATCTAATATAGGATATAAGATATCTGAATTAGTATATCAGATATCTTATATCCTATATAAGATATCTTATATCCGATATAAGATATCTGATATACCATATTAGATATCTTATTTAATTCCACATATAAGATATCTTATTTACCATATAAGATATCTTATTTGTTAAATAAGATATCTAATATATTAATATAGATATCTGATATACTAAATAAGATATCTGATATACTAAATAAGATATCTTATTTAATTGAACAAATGAGATATCTTCTTTAGTAAATAAGATATCTTATATCCTATATAAGATATCTTATATAGCATATCAGATATCTTATATAGCATATAAGATATCTTATATGCCAATTAAGATATCTTGTATAGCATATCAGATATCTTATATAGCATATAAGATATCTAAATTGACATATAAGATATCTTATTTATATAAGATATCTAATATAATATATCAGATATCTTATATATTATATAAGATATCTGATATATTAAATCAGATATCTGATTTATAGAATAAATAGTAAAACGGCTTGCCATAAATGTAGCTAAATGCACAGACTATATACTGTTCAGCCATGCATGAAAAGTAGGTCAAGGTTAGTGATAGTCTATGGCAGTGGACAGGGTGCATCATGGGAAATGTGTGTATGAAGTTTAATTAGCCTTGATGCATTGGTGTTTGAGAAATTGAGCTAAATGCACACACTTTATATTGTTGATGCCGACAACAATGATTACAATTAATACCAACACCAACGACTCTGGAAAGTGATCCCTATGCAGCTCCTGCTTGCTAAAGCAATCATGACAAAAAGTTATCTACAGATCAGGGCTCGAGAAACTGAAGAATCCAAATCGGTCCAGCATATTTTCGCCCCAAAAACGGAAATTGCCGAACCGATTTTCGGTAATTTCCGTAACGGTCGTTTGTTTCCATTCGGTATTATTTTTCAGTTTCAAAATACAGGGTGCTAGTTCGTTATTAGCACAACGACTGACATACCAATATTGCTTCAACACTTGTTCAATTAATATTAACATCGGTATCTCGATTATAAACAGCAATTTTGCTCCCACCGTTCAGACACGCCATATTTCATCTACTTTCATTTTCCCAATATCCGGGTCACTCAGTTACTGAAGAGTACTAAAGGGAAACAATCGGCGATCAAAAGCTATATTCGCGTTGTGCTGCGTTGGCCACTACATTTATGAGCCAGCGCATAACAAAACCTACAGAAGGCATTAGCGCAAACTGATCAGACTCTTCGCTGGTCGCATCTACCTATGATATATAAAAAGAGTCATTGAGGATGGGTGCGCATCAGACAATTAAAACAAACTTTACCTTAACTGCCTTTAATGAAATCGTTGGATCTCGGATAATTGGCAATTAAAGATAGACCAATTAGCAACAGAATAAAACATACTTGAATGCGTGATTAAGCAGGTGTACACATCCAACTGTATTACCTGACACTTGCTTTTCACACTTCAATCATATTGCAAATTACCTTTACATATCAAAAACACCGATATGCTGTCGCCTTACGCTTCACTTGATTACATAATTTTTATAAGCGGATCAAATTTCGCTGCGATAAGATAATAGAACCGCCTGTGTGGACAAATCTGATTCACCTATTTCAATAATGAGCCGGTCCAATAACTGGCCCTCGAGGTATTTTATGAATACACGCTTGGATTATCTGTGGGAAAAGGTCAGTTTGTTTACACAATTTAGCGACTTGGCGAAAATTTTCGAACCGATTTTTTTCAAAATATCGTTAAAAACTGGACCGATTTTTGATCATCCTCTGTTAGTCAAAATCGGTTCAGAAATACGAAAATCGGTTCAGAACCGAAAAACCGACATTTTCTCGAGCCCTGCTACAGATGAACCTCAGTAGCTTGAATACCCATGGCTCGTTTACCAAGGCAAATTCAAATTAGCTTTTGAGTCTCTACGAAATTCTTCTGATAGCTCAAGAAACCAAATATTTAGGAATATTGTCTTATTTTATCATGAAATTTTATATTGTGTGTACTCATTAGCATTGCCTCATTGAGGCAATTCTAATGAGTACACTAAACATACCATTATTGTGTAGAAGACAAAAAGATTTCCCTAAATTATAGCTATTTGTTTCCTGATCTGGCACCATGATTAACTCTCAGTGGCTCGAACTACCCATATCCCGAACAAATTTCCATGGTCCCAAAAATGTTCGAGCCATTGAAGTTCGACTGTATAAGGAAAGAATTGCTGTTTAAAACAGTGACACAATCCCTTTCCATCTCCTGCAAAATCTCATTAATATTTCATTAAAAACAGAAATGAAGTCGGTCAGCAAACAAATTAACAAACTGACAGACTGGTCAAATACCAGCATGCCATTTTAAGCCTTAACTTTCACCACTCTCTGGACAGATTCTGCAGAGACCATACTGACATTTTTCTTATTTTTACCAGAAAAAAGGCTTTGACATTTCATGCAAATTGAGGGTATAAATAAAGCATATTTTTTTTTGTTACGGCTCAAAGGACGGACGGATGGACAATGTGAAAACAGTATACCCCATCACAATCAAAGTTTGCGGGGAGTATAATGAAGACAGTTAATAATCAGAACAGTACCTTTTGCCATGGGTTATGCCGTACATCCAGTGTGTTAAGGTTTGGTGTGTGTTTTCTCAGGATAGATAACTCCTCCCTAGTATTGTGTAACTTGTTCCAACTCATGTCCATCATTCGTAACTTGTGTAGACCCTGAAATAGTACCACAGCTTTGCAGAAGTGAAGCTTCTTATTAAGTGAAGAACTGAGACATTTGTAACATGAATGCACAAAATATGTTTTTATTAAGCGATAGGAAACCACCATTTTGGAAAAAAATATGTTATGTGAAGTTCTAAAATTATAAACTTCATACTCATGAATACAAACAGCATATTTACAGATAAGCAGCGTTATTCATATAAACGTTTCTCTTATTTCTCCATGGAAACCTATGTTTTGTACTCATTAGAAGCCTCTTGCCTCGACGATGCAGTTCAAATATGTACAACACACCATATTTGATCTAAAAACAGTACCATGCACTGAGGCTTTTTTTTTAAATTACTGGGAAAACTTGTGGTAAAATATGTATCCACTTATACTCAGGGTTCACTTAAAAATAGATCAGAGAAAGACTTATCTAATGATGCTTATGGGATGTTTTTTGAGTTTTTGCTTTTCTGATTTTCTTCATAAAAGCATATGTTGTGGGTACCCATTTGAATTGCATCAGCAAGTTGATGCAATTCATTTGGGTACCCACAACGTATGCCTTTATAAAGAAGACGACAGCAGTGCTTGACTGTGTGCTTATAGGGGTATGTATGGTACTCAGGTCGAATACGGTAGAGTTTTGTAGAGAAGAAAAAGAAATATCAGCAGAACTTGGTTGACCAAAGTTCCTTAGCTGGCACTATGCATATTTATCCTAAATATACAGACCAGGGCTCTGGAAATTTTGAAATCTGAATCGGTCCAGCCGATGACGATGACGTCATCAATGGGCCCATTTCCAAAAAAAAAAAAAAAAAAAAATTTATGTATAGATCACCTCTCACGAAAACTAATGACAATTTGCAGTCCTATAACTCCTTTTAAATAATACACCTCAACTCCGTTATATGACGGAAGTCCGGGTATAACGAGCATGATCAAAGCTGGCGTCATCAATCAATACAGTCAGGTATGTAAAAAGATAGAAAGAAAAAACAAAAACGGTTTTGTTTTATTTCCACCTCCGCAGGGTTTTCCTAAACTATTTATAAACAACTGATTCTCGTCTTGTATAAGCGCGAAGACGGCGGGAAACAGGAGAGACGGAACAAAACGACTTTCATGGACCTAATAAGGTCTAAGGAAAAAGGCCTGCGCCACAGCGGTTTTGCAGTTTTCAATGTTTCAAGATTTGATCAGACTGCTTAAATTTTAAGCACTGACCAATCTTGTCTAGCGCAAGTGGTGCATTACTTATTTTTACCATGAAATCTACCTTGAATTATACTCGCGTGTTACGGCAATCAACAAAAAAAAAAAAAAAAAAAAAAGAAGCAATCAATAATACCCAGATCAGACGCCATTGTATGCGACATTTGATCAGGACGTACACGGTTTGGGAATTCATTTATCGAATCTGGGACCAACAAACCCTGTTGATCAAAACAAAAAAGGAGGAAGAAAACGGGTGCATTCAAGCGGTGCATTCTTTTATCACTCTCAGTAAAGCGACCTATGATCTTTTTGGACACGCCGACTGCACCTGGATGTTTTGCAGTCTCAGTGTATTCACACGTGTCACACAAACGGATTAATTATCAGACTACCGTTATTGATGATTCGTGTTAATCGCTTGTTTACCGCACAAAGGTCAGTGAAGTGTTGATTTTTTGACAATGTTTGGATAATGACGTAATTAATTTGTGCTGCGGTAGGTTGCCGTTATTCAGCTGTCTCTCCAATATACATGTCAAATGACCGTTTAGAGCCTTTTAACTACCATAATATCACATTTAAAAGGTGCGCGGACGTTGTCAGTTTCGGAAGACTTGACCGTTTGTGATTTTTTAAACATCATTGACTCGTAAAAATTGGTTGGTTGGGGAAAAATGGGGTTCAAGGCACAAACCTGTTGGACCAATTTATTAGCGTTTTGGGGTGTTTGAAATCGGTCCAGAATTCTTAATTTCAGTCCAGACCGGCTATTTTTTCGGTTTTCCTGAGCCCTGATACAGACAGACACCTGAACAAACAGTACAGAAGTAGTTTGATCAGGGTCTCCACTATCTGCCATTCAGTCAGAATTTTTCAGGGTGACTACAGATACCCTACTTTAACTTTATATTTGATATATCCTAAAAAATCCATACAGTCCATGACTGCTTGGTGCTGTATCTAAGAAATGATTGCCTGAATGGCAAACAATGCAGATCCTGATATTTTGTGGCATCTGACCTGGAACTTCACAGTCTGTTATAGCAGAAATGTTCAAATACTTAACCTTTACCACTCTCTGGGCTAATTCAGCAGACAACAAATTGGAATTTGTTTTCTTATTTTCCCCAGAAAACAGGATTTGACATTTCATGCAAATTGTCTCCAATGGAGACAATTTGCATGAAATGTCAAATCCTGTTTTGTGGGAAAAATAAGAAAAATATTTCAATATGTCATCTGCTGAAAATTTTACTCAGATTGCTAAGTGTTAAGGTAAATATGGTATATAATGTCTGAATGTCTATGAGAGTTGCAGCAGTGAGTAGAATACTTGGACATTCTGTCCAGAAATGCACAGATGATTTTCTTCAATACAAGACTTCATGTGATATAAAGCATGGAATACAATAATTTTCATTATGCAAAACTGTAAAAATCTAAGCCAACACAGTATCACTGCTCTCTGGTCAGGGTATTCATATAGACCACTGTGTCAAGATTAAGCACCTTTTTCAACTCCAGAGTATTGATAGTTTTCTTATTTTTGTTGATATTTTCTGACAAAAAATAAATGCCAGTACCATTGACAGTTGCTCAGTTTGCACAATTGCTCCATTTCCACAGTTGCTACCATTTTTTCCACAAAAGGTATCAAGTGTATTTATACATTTCCCCATCCCCCACCCCACCATCCCCCGCCCCCACCCACCCCAGGAGTTGCAAATTCGATAAACAAGTCAATGCCATGGCATGAGTTGGAATATAAAATGTGCACGTCTTGGGAGAAATATACCCGTAGAAATATAATTTTCTTCAAGGAATTATTAATTCTGTTCCTGAAGAAACTACTCAAAATAGCTTCAGAGATGTAATCTAAAACTTTTACCTTCATTCCCTCTAGGCTTGCAATTTTGTTAAAACTGGCATCTAACTGTTCCAAACCCTGAAAAGACCAAAAATAGAATACATATTGTGCAAAAATTTATTACAAAAATAATTTCAAAATTAATAGAAGTAAAAGATGCACATGCAGAACAATACCATATTAAAGACATAAAACCAAACAAAGTAGGTTCAGTGATCTAAAACTCATATCAACAGAAAAATACCGAATAAGAGAAATTCAATGCTAATATCAGCCATATTTATAATATCAACAAAAACCAAAGTGCTTCAAAACTGACCTCTCACAATTTAAAGATTCCTTTCAGAAAAACAATAACTAACAACAACAACAATCAAAGTCTGAAACTGCAAACTGTAAATGATAATAAATAAAAACATAAAAAAAACATGATACCCCAACACTGAGACCTATATAAAACTATCTCCACCTGCTGTTGTGTCTAAAAACTGCTGGGTGAATGGCAAACAGTGTTTAAGCAGATGCTGCAATCTGCAGTGTTTGATCTGGCTCTACACCATTCATGATTTGCTCATGCCTGACTGTCCAAATACAGTCAATTCTCGTTATCTCGACTTCACTTATCTCGAATAACAACTTATCTCGAATTGAAAATCTGGTCCCTGTTTTAATATGGAAATCTAACAACAGGTAACAAAATATTGTGGAAAAGAGGAGAAATTGCTCCTTAGGAGCAATTTCTCCTCTTTTCCACAATATTTTCAATATGCATCTAACTTCAGGAGTCAACTTATATATTCATTTGTGAAATGTGGTTTTTCAATTTATTTTTTTCCTCAATTCTGCAAATCTGATATGTCGAGGTCCAGATATCTTGAAGTATTTCAGAGAGTCCCTTGGACTTCAAGATAATGAGAGTTGACTGTATTTAGTGTAAATCTCGTATGAACAGCAAATGCTCAGATCAGGGCCTTCCTATTTTACCAGCAAATTCAACAGCGCCAAAGCTTTGTAATGGCCAAGAGCAAAGAACCTGAGCTGGCATGTGATACACAAGCTGGTCTGGGCTTTCCATTTTTGCATGTGCATTAACATGTCCTTTTCATTTGATGCAGCTAAGGGCAAATATTGAAAGCTCCTAAACAGCTAATTGTTTTGTGTTTCTATCTACTTGACCTCCAAAGAATTATCATAAAGATATAACACCAAAAAAAGTTTTTTGATAAAAATTTAATCTCAAGGTTGCTGACTTTAACAAAATAGGGTTTGACATTTCATGAAAAACTGTCTCCTGAGGAGACAATTTTCATGAAATGTCCAGCCTTCAGAAAATAAGTTTGACATTTCATGAAAATTGTTTCCCAGTTTTCATGAAATGTCAAACCTTATTTTAGAGAAAAATAAGAAATGTTGTGGGGTTTTTTATACGAGAAGACTTCCTGAACATTTTAGGTGAATGGATACACCCGGTATTTTGCCACAAATTTCAGAAGACATAACTCCTTCAGACAGAAATTTGCTTCACTGGTGTATTAATAATTTCAAAATTAGAGATTACTCTTAACAGGGAAGTATTTACTCTCAATTGTTTTTTTTGTTTTGTTTTGTTTTGCCTTTAAGAGAAGCCCAGAAAAGAAATTCCATATCACAGTTATTTCCCCTGAAGGTGTGTACCCTTCAACAAAATGAACTGGGCAAGGACTAAAGTCTTACCATATGAGTTAAATCATCTAGCCTTGTCAACTCATTAAAACTGACCACCAGTCTTTTTAACATTCTCAATGGCTGAAGGGGCTTTAATTTACTAAGTCCATTGCCATGGAGATTTAACACTGTTATATGTTCTAACTCTTCTTGAGCTGTGATCTTCAGTAACAATTCATCTGTCAGTGCTATCAACCTGCAATTAAAATATAGATGGACTGCTCAAAAGGATCCTAAATATACATTTTGTAAATAATCTGTAATTGAAGATGAGTTCCACTTTCTTTTAGTTTGTCCAGCTGCCAACATAAGAACATTATTATCATTACTTTCAGCTGAAAATAAATGCCTTATCTGGATCTTTGAATTAAGGGCAAACAATATGGGGAGAAACGTAAAAAAGAGCCATTTATGCAAGTGTAGGCAACAAAGAAACAGATCAACTGTACCATCTGATCAGGGCCTTTGTAGCCAGTTTACAGCATGAATGGATACTCAACAAACAGAATGCACTAATCATGCTTCATGCTAGCATAGGCTAATCAGGGCCCAGTTGTTCAAAGCGTCATTAGCTTAATGAGCTTGTTAAGGGTCATTTCGTTAACTGTTTTAGTGGATTCAATATACAATATTCTGATATTTTTTGCTGAAAAAATGTGAGTAGCTTTTGCACTGCAAAAGCTATGCTGCAAAAGCTACTCACATTTTTTCAGCAAAAAATTTCAGCATATTTGCGTATCACTCGATGTAAATTTTAACGAATCGTCAATTAACGACATCGTTAGTTTTGAACAACTGGGCCCTGGAATTTTGTTGTCTCTTCTCACACTGCACTAGAGATAAACAGATGCATGTTGCAAATAATAACCAACAAACTATTCAGAGAGGACTTTAACTGGAAACAAAAAGATTTTTTTTTTTTTTGATTTGGGTTTAACGGCCCTTTCAAGAATATTTCACTTATATCGAGCCGATCGTTCATCGAAGGTGGGCGAAAACCGGAGTACCCGGAGAAAAACCACCTGACCATCCGTAAGCAGAACTTAGCTTTCCCACATATGGCCCGAGCTAGGCTCGAACCACAGCGGTGAGAAGCCTAATGGATTAAGAGTCAACTCTCTTATCCACTAGGCTACGGGGGCCCGCCAAGGAAACAAAAAGATATAGAACTTAATTTCAATTTTTGATTTGATTATTCACAGATACATGTACAATGGTAGTCATATTATCAAAGTGAATATTGAAACAAGTGTATACTTTTATAGTTTGTTTGTGTTGAGGTTTTACGGCCCAGTCAACCCCAAGGGATGTTGAGCATGGTCAGTTTACCTAACCACACGTTTACTGGGCAGGCTTAGTCCTCTATGCGGTTAACCAGTATTGTACACATTCTTTCACCAGAAACTGACAACTGCCATTTTTGAATCAGCGGAAGGGAGAGAATGACCGTAGAAAATATTTCATGATCAATCTCCACGAAAGAATGTTGCTGACCTCGGCGGGGGTCAAACCCTTGACCTCCTAGTCTCCAGTCAAACCCGCATCCAACTGAGCCATCGAGGCCAGCACTTTCCTAGTAATGCATCAAAGGAGCTACATAAGGAGGCTGGTTATACTTGGTAGAATTTCTGCCATTTTTTATATAGATGACAACTTGACTTCCTGTTTGCATTCTCGCGCACTAAGCCCATTCTGAAAAGATATCTATTCTAAAATAAAGAACTTGCTCTTAAGGAGCAAATTCTTCTTTTTAAAGTGGAAACTAATTCTGAAGACAGGCAAAACAACTTTGACAGAGTTGTCTCTCCTGAAAGTGTATCCAGTCCCCTTTAATACTGAAACTTAACCCATTTATGCCTAATTGACTCTTCTACCTTCACTCTTAGAACCAGTCCAGCTGGTTAGTCTTTATTATACCATGTTTTATAGAAATTCCTGTATTTAATGAAAACAGTGTAGACCCTGATCAGACGCCACATTCTGCAGCATCTGATCTGGTTCTACACTGTTTGCTAATGTCCCTTTTATGGGACGCTAGGCTTAAATGGGTTAAAGGGAAAGACCTACCAAATGCAATACAGTCAAACTTCACTGACTCGAACATCTTTGGGGCCATGGGAATTTGTTCGAGACACGAGTAGTTGGAGCCAGTGAGGCTTAATCAAGGCAACAGGTCAGGAAATCAGATGCGGTAATTTAGGGACCTTTTCAATCTTCTAGACAATAACGATATGTTGAGTGTAGTCATTAGAATTGCCTCATCAAGGCAATTCTAATGAGTACACACAACATACAATTTTATGATAAAATAAGAAAATTTCTTTAAATATTTGTTTTCTTGAGCTATCGGAAGAATTTCCCAGTGACTCAAAAACGAGTTCGAATTAGCCATGGTAAATGAGCCATCGGTGTTCGAGCCATTGAGTTTCGACTGTATATGCTTTAAAATATTTAGGTCCAGAATACAAGCATCTTGGTCTAGATTTGACTAAAATTGGTCAAGAAATAAGAATGTACACTATAGTCAAAAGAATTTATAACTGTAAGCATGGGCAATGCCAGTTTAAATATGTTTTTGGATATTTAATATATATCAGATACACATAAAAGCTGCCTGTTGACAGGAACATTCTGCTTATGTTAGCTAGTTAATAGCATATTTGCTAATGAACAAAATTACAGGTTTTGCTTGTTCATGTTGGAGTTTTACAGCCCAGTCAACCCATTAGAGTCATTTTGAGAGTGGTCAATTTACCTAACCACACTTTTTCCTGGGCAGGCTTAGTCCTCAAAGCAATTAACCTGTACTTGTGCACATTCTTTCGCCAGAAACTGACAACTGCCCTTCTTGAATCAGCAGGAAAAGAGATAATGACCTTAGAAAATATTTCATGATCAATCTTCACAAAAGAATGTTGCCAGACCTGACAGGGACTAAATCCATGACCTCCTGATCACAAGACAAATGCTCCTTCAACTGGGTCATCGAGGATGGCTCAAAATTACATGTGTATGGAAATAAACGGTAGTTTCAAATGTAATTTGTTTAATTTCTGCATATTTAATAAGGTGTTTATGAGGTCACTTGCTCACAAAAATTAGTATTTTCTAGATCTTCAAAGCCCAATAACTTTCTTATTTCCCCACCAACTTTCATAAAATTATCACCAAACTGCTCGGCTCAATAGGCTCTTTATTTTCTGTTACATTTACTATTTGATGTTTGCTTTTATTTTACTAAGTATTAAAATACCTGGGTCTGGGTTTAGGCTGTGGTTCCATATTTAAAACATCACTATCCACCATTTTGTCTTCCTCTTGATATGGGGGTGAGGGGTAACGACTGTCTTTGTTATCTAATAACACTTCATTAAACTGGGCAAATGGAGATTTGGGCCGAATCTGAAACATATATAACAATTTACTGTGTTAACACTATTCTGAATTTTCCATTCTAGGGACATAATTTCTGAGAAATATCAGAAAGGAGTGCATTTTTCCTACAATATCCGTCTATTTCCATATGAGAGCCACTTAAAATAATTGGATACACACCAAAAAAGAGAGGTCTAAACTGAGAGTTTTTGCCTTCCTTTTCAAAGGGAGACATCTCCGGCAGAAAAAAAGTTAGCTTTTTCAGTTTTTGTTTCAAAAAAACAAGCAAATTCCATGGGGAATTTATGTCCCCCGCCTTATTTTTATTTGAGGTGTTAAAAATGGGTAAGTTAACCAGAGGACCATTGGTCCTGTATCACTTACCTAAGTATTGAAGCAGGAAACCAGTGATAAAAAATAATTTCAGGATTCTGAATAAACCACATGCATATCTTCAGACCATCCTTAAAGCACCTGTAAAGTTTCAAAAGGATCGGCTTAAAACTGTGGTAGGAGTTATGGGGATAAGATACCCACTCCCTATATACTTCTGTAGTATTAGAACTCAAAAAATGTCTAAGTTAAAAATGCGGAAAAAGTTATAAAAAATTACTTCAGGATTCTGAAAAAACCACATGCATATCTTTAGGCCATCCTATAAGCGCATGTAAAGTTTCAAAAGGATCAGCCAAAAGCTGTGGGAGGAGTTAAGGGGACAAGGTACCTACTCCCTATAGACTTCTGTAATATTAGATCTCAAAAAATGTCTAAGTTAAAAATGCAAAAAAAAGTAATAAAAATTATTTCAGGATTCTGAAAAATCCACATGCATATCTTCAGGCCATCCTTAAAGCCCATGTAAAGTTTCAAAAGGATCGGCCAAAAACTGTGGGAGGAGTTAAAGGGGACAAGGTACCTACTCCCTATAGAGTTCTGTAATATTAGAACTCAAAAAATGTCTAAGTTCAAAATGTGTAAAGTGATAAAAAATAATTTCAGGATTCTGAAAAAACCACATGCATATCTTCAGACCATCCTTAAAGCCCATGTAAAGTTTCAAAAGGATCGGCTTAAAACTGTGATAGGTACCTATTACCTATACGCTTCTGTAGTATTAGAACTCAAAAAATGTCTAAGTTGAAAATGTGGAAAAAGAAATAAAAAATTATTTCAGGATTCTAAAAAATACACATGCATATCTTCAGGTCATCCTAAAAGCCCATGTAAAGTTTCAAAAGGATCGGCCAAAAACTGTGGGAGGAGTTAAGGGGACAAGGTACCTACTCCCTATACACTTCTGTAATATTAGAACTCAAAAAATGTCTAAGTTAAAAATGCAAAAAAAGTAATAAAAAATTATTTCAGGATTCTAAAAAAATCCACATGCATATCTTCAGGCCATCCTAAAAGCCCATGTAAAGTTTCAAAAGGATCGGCCAAAAACTGTGGGAGGAGTTAAGGGGACAAGGTACCTACTCCCTATAGACTTCTGTAATATTAGAACTCAAAAAATGTCTAAGTTCAAAATGTGTAAAAAGTGATAAAAAAAAATTTCAGGATTCTGTAAAAACCACTATCTTCAGACCGTCCTTAAAGCACCTGTAAAGTTTCAAAAGGATCGGACAAAAACTGTGGGAGGAGTTAAGGGGACAAGATACCTACTAAAAATTCCGAACCACGCGTCACACACCATGGAAAGCCAAAAACAGTGTCCCTCTGCTTTTCTTCGAAAAGATGGGGGACAAAAAAATCTTATCGAGTTATACTCCAGTGCTATCTGAATATCATATTTACCCTAAATATTTAAACAATATCATATCTGTCTTTAAATTTGAACAACTCTATTTTACTACCACTTAATATGTCTAAAAACTGCTGGATGAGTGGCAAACAGTGTAGACCTTGATCAGATGCTGTGGCATATGATCTGGGTCTGCACTGTTTGCTCAAGCCTGTCTGTCCAAATACTTAGAATAACTAGGACAAACTGACAGGGATGGAGACTTTAACCCTTGTCCTGCTGAGCCCTGATATACCCTGCCTGCAGTGTTGATCCAGATCAGTTGGCTTCTTCAGAAGCCAACTGATCTGGAAGTGCACTGTTTGCCATCAAGTACCTGAATTTATATCAATAATTTGGACAAGCAATCTGATTGGCTGAAAATTAGAAGTAGGTGTGGCATCTTAATTTATTCAGCAGGACAAGGGTTAAGCATACCTTTGTAATGTACTCATACTCTATGATATATTCTGGTAACACCAGTTCATGGTCAAATAAGTACCATTCACACTGTCTAGAACTACACTCACAGGTGAAGCTTTCACTCAGAGCATCTGCAATGAAAAAAAAACAAAAACAATTAGCTTCTTCAGAAAATGGTATTTATGTCATCTGTGAACAGAGAATACAAAACATTATTAATACAACAAGGCAGTCTGAAGGACAGCTATATCCCCCGCCGCAGAATGACAATGGAGCGGTCTCAAAATTCAAGGTTCAAACTGGTGGCCTTCAATTGTGACCTTCACCTTCAGTCTGCATTGTTGAGTTATGGGTTCTGCACATCATCTCACTAAGGAGAACATTTGACCCAAATTTAATAAATATCTTTCAAAGGGTTCAGGAGATATGGAGTGAACATGAAATTCAAGGCTTTAACTGTGACCTTGACCCTGAGTCGGCATGCTTGAGTTATGGGTTCTGCACATTGCCTCACTAAAGCAAACATTTGACCAAAGTTTCATTAAAATCTTTCAAAGGATTCAGGAGAGAAGAAGCCAACTAATCTGGATCTGCACTGTTTGTCATTAAATATGTCAATTTCTATCAAACACCCAGATCAAGTAATCTGATTGGCTCGAAATTAGAAGTGGGTGTGGCATCTTAATTTATTCAGCAAGGCAAGGGTTAATAGGTTACATAAGCCAACTTACTTTTATCAGCACCTAAACACATTTTCCTAGGTCTGTACACTGCATCAAGTTTAGAATATGCTGACCTCTGGATCCTACAAAAAAAAAATGACAAATTGATACAAATTTGTTACACATTCCACAAGATCCATAAAAAATAATTATCAAAATGAATAATAATAATTCCATAATTCACTGTCAACTTCAGCTGGGTCCCAGTGGCCCTAAGTTATATAAAGTGTGACTTTAAAATCATTTGAATCTTAGTGCCCAGGGCCCAGTTGTTCAAAGCTAACGATGTCGTTAGTTAACGATTCATTAAAATTTACATCGAGTGATACGCAAATATGCTGAAATTTTTTGCTGAAAAAATGTGAGTAGCTTTTGCAGTGGAAAAGCTACTCACATTTTTTCAGCAAAAAATATCAGAATATTGTATATTGAGTCCACTAAAACAGTTAACGAAATGACCCTTAACGAGCTCGTTAAGCTAACGATGCTTTGAACAACTGGGCCCAGGTGATTTGTATTTAAACCTTTCAGCCATGTAGATCAAGGAAAATTCATTTGCAAACAATGTAGATCCATATGAGATGGCTCATCAGGACCGTTACACTTAGATTGTTGGGAAAAATTTCAACAGGCAACATTTTGAAATATTTTTCTTATTTTTCCCTGAAAATAAGTTTTGGCATTTTAAGAAGCATTGTCTCCCTAGAAGACAATTTGCATGAAATGTCAAAGCCTGTTTTCTGGGAAAAAAAGAAAAATATCATCAATATGCCATCTGCTAAATTAGCCGACAGAGTGGTAAAGGTTAAGAGACAATGTGCATGAAATGTCAAAGCCTGTTTTCTGGGCAATAATAAGAAAACTATCACTGATTTGTCATCTGCTAAATTAGCCCACAGAGTGGTAAAGGTTAAGGTGCCAGTAAGATCAGATTTCCTTACAACTACTAGCTACTTACATTTTCTCATCTAACGCCTTTGCATTTTTTCCTAAGTAAACCTTAGAGATTATCAACTGACCTGAAAATAGAAGAATTTTCTAATAAAGACCAGAAGCTAGAAAAGGTAATAAGAACCAGCGCACAACAAAACCAACAAAATGGCATGTATGCCCAGACAAGACTCAGATCAGCCTAGGCATCTGCCCAGTCTGATCAAAGTCTTCCCTGTGCACTCAATGGGTAGCTAAGGACCAAAGCTTTCTTCATGCTGACAGCGAAGACTCTGATCAGACTGAGTGGATGCCCAGGCTGATCTGAGTCTTCGCTGGGCCCACATTGCATTTTGTTAGTTTCGCTGTGCGCTGGCTCATATATCAGCCGTATTTAATTTTAAGACTGTTTCAGATATAAGGTATACAGGTAGTTCACTATAAGACTGTTTCAGATATAAGGTATACAGGTAGTTCACTATAAGACTGTTTCAGATATAAGGTATACAGGTAGTTCACTATAAGACTGTTTCAGATATAAGGTATACAGGTAGTTCACTATAAGACTGTTTCAGATATAAGGTATACAGGTAGTTCACTATAAGACTGTTTCAGATATAAGGTTCACAGGTAGTTCACAATAAGTGTTTCAGATATAAGTTTTACAGGTAGTTCACTACAAGACTGTTTCAACACATGAGATGATGGCCCTTATCACAAAGGCTCAGATTGCAGTCTAATCAGGGTCTTTGTTGTCCACTTGCAGAATCACTGAAATACAGTCGACTCTCGTTATCTCGAATTCCAAGGGACTCACTGAAATACTTCGCGATATCCGTACTTCGACATATCAGAGTTGAGTGAGGAAAACAATAAATTGAACAATCACATTTAACAAATGAATGTGTAATTTGACTCCTGAAGTTAGAAATATATATATAAAATAATGTGGAAAAGAGGAGAAATTGCTCCTTAGGAGCAATTTCTTCTCTTTTCTACATTATTTTGTTACCTGTTGTCATAGTTTCATATTAAAACAGGGACCAGATTTTTACTTCGAGATAAGCCGTAATTCGAAATAAGCGAGTTCGAGATAACGAGGTTCGACTGTATATTGATGAACAGAGAATATGGCATGCACAGGATGATCACTATCTTTACTAAGTACAGACCTCGAAGTACTTTTTCTCATGTTGTGTCCCATTTATGAACAGTGAATATCCAGATCAGTTTGGTAGGATGTTTTCTTCTTGCTTGCTTTTCACATTGTTCAAGTACTGTGTCAGACTGTGGGAATGTGCTGGCTGATCTAAGACGATGCTGGCTGCATACATCATAGGGTCATGTGGTATTATGTAAATCAGCCAAAATCTAGTACATGTGATATAAATAACAAAAGTCCAGATTTGCCTGCACAACTGTATGGTGTGGTCAGGACCACTGCTCTTCAGTGTTTATATTAATCTTGGATATGCAAACACTCCCCTTTCAAAGTGTATACATTCCTATTAAACACAGGTTATTCTAGGCAGCTGCTGTTTATGTACAGGCATTAAGGGTTAGTTCAATAAAACCTGCAAGATACTATAACTTTAAAAAGCTCTTAATATCAGGGCCCAGTTGTTCAAAGCTAACAATGTCATTAGTTAACGTATCGTTAAAACTTTGATCATTAAATATGACATATACACTAATATTTTTGCTGAAAAAAATGTCAGTAGCTTTTGCATTTGCAAAAGCTACTCACATTTTTTCAGCAAAAAACCAGTGAATTAGATATTGTACTTACTAGAATAGTTAATACTTTTACCACTAAAAAGCTCGTTAAGCTAACGATGCTTTGAACAAATGCGCCCAGAGATAAACAGTCAAACACTTTTTTTATTTCGTCATGAAAAGATTTTTTGTGGATATGTACCTCCGAAAGTACTGATATTTTTTCTAGTTCTCCACGAAAATATGTGGTGGTACTCAGTAGAAGTGCCTTGTCAAGGCACTTGTATTGCATACACACAACATGTGTTTTTGTGGTGAAATAAGAAAAATATTAACCACATACCAACTCTTCTCTAAAGCTATAGTGCATATATCAGAACTGTCTCAAAGAGGTAATTCTAATGAGTACCCACAACATACCCTTTTTTGAGAAATAAGAAAAACAGCAATACATTTTGACTGGGAAAGAGATACAAAGCAAACTGCAGGCAAACATAAAGTTACTTACCATATTTAAATGGACAGTATTCGGTGACATCTTTGGTGTTGTTCTGTTTAATAAGATGGTTCATTCTGTGTCTGTCAGCTAGGCTTAAACTGTTACTGAGAGGTACAGCACCATCACGACCTAATTTCTGGAAACAGAAAATAACAAGAAAGGCTAATAAGCAGTGCTAATTAAATACCCCCCAAAATGACCATAACTGAATGGATTGAGGGGCAGACAGACAAATAGAAATACGGATGAACAAAGTGAGAACAGTATAACCAAACCCACCCACCCACCCCAACACACACACACACACACACACACACACACACACACACACACACACACACACACACACACACACAAACACAAACACACACACACACACACACACACACACACACACACAAACACAGTTTGCGGAGGGTATAATTAGCATATATACATATTAAATTAGTATCATTCTATTGAGTTATTATCTAAATACTCTTGTAAAGAAATTTCACATTTATAATTCATTGTAGTCACCTAAAACACACAATTGTTAATTAGTATCTATAAAAACGATTCATTGGGGCACTATGTTATATCTGGGTTTTAAATTAAGACTGAATCTAATCCACATACACTGGAACCTCTTAATACTCACCGTGAGACTGTTTCAGATATAAGGTATACAGGTAGTTCACTATAAGACTGTTTCAGATATAAGATTAACAGGTAGATCACTATAAGACTGTTTCAGATATAAGGTTAACAGGTAGTTCACTATAAGACTGTTTCAGATATAAGATTAACAGGTAGATCACTATAAGACTGTTTCAGATATAAGGTTAACAGGTAGTTCACTATAAGACTGTTTCAGATATAAGGTTAACAGGTAGTTCACTATAAGACTGTTCCAGATATAAGATATACAGGTAGTTCACTATAAGACATTTCAGATATAAGGTATACAAGTAGTTCACTAAAAGACTGTTTCAGATATAAGGTATACAGGTAGTTCACTATAAGACTGTTTCAGTTATAAGATTAACAGGTAGATCACTATAAGACTGTTTCAGATATAAGGTTAACAGGTAGTTCACTATAAGACTGTTTCAGATATAAGGTTAACAGGTAGTTCACTATAAGACTGTTCCAGATATAAGATATACAGGTAGTTCACTATAAGACATTTCAGATATAAGGTATACAAGTCGTTCACTAAAAGACTGTTTCAGATAAAAGGTTTACAGATAGTTCACTATAAGTCTGTTTCAGATATAAGATATACAGATAGTTCACTATAAGACTGTTTCAGATATAAGGTTTACAGACAGTTCACTATAAGTCTGTTTCAGATATAAGATATACAGGTAGATCACTATAAGACTGTTTCAGATATAAGGTATACAGGTAGTTCACTACAAGACTGTTTCAGATATAAGGTTAACAGGTAGTTCACAATAAGACTGTTCCAGATATAAGGTATACAGGTAGTTCACTATGAGACATTTCAGATATAAGGTATACAAGTAGTTCACTAAAAGACTGTTTCAGATATAAGGTTTACAGAGAGTTCACTAAAAGTATGTTTCAGATATAAGGTTTACAGGTAGTTCACTATAAGACTGTTTCAGATATAAGGTTAGCAGGTAGTTCACTATAAGACTGTTTCAGATATATAGTTTACAGATAATTAACTGTAAGTCTGTTTCAGATATAAGGTTTGCAGGTAGTTCACTACAAGACTGTTTCAGATATAAGGTTTACAGGTAGTTCACTATAAGACTGTTTCAGATATAAGGTTTACAGGTAGTTCACTACAAGACTGTGTCAGATATAAGGTATACAGGTAGTTCACTATAAGACTGTATAAGACATAAGGTTTACAGATAGTTCATTATAAGACTGTTTCAGATATAAGGTCTGCAGGTAGTTCACTATAAGACTGTTTCAGATATAAGGTTACAGGTTTACAGGTAGTTCACTATAAGACTGTTTCAGATATAAGGTTCACAGGTAGTTCACTACAAGACTGTTTCAGATATAAGGTTTACAGGTAGTTCACTATAAGACTGTTTCAGATATAAGGTTCACAGGTAGTTCACTACAAGACTGTTTCAGATATAAGGTTTACAGGTAGTTCACTATAAGACTGTATCAGACATAAGGTTTACAGATAGTTCATTATAAGACTGTTTCAGATATATGGTCTACAGGTAGTTCACTATAAGACTGTTTCAGATATAAGGTTTACAGGTGGACTCAGAAAGTGTTGTATCCATACAAAATGTATCGATTTTTATAGGAAAATAATGTAAATGGTCATAAAATGTATAGATTATTTAGAAAAATGACCATAAATGGTCATTTTTCTACATAATGTATACATTTTTGCTTGGATACAACATGATTTAGCTAACATGGTTTTTGCTTTGGATCCCAGTAATACGGCAGATGTCCTTAAACTTTGAACACTCAAATTCCCAACAAAATGGTATGTGCAGAACAGTGCCAACCCAAATCAGACTGCTTCAGAAGGAGCAGTCCGATCAGGGTCTACACTGTTTGCCATTTCATTAAGTATTTTAAGAAACAACTTTGTAAAAAGCAAAATTTAGGCCAAAAAAAGTATGGAATAAAATGTTCGAAATTTTAGGACATTTACTGTAGTATTATAAAGAGGTTCTGCTGTATTTTATAACAATGTAAAGACAGAAAAAACATATATAACACATATATACTGCACATGGGAATAAAGAATGAAAGGAAAAATACCTTGTATGTTTCTGAATCCATAAATCCTTCTTCCAGGATTCTTTCTGGTTCATTCTGTCCCCCTGGTATCTGAGGGTCCCACATCCAAAACAAATACTCTAACAATTTCTTGTAGGCAACATTCCTGAAATCCAATGTAATATATTAATTTAGCCCTTATAGTGCTTAATAGCAGAATTGTAGCAGGAACATCCTAAAAATTCTTTATTATTTTTCAGAGAAAATAATACTTGACATTCATGTAAATAATCTGCTACCAGACTAAATCATGAAAGAACAGGATTTATTTATTTATTTATTTATTTATTTATTTATCTATTTATTTATCTATTTCTGTTTCTGGTTGGTTTTTCACTTAAACATGCTAAAATCTTAAATCTTTCCAAGAATTTAGCATGTTTATAATTGGAAGAATGTATACACATTTTTATGGCAGTAAACCTTTACCTGCTTGTAGCATAATATTCTCCCTCAGCATCATCAACTATTGACAACAACTTCTCATCAAACCGTGAGCGTAATATTCTGTTATGTACTCTAATAATTCTACGAACTTTGATGCCCACAATGCCATGTTCTCTGTAGTCTGCTGCACAGAACCGTGACAACACTAAATCATGACAGGATGTGAACCTACAGAATACAAAAAAGATGAAGGATGACAACTGAGTGTGACAGAACAGATACTGGAACAAGTCTCTAATGGCATATTTATCTGTACTTTCAAACAGTGTATAGGTTTTAAGAACAGACTCCAAATTAAGTCAAATTATTAATAATAGTATGCCATATTTTTTATTTGACAAATATTTGACAAAACATACCTGAGACAGAGACTGGGGAGCAACTCTTCCAAAACTGTTCTGTCCCCTTTCTGAAAAAGGGTCTTCTCCAAAAGGAATGAATTTCCCAGAGGGCACTAGTTCATTTCTTTAGAGTAGACCCTTTTTCAAAAAGTTGAAAACAGGTATACTCTGGAATCAATTATGTTCCTTTTACAGCAAACCTGTTTTCCAGAGAAGCAAACAAAAAGTCACAAAAAATGTTTCCCTTGCAAAAAAAATGGGGAATATCTACCAGCATCCAGTCCACTTTAAGATAGCATATTCCTCAATATTCAACTGATCTGAATCTGCACTATTTGTCATTAAGTATGTGAATTTGTGTCCACAACCTGGATCACGTTATCTGATTGACTGAAAATTAGAAGTGGGTGTGGCATCTTAATTTATTCAGGAAGAAAAGGGTTAAGTATAGTCAAATGGACTCGCTCAGATTTTAGGAAGAACACAGTAAGGAATAAAGATGTCTAGTTATTTAATTATTTTGGGTAATTAGAGCATTGAGAGATGCTGTTATCAGCTACAATAAATACAATTTATATTACTCTTAAAGTGCCATTCACAACTGCAGCAGACAACATTTTGCTGTTTTTTTGTCTGTTTGTTTTTTGGGGGTTTTTTTAGGGGTTTTTTTTTTTTTTTTGTTTGTTTGTTTTTTTCAAAGAAAAAAAAAGGCTTGTCATTTCACGTGATTTATATGAAATGCTAAACGTTTTTTTTTTCTCCGAAAATAATAAATAAAGAATAAAAATGTTGTCTGCTTAATTCTGCTTAATGCTTTTAACCCTTTCACTGCCATAGGTGACTTAAGTCGACAGCTTGGCTGACTGCCATAGGCGACTTTTGTCGACAAAAGTTAGTACTTGTTTTAAGTTTTAGATTTTCACGGAACACCGGAAACATACTCTATGCTTTGTGTTTACACAATGCTGTGTTGTGAAAAACAAAAGTAGACATGAAAAAGCTATTTTTTGAGTTTGTAAAGCAAAGTTTTGGATTACGGGAGTTCAAAATGGCAACAAGACTTAGAAAGAGGACTAAAACTAGGAAGAAGGTGAATAAAATATTATTTAATGTGGAAAAAACGAAGGAAAACAGGTACCAACAACCTTAGAAGGAAGGTGTAGATTATCAACTTAGTGTGCCCTTAGAATATTCTAGGCCAAGTTAGGGGCACAAAGGCCAGGTAACGTGACAAGAAAGGCTTCGGTTCAGGTGAGCATTGTTCTTGGCTTTGTTCTATGGGGCATGTCAAAACCTTTAGGCATATACTTGTGTAAACTGGTTTAAACTGGTTTAAATTACTATAAATGAACACACAAAAGGTTTCTTGATTGTTTTTCTTTTTTATTACTGCATAATGTTATCCTGCTTCTTTTTTTTTATTCCTTGCTATGAAATGCACCGTTAACATGGTCTTTTTCATTCCAAAGAGGCCGCCTCTGAAAAGTGTTGATTTCCTGTATGCACTGGCTGTATTCACTTGATGATTTCATGTGTCAAGCTGTAGAATATTGTGCATATAATAACCAGGGCCCAGTTGTTCAAAACTAACGATGTCGTTAGTTAACGATTCATTAAAATTTACATCGAGTGCTACGCAAATATGCAGAAATTTTTTGCTGAAAAAATGTGCACTGCAAAAGCTACTCACATTTTTTCAGCAAAAAATATCAGTAAATTGTGTATTGAATCTGCTAAAACAGTCAACGAAATGACCCTTAACGAGCTCGTTAAGCTAACAACGCTTTGAACAACTGGGCCCAGAATTGATTCTGTCACGATGTTGCAGTTCTTATGGGACCTGCAGACAATTATTACAAGAATAATAGATGAAAAAGTCGTAAATGGTATTTTGCAGGGTTGATGGGCTGTAAAAATCCAAAAAGTTTCATTATGAAATTTTCAACTTGTTCACAAATAAAAAATAAAGCCATAGTCAAAATTTAAACATGATATCTTTATTTGTTCCCAAGATATAAAGATTTTACTAGTAGTACTCTGCTCTAAGAGAGTTATTAAAAAATATTTGGCATGGAGGAGTACTTTTCATTATATATTTGACTTAATAGTGGGTGGGTTTACAACAGACTTTATACAAAAAGGTAACTTCATATCACAGTGAACCCTCATTACAACGACCGCATTTGTTCCCAAAGACATTGCCATTAAAATGAATTTGCTGTTGTAAAGAATCCTTAATGAACAGAATGATATGTAAGAAAGGCCTTATCTTGTTCTTATTTCCTCATAGAACACTCAGGCAATTCTAATAAATATCCAAAACATATGTTGCTTGAAGTTTTAATGCAATATTCTTGCATAATATCTCATTAACTGTCACCTCTTGAGAGGTTTCGTGACATCCAAATTGTCATTATAACAAATTTTGTCCTTGTATTGAATGCCAGTATCAAGAGGGTTGACTGTACTAATGATACTATCTTCATTTTGGGCCCCGTTGTTCAAAGCATCGTTAGCTTAACGAGCTCATTAAGGGTCATTTCGTTAACTATTTTAGCGGCTTCAATACACAATATTCTGATATTTTTTGCTGAAAAAATGTGAATAGCTTTTGCACTGCAAAAGCTACTCACATTTTTTCAGCAAAAAATTTCAGCATATTTGCGTATCACTTGATTTAAATTTTAACGAATCGTTAACTAACGACATCGTTAGCTTTGAACAACTGGGCCCAGTTTGTTAATTATTACAGTTTGCCACACTGAGTCTCAGATACTCCAAATATGCATTAAAAAAACTAAAGAAACTATCACCTACCACATATCTGTAGGTGTGCCCTCCTCAAATCTAACATTACCACCTGATTCTAACTCCACAACCATTCTATTGACTAGAGTTGTAGCAGTCTGACGAAACCTGTTTACAGTCTCTGTATAATAAGCTTCTATCCTGTATAAAATAAAGAACCAAATTATATTTAATAATCTGATTTGGTACATCTAATGGTGATTTGAAATAAGGAAAATTAAATGTTATAATCTATTGGCTATACTGGAAGATAGCAAGTGAAAATA
The DNA here is from genome assembly GCA_964016985.1 of Anodontia alba. Classification (NCBI taxonomy): domain Eukaryota; kingdom Metazoa; phylum Mollusca; class Bivalvia; order Lucinida; family Lucinidae; genus Anodontia; species Anodontia alba. Next base: position 35,574,911 of record OZ024823.1, read on the forward strand.
GCTTTGAAAAGAAATACAATGAATGCCAAATTGGTGGAAGACAAAAGTGGAATGGTGAAGAAACATACACAAAAAATTTTGCTCTATGCATTTAATCACAACATAAAAACTTACTGTAGATTAACTTGTCACAAAACTGTTTTTTTAACTGCCTAAATAATTAAAAAAAATAAAAGCACTGCAAGCACTGCACCATGCCCTGCCACTGCAATTACATCAAGCATGTTCCATAATTATCAAAAATAAAATGTGTTCTACATTTTATGTCCCTTTACACTTTTGCAAGGTGTCAAGGAAATCTCTGAAACCGTTTTCAAGTTATAGAAAAGGCACACATATGTATAATACTTGGATCATTATTGACAATGTTCAAAGGGCGGTAACTCCAAAAGCAGGTTAGTAAGTTATGGTCAAAGGGCAATAACTCCAAAAGTAGGCAAACCAGAGTTACAGTTCATGTGTTCTGCAGGTTGTCTCATAATGTTTAACATACGCGTGAAGTTTCGTGAAAATATCTTGAACACATTTCAACTTACAGAGCGGACATGAGTACATGGAAGAAATGGCTATTTTCAATGTTCAAAGGGCAATAACTCCAAAATTAGGCAAACCAGAGTTATGTTTCATGATTTCTGCACATTGACTCATAGTGCTTTAAATTTGTGTGAAATTTGGTGAAAATATCTCTGATGGTATCAGAGTTATGGAGCGGACACGAATGACGGAAGCATTGACTGATGGATGGACAGACGGACGGACGGACAGACAGATACTCAAAATTTCGGACGGTATAACATTTTACCCTTGCCACTTTTTGAGGTGGGGCATAAGAAAAAAAAATAAAAAATGCAAATTCCAAATGTTGTTCAATTTTTTAGAGATATTCGAATGACGTATGTATTCTCTAAAGGCCATTTATTGCATTAAGTTATGCAAGCAGAAATATGTAAGACGTGTAATGTTATAAAATCTTACTCTGCACATTTCTTCTCCCATTTTTTCACCCTCTCTTTGACAGCTTGTATTTTGGTTGAGTAGTTTGGGGAGGCTGTCATTTTCTGTAGATTTAGCTAAAATAGACAAACAGGTAAACTAAGCTAAATATGTAAAATAAGCTCACAGTTTATTTCAATTTCCAGCTTCTTTCATTGCATAATTACTACTGCCTGATTCATGTCACACAAAAATGGAACATCATGGCATAATTAAACAACAAAGTCCTAGATTAGCCTGTATATCTCCACAGTCTTATTAAGAGATTCGCTGATGGTCAACACATTCTGCAGTAACACACAGGGGAGTAATCTACCCAGAAATTAAATTTAAGAAACCTCACTGCTCTTCTATGACTGGATTTTAGAAATCTAACCTGTGGTGTTAAACTTCAATCGTGAATTCAGTAAAGCATCACAACTAGCTGAAATTTTGACCTCCTTCTGCTGAGAGTGATTTCCTGGCTCTAAATGAACATATACATGAAGTTATCTAAAAAGGCCACTAACATGAAGCACAACTTCCTTCCTTCTTTATAATGGTAAATGGCATATGCAAACAGTGTAGGCCCAGATCAGACTGCTCCTTCAGTCTGTTCAGGGTCTATACTGTTCGCCATCTCGCTAAGTAGTTTAAGAAACAAACTGCATAAAAAAACAAGAGGGCCACGGTTCGCTCACCTGAGTGACATAGCCACTACAGACATGCAGACGTTATGCAACATTTTTCCAATCCTATCATCGCAACTAATGAAAATATCATCATTTGAGTAGTTCTTAGTTTTGAAGAAGAATATATGGGCCTGACAGTCAATGGAGCATGATCATTTGAATAAACTATCAACCACATTTCAACAGAAGGATCAATGTGAAATTTGGTGGAAATTGGCTAGGTGGTTTCTGAAGAATCATGATTTTATACATGTAAACAGCACAGTGGCAGGGAAATATTATAAATATAAACCAGATGATGGCCATCTTAGATTTCCAATCAGAACAATTTTAACTACTGTTGATCTACAAGTCAGTTCGATACTTTCAATATAAATGTATATGGCCCATACAAATGGGGAAGCAAATTTGACCTTGGAGGTAAAAAGGTCAAATGTCAACATAGAACTATCATTTTAGCAATTTTGGTAGATCTCCTGTCCCCCATAATTTGTGCAAAGATCAGGACCCAGGGCATTTGGTTATGGAGAAGAAGATTTTTAAAGGTTTTTACCATATATGGGCATGGCAGCCATTTTGATCAATGGACCATACCCATTTTAGCAATCTTTCATTCTCCTGCCCACGGAGGCTCCGCATGAAATTTGAGCAACACTGGCCCGTAGGCTTCAGAGGAAAAGCCACTTGAAATTATCAACATTTTTCCCATACAAATGTATGGGGCCCATACAAATGCATACAGAAGCAAACTTGACCTCGCCATAAAAGGTTAAATGTCGATGTATGACAATTATTTTAGCAACTTTGGTAGACTGCCCGTTCCAGATGATATATGCAAACATTCAGCCACAAGCCATCCTCGGTTTTGGAGAATAAGATTTTTAAATGTTTTTTCCGATACAAATGTATAAGGAAGCAAACTTGACCTTGCCGTAAAAAGGTCAAATGTCAATGTATGACCATTATTTTAGCAACTTTGTTAGACCCCCTGTCCCCGATGATTTATGCAAAGATTCAGCCCCAAAGCATCCTCGGTTCTAGAGAAGAAGAGTTTTAAAGGTTTTACCATATATGGGCGTGGCGGCCATCTTGGTCAACAAACCGTGACCATTTTAGCAATCTTTTGTTCCCCTTATTTAAGGAGGCTCCATATGTAATTTGAGCAAAATTGGCCCAGAGGCTCCAGAGGAGAAGTTGTTTGAAATTCTGAACATTTTTCCCATACAAATGCATAAGGAAGCAAAATTGACCTTACCGCAAAAAGGTCAAATGTCAATGTACGACCATTATTTTAGCAAATTTAGTAGCCCTCCCATTCCCGATGATATATGCAAAGATTCAGCCATAAGGCATGCTCGGTTTAGGAGAAGAAGATTTTTAAAGGTTCCCATACAAATGCACAGGGAAGCAAACTTGACCTTGCCGTAAAAAGGTCAAACATCAACGTATGACAATTCTTTTATCAATTTTGGTAGACATCCCATCCCCGATGATTCCTGCAAAGGTTCAGCCCCAAGGCATTCTCGGTTCTGGAGAAGAAGATTTTTAAAGGTTTTTACCATATATGGGCGTGGCGGCCATCTTGGTCAATGAACCGCGACCATTTTAGCAATTTTTCGTTCCCCCACCCTAAGGAGGCTCCATATGAAATTTGAGCAAAACTGGCTCAGCGGCTTCAGAGGAGAAGTCGTTTGAAAATGTTAACGGACGAACGCACGGACGGACGGACGGACGACGGACGAAAAGTGATCACAATAGCTCATCCTGAACAGAGCTCAGGTGAGCTAAAAAAATAAAAGTTAAGGCCAAAAAGGTTTGGAATAAACTGTTTGAAATTTAAGGACATTTACCCATCTTCCATATTCAATATTAAGACCATCCCACTATTAAGACCACCTTTAGACTGTCCCATAGGTGATCTTAATAGGGAAATGTTGCTGTACTTGCATAATCACAAAAAAAATATAAATGAAGATAGCCTGAAAAGGGCACAGTCAGTACAGCCTTCCTAATAAAGCAATACAAGAAAGATTATGAACAAATAATGAAACCCCTACCAGTAACATTTTTTTGGTTGATAAAAAAAAGCTGGAGCTATGATAGTGAAAGTCCAGATCAGATTATACAGGTACATTAGTTAGCCCCTGTCTTTGTTCTCTACATACAACATATAAACATTTTTTTTTCTTTTTGACAGTGGTATATAGTTCTAGATACAACACTCATTTCTACTAGAAAGTATTGATATTTTTCTTATTGCTCAATGAAAACATATATTGTGGGTCCTTTGATCTAGAGCTACAGGGACATTCTGCCATTTCATCTATCCATGATGACCAGTTGTAGAAATAAATAAATACTTCCATGTTTACCCTAAGTTGAGGACACACAGGCCTAAGCAACCAATGATCCAGACTCAAATCAGACATTGGTAAAATGCAGTATCTGATCCATGTCTACACTGCCACTAATCCAGAAGCTTTTTAGACATATAAGTAGGCAACAAAATTGACTTGTTCAAATTTTCAGACAAGTATGGTAAGAAGTTAAGATGTTCCAATACTTAGAGTAAATACAGTAAATCTGACAAACAAAACATATGATCTGGAAGAATAAAGAAGCTACAATAAATGACAAGCAAAGAAGAGTTAGAACAAAAAGCTACAACAGTAACCTATTTTAATCTGGAGACCCTTAAAAGGGTAATTTGCAAACCGTGCAGCCCCAGATCAGATGCCACAGAATGTGGCATCTGATCTGAGTCTAACGGTTTGCATTACATAAAAGAATTGCTATAAAACATACTAATAATAAAATCTAACCAGACACCTTATTTTTGGAAACAGACTGGTCCAATGAGTTGTGGTAGAAGAGTCCACTCAACGTAAATGGGTTAAACTGCCTGCACAGTACAAAAAGCTGTCTTCAGGACATATGTTGACAGATACAGCCAGGCTGCACATCTGTGTAGTTTTATAGAGGCTTTTGTTGTCAAATTATTGAACAAATGGATACTGTAGTATCAGACAGCAAAGCCTTGATCAGATTAATCTGGACCTACTTTGTCTCCACATTCTGAAGATCTATACTCAACAAAATAATTAAAGGGTCACCAGTTTCAGTTTCCCTTTGATTAACATTCAAATGGGACCCGCCAGTTGTTAAAATTATTCTGTGGGCAATACTGCTATTTGCAAGTCCATTTCAATAAGTTCAACATGCTAGCAATATGTTCAGCCACCAAAATGTCAATGGCGAGAGCATTGTCAGCCCAGAAGATTCTGAGAAGAATGGGAATTTCTGAAAAATGACTTTTTACCCAAAAATGATGTTTTTTCATAATATGTGAAATTTTCTATTTTTAGTCAAAACAATGATTTACTCCAACACAATCTGGCATATTACACTTTCTTAGTGGTAAAAGACACACAGATATGGCCAGAAAAAGAGGTCTATCCTTTAAGAGGCTAAAATTGCCTTGGTGATTCCCCATAGACTGTGAATAATCTGTACAGGGTACCTGTAGGAAAATGTGAGTTTCTTGATTGAAATTTAAGCTCTCTCTATGATTCATTCATAGTTTGAAGGCAAGACATGCTTTTATCATGTTCAAATATCAATTTTCCATTTTTGAGTAAAAGTAGCATTTTTTATGAATTTTAAAATGAAAATTTTCATTTCAAAATTTGTTGTTGGAAACACTCCTTTTTGGGTTGGACTTTAAGAAACAATCAACAATATTTCAATATATCTTCTGTGGTTTTGCCCACAGACTCGGTCAAAGTTTGCATATAAGGAAAATTGCACGAAGTGACCCTTAAATTATTTAGTTTACTATATTTCAACCTTTATCACTATGGACAAATTCAGCGGACGACAAATTGATGATTTTTTTTTTTTTTTCCCCAGATTTAACATTTCATGTAAATTGTCATCCATTTTCTGGGAAAAATAAGAAAAAATATTTCAATATATCATCTGCTGAACATTTTACCCACAGTGCTAAGTGTTAACATGGTGCAGGTATTATGAACGCCCTGTAAAATAGGGATAAAAAGGGGTATCCAGGTGAATATTTTTTTTTTCTTTTTGTTGACCAAAACATATTCTGGGTACTCAGAAGCACTTATAAACATGCTTGTAAAAAAAAAGAGTTTGACATTTAATGCAAATCTCCTTAATACATGATTTGCATTAAATGTCCAGCCCCATTTTCTGTGGAAAATAAATACGATAAAGGAAAATAAAAGAAACTAGGGAAAATATTACGCATATCCTCTACTAATATTTAAATATAAGATTTTAGAGTGTTAATGTAAGTACTAGTATTTAGTATTTGTATATGGGTTTCCCTATTTCAGGGAACAGATACACATTCAAAGGATACAACTCTGACATGGAAACATTTACCTCCTTTCTCGATAGGGGCTACTCACAAAGGAAAGAATTTGCTCCCTCCGAGCAATTTCTTCCTTTGAGAGTAGCCTCTATTTCTAAAAAGGCTTAGACTCTAGGGAAGCAAGTCCTTGGCTGAAAACTTGTCTCCCTTAGAAAAAGTGGCAATAAAATTGCTCTAAGTATCCATTCACTTTAAATTATAAACAACAAGCTAGAATTAAAGAGAACAAATACACTTTCCTGGCAGGCAACTGTCAAACAACTGTGGCACCCATCTAAAAAGGGGCCTAAAAGGAAAGAATTTGCTCCATGCTCCCTTCTAAAAAAAGGGTATAGGAAAGAATTTGCTCCCGATTGGAGCAAATTCTTTCCTTTTAGAGAAGACCCCATTTTAGAAGGGGCTGATGTGCAGTAAACCAAACAGGAAGTGACAAAAGTTGTCTCCCTTGGCAAAAACTGCAAAATAAATCCACCAAGTATGTGCATTCCCCTTAAATTATAAACAACAAGTTAGAACTAAGAGAAGGAATATTATACAAACTGGTTAACATAATAATAACAAATTAATACTAAAGCGAAGAAAAAGGTTAGGAGCAGATACAAGATTTCTTGAGGATTTGGTTTCTCGATGCAGTATGAAAAATATTTCAGATCAATGATGAAATGAATAAAGACAGACATAATTAAAATCAAGTGAGGCTGTGAGTTGTAGTACCAGAGTTTTAAGCTGCCTTGAACAAAATTCAAAGTAAACAAAAACAAACAAAAAATCTAACAATCTGAAACTACCATAAATATGTACACTTAATATTCAAATAACAAAGCTCTATGGGATAAGATGCCCAATACCTAATAGTTATTCCCTTATCCTTGAACTGGTAAACAGGTAAATTAGGTTAACAAATAATTTTGGTACTATCTGAACACTAACTTTGTTTTTGTTCTTCATCAAAATATTTATCATATCCTTTCAGATAGTGGGCCAAAAAAAAACTGTTTGCTTGCAGCTCTTAATCTACCCATACTAGAAACTGTGTTAGTAAAACACTATGTCCCCAACCATATGCTTGCCTCTAAAGATAATACAAGGTAAAAATGGCCCAATCTACAAAGGGCCATAACTCCTGAAATAATCTTCAGAATTTATTCAAAAGTTAAACAGGTCATCTTCTCATCACTACCAATCTATTCATCAAGTTATGAGGCTCTAGCTCCCAACAGTTTTTGAGATATTTTGCTGACAAGAGAAAATGCCCAAATTTACAAAAGGACATTACTCATGCCCAGAAGCAATACACCCCTCCAACTTCCTTCTCATCACTACCAATTTATTTATCAAGTTATGAGGCTCTAGCTCTAACAGTATTAGAGATATTCTGCTGACAAGGGAAAAATGCCCAAATTTACAAAGGGCCATTACTCTTGAAATATTTTTCAGAATTTTATTCAAAAGTTAACCAGGTCATCTACCCGTCATAACCAATCCATTCACCAAGTTTCAAGGCTCTAGCTTTAATAGTTTTTGAGATATTTTGCTGACAAGATTGCATCCATATTTTCTCAAAGGGCAATAACTCAGGAAAGAGGCATAATCCTGCCGAGAAAAAAATAAGTGTCAGCTATTTTTTCATAAGGAATCCATATAAAAAATTTCAAAACAGTAGCATGCAAATGTCTAAAGTTATGCTATGCATTGAAAAGCATAACAAATGGACAGACGGACAAATAGACGAACACCCCAGAAGCAATATGCAGCTCCAACTTTTTCGAAGTTAAGGAGCATAAAAATCTACATTACTCAACTTTTTTTAATTTATTTTTTTGTTTGTTTATTTTTTTTTTGTTTTACCATTTTGGACAAAGTATTTTTTTTTCTTGGAAAAAAACATTTCATGATACAGTGGAATCTCTATTAACAGAACTGCCACTTCCCTATACAGCCACTTTTCTAAATTCCCAAAATTCTGTTGTACTATATGATTAACCTCTACAACAGCCACCTCATTATATAACAGCAAGTTTTATGTCTTCCCAATAATGGTTGTTTTAGAAGTGGCATAGTATTTTGAATCATTTCATGATATTTTGAATACAACTGGGCCTATTTTTTTTTTTTTTTTTTGTTTGTGTTGAGGTTTTACGGCCCAGTCAACCCAATGGGGTCATGTCGAGCACGGTCAGTTTACCTAACCACACGTTTACTGGGCAGGCTTAGTCCTCTAAGCGGTTAACCAGTACTGTGCACATTCCTTCACCAGAAACTGACAACTGCCCTTCTTGAATCAGCGGAAGGGAGAGAATGACCGTAGAAAATATTTCACGATCAATCTCCACGAAAGAATGTTGACGACCTCGGCGGGGGTTGAACCCGCGACCTCCTGGTCTCCAGTCGGATGGCGCATCCAACTGAGCCACCGAGGCCGGCGCCTATTTTTTTTTATTTCTGGAGTGAAAAAAAAAAACTGCCTGCCTTGCTACCCACAGGAAAATTCTTTGGTTGGCAACTGCAAACAAAGTCTGTATTAACCCTGGTCCTGCTGAACCCGGATATACCCTGCCTCTTCAGAAGCCAGCTGATCTGGATCTGTCATTTGTCATTAAGTATATTAATTTGCATAAACAACCTGGATCTAGTAATCTGATTGGTTGAAAATTTAGAAATGGGCGTGGCATCTTAATTTATTCAACATGGCAAAGGTTAAGCTTGGTTCATCAGTAATCTCAATGTATCTGCTCCTGGAGTTACAATATTACTACAGCTAACAGGATAAGAATCTTAACATGTAAGGATAGGATAAAGGTTAGTAAACCGAACACATGCTGACAGGCTGGTCACCTGTTTATTCCCCTCGTTCTGAGATGAGGTAGTTGAGCGATCTGTTGAAGGGGCTTCTTCTTTATGACCCTCATTATTAGGGTCATCCTGTTCCCTTTCCAGCTGCCAGAAAGCATGAAGAAAATGCAAATTATCAGAAAGCAATAATTTAGTCGTGACAAACAAGAAAGTTGACTATAATTAGTACCTTAATTGCTTAGCATGCTGGATAATCTTTCAGCAAACAACATTTTGATGTATTTTTCTTATGTTTCCTTGAAAATAGGGTTTGACATTTTATGCAAATTGTTTCCTTTGGAAACAATTTGCATTAAATGTCAAACACTATTTTCTGTACAACAAGGAAATATCCAAATTATTCCTCTTAGCTAGAGTTTGGTCAGAGATTTGTGCATGCAATATGAGATATCTTTTGATTTGTCACAGCAAATTTCATTTCAAATACCATATATCAGGCAATGCATAATCTGCATATTTATTTTCTCTAAGTATGGAAGTGTACCAAATCTGTAAAATTTAGAATAATGACAATTTGAAACAAATCATCACCTAGAACATGTTGGAGTATTTTTTAGCTCTAAGCCAACTCTGTTTCAGTATTGTCAGTAAAGGTGATGAAAACCCCCCTTATAAAAACCAGGTTTGGTATTATAAAGTGTCTATTGAAGTCAGATTTACCGTAACATATGATCCTGTGGTTTTTTTTTAAGTACTGAAGTTCTACAGCACCTGTAATTATGAACATGTCCATTTTAATGAACATGTTATTTTCCAGATATTGTTTCTTTTCTACTCTTGAGAATATTATTTCTGTTATAAATTAAAAAAAATATTCAAACTGTCAAGCTATACTGTTACATATAGCTCCAGATAGGGATATCCAGACAAATATTTTTCTTACTTCTGCCAATCACAACAATTGTCATCTGCTTTGTCATCTGCTTGTGATGTTAAAAGTCATTTTTGCAAACAGTGTGGACCCAGATCAGACTGCTCCTCTAGGAGCAGTCTGATCAGGGTCCACACTATTTGCCTGTACGCAAAAATAGGTTTGACAGCAGACGACATAAACAGGCGACATTTTCAGATGCAGGTTTTCTTGGCATTTTAAGGGTTAATAATATTTGGCTGAAAAAAGCATTTTATTTAGTGCTATCTTATTATAGGAATGAACTTCATTTTTGTGAGTTTATCAAAATGTAAACACCGGCAAATCACAGTCTGTGAGTGGTTTGCTGGTATTTACACATCGACAAAATCCACAAACTGAAATTTATTTCTTATAATTCCAATTTAGTCGTGTTTATGTTGAAGCATTAAATAGCTTATTTTACAAACCTATGCAAAGAAAATAGTTCCAAGATCCCTGCTCAGTGGATTCATCAAAGTATAAAAGCCATTTCAAATTTGCCCTCAACCAGTCAAATTGCACTAAATTACCGTATTCGACCTTATTACTCCTATAAGCGAACAGTCAAGCAATTCAGTAGTCTTTAAATTACAACCAGTGTACTTTTATCTATAAAAAACATATGTTGTGGGTACTCATTTGAATTGCCTCAACAAGTCGCTTTTGAAAAGAAAATCAGAAAATAATATCATATAAGTACAATGTATCATTAAATGCGCTCCTCATGAAGTCCCCTGCTGAGCTTTCTTGAAAGTGTGTCCTTATTAGATTCATATTTTACTGCAAGTTAAGCAAGATTTTTCCAGTAATTTTGAAAGAAAAAAACCTAAGCACACAGTGCGGTTTTTAGGTCGAATATGGTAGTTGAGTTGGAATTATACAGCAATATTTGCACCGCATGAACATAATCCTGATATATATAATATACTGAGAAAAATGTTTAGCAATGAAGATATGGTTAATTGTATCTGTGCAAAATTGCTCCAATAATGGAACTGAATCGAAATGAAGACAAATACATGTACTCAGTAGCCAGTAACAAATTCACTTATTAAAATTCTTCATGAAGTTGACAATATGTACTTTTTTTTTTATCATCTTACATGTTTGTGAACCTGCAATCTGCTTTAAATTATTTTTATTATAAAAAGAAACAATGTAACTTGAAAAAAAAAAATTAATAAAAAAAAACTTTTACCCTCAGGAAATGCTAAAATAATACTTACTTCTTTCATTGCACTGACTAGAGCCCTAAGACGTTCATGTGGGAAGTTGAGCATGTGTTGTTGAAAGGTGTCCATCTTTGCTATCACCTGTGAGAGGTTTCTATGAACTGTCTTTATTCTCATATTGTAATACATTTTCTTCTTCATCACAGTCGTCTGCAACACACAAGATTTCAAAACTTTATACATATATATGTATATACATGTATTTATTTACCTGTAATAGAAAACAGACTTGAAAATAAAATTCAATTTTCTTTTTTTTTTGTTCTCAAAGAAACTATACATCTTGAATGGGATGTTACTCAATGCCTTTCTACTATATATGTAGTTACAACAACCAAAACTTACTTTGGACAGAGCCTATACATGTAGTTACAACAATTGAAAATTTCTTGAGACTGAGTCCAGGACCAACATTTTGAATTTTACTATAAATTCTGACGGTAAAAAATAAAATAATAAAACATAAATACCTCAGAAATTTAATAAGACAGGAGCTCCCGACTGGATGACAACATATTATATATACAACACTGACTACTATCTCAGCAATCTCATTTAAGGGAAATTATCGCAGTCGACCTAATTACCGCACATGTTCCTATAAGCGCACAGTCAAGCAATTTAGTAGTCTTTAGATTACAGCCAGTGTACTTTTATCTACTTCTTCACAAAAACATATGTTGTGGGTACTCAAGTTGAGGCAATTCAAACAAGTACCAACGACATATGCTTTTATAAAAAAAAAATCAGAAAATAATATGGCATAAGCATCATTAAATACGCTCTTCATGAAATCTTCTGCTGATCTTTCTTCCAAGTGTGCCCTTATTAGGTAGATATTTTACTACAAGTTTTCCCAGTAATTTTGAAAAACCTAAGCGCACAGTGCAGTAATTAGGTCGAATACGGTAATACACTTTCAGAGGAGGTAGATCTGCCAAAATTTATTTTGCCCTTTTCTGAAAGGGGCATACTCTAAAAGAGAAGAATTTGCTCCCATGGGGAGCACTTTTTGTTTTACCTTTTACGGTAGACCCCTCCCCCACTCCACATTTAGTAGACCCCTTTTAGAGTTGACTCTACATATATTATGTTCTCATGTTGAATTTTCAGACATGGTAAAAAAATATTTTTGGACCAAAATTATCATGTCTTTAGAGATTAGTCCAGGCCAGAAAAATTCGGTCTCAGGACTGATGGAATGGCATTTTCTCAAGCCCTGCTCCTTTCTGAAAAGAGATCTACTCTAAAACGAAAGAGTAAATTTGCTCTTCTCTGAGCAGACCCCTCTTCAGAAGGGACTTGGTCTGCAGGAAAGCAAACAGAAAACCACAGAAAGTTGTCTCCCTTGTAAACATGGTAGAAAACCTACCAAATGTATCCATTCACCTACAAATTTTAACAAATCCATTTGACTACCTGGGCCCAGTTGTTCAAAGCATAGTTAGCTTATCGAGCTCCTTAACTGTTCTAGTAAGTAAAATATCTAATTCACAGATAATTTTGCTGAAAAAATGTGTGTAGCTTTTACAAATGCAAAAGCTACTCAAATTTTTTCAGCAAAAATATTAGCGTATGTGCCATATTTAATGATCAAAATTTTAACGATACGTTAACTAACAACATCAACAGTTTTGAACAACTGAGCCCTGATGATGGTCTAAAACTGATATTTAACAATGGAAAAAAGTATAGGCCCAGATCAAACTGCTCCTTTAGAAGCTGTTTGATCTGAGCTTGCACTGTTTGCTCAAAATAAACACAAGAGTAAGTCTTGTTGCAGATGTTACTGCAACAGATGTTACCTCCGCCAATTCCACCATATTTTTCTCAACTTCGTAGGTATCAAGCTTGACTAGCTTTGGTAGATGATACAACACATGTGTGGAGTAGTTACACAGAAGACTGACAGGGGCAGGGGCAAACAAAGGGTCCTTGAGACTGAGACTCGTTAACACTGGCAGACGCATCAAATGAGTTAAATCCTAAAATGAGAAAAGACATAAATATACTTACATTCAAGTATTATTTACGAGGTATGGTAAAGGTCCTAAAATTTGGTACACCAAAAGTTCTGAAAAAAAAATGGCATATCTAAACAGTGCAGACCTAGATCAGACTGCTCCTGAAGAAGGAGCAGTCTGATCAGTGTCTATGCTGTTTGCCAGTTGCCCAGTTGTTCAAAGCATTGTTAGCTTAACGAGCTTGTTAGTGGTCAAAATATCAACTGTTCTAGGTATTTTTGCTGAAAAAATGTGAGGGCTACTCACATTTTTTCAGCAAAAATATTTGCAAATATGCCATATTAATGATCAAAGTTTTAACGATACCTTAACTAATGACATCGTTAGTTTTGGACAGCTGGGCCCAGATATTGGGTGATAAGTGGTGTATTCAGATAAATGTATTTTGTGGATACTCATTAGAAATTAATGGAGAAATAAGAAAAATATCAATACTTTTTGAGTGAAAAAAAAGTGCCTAATCTTTGAGCAAGTTCATCTTGTGATAACTCTAAAATACATGTACTGTGACAGAATGGCAAACAGTACAGACTCAGATCAAACTGTTCTTTCAGAAGCAGTTTGATATGAATCAACATTATTTGCTCCAGCACATCTATCTAAATGGTTGGGATAAATATCAAAAGATTTCCTTTTTTTTTGGACTGCCAATATTGCTCAACAGATGTCTGTTAACACCTATAGGATATGTCATCATTATTTTAGATATCACAAAATATTTCTGTAAATGTCTAAGATTATCTCATTTCAAACTTAAGCACAGCATATCATCATATCATATATCATAATCGAATTTTTGATTAACATGCAGGTACAGGGGCAACATCCACATCAGTGGGCCCCCTTCCAGATAGCTGGCTTGCTGCACGCATGGCAGATCTCACATCAGATCTCTAGGTACGTCTATCATGAGGGTTGATAGCCGAGAGCTTCCACTCTCTGCAATCCCTCTCTGTCAGATGCTTCCATGTCATTTTGGGCATCCCAGGCCCACACTTTCCATCAACCTGTATGTCAAAGGCTGTCTTGACTGCACCATTGGAGCATTCCACATGTCCATACCATCGGAGTCTTCTCTCTTTCAGAATGAGGTTCAGATCCTCAATGCCAAGCCGCACAAGTAGCTCATTGGACCTGGTGGTGACAATGTCTTGTGGCCTGACATTGCAGATCTGTCTGATCATTGCCCTGTCATTTCACTGCAGACGCTGGAGGTTCGGCTTTGTCAATGGCCAAGTCTCACTGGCATGGAGCATTGCGCTCCGCACACAAGAGCTGGACACACGGCCACGTGTTTTGAAAGAGAGGTGGCATGAAGAGAGAACTGGTAGCAGATCCTTGAACTTTTTCCAGGTTAAAATGTCTTTCTTGGCCATTCAGAGCTGTTTAGTGTCAGAGCTGTTTAGTGTAACTGGCTTACAGTTAGACCCGCCAACTTTTAGTTTGTCAATTCAAATTCTATTAACCCTTGTCATGCTGAATAAATTAAGAGACCCACTTCTAATTTTCAGTCAATCAGATAACTTGATCCAGGTTGTTGATACAAATTAACATACTTTACGACAAAATGTGCAAATGTTTTTGTTGAGTAATAAGAAAAATATCCATACTTTTTGGCTGAAAAAAAAAGTGTTTATTTGGAGCTATGTATCACTGAAAAAAAATGGACAGCTGAGTGGTTCAAAACTTTTAAGGGTCAGTTATGGTACTGACTTTTCATTTGGTATGACCAATATCATATCCTTGCTATCATGCAGGCAAAACACAGTAATTTTCTACGTATAGTCATACTTACTCTTAATGAAGAAATCTTGTTCCCTGACAGATTTAAATCTTCTAATTTATGGTTAGAATCTAAGGTATGGCCTGAAAAATACATGTATATATACATATGCTGTGGTACAGTAAACCCTTCAAAACGCTATAAGATATGCACTGCAAATTATGCAAGAAAATGGCCCCTAAGATAACTGGAAACAGTGAAGGTCCAAATCATCCTGCTCATATGAATTGTCTGATTAGGATCTTCTGTATTTGTCATTATATTCTGCAGTATCCACTAGTTCTATATGCAGGTAAGAAAGGCCCTGATCAGACTGCATGAATGTGCAGGCTGTTTTGGGTCTTTGTGTCTGCATATGGCAGTGCAGCACTTTTCTTGTGTTGTATAATAAGGCCCAGGAAAACAATGCCTATCTAAGATTCTAGCTGAGCCCTTCAGTGAGCATAACATTTGAATTTAATGCTATCTAAGGACCCACTCCAGAACAATACCTTCATACCAGGTATTATGTAAATTTTGCTCTGTTCTGGCCTGATTAACCCCTTCATCCCTGCATTTCTGAAGTGGGCTCTTCCATCTTTGAATCTGGTCAGAGCCATTGTTCCAAATATGGGTCTCAGTCAAAAAGCAAAACAGAATGGCAAACAGTGTAGATCCTGATGAGAGGGCTCATTATGAGCCGTCTCATCAGGATCTACACTGTTTGCAAAAGAAAATTGTTTTGGTCTGCTGGGTTGAAAGGGTTAAATTTTAGCCACGCCATAGGAACACCTATCTTTGAGGCAAACTGAAACAGTCAGTGAAGAATTACATTCTGAGTAGGGATTTTGTTATAGGTCCATTGCATTCTCCAGTATCGTATAATTTTGTAAGTTGAATTTTGATTGTGTTGGGGTTTAACGACACGTCAACCCTTAAGGGTCATTTTGTGTCATCTCCCTAAGGGAGAAAAGAGATAGAAGAGATAGTAGAAGAGATGAAAGAGAGGAACAGGAGTGAAAGTGAAGAAATAGAAGAAATAAAAACATTCCCCCTCTTCCCTTACCTGTTACAAGGATAGCAGGCCTTGCCCAACTGTAAGCCAATATCAGTTGGACGCCCTAGTCATGTAAGGTACACAACACCTTTGCACCACCCGACCACCCGACCACCCCCTTTGTAAGTTGAAGGTATATGCCTGATCAGATAGTAAAGATGCACAGTCTGGTCCTAAATCAGCAGTTTGATGAGGCTCTAAATTGTCCGCCTTCAGCCAGCATTGTTAGACACATCACAGAGCAGTCAAAAGGACTTATTCAGTTTTAGGAGAATATTAATGGGTTAAACAACCTAAATGTTTAGGGTAAATATGACGTCCTTGAAAGTCCAAACATTAAGTATGTGAATACCAAAGACTCAATTAGACTGTGTGGGTGCAAAGACCTAGATGACGTGCAGCTCTGCTCTTTACAACTGGAAGATCGGTGTTTTCACCTATTGCTTTCATCTTAAACAAATGATGTATTTTCTGACAGCTTAAACAAGTAAAATTATTTCCCCACATGCAAAAATATATTTTTAGAAAAACTAGACATGTGTCCAAAGTACATAAATCCCCCCCAGCCTTTGGTCTTTGCCCATATGGGAACAACATCTGGATGCATAAATTTCAACATCTATCATATGCTCAGTCTGTTCTGTTATACATTTTGACCCCTAAAGCACCACAGGGCAAGACCCAGGGGCAACTCAAGCACAGAGTTAAAGGTTTAGGTCTGGTAAGTAGCATACCAAATTTCGACTTCCTAGCATAAAAGGTACCCAAGATGACCTAAAGGAAACGTGGATGTCAATGTCAATGTAAATTTCAATGTAAACTTAACCCTTGTCCTGCTGAACCCAGATATACCCTGCATTTGCAAACAGTGTAGATCCAGATCAGTTGGCTTCTGAAGAAGCCAACTGGTCTGGATCTGCACTGTTCGACATTAAGTATGTGAATTTATAGCAACAATCTGGATCAAGTAATCTGATTGGCTACAAATTAGAAGCGGGCGTGGCATCTTAATTTATTCAGCAGGACAAGGGTTAAACATATGTTAGACTGGTTATGAATGTGACATATGCACGTACGCTCAAATGAATGTAACATCAGGGAAAAACCTTATATGCCCCTTTGCTACCTTCAGCTGGCTGGAACATAAAAATACCAAAATACCAGTACATTTGTAATACTTTATTCAAAAATATACAAACCTATTTTCTCTATCTGATTTTCTGCTAAATTTAACTGTTTTAATCTTGCTAATGTTGACAAATTCTGCAAGAAATAGAAGATTGAAAGTTATTTTTTTAATGCATTACTAACCAAAGCAACACTACATAAAAGCGGTCTTTTGAACCTTTGTGAGGAAAGAACGTACAGATCAGCATTTTAAGTTGGTTGGTATGGAGTTTAACTGCCCAGTCAACACTATTAATGTCATGCCGAGCCAGTCAATTTACATAACCACACTTTTTCCTGGGCAGGCTTAGTGCTATAAGTGGTTGACCAGTAACTGTGTACATTCTTTTGCCAGAAACTGACAACTGCCCTTCTTGAATTTGCAAAAGGGAGGGAATGACCATAGAAAATATTTCATGATCCATCTCCATAAAACAATGTTGCTGGACCTAGCGGGGATCAAACTCGCAACCTCCTGATCACCAGTCGGATGCATATCCGACCAGTCAAATGCAAATCCGACTGCGCCACCAAGGCTGGCATTTTAAGTAGTTTTATCAAAATCTTCATTATTCAATCACAGGATCAGTAGATACTGTGACTCTACTGGTAACACATGCTGATCTAGGCTTTACAATTACCATAATTTGCAAACATATCTGTATCACTCTGCATGCTTGAAAAACCAAACTGTAGCAATAAAATTTCTGAAAATATGATAATGTCATTTCATTTATCTAAAACTGTCATACAAACCACATTATTTAGATAGTACATGTACATTTTCTATATTCAAGATTAGGTGGCTAGGTTAGGCCACATGTCCCAGTAGCTTACGTATAACGGTGCATCCTTAGATATCGTAAGGTAAGAACCTGTTGCAGTTTATTTAGAATGCTTTTTGATCCTCCCTTTGTCTTTCACTCTAGTTGGGAGATGGCTTGATATGGTCAAAATACTGATTACTGGGTGTTAAACCAGAGAAAGACAAACAAACAAATGAAAACTAGAGCTGTCAGAGGATCTGCCTATAGCCCCGCTGCAGCGCTATCAAAGGAGAAAGACCCACAGTGTTAAAATATTTTGAACTGATGCTCATCAGATAACATCATTGTAGGACATGGAAACAAGGCAATGTAAGACCTATCAAGGGATTTAACTCATGAGTTATGGACCCTTGGCCCTAATTCAGTTACACATAATACATCAACCCACTGTCCATGTGTGTACCAGATTTCAACTTTGTAACCCTTACAGTTCTTGAGAAAAGTGCAACAATTTTTTTTCATTAATGGCAAATTATAAAACCTATCAAGGGATGTAGCTCCAAGAGCTATAGGCCCTTGGCCCTGATTCTGGTATACACAATAGAGCCCACTGTCCATATGTCTATCATGTTTCAACTTTATAGCTTTCATACCGTTGTTCCTGACAAATCTGCAACAAAAGTTTTTCATTAATGGTAAATTGCAAACCCTATCAAGGGATGTAACTTCAAGAGTTATGGGCCCTTGGCCCTGATTATGGTACATGTATATATGATATATCAACCCACTGCCCATGTTTGTACTGAATTTCAACTTTGTTACCCTTTCAGTTCTTGAGAAAAGTGTGATGAAAATTTTTCATTAATGGCAAATTGTAAAAACCTATCAAGGGGTGTAACTCAATGAGTTATAGGACGTTGACCATGATTCTGGTATGCACTATACATCAGCCCACTGTCCATGTGTGTACCAAGTCCATGTGTGTACCTGAGAAATCTGTAAAGAAAATTTTTCATTAATGGTAAATTGTAAAACTAATCACGGAAATCACGGGATATGACTCCAAGAGTTATGGGCCATTGGCCCTGATTCCAGCACACATGATACATCAACCCACTGCCCATGTGTATACCAAATTTCAACTTTGTAACCCTACTAGTTATTGAGAAAAGTGTGACAAAATTTTATCTGATGAGATTGAATGGAATGACGGACAGAAGGCAGGAATGACGGAAGAAGGGAAGACAGAAGGAAGGAATGACAGCAGGACAAGGCAAATCCAGTATAGTCCCCTTTTTTCAAAGGGGGCTATAAAAACAAAAGCATTATACTTAAGACTATTTGTATTGTACGTAGTATATTCCAAAAACTTCACTCACCTCTATATTAACAATCTCATTGTGGTTTAACCAAAGTATTTCTAGTTCTGTTAGTTGATCTAAGTTTTCTATTTTCTGTATCTTGTTGGAATACAGATATAACTTCCTTAAGTGTTTCAAGTAATGTAAGTTCTCTAATTTCTGAAATAAGACAAATCTTTTGAGGGGACTGAATACACATGGCTGATTTTCTGACATTTTTATTTAAAAGGGAGACAACTTTTGTGACTTCCTATTTCCGTTCCTGCAAAACCAGCCCCTTCTGAAAAGAGGTTTATTCTACAAGGACAGAATTTGATCCCTCCCGGAAGGAGCAAATTCTTTCCTTGTAGAGTAGACCTCCTTTCAGAAGGAAAGCAAAAAAACATTTTGACAGTTGCCTCCCCAGAAACTGAAAGTGTATAAATTCCCCTTAATTTAATAAAAAAAAGTTTAAGTGAACACAGTTTGGAAAATAAATGACAAAACTGAGTATTCATATGTTTGTAGACAATCATGAAAACTTACAAAATGAACCAAATGCAGTACTTGGTCTAGAAAATCTATCCTTACCTTAATTCTTATGCACCTAAGCACATCAAATGCTTCAAAGCTCTACAAAATGCTTTTTGAGTCCGAGTTTGATTTCTATGGCACTGCAAAAGCTCCTCACATTTTTGCAGCAAAAATATCAATGTATTTGAAAATACTTTAGCTACAACAGTTAAAAAGTTTGTCATTAACAAGCTCGCCTGTCTTAGGCCTGTCTGTCCAAATAATACTCTTTCACTGTCTGTGCTAGTCTTTTCGGGGTAAGGACAACTACCCATCCGGACATTTATCTGCCCTGGTCAATACTCCCCAAAGAAGACAATACTGATCAATTAAAATTTTAAGTGGTCAATTGAAATTTTTAGATTTTGACTGGTCTAAAATTTGGTCAAGGGGGGGGGATTTTTTTTTTTTTTTTTTTTTTTTATTAAAAAGAGGCAAGACCTTAGTGAGGCAAGGTGACTATATAAGAAATATGTGTATTTTTGTTATTTCTTTATGACTAAGGTAACTTCCCATTTCATCAATTCCCATTTTGTCTACTGTTTTTATTCCCATTTTGTCTACTGTAATTATTTCCATTTTGTCTACTCCAGTTCTGTGGGAAATTCCCATTTTTTGTCTACATTTTATTTTTCTATATAATGACTAGATCTGGATCAAAACTGTTTGTTTGTGTTTTATGGCCCAGTCAACCCAATGGGGTCATGTCAAGCACGGTCAGTTTACTTAACCACACATTTACTGAGCAGGCTTAGTCCTCTAAGCATTAAACCAATATTGTGCACATTTTTTCGCCAGAAACTGATAATTGCCCTTCTTGAATCGGCAGAAGGGAGAGAATGACCATAGAAAATATTTCATGATCATTCTCCACGAAAGAATGTTGCCAACCTCGGCGGGGGTCAAACCCGCGACCTCCTGGTCTCCAGTTGGACTCGCATCCAACTGAGCCACCAAGGCCAGCATGTATCAAAACTTCAGATAGAGTTTTATATGCCTTCTATTGATCATCAGAATACTGATTACTGATTAGGATACAAATGTTGGTTATATTGATCCTATAGACATATGAAATAATAATTTTGTTTCAGATAAATATATTTTTATTCTTTTCTTCCTTTACCTTATCTTGAAATAACTAAATAAAATTTAAAAGCAATGGGAATCTGGCACATCCAGTGTTGAAACAGATGGACATACATTTTTAAGTCTGATCTGGGTCTACACTTTTTGATTTACCTGATTGTTATGTTTTCCATACTAAATAGATCATGATAGATGATAAAGGAAACAGGCACACCAACAGGGTAGAACCAGACAAACTTCCTTGAGTCTTGTCCTGCTGAATAAATTAAGATGCCACACCCACTTCTAATTTTTAGCCAATCAGATTGCTTGATCTGGATTGTTGCTACAAATTCACATACTTAATTGCAAACAGTGCAGATCCGGATCGATTGGCTTCTTCAGAAGCCAACTGATCTGGATCTACACTGTTTGCAAAGGCAGGATATATCCTGGTTCAGCAGGACAAGGGTTAAGTCTGATCTGGGTCTACACTGATAGGCTTGTTTTCCATACAAAATATTAATATATTATACCATCACTGTGATCCTGAGCAGATTGCACAGGTGTGAAAATATCACTAGTAGACGAAATGAGAATATGTGAGTAGACAAAATGGGAAAATTTAAACAGTAGACGAAATGGGAATAGATGGAACGGGAATAAACTGACTTCATATGTTGTAGATTATCATTAGAATCACCTCATTTAGCCAATTCCTATCATAAGTACCATCTGCAAAAAATTTCACAGAAAAATATATAAGAAAAAATTTCATATCCATACCCCTCTTTTCTGGACCGCAGCCACCTACCTTGAGGTCACATTCACATAACCATAACTCTGTCAGTTTTGTGAGTGGCATGAGTCCATCTATTTTCTGTAGCTGTTGATTCATTATTATCAGTTTCTTGAGGTGAGTAAAATAATTAAGTCCAATCATCCGTGGATAACCAGAGAAGAATATTTCCAGGAGTTCCACATTATTGGTCTCTCCACTCACAGCTTTATTGTAATTTATTCCATTATTGGAACACTGGAAGAATGATGACAAACGTGGTGATAATTTAGGATAATTTATTTAACCAAAACATATCTTTTCGCCAAAATATAACGCATTTACTCGTTGGAGTTTATGGTAAATGTCACATGGGTCATCCTAGAGGGACTTTGGGAGAAAAAGTCTCCCTAAGCTGGCTGACTTCTCCCTATCTTGAGCTGAGGGAGAAGTGAAAATGTATAGAATGTATAGGGAAATCCAAAATTTGGACCAAAACTTCTCCCTGAAATCCTGAAATTGTCATAAAACCTCCCTCTTTGAAAGCTCTAGGATGAGCCCTGAATTATGTCCTAAAGTTTCGAACACTTTATTCCATACTTCTTTAGTCTAACTTTTGCTTTTTTATGCAGTTGCTTCTTAAAATACTTACGAATGGCAAACAGAGTAGACCCTGATCAGACTGCTCCTTCAAGAGCAGTCTGATCTGGGTCTGCACTATTTGCATATGGCATTATGTTAGACACTTTGGTGTACAAAATTTTAGGACATTTACTGCATACAAGATATGTGTTTGCATTTTTTAAAAATGTTAAGCATTAAAAGTGATTTTTTTTTTTTAATTCAAAACTGTTGTATACAAACAATGAACTGAAGTAATATGGCAAAATAAATTGAGGACTGGTAGACAGTTTCATTTGTATCAATATTATAAAACTGATAACTGAACGAAAACCTCTTATTTTCAATATATCAGTATTATAATAATCAAGTGACATTATTAAATTGTGTTTGATGGACATACAAAATATAATCATATATAAGCCACACAATGTGAAAGCATGACTTACGGGTACATGTGGACAGTGATAAGCCTATGCAAATGCCATTGGCCTTCATGCTCCCAGCAGACACACAACATCAAAATGACGTCATATCAACATCGATGCGACGTGATCACGTCACATCGACACTGATACAACGTCATTTTAACGTCGTGTGCCTACTGGCTGAACTTACAGTATCACTGGATGCTGGAAAAGCTATCAATTTCTAACAAAGGCTTTTATTAGACTGCATGGCTTTCCTGCTGATCTGGATCTTTACTGAATACCATATCTACTATTACTATTAGGACACCTTAACTACTTACCATACTTGTCCTAATATCTGAATAATTCCACTTTACTACCGGTGTGTCAAAAACTGCTATATGAGTGGCAAAGATTTAGACCCTGATTAGAAGTGACAGAATGCAGCATCTGATCTGGGTCTACACTGTTTGCTCAGACCTGCCTGTCCCAATACTTAGGGTGATTATGGTACATTACCAAAACATGCCTATTCAAATACACTGAAAATTTTACCACCAAAAAATAAAAATTTTCGCATAAAAATTTTGATATTTTTCAAATTCCTGCTCAAAATATAGATTGTGGGTACTTGTTAAAACTGCCTTGTCGAGGCAGTTCTAATGAGTATCCACAATGTATGTTTTTGAGCAGAAATAAGAAAAATAATGTATATCCTTGTAAACCCCAGTTTTACTATATAAAATTGGGGGGGGGGGGGGGGGGGATGATGCCTTTTCTCATGGCACTGCTCAAATACTTTATAAATCTTACCACTTCTCTTATGATCTCTTCTTCTTCTTCTTTATTGGTTCTTGCTCGGGGTTTAATTACTGACAGTGGGTGAGGTGAAATAGAACTTGGAACTTGCGTCACAGGTCCTTGTGCAGGATCCCCTCTAGGGGTCAAAGTGTCACTAGATACTGTCTGAGACATTCTGTATTCCTCTTTAAAATCTATTATTATCCATTACTATGCACAGCTGTGCAGCTAGAATCCAGGTTTCTCAGGATCATCAGTCTTTGTGTTTTCATTTCTGCAAAGAAAATATTAACTGTTAAATTTACCACTCTCTGGGCTATTTTGGCAGACTACAAATCTATTATATTTTATCCCCACACTTTTTAGGAAAAGCATCGGGGATACTGTTATTGCCTCCGTCTGTCTGTCCGTCTGTCCGTCATGTTATCTCCTCCCAAACCGCTGGACAGAATCCAACTAAATTTGGTGAGTGGCTTGCTTACACAAGTGGGGCGTGCAAGAGCATGTTTATTTTTTGCCCCGCCCCCAGGGGCCCTGGGGAGGGGTCAAAAGGTCAAATATTAACAATTTCAATTTTAAAGATTTTTATGCGAAAATGTGCACATATACTCAGTAGTGATAGCTGTAAAACATATTGAATGGGATTTATTTTGTGACCCCAGGAACACCCTTTGGGGTGGGACTTGGGGGGTGGGGCGGGGTCAAAAATTAAGTTTCTCACAACATGGTCATGTGGCATATCAAATTGAAGGGAATGATGAGTAGAATAACATACAAGTAGAATTTTGCCTGGTTGCTTAAAACTATGCTGTGTGGTACAAGGGCAATTTCTGCCAGAAGCGTGAGGATTTGCGAAGGCATGCCATTGACTGCCCGATCTAGTTTTTCTTATTTTTCCTAGAAAATAGGATTCCTGAGGAGACAATTTGCATGAAATGTCAAAGCCTATTTTCTGGGAAAAATGAGACTTAAGGAGACAATTTAATTGAGATGTAAAAACTTATTTGCTGGAGAAAATACAAAAATTAACTAAAAATATTGTCTGCTGAAAATTCTACCAAGACATAAAGCATTAACATACCTATATAATTGTACACTCACTTCTTAGCCATAGCTCTATATATGCCAATATTGTTTACCAGAAACATATGTTGTGGTAGTAATGAGAAGCACCTTGTCTGTGAGATACCTTTCATGAATACTCACAAAATATTTTTTGTGGCAAAATCATAAAATGTTAACCATCTGATCAGGATCTACACTGTTTGCCACACATCCAAAAGTATTTTAGACACACAAATAGGTGGTCAAAAGTACTTGTTCAAATATTGTTGGCCCTCATTAACTCAAACTCCAAGTGACTAGAACTCATGGTTTGAAATAACGGCAGTTAGAGATAAAAATGAGTTGAAATTAAAGTAACTAATAGCAAGCTAAACCAGTACTGCCACTTATTTAGTTTGACTTAAGCAATAGTTTGAGTTATCAGTGTTTGACATAATGAGAGTCAACTGTATTAGGGCAAGTACAGTAAGATGACAAGGTGTCCAAATATTTGCGGTAAATTACACACGAAAAGTCAGTCCAAATCAATTTCCAAGTCCAATATTCAAACCAAACAATAAAAATAAACTAATTGAAAAATCCTGAAAAACAATGATGAAAGCACCTTGAAATTACGATTTTGACAATTAGCCCACATTGATGAGTAATCACATTTCATTACAATATGTAAGTGGCAGGTAAAAAGACAAATATAATTATCGTAATAATCCTAAGTGTTGGGACAGCCAGGCCTCAGCAAATGGTGTCGACCCTGATCAGAAGCCACAGAATGTGGCATCAGATCAGAGTCTACACTGTTTGCCCCTCAGTCCATCAGGTAATTAAGTGGACTTTTTGAAACTTTTAATAGGACAAAGTACCATAATAAACATAAATATTGGAACAGACAACAGAAAATCCACATGAAATGATGAGCCTTATTTTCTATATTTTTCTTTTTTCAAAGTGTCATCTACTGTAGTTGCAATTAGCAATTTAATGCTTAGGAAAAGAATGGTTAGGATTAAGATGTCTTAAATAAAAATTTAGGCTAATTATACATGCCTGAAATTCAATTTATAAAATTTAACACTCCATATACGAGGGATGTTCGAAATGAATTGCTTATTTCTATCTGGAGACATCAAATTTCAAGTTAGCCCAAAAGTACTCATTTCATGCCCTCGAAGTACTCCCCGTGGCTAGAAATGCAAAGTTTCAGCCGATGTATCCACTTCTTGAAGGCATCACGGTACGCTGATTTGGGCACAGTAATAAGGTACTGATGAATGGCAAATCCAAGTGCCTGTCGGGACTGGTATTTCCGCCCAGCAAGGAATGTTTTCAATTTCGGAAACAAAAAGAAATCACATGGGGAAAGGTCTGGGGAATACGGGGGGTGAGGCAAAACAGTTACTTTTTCTTTCTTCAAAAACGCCGTAACTATTGCGGAGGTATGAGCTGGGGCATTGTCATGTAGAAGACGGACATGTTTAAAACCAGTGGCAGGGCGTCGTTTCTGATAATACTTTTCCAGTTTCTTCAGTACTACGTCTTTGTAGTACTTTCCGGTGATGCTTTTGCCCTTTTTCACTGGCGCTTTTATTGCGACTCCTTCATCAGAGAAGAAGATTGCATATAAAACCTTCTTTGTACTCAAAGAATGTTTGGCAATTATTGGGCGTTTGCTGTGTTTAGTGGCCCAGATCTTATTGCTAACCTTTCTGACGGGCTCAAAATAATGGACCCAGGTTTCATCACCTATGACGACATTGGCAAACTGCTTTTTGTCATATTTTGGAAACATCTGAAGCAGCTTTTTGGCCACTTTAACCCGTTGCCTCTTTTGCTCGTCAGTTAACAGAAGTGGCACCCATCTAGCAGAAATCTTTCTGACTTTCAAATGCTTCTTCAAAATAAGGTGAACCGTTGATAGTGATATGCCTACCTTTCGTGCAATATCACGAACTGTAAATCTGGCATCTCCTTCAATGATTTCCTTTATTTTGGAAACGATTTCTTTACGAGATGCAGATTTTGGCCTACCTGATTTCGGTGCATTTTTGATGGACTCTACACCAGACTCAAATTTCTTTTTCCACCGCCGAACTGTGTCATAAGACACACAAGACGGTCCAAAAGCAGTAGGTTTCAGTCATCAGCTTCTTCAAAGAACAACCAAGTTTTGAGCGAGCTTTGATGTAAGTCCGTATTTCATCATTTTTGTCGACGCTTCTACCAACCATTTTTACTGCAGTGGTCAATGACTGCGTGTATTCAAATGGCAAATTTTATGTCTTACACTTAGTCTAACATGTACATTTATACACCATTGTGTAGATATTGAATAGCCCTATACAGGTATGTTTTGGTTTTTATCGTGCCCCACGTGGATATCGAGCTAGAGGACAATAAGCAATTCATTTCGAACATCCCTCGTAATGACATTAATAAAAAATCTTCAATTGTTTAACAGTGTACTTTTAAGAACACTTACCAAATTAATAGTCAATCATCTATTTATTTCACTTTTTATCATTTTATTTATGTATTTACTTTGCAAATCTCAGTATGAGAGCAGGTATTTTAACAATTTAATAGCAGAAGTATTAATAGTCTATAATCCTTAACACTTAGCACTCTCAGTATAAATTTCAGCAGATGACATATTTAAATATTTTTCTTATTTTTCCTAGAAAATGGGATTTGAGTTTCATGCAAATTGTCTCTAATGTCTCCAATCCAGTTTTCTAGGAAAAATAAGAAAATATCATCAATTTGTCGTCTGCTGAAAATGCCCATAGAGTAGTAAAGATTAAAGGGCCAAGCGAAATTTGTAGCACATGACATTCTAATTTTTTTTCAAAGAAAATAGTCTTGACATTTTATGTGAATCATCGGTCTGGCAGATGATTCATATGAACTATCAAGACTTATTTTCTTTGAAAAATAGAGAGAAAAAAAGTTTCAAAATGTTATCTGCTGAAGTTGTGATTGGCGCATTTAGGGTTAAGCTTTTTTGTTGTACTTTATTTAGCTGTGAATTAGCAAGTAAAAAAGAAATACAATCTCCCTGTTCAGGGTCAAAAACATAAGAAATACGAGAAAACGGGCCTTTGGGCAAACACTGAATGCCAGATCAGCCTGATCCATGCAGTCTGATCAGGATCACAGTTTGTCTGTATATTCTACAGGGTCCAATAATTTTGCAAGCAGATAGAGAGGTCC
The DNA here is from genome assembly GCA_964016985.1 of Anodontia alba. Taxonomy (NCBI): domain Eukaryota; kingdom Metazoa; phylum Mollusca; class Bivalvia; order Lucinida; family Lucinidae; genus Anodontia; species Anodontia alba. The sequence continues at coordinate 35,602,588 of OZ024823.1, forward strand.
TGATCAGATGGCACAGGAAGACAGGCAGTTCTATTGTTTGCATATGCCAAAAGACTGGTTTTCTCATGCCAAAGCCCTAGAGTAAGTGAAAGGCAAGATTTGTTCATAATAATCATTGTTCAGAATTTTTAATCTTACCTTATTTACCCTAATCCATTTTTGACATAACTTGGAAAAACTTTTCTTTTTTTTTTTTTCGCTTGGCATTTTATTCTAAATGCAAAAAAGTATTTGTGAGAAACAATGAATTTCTGATCATTTCTGTTTCTGTGCTTTGTTCTCAATTATTTACCCTAAATAATTTTATGTCAAAAGAATTGGTTTGACCTATGTAATTTCTATATCGGATGGACGTCTTGAGAGAAAAAAAAAAAAAAAAAAAAAAAAAAAATTAATATCAAATATCTATTGCTCTTCTTAACTGATTTTTATTTTTTTTTTCTGTTTCACAATAACATTGTGAAAATTTCAGGAATTTTGAACAGGTGATCTTGTCGAAAACTGCCTCCAATGTACCTACCCTATTACTTTTTGCATAAGTTGCAGCCATTGTATAGGACACATCTGGCCAAACAGGGCTCAGTTGTTCAAAGCATTGTTAGCTTAACAAGCTTGTTAGTAGTCAAAATGTTAACTGTTCTAGTAAGTACAATATCTAATTCACAGGGGTTTTTTTTGCTGAAAAATATGAGTAGCTTTTGCAAATGCAAAAGCTACTCATATTTTTTCAGCATAACTATTTGTATATATGCCATATTTAATTATCAAAGTTATACCAATACATTAACTAACAACATCGTTAGTTTTGAACAACTGGGCCCAGGTGTCTTTGAGCCATAGTTCCAGCCAAGACATTTTTGTAATCTGAAAAATTTTGATATTTTTCTCATTTCTCCATGAAAACATACAGATCATGTCAAGCAAAAATGTGTACTTGAATATGCATAAAATGTGCAGATTCTGATCATCCTGCATATGTGCAAAGTATCATCCAAGTCTTTGCTCTTAATTCACACATTCTGAAGTATCCAATGATTCTGTTAGCAGGTTGTGAAGGTCCTGATTAGTCTGCACACATGTGCAGGCTGATCTGAGCCTTTGCTGTATGCATATGCCCAAAGACACATGTTCGCATCACATATGTTGTGGGTACTCATTAGAAGCATATCACCTTCATAGAGGAATAAGAAAAGTTTTTAACCCTTCTCTTGCTGAACATGACATGCCCTGTCTTAGCAAACAGTGCAGATCCAGATCAGTTGGCTTCTGAAGAAGCCAACTGATCTGGATCTGCACTATTTGTCATTAAATATGTGAATTTCTATCAAAAACTCGGATCAAGTAATCTGATTGGCTGGAAATTAGAAGTGGGTGTGGTATCTTTATTCAGCATGACAAGGGTTAACTGGATACTCTTATCTGGAACTGTGCTTCAAAAATGCATGTCAAATGTACAGAGTGATGTACATACACCACCTTGTGCATCTGCACAACCTCATAGATGCACAGCCTCATAAGCACCTTTACTGATCATTGATTGCTTCTGTAGCAGCCATTAATTCCTTATTTGGCAAAGGCCTCAATTTCACTGTGGATGCCGACTCATCCGGGCTCTCATTGTTTGCATATGCCTTGAAGGCAAAACTGACTTATCTTGTATTGTATATGTGCAAAATTGACATGTCTTGTATCTAAATTATCACTGTCATTAAATTTGTACAGATGAACAATCATAATCAATAATTCTTTTCTGCAACTGTTTGAATAATTGATGGAATTGAAGACATGTACACTCTCATTACCATAATAACACTAAGTACTGGGAGAGATAGGTCTTTGCAAACAGTGTAGATCCAGATCAGATGCCACAAAGCATGACATCTGATCAGGGTCTACACTGTTTGCCATACATACAGCAATATTTTAGATAATTAACAGGTAGTAGAATGGACTACTTCAAATTTTAGGACAGGTATGGTAAGAAGATAAGGTGTCCCAATACTTAGAGTAAATACAGTATGCTTTACAGTAAATACCCAAAGTTAAGGGACAGGCAAGCTTCAGCAAACAGTGAAGATCCAGATTAGACACTGCAATACTGTCATTACCATAATTATCTGGACTAATATTCCTTTATGCCAAACTAATATCCCAAAATTTGAACAATTTTTTCTCTCAGTAACAATGTTGTGATGTGTTTTAAAATAGATCAAACTTCAGTGAAGTTGATGTTACAACTGCACCCCCAAAAAAGTAATGTTTCTTTCAGGTAGAAGAAATTAATATAGGAATTTCATCGAAGGCATATGCATGCACTTTCTCATATGATGCATGAGAAGATGGACTCAAAAAGTACCCACAGTCTGTACACTTTCATAAAATCTGAGGTAAGAAAATAACAAAGTTAAAGTGGAAAAAGCAACAAAAATAAATTTAAAAATCAAATCCAAACCATGTGCACTTCTGCAAACCCAGGAGAAAACATGTGAAAAGTTTCATAAAGACCAGTTTAAAACTGTATGAGAAGTTGTAATCACAAAGTACCCACTGTCTAAACATCTGAGGTCAGAAAATGACAAAGTTCAAAAAGTAGAAAAAAAGTTACAAACATTAAGACAAGCATTATATGAAAAGCACATGTACATTTTCAGACTATGGAGAAAACATGTGCAAACTTTCAAAAAGATTGGTACAAAATTGTATGAGGAGACGAGTTGTGCTCACAAGGTACCCACTGTCAATATACTGAGGGTGAAAATGACTTAGTTCACAATGTGGAAAAAAAATAAAAAAAAAAAAAATGATATAACACCTCATACCATGAAGAAAATACATGCAAAGTTTCAAATCAATCAGTAGAAAACTGTAAGAGGAGTTGCACTCACAAGAGGTACCCACTGTCTATATACTGAGGGTGAAAAATGACTAAGTTCACAATGTGGAAAAAGTAACAAAAAACAATCTAAAACTTATATCCAAACCACATGCACATCCTCATATCATGAAAAAAAAAACACAAGCAAAGTTTCAAAACAATTGGTACAAAACTGTAAGAGGAGTTGCGCTCACAAGAGGTACCCACTGTCTATATATTGAGTGTGAAAAATGACTAAGTTCACAATGTGGAAAAAGTGACAAACAATAATCTAACAATTATATACAAATCACATGCACATCCTCATATCATGAAGAAAACACACGCAACGTTTCAAAATGGTCAGTACAAAACTGTACAAGGAGTTGCGCTCACTAGAACCCAGGGTAAATGTTGACAAAGGGACAAACTGACAGGAAAACAGATAAATGGAAACTTGCACGCCTTAGTCACCCTGCTAAAGCAGGTGCAACAAAAAGTGCTCCCTGGATGGCAAACAATGCAGACTATTATCAATGTCTCCTGGCATATCTTTGGCATGTTAAGGGTAAATCTAGTATTGTCAGAATTACTATACTTTTGTCTGTCCATCCATCCATCCCTGTTAATTTTTGCATTAAGAGTTTTGTCAGAGCCTCTCTTAGGCTGAGGCATGTGTACTTCATACTGTATATATTCTAGATAAGAGTGTAATCAATGCAATGATTCTTTTGATGATATACTATCTATCATCATATACAATGTACAATAGAATCTCATTAATAATAGTTCTGATGAGATCCTTTTATGGGAATCATCATAGGCAATGGAATCTCATTAGAATAGTCTCCCCAAGATAGTTCTGATGATGTCTCATCATAGAAATCAGCAGAATCATCTGAACATGATACTTCTAATAAGATACATGAACCATAACATATTTCAGTAAAGAAATAAGAAACATCAACTAATAATCAAGCAGAGCTCTCAGCTCTCAATAACAGCTAGGCCTAGCCAAATAAATATTTCTCCCATTTGACCACAAAAACACGTTATTCATTAAAAATGCCTCACTAAGAAGAGGTGCTTCTAATGAACACCACAAGGTATGTTTTGGTGGACAGACAAGAAAATAGTACCTTTTGGTTGGAAAAAGTTCCTTTATCTATATTGAGTTTTGTAACAAATCAAAAACTCTGCAAACATTTTAATTACAACATGAACCTTAAATTAATGTTTCTACATAAAGTTTAATCCAAAACCAAGATCTACTATAAATGTCAAGTCAACTTTAATTGTGTCAATATTTTTACAAAACCTGTAAGTCTGACAGGGGTATCTGGTACAGCTAGCCGATCTGATTGATCACTTATGTGTAACAATTATGGGTAAAAACTATTAAAATTCTTTGCTGGGGTGAATAATATAGATTTACAATCAATTTACAACCTGTTTATACGGGTCCCATCTCCAGATAAGAGGGGATATCCACAAAATGGTTTTTTTCCTATTTTACTCTTAATTCTCCATGAAAACAAATGTTGTGGGTACTCATTAGAAACATCTCACTGAGACACTTCTAATGGGTACCCATAACATGTTTTCATGGAGAAAAAAAAAAGAATCAGCGCTTTTCAACAGAAAATGCTGATGGAACTATGGAAGACTTTGAAGAAATTGTTACTTCGAAAGACAAACTGTTGAAATTCTTTTCATTCAACCAAAACATTTTTTATCTCATTAGATTAATCTTAGTGAGATAATTTGATTGAACAAAATGTTCATTTTAACATTCTGTCAGTCTTGGTCTCTGAATTTAACCATTACCACTCTCTGGACAAATTCAACATATGATGATTTGAAATATTTTTCTTGTTTTCCCAGAAAATAGGCTCTGTCATTTCATGAAAATTGTCTCCTAAGGAGAAAATTCACATGAAATGTCAAAGCCTATTTTCTGGGAAAAATATGAAAAATGTTTCAAATTGTTACCTGCTGAAATTTTTACCCCGCATGCTAAACGTTAAGTGTGTTTATCTAATCAAAAGATGACAGTCAATATTTGAGAACATTGTAAAAACTATGATCTGTCGACAGACAAACAAGAGGAAGAATTAGATAAAGCTTGTAAAAACCAATAAACCTCACTGATCTTCATTTGGGTAAACAATGGTGAAAAATTTGCTTCATAAATATAACGTAAATACCAGAGAAAATATACTAACTGGTCTCCAGATGAAAAAGATATTCGGACAAAAAAAAAAAAAAAAAAAAAAATTAAGCTGTGTTCATTATTAATCACCTTTCTAATTGGATATTATTTTTTTTAACTTTTCATAGATACTTGTCCTTAATTTTGCTGTGTCTAAAAGCTGCTGGATGAGTGGCAAAACAATGTAGACCCTGATCATACACTCCATTCAGCAGCATCCCACCTGGGTTTACACTTTTTGCTCATTCCTATCTTCCCAAATATTTTACAGGGTAAATAAGATAATCATTAGAACTGACTAAATTTTTTAGGCTTTTTTCATAATTGAAGAAGAATAAAAATATAAATTTTACTACAGCTGATTTAAAATTTAGCGGATTATTTTTTCTTTGTTTGTTTTTCCAATGGCAGTTAAAACAAGTTTCCATAGTTATACAACTATTTCAACACTTCCCTCATTTTTCTGTAACCTGATCTACAATAGGCTTATTTTCAGACATTTCCATAACTATGGCAATCATATTTTGCAATCCTAGCTACACCTCCATGATTTGCATAAGTAAAGACAAGAAGAAGTGATAACCTGACAGGGCAATATACTTCAACCTCTGTATAACACGGTTCGTTATAACACAGTTTTGGATATAACAGGGTTCAAAGATGGATCCTCAAAATGTATAGATTATATTGAAAAATGACCACAAATGGTCATTTTTCAATATAATCTATACATTTTTGTCTGGACATTACATGGTTGTTTAACTAACATGGTTTACCGGTATGCTGTGGACCCCAACAATAGCGTTATAAAGAGGTTGTGGTGTATAACTATCTCCGGGCAATGCAATTATCTCCATTTTGGTCCGTTTTGGGCCATTTCCACTCTATTCAACTCAGCAGGCAGGGGTTATGGGGAACAGGGGAATAATGTCATTTATTTCAGGGGAACACATGTCTAAAACTGAAGGGAGCAGGGGAACAAAGGTAATTTTGGGAAGCAGGGAACATAGAAAATTAAGATTTTGATTTTGGGGAACAAGGGAAAATGCTGAAATATTTCAGGGGAAAAAGAGAACTGGTATCCCCCCTGGGAGGGCCTCACAGATGGAGTAAACAATAGGTAGTTTGGTTCTAAATATGCAAAATTTTGGTCTTCAAAAAACATGCTAGTTCTCTTTTATTTAAGAAAAGCTAACAACAAAATACGATTTCATTTAAGCAACATTTTATTTTAGTATTGAACTTTGACTATCGCTATATAAAGAATACAAGAAATTAGAGGCGTAATGATTCATTGAAATTGTATCGTATCACGATACTTTTTCTCACGATACGAGTATTGTATCATGGGGCTAGTATCGCGATACCTGACGATACGCCCAAAAGTACAATTTCCAAAGAAAATGGTAGCTTTAACATATTTCAAGACCATTTTTTAGAACAAATTACAAAGATCTAAACTGTTACTGAAATACACAGATCACTTAAATGACAAACTGGGTCATCTTACACAGGCATTGTTACACAATAATGAACCTCTGAGGTGGTTTTGAACCTGTTTTCCAAGAGTATTAAGACTTTCAACCTCTGACTTATGCATGAAAGTAGTATCGTGATATGTATCGAATCGTTAGGCAAGTATCACGATACATATCATATCGTGAGCTGACTGTATCGTTACAGCCTTACAAGAAATGTAATCAGAATATTTACAGGGTGCTTCATACCCCAGAGATAGAAATAAACTTGGATAAAATCACAAACTGGACTCCAAGTATCACAATATTCTTAGATAAGAATAGATATACTTTAATATAACATATAAATGTCACCGGGTATAGGTATATGATACACTTGTACTGCCTTGCGGCACAAGCCGGCTTTTATAGCGACGCGGTAGAGTGTAGGACTTTGAGTCCAGCGGACAAGGTTCCATTCCCGGTTATTTCCATTTTTTCACCTGTTACATTTGGCGCCCACCGTAAATAACCCACATGTGTGCATAAAACTCCTTGAGTCTCATTTCACGTGATTCTTGGACTCCTAAGAAATTCAGGGACGAATTTCAAATTGGAGGGGGGGGGGGGAGAATGTCACCGGGTATAGGTATATGATACACTTGTACTGCCTTGCGGTACAAGCCGGCTTTTATAGCGACGCGGTAGAGTGTAGGACTTTGAGTCCAGCGAACAAGGTTCGATCCCTGGTTGGGGAAAAATGTTATTTCCATTTTTTCACCTGTTACATAAACCAGAAAAAAAAAAGTTAAATTCATACCTGATTGTCTAAAAGACGACTCAGAACAGAAATCTGGATCAGGATTTTTTGGATCGGGATTGGGGTGTTTTACACCTGACCCACATAATAGCATGGTAAATACAAAGTTGACAGAAGGGAAAACACTTCAGTGAAACCTTTCTGCTCTTCACTAGATTCATTCCATTTAATCTGATAACTAGCCCAACTGAAAAACTGGTAATTTGACCTCACAATAATTGAATTATTGCCCCGCCTCACTACATGGGGTTGAATCAAAATAGGCATGGACAACAACCATATCAGACTAATGTAAATATCAGTATTCATCCATCAGTATTCATTTGAAAAATGACACAAACAAATGTCCAACATCTATGACTGCCAAAATATACTATTTCTAAAGTACTATGTGTCTGTCTCTTGACTTCCATATTGTCCGTCAATGATAGGATACATTGAATTTAAAGGTTCTTTTGATGAACAGTCCTACTGTTTACCAAAATAAGAACATTTGGGGCAGTGGTTTATTCATAATCTATCTAACCATACTTCATCACACAGGGTTCTCATTAACTCAGGGCTCTGATGAATTGACAAAACTTCTGAGTAGAGGCAAAACCATTCATTGAAATTGTATCGTATCACGATGCTATTTCTGACAATACTCATACCGTATCACAGGACTAGTATTGCGATACCTGACGATATGCCCAAAAGTACAATTTCCAAAGAAAATGATAGCGTTAACATATTTCAAGACCATCTTTATAATAAGTTACAAAGTTCCAAAATGTTACTGAAATACACTGATCACTTATATGACAAATGGGGGCATCTTACACAGGCATTGTTATACAAAAAAACAAACATCTAAGATGGTTTTGAACCTGTCAGGGCTCTCACACCCTTTTTTGGGAATGGGACCAGGACTTTTAGAATTGGGAATTAGCAGCATTTTGAATAAAATTGGGAAAAAAAATGTAATGTTCTATGCATAACATTTCTGTTGTTAGATTTTAAAATAACAAAATGGTGTTCTTATATTTTCTGAGGAACCCTGTCCCAAAGCAAAGACAACAGATTCATTGTGGTGAGCCTACTACATAAGACATTTAAGTTACTGCTTCTTTATAACTGTTAACTGTGTAGCAATATCTAGGGTAGATGGAGCTCTTAAGCCCTGGTTGGCAATCCATCTAGGAGTTGGCAACTCCAAACAAAAACCTGCATATCTGGATTTGCCTGTTCCAGTTATGTAAAGTCTGCTTCGGCAGAAACTAATAATGTAAAGAAGCACTTGCTGTTAAAAAAAGAAATTATATTATGTTTACTAGATTTTTTACTGATGCATTTTGCAAATGACACAACTTTAATATTCTCGTGCCAAATAGACTTGGTCAGACTGGGAATTTTTCACCTGGAATTGGAAAAAAGTAGCCTAGACTCATGGGTTTTGACGCACTTAAGCATTATTTGACATGTCATTAATTTCACAGACAACTCCCAATACATTTGTTTTGTGTAAGACAATCATGGACTTCTAGAACATTGTTTAATATCACTAAAATAAATTTGCATCAACTGCCTTCATAAAAAATTCCAAGTGAAATAGGACCACCATGGTGATTGTCATTTTGGTTTACACTCATATGACATGACGCATCTAATAGGCTGCTGTTTTTCTTGCAAGATAGTAATTTAAGTTTTACAATAATACCAGGACCCTGTTCAGGCAGCATCATTTGTCTGTTAGAACAAAATAAAATGACAAGAATCACTGTTGAATGACACCTGTATATATTTTAAAAATCTGACCTCATTTAGCGAATTGCCGCCATTTTTATGTCTCGGTTTTAAGGGGTAGGGTAGTTGAACTGCTTGTTTCTCCTGCTTGCATGTACAAATTTGCCACATGTCTTAATAAAATATGTTCTAAATAGATTATTTATTGTCAGCAAAAATATTTTTCTTCAAATTGTTTATGCTTGGCATCAAACAAATACACAGAAAATTACTTTATGAATTTCTCTTCTTTCAGTTCCAAAATATTTTCATATACGAGGGATGTTCGAAATGAATTGCTTATTTCAATCTGGAGACTTCAAATTTCAAGTTAGCCCAAAAGTACTCATTTCATGCCCTCGAAGTACTCCCCGTGGCTAGAAATGCAAAGTTTCAGCCGATGGCACAGTAATAAGGTACTGATGAATGGCAGATCCAAGTGCCTGTCGGGACTGGTATTTCCGCTCAGCAAGGAATGCTTTCAATTTCTGAAACAAAAAGAAATCACATGGGGCAAGGTCTGGGGAATACGCGGGGTGAGGCAAAACAGTTATTTTTTCTTTCTTCAAAAACGCCGTAATTATTGCGGAGGTATGAGCTGGGGCATTGTCATGTAGAAGACGGACATGTTTAAAACCAGTGGCAGGGCGTCGTTTCTGATAATACTTTTTCAGTTTCTTCAGTACTACGTCTTTGTAGTACTTTCCGGTGATGCTTTTGCCCTTTTTCACTGGCACTTTTATTGCAACTCCTTCACCAGAGAAGAAGATTGCATACAAAACCTTCTTTGTACTCAAAGAACGTTTGGCAATTATTGGGCGTTTGCTGTGTTTAGTGGCCCAGATCTTATTGCTAACCTTTCTGACGGGCTCAAAATAATGGACCCAGGTTTCATCACCTGTGACGACATTGGCAAACTGCTTTTTGTCATATTTTGGAAACATCTGAAGCAGCTTTTTGGCCAAGTTAACCCGTTGCCTCTTTTGCTCGTCAGTCAACAGATGTGGCACCCATCTAGCAGAAATCTTTCTGACTTTCAAATGCTTCTTCAAAATAAGGTTAACCGTTGATAGTGATATGCCTACCTTTCGTGCAATATCACTAACTGTAAATCTGGCATCTCCTTCAATGATTTCCTTTATTTTGGAAACGATTTCTTTACGAGATGCAGATTTTGGCCTACCTGATTTCGGTGCATTTTTGATGAACTCTACACCAGACTCAAATTTCTTTTTCCACCGCCGAACTGTGTCATAAGACACACTTAAGAAGGTCAAAAAGCAGTAGAAATTTCAGTCATCAGCTTCTTCAAAGAACAACCAAGTTTTCAGCGAGCTTTGATGTAAGCCCGTATTTCATCTTTTTTGTCGACGCTTCTACCAATCAGTTTTACTGCAGTGGTCAATGACTGCGTGTATTCTAATGGCAAATTTTATGTCTTACACTTAGTCTAACATGTACATTTATACACCATTGTGTAGATATTGAATAGCCCTATACAGGCATGTATTGGTTTTTATCGTGCCCCACGTGGATATCAAGCTAGAGGACAATAAGCAATTCATTTCGAACATCCCTCGTAAGACCTTATATTTATTTGAAAAGTAATATTGTGTATGCAATAGCATTTCAACCATAAATTATACTTATGAATAAATGCATCAGGTGACACTATAACAGAGAAGCATGTTTTATTCAGATGTAGCTAATGCATTTTTAAAGTTTTGAGCTTCAATTCAGGGGAAAAAAAGGCTTTAAGCATTTCTTTCAAAATGCTGACCATTCTAGGTTACATAGTTGTGATTTTCCAAGAAGATCCTTGCATTTCTACTTAAACACCTGGATGTGACCCTCTTATGTTGCTCTACCCCAGTAATGATGAGGCATTACAAAAATGTTTCTGCATGTCCAAGAATAGGAAGAAACAAGTAAATGCGTCAAATTAGAATACATGACAGGACGATACAATTTGGCATTAGCAATGGGGTCTAATTTCAGCCCTAGATTTTTGTGATCAAGAGCTCTGCCTGTTTTCCCACAGAAACTTGGGGTAAGGACTCTTGTTTTTCACATTTTGTTTTTCGCATTTTAGCACTCTTTGAACAACACCAGGTCAGATCAATGGTCATATTGCATCTTAATTACGTCTGAATAAAAGGACAATTTGACTGACTGGCATGTGCTATAATTAGTGCCCGTCAGTCAAAATGTCATTTTATTCAGACATTTTTTAGACACAATATGACCATTGATCTGACTTCTGGTTTTGTTTAAGAGTACTAAAATGCAAGAAACTAAATCCTAACCCCATCTGTGGAAGTTAGACTGAGCCGGACTGGGTAACTGATGAATATCAGCAGTTGCAGTAATGGTAGGAAGAAGATACAAACATATTGCAATCCCTTACCATTTGATAAATTCCAATACTGGTGACTTTGACCGCAAACACAGATGGTCTTATCTAGAGCTCTGGTCCCAAAATCATACACACAGAACTTCAGAAGTGCTCAATGGACGTGGAATATCACGATAAATTGTATTTTTCTGAATAAAAACTGCCATTTATGCTTTCCAAACTGTGTCAGATTGATTAGTCATAAAATTGTGTAATATATTGTCATACCAGTACTTTGTCAACATGTTACATAGAGCCATACGTAATGAATTTAAAAGCTACATAAAAACTGCGTTGATGTTTATGTCACAGTCGCCGCCATATTGAAGCGCTATTGAGCGATTCGATTGGTCAGTTTAATCACATGACTCATTCAGTCTCCATAACGACGATTCCGCGCACTTGCTACAAATGCAAGCGTTTATCTAATCAATATGGCAGCGCCCATAAGGCATGAACGTTTGTTGTGATGGTTGTTGCGATTGTATATTTATTGTCACTTATATCAATTAAAAGGAACATCTTTTATGTCAGTTTAGGTTGTAGTTTCATATTTTCTCATCGTATCACCGTATTATGTAGCATTACGTTCAAGCCTGGAATTAGGGTCTTCCTGCAAAATAACCTTGATTGTCAACAATTAGGGGTCACCGGAATAACCGAAATCACCGAAATCCCCACCGAAATCACCGAAATCACCATGGAAATCACCGAAATCACCATTGAAGGGTGGGGTGGGGGAAGGTATGATACTTTAGGGTGGATCAGGATAGGGTAGAGATGAGTTGGCCTCATCTTCTGATTGTGGCGTTCCCTGAACATTGCATTCCTACTTATACCTAACAAATATCCACACACTATATACTATGCTAAAAAACAGAAATAAGAAATCTCCGTAAACAAGCCATGTTTGTCGTAGGGGAAATGCAATGAATACAATGTTTTATTTCATATCTTTATTTCACTATTTATACATAAAACATGACATTACTAAAATATTAAAATCTCTCTCTCTCTCTCTCTGTCTCTCTCTCTCTCTCTCTCTCATATAATTCTATACTGTATATTCAACAATCAAATGTCTTACTTTGAAATTTATTGCGTAAAACAAAATGTATATTTAGAACAGTTAAGTTAATACTGTTAAAAGTAACTATAAAAAATAAACGTATCTCGTCAACTCATAACTTCTTTACAGAACTTGTTACAAGTGTGTAATATAAAAATACTGTTTTACGGTATCGCGCATAACTAAAGAACGGTGATTTCCACTGGGAGTTCGTTACACTACTGGTCCGGGCCCTTCGATAACCATACTCAGCTTGCATTACACAGCATACCCTGTCGTAGTCCTACCACCCTACCCCTCCCCCATCATATGACAGTATGATTTGTGTCCAGAACTTTATAAACAACGGTGATTTCAAATATTTCCACCGAGATTTAGGTGTAAAACTCGCCACATTCGGGGCCACATTCGATAGCCTTACTCACCCTACGTAACCAAATCCCAACATAACTTAACTTCTATCCACCTTTACTCACACCTACCAACCCCAACATCACCACCACCCCACCCCTTGGTGGTGATTTCGGTGATTTCCATGGTGATTTCGGTGATTTTGGTGATTTCGGTTATTCCGGTGACCAAACAATTAGGTTATTGTTGTGTTATCTTTATATGTGCAAGACCGAATTCCACAGCCACAACTCACTCCCCATGGGGCTAGAATAGGAGGTTCCGAGACAGTTCACCGACAAAACAGTTCATTGACACCTATTTGGGAGACAGTTCGCCAACAAAATTGGAGACAGTTCACCGACATATTTGAAGACAGTTCACCGACAAAATAATATTTGAGAATATCAAGAATAAAGAAAGAATGATAGATATTTATATTGCCAAACACCCATAACAGAGGATTGTGACATGTCCTGACAGACTATGAAGATGTTCTCATGTGGAAATACTTTTTTTGGCTTGCCTGAACAACGTTCACGGAGAGCTATTGTACTACCCTCAGCATTGGCTTTAGTGTCCACAAATGTTAAAGTTTTCTTAAAAGTTTATAAGACCTCATTATTTCCTAACCTTATCACTGATTTGATTCATCTTTAGTAATATGAAAATAGGCTTAGCCTAAATGCGAGCACAGCACAGACCCTAGCTGTAGTCTCTTCAAAAGTCATTCACAGCATCATTAAAGAATGACTATCAGTATATAAAAAATATATGAAAATCAATAATAAATAATAAAAATAATTAGCAATATATGTTCGTGACACTTATTGACAATTGTTTCTTATCACTTCGTGACGCTTATTAGTATTAAGTTCGCTCCAGTCCTGTCAACAGTCGGTGACAATTTCCGGGAAGAAAATTGGTCAGAGTGATTTCTGCTGAAAGTATATATATCGTTGTATGTTACTTTTCCTTGATCATATTCTCTACCCTGGACTCACTTCGTTCACGGCGCGCTTTGCGCGTCGCGAGCTGTGCTCGCTATGATGATACATATTTGTCCAAAATTTTGCGCAGTACCATCCCCACCACCCTAGGTCATGTCAAGGTCACAGACTTAGAATTTTCATGTTGAAATTTTACGTCAAAGTTTTGAGGATCTCATTACTTCTAAATTAAATAATGGATTTAGTTCCTATTTGGCATCATGATAGATACTGGTCAAAAGTTTTTATCAGCACCATAAGTTTTCGTTAAAGTTTATAAGACCTCATTATTTCCTTACCTTATCATTGATTTGATTCATCTTTGGATTGGCGATATATATTGGTCTAAAATTTTGCACAGTACCATCCCCACCACCCTAGGTCATGTCAAAGTCAAGGTCGCAATTTAGTGTTAAAATTTTACGTGAAAGTTTTTAGGATCTCATTACTTTTAAACTACATGATGGATTTAGTTCCTGTTGGGTATCATGATAGATACTGGTCAAAAGTTTTTATCAGCACCATCAGCACTCATGACAGTGACCTTGAGATCGAGGTCACAAACTTAGAATTTAAATGTTAAAGTTTTGGTAAAAGTTTTTAAGACCTCATTATTTCCTAAACTTAGCACCGATTTGATTGTTCTTTGGTATGGTTATAACTATTGGTCAAATATTTTGCCCAGTTCCATCCTCACCCCCTTTGTTCATGTGCAGGTCAAGGTCACAGTCATGTGAAAATTTTCATATTAAAATTTTACATCAAAGTTATAAGACCTCATTACTTCTAAACCAAACGATGGATTTAATTTATATTTGGTATCGTATCATGATATATACTGGTCGAAAGTTTTTACCTCCACCATAAGCACTCATGACCGTGACCTTGGGGTCGAGGTCACAGACTTAGGACTTTAAAAATGTTAAAGTTTTTGTTTTAGTTTTTAAGACATTATTGTTTTCTAACCTTATCACCGATTTGATTCATCTTTGGTATGATGAAAATTTTGCTCAGTGCAATCCGCTTGATGATGTCTAAAAGTGCTCAGTGACAAAAAAAAAGTGCAGCCGCTGATCTGATGAAAGTGCTTGTAGGAGCAGTTTGATCTGGGTCTTTGCTCATACATGTGATTTTTCACGATCTTGCGTAAAACTCCCAATTTTTTGCCTCTCTTTACGACCTGCCAAGAAAAAAATTCTATGTTGATTTTTTTCCCCGACCTACCATTTCAAGGTTTACCGTTATGATAATCCAATACTGAGGTATCTTTACATCGATAATTGGTCAGCTAAAGAGGTTGATAATTAGTAGAGATAGGTGGCTGTCAACAACAGTTACTGTCTTTGTGAAATGTTTGAGTTTGGGCCGACACACTTCAAAGGCCATTAAACAAATTGGCAACTTTTATAATCCCTTTGAAATTAACTGTTTGAACTGTGAAAAAAAATGGATCTTCTTTTGTTCTACAAAATACTCGCCACTCGATCGGCTGCGCAGGCTACTCAGAATGATAAAACTGCTAATATTGTATATAAAGAATGTCAGGCCTTGTAAGTCTTATCAATAATTAAAATAGACCCTTATCAGACCGTGCAGATGCGCACACTAATCTGGATCTGCCCTTTTCTGCGATAAGGAACTTTTTTTTTACTTGTTGAAACAGTTAACTACTGTAAGCATGTCAATATGATTCTGCATGGGATTAACCAACAAGTAGACTTGTGATCCGCAAAAAGTAACTTACTTCTTGGGCAAGATACGATGACCTAGACCAGCCTGCGCATAAAATGTTTGAAAAGGCGCTCTGTTTCTAGGCCCTGCAAACTCTGTCAAGCAAACTGTGTAAGTCCTGATTGGAATAAGCGGATGTGACACCCTGGCCTATTTTTGGCTATTTTGTTTAGAATCGGTAAGATACCTTTTTTGGGGTTTGACTATTTAATGACCACCTGCACAATTTTCCAGGATAGCAACAAGCAAAATACATGTTGGGCAAGATATGAAGACCTAGACTAGCCTACGTATATAATGTTTGAGAAGGCGCTCTATTTCTAGGCCCTGCAAACTCTGTCAAGCAAACTACCTATAAGTCCTGATCAGAATAAGCGGATGTGACACCCTGCCCTATTTTTGGCTTTTTTTTTTTTTTTTTTTTTTTTCAGAATCTGTAAGATAACTTTTTTTGGTTTAAGTATTTAAAGACCACCTGCACAATTTTCCGGGGATAGCAACAAGGAAAATTGTACCTTATAACCTGTGCAAAATACAGAGACCCAGATCAGCCTAAGATTAAAAACATGGAATTCTGATTTGTTTTAGGGCTCTTCAGAATCGGTTTTACAAATTACATAGATCCTCGATTGACTGCAAAGATGCGTCAGACCAGTTGCGTTGGTCACTGTTTTGGTCAGTGGCATAAGCGGCAAGGTACTTTTGTTGGTGAAGTAAATGGTGTCCTCTCAGGCTGTTAGAGTTGTCTCCCATGTATAAAAAAATAACAAAGTTGCAGCAAAGAAAGATAAACAATAACCAGGAGCTGCAAAATGTATATCAATATGAAATGGTGAATATCATATATGGTTATAACCTTTCATTGTTTTCAAGACAATGAAAGGATGAACATGTTCATAAAAGGGTGGATATTATACACATGTATATGGTTATAGCCTTTCAATAGTATTTCAGTCATACATGGACAATTGAAGGGTGAACATGTTATACAAAAGAAACTAACATTATTCAGTGACCGTAGTCACCATACACTGACAAAACATTTTACAGTGGTCTACAGTACGACAAAAATAGATCTTGTTATTGAAACTGAATATTTTGGGCTGCAGAAAAATCTCCCTTTTTTAGACCAGGATTTCCCTCCTAAAAATTGCAGATCTCCCACTTTGTGTCCCAGAAAATATCACATGTATGTCTATGCTGTGTGCTCAGACAAATAAGTTCCTCTGCTTAGGGTAAATACAGTATGGGATTCGAAAAAAACAAAACAAAAAGGCAACAAAATGATGTGTAAATAGGTATTCCTTTATAATGCAGTATTAACAAATAACAATGAAGCATTTTCAGTTACACAGATGTACACATCAGTATCTTTCCTTATTTAAGCTGCCCCATTTGAAAATATGTCATCATATTTGAACATCAAAGGTTCAGTTTTAACATGCACACCCGTATTATCTGACCGGTATAGTATTGCGTCTGCAGACTGATCAACTTTACACTGTTTAAATTGCCAGACTGCATGTAGATAGACTTTGGTCGGACTGCCCATATTTGCAGGCTGATCTGGACCCTTGCTATCTGCATATGCTTGGAAGATACCTGCTTTTTGCATATAAATGTTGGTAATTATTAAAAGTTATGCTAAACATTTTCTATTACTTCATCTAAAGTTTTTACATTTGAAACATTTTTTACCAAAGTTATATTGAAAAAATTCTAGACCAGTTTTTACATAATTAGTTGTCCCAGTAATTAATGGTCGTGTTTCGTTATCACCAAAACTTCGAAAAGTGAACAACAAAAAAGATAGTTTCAGACATTTATTTTAATTTTGTTTTCTTGAAATTCTTGCTGATTTATCCCTAATAAACCAATTTACTGTCTATGTCAAAACATATGAAATAATATATTTGTCGGTGAACTGTCTTCAAATATGTCGGTGAACTGTCTCCAATTTTGTCGGTGAACTGTCTCCAAAATATGTGTCTGTAAACTGTCTTGTTGGTGAACTGTCTCGGTCCCGAATCGGAAGGAATACTGGTGAAAATGTCGGGCATACAGGTGGCAGATATCTATATTATATTGTTCCATGCTGATGATTGAGGCATTCTTGGCAGGGATGCAATGTAATGTGACTAATTGCCTATCTGTCATCTTCAAATAATTCACATTTGATCATTTCGTCTTTGGAGTGCATGACTAAATTTAGAATTTAGTAGTGTTGTCCTGATGATGATATTTGTGCCTATTTCATCTAAGACTGAACCTTTTAAAAACTCTTTTCTTTGTGAGAACAACTTATTGTGTTCCCTGGATACATCACGAAAACATGCCTATATAATTTTGACCCCTTAAACCCCACTTCTATATAGTAAAACTGGGGTTTACAGGGGTAAACATTATTTTTCTTATTTCTGCTCAAAAACATGGATTGTGGGTACTCGTTAGAACTGCCTCACCAAGGTGGTTCTAACGATTACCCACAATCTATGTTTTGAGCAGGAATATGAAAAATATCAGAATTTTTGGTTGTAAAATTTTCAGTATAATTGAATAGGCGTGTTTTCATAATGGCATAACCTGTAAACCTTTAATGTGACGTATGAAATGTCATACCTTATTTTCTCTGAAAAATAATTTAAAAAAAAAAAGGTCAAAATGTCACCTGCTGTTGTTGTGATTGGCACTTTAAATTTGTTAAATGGCATCTATTAATATTTAGATTCAATCTAGTAAGGGTTACCATAATGGCTTGAAAGTATTGGGACAGACATGCCTGAACAAACAGTGTAAACCCAGATCAGACACTGCAAAAACACATTTGTCTGATCAGTGTCTACAGTTTACCACACATCTAAAAGGTTTTAGAATGTCTACACGGTTTACCACATTCTAAAAGGTTTTAGACACATTAACTGGTGCTAAAATGGACTTGTTCAAATTTTAGGACAGGTACATGTACATGTATGTATTGAGTCTGGATGTCAGAGACCCCGAAAGGATAATTGACAAACAGTGCAGTCTTAGATCAGATGCCTCAGAATGCGAGGTCTGATCAAGGTCTACATTGTTTGCATTAAATACAGGAATCTCTATAAACATAGTAATAATAAATCTAACCAGACCATGCAGACAGGCAGACACCCTGCTATTGGAAATAGACTGGTCCAAAAAGTTGTGGAAGAAGAGTCCACTCAACATAAAAGGGTTGAGATGGTGTCCAAATACTATGTTTAAAAATGGTAATGTCTGTTACAGAGTTCTGAAGAGAAGACATGGGGATTGTGGATCTAATAGCATACCTGAAGGACAACCCCTACTTTGGAGCTGGGGCAGGTCTATTCGGTGTAGGTATGGCAGCAGCTGTGTTCAAGAAAGGGAGTCAGGTGGGAATGATAATGTTCAGAAGACACTGTATGATAACATTAGAGGTACCAAGCAGAGACAAGAGTTACTACTGGTTACTGCAGTGGATATCTAATCGTGCAACACACACCAAACATATCAGTGTTGAAACAACATTCAGTCAGTCGGAAACTGGGAGAATAAACACAAAGTTTGACTTCATTCCTAGTCCAGGGAGTCATTTTTTCCGTTACAAAACTACATGGATAAGAGTGGAGAGGAATAGGGAAAAACAGATGGTTGATTTCAACAGAGCTGCACCTTTTGAAGTTGTGACATTGACGGCTTTAGGTTTTGATAGAAGTATTTATTTTGAAATTTTAGAAGAGGCCCGTAAGATGGCATTACAGCAACAAGAGGGCAAAACTGTTATGTATACTGCAGTCGGACCAGAATGGAGGCCCTTTGGTTATCCTAGACGTAAAAGACCATTAAAATCTGTTGTTTTAGATAGGTCTGTGTCAGAGAGGATTGAGACTGATATAAAAGAATTTATTAATAATCCAAGTTGGTATATGGACAGGGGTATACCATATAGGAGAGGGTATCTTCTATATGGCCCACCTGGTTGTGGGAAAAGTAGCTATATTAATGCTCTTGCAGGTAGGTATTCATTTTATCAGAAATATAATCATAGCTCTAGATAAGAGAAGTATATAATTAAAATTTTTTGTATTTCTCAATGTAAATAATTACGAAGACATGCCTATTCAAATATACTGAATATTTTACCACCAAAAACTGAAAATTTTCAGATAAAAAATTCTGATATTTTTCATATTTCTGCTCAAAACATAGATTGTGGGTACTCGTTAGAACCGCCGAGGCAGTTCTAACGAGTACCCACAATCTATGTTTCTGAGCAGAAATAAGAAAAATAATGTATACCCCTGTAAACCCCAGTTTTACTATATAAAAGTGGGGTTTAAGTGGGTTAAAATAATATAGGCATGTTTTCGTGATGATATGTTGTGCATACTAATTAGAAGTGCCTCACTGAGGCACTTCTAATGATTACCAACAATATATTTTTTCATGGAGAAATAAGAAAAAATATCAACACCTTTTGGTTCCTTTAAACATTTTTATTAACTCATTTGATCACATAAACAAGATTGAGATTAAATGAGATATTTCAGACTTTCTTCCAGCACAAGAATTTTCTTTTGTTTTCCCACAGCAGTTGGGCAGACATTGTTTTTGACATGGCTCTCTGTCTGTTCGATACAAATTGTGTTTGCCCCATAACTTTGGAATTCTTTCACAAAAGGATGCAAATATAATGCATGATTAGGTGATGTATATAGAACAATAACTACATATCCTCGATTTTAATTTTAACAGACCTGTGTCCCTTCTAATATTTTTAATATGAAATTTTATGTCCACTCCATAACTTTAAAATTCATGAAGACAGCATGACAAAATGTGGTACAATTGTATGCAGCATCATCAGGCGATGTGCCAAAACTAGAAACCCTTTTACTAATTTTTTATTATTTTTTTTTTAGCACATTGAGGTGCAACATCGTTTGAGCCTGCGCACAATACTACCTACAATAAGACGTGTGACCAGTAAGGACTCAGATCACCCTCTACATCCATCCAGTACAGCAAGGGTTTTTGTTCATCCTTCTTTGGATAGTTGGGAGGCTGTAGAAGGCACAAGCAATCAGCAAAAAATTATCAGACTACGTGGATATGCAGGCTGATCTGAATCTTTTCTGGTCGCATGAGTCTTCTTTGAGGTTTTATCTTGTGCTGGCTCATTTACAGGATTTCAAGCGGGCCCTACTTTTCCTACTATTCCTACTTTTCCCTACTTTTTTTGTGTTCCTACTTTTCCCTACTTTTTTCTGAAAATGCCCTACTATCCCTACTTTTTAGTCCAAAAATGTTTGAAGTGACCAAAAATTGCAATTTTTTTCCTCGCTCGCTCGAAGTTTGTAAAAATTGGATCCACTTAATCTGAACAGTCACGATGCAAAAGTTTATGAAATATTTTTACTTCAGTTGTTACTTCTTTTTTGGAACATTTATTTTGGTATTTCCTTACCATGGTGATATAGTGTTATTGTTCAGAGAAAACTGTTTTCTTAGTTTATCTTTTTCTAAGTCAAGTCTGAAAACACTCAGAACATCCCTATAATCCCTACTTTCCATGATTTACATTCCTACTTTTGCCCTACTTTTTCAAAATTTTGAGCCCTACTTTATCCCTACTTTTTCACTGGAGGGCACTTGAAAGCCTGCATTTAAGAAATTCAGGTCTCCCGTTTTGTCAGCATTTAACCTAAATATTTGGACAGACATGCCTGCATATACAGTGTAGATCCAGACCAGGATCTGCTTGTTTGCCTTTCAGTAAGCACTTTATAAATGCACCCCCATGTAGCAGTCAATTTGATTTGTTCAGATTTTAGGATCCATATGTAAAGATACTGCAGTATCTGAATATTTAGGGTTCCGTAATAACCCTAAATATTGGTACAGGCAGGCCTGAGCATACAGTATAGACCTTGATCAGATGCCGCAACTTATGGCATCTGATCGGAGTCTACACTGTTTGCCACTCATCCAGCACTATTTTAGACAGATCAACAGGTGGTAAAATAGACTTTTTTTCAAATTTTAGGACAAGTATGCCTGTATGGTAAGGAATTTATGTGTCCCAATACTTAGGGCACATACGCTTATAACAGTAGTCTTATTCTGATTTCTTCAGGTGAGCTTGATTACAGTATATGTGTATTAAATCTGAGTGAGAGAGGACTCTCAGATGACCGACTCAACCACCTTCTTACAATGGCTCCTGAACAAAGTATCATACTCCTGGAGGATGTTGATGCCGCTTTTGTTAGTAGAGATACAGCTTTAGACAGTAAGTGAAATTTTGTTTGATTTCTTATTTAACAATACGTCAGTCCTTGTGGGGTTATTTTGTGTCGTCTCGCAGAGAAAGGAGAAACTGAGCAGAAGAAATAGCAGATGAGAGGAAAGCCAGAACTAGAGGAGGATAAGGATAAAAGTGAATGACAGTGTAGAAACATAAGAAATACTAACATTGCCAACCTGCTGCCAGTATGGCAGGTCCTTACAGGAGTTGTTAAGGAGGAGTATTTAATGATGTCTTAGTTATACCATGATTTGTGTGTATGTACCATGCGATAATGCATGAGCGTGAGTGAGTGCATTATCATCTGTACATATGCAGAACCATGGTATATCTGATTTATGACATTTTCATGCATGTAGATCATCTACATTGGAAGATATTTCATGCTGAATGTTGGGAATTTAGGCTATGTGATAATTCTGGGATAATTTTCTCTATTTCTGCATAATAACTTGAGGTTCTCCTAATGAGTACCACAACATGTTTTTTTTTATGAAGAAATAAGAAAAAATATTCTAAAACTATCACCAGATACTCCTCCTTAGCCCCGCTGGTCTTACCAACATCCTAGCATCAGCAGTAAGAGAAATACTCAGAGCCCCAGATAATGGTGGTATCCAGATAAATAGTTTTCTTATTTCTCCACAAAATTGCAAAAAAGTACTCTCCATCGATGTTTTTTGTGTTTTTGTTTTTAAGAAACAAGAAACAAAATCAATATCTTTGAAAAAAGCACCTTATCTAGAGTAAGGAACGAATACAGTCGACTCTCCTCATCTCTAAGTCCAAGGGACTCTCTGAAATACTTCGAGATATCCGTACCTCAATATATCAGGTTTACAGAATTGAGAAAAATTAATGGAACAACCACATTTCACAAATGAATATGTAATTTGAGGAAGTTAGATATACTGAAAATATCGTGGAAAAGAGGAGCAATTGTTGTGATTTCCATGTGAAAGATTTTCACTTCGAGATAAGTGGTTATTCGAAATAAGTGAAGTCGAGATAACGAGAGTTGACTGTACTCATTGTAACTACAACAATGTGTTCTGATGCTCTGTATTAAAAGTGGATGTTCCCAGGATCACAAGATGCTTGTGTTGTGTGATTTGTAGATCTGGGAACATCCATGAGATGTGATACAGAGTACCAGACCATGTTACTGTAATGTATTTTTTTTATTCTTTGAAAATTAACCCTAAAGCATCATTTACATAGCAGCAGATGACATTTTCTGAGAAAATAAGGCTTGACATTTCATACAAATTAGACAATTCACATGAAATGTCAAGCCTTATTTTCTTGTATAAAATGTCAATCCATTTAATTTTCTTGGAGAAATTAAGAATCCAGTCAAAGGCTATGTTGTGCCTTGCAAATTTACAATGTCGGAGAACTGTAAAATAAGGTCGCGGTCAAATATGCATACTGCTGTCTGAGTTGTCAGCCTTTATTGTTCTTGGGAAATGAACATTAGGGTTAAAGTATGAATTGACGCAAATGTTGATGGATTGAGAGATGGAAAATTGGATCCCGTAATCTTGCCATGCTACAAGCAGGTGCAAAAAACGAAGGTCATCTGCTACAATTTTGAGTAGCTCTTTAAGCGTTAAGCAATTTTATTTCTAAAAAAAAAAATGACCATTTGATGCATTTTAACATTATGATTCACATGAAATGTCAAGCCTTTGTTTCTTTGAAAAGTATAAAAAAAAATCTTTCAAAACGTCTGCTGTAGTAATGATTGGTGAGTCTAGGGTTAACCCTGATCTAAGTTAGGGCTCTAGATAACATACTCTTTTTTTTTTTCAGCCAAAAAAGTACTGATACTTTCCTCATTTCTTCATGAAAACATCATTATGGGTACTCATTATTGCATGGAGAAATAGGAAATGCCTCATTTCTAGAGCTCTGATAAATACAAAGAAAAATATTTTCCAGATAGTATAGCATACCAGGGTATGAGTAGACTGACTTTAAGTGGACTTCTCAATGCCTTAGATGGAGTCGCATCAGCAGAGGCGAGAATAATCTTCATGACCACAAACTATGTTGAACGGTAGGTATCAAATTACTCAAAAAACTGAGATACTGTCACTCCACATTACACTTGACGCAAAATTTAACAAGTTCAGTTTACTTGATATGTCAAAAACTTGTAAATGAGTGGCAAAAAAATGTAGACCCTGTTCAGATGCCACATTCAACAATAAGAATGCACAGGTTTGGTTGAATGCGTTGATGCCAAGTCAAGTAATGGAGCCTTATAAATGATACAAAATGTTTCCTTGCAATAATTAATGTTTCTTTCATTTAATTCCAACAAACTCAGAAGCATGCGGGAGGTGGGTGTAAATGCTCTGGGCCCAGTTGTTCAAAGCGTTGTTAGCTTAACAAACTTGTTAATGGTCAAACTGTTAACTGCTCTAATAAGTACAATATCTAATTCACAGGTATTTTTGCTGAAAAATGTGAATAGCTTTTGAATTTGCAAAAGCTACTCACACTTTTTCTGCAAAAATAACAGCACACAATGCCATATTTAATGATCAAAGTTTTAAGGATACATTAACTAACAACATCATTAGTTTTGAACAACTGGGCCCTGGGCTTCATTTCACAAGGTCCCAGGTTCGAATCCTAGTGAAGATGGAGTTCAACTCATGACTATGCGCTTCATTGAATAGAGCCTTGGATTATGACCACTGCATCATCTTGATAAGACAGTGTTAAAAAAGATATAAAACCACAAAATTATCATCCTTCAAATTCATATGGTAGCTTATTGACAGCCTAATATTGATACACTTCAAAATGACTGTTGCATGTCATTTCTACCTTGAAAAACAGTCCTTAATATGTGTTAACCCATTGAAGATGGAGACCCCTAAAAGGGTAACTGGCAAACAGTGCAGACCCAGATCAGATGCCGCAGAATGTGGTGTCTGATCAGGGTCTCCACAGTTTGCAAGTAGTACAGCCATTTTTCTTTAGGAATTTCTGCATCATATAGCCCGACATTTTGTTTGCCTTGAGGTTTTACTGCCCAGTCAACCCAACAGGGTCATGTCAAATGCAGTCAGTTTACCTAACCACACATTACTGGGCAATCTCAGTCCTGTAAGCGTTTAACTAGTATTGTGCACATTCCTTCGCCAGAAACTGACAACTGCCCATCTTGAATCAGCAGAAGGAAGACAATGGCCGTAGAAAAATTTTCTGATCAAATATCCACAAAAGAATGTTGCCAACCCAGCAGGGGTCAAACCCACAATCTCCTGATCACCAGTTGGACGCACATCCAACTGAGCCTTCGAGGCCAGCATATAGCCTGACTACCTTAAATCTAAAGTGGACTTTTCCAATTTATAGTGTGGGAGTTTATACAGTCTTCAATGGGTTAAAATTGGCAAATTTTCGTAATGAGCTGCTACTCAAATCATTTCTAACATAGGTTGTTTGAAATGTATTATTTGCAGCAGGTATCATGTAAGCAGTGCTTACTTTATCCAGATAAGGCTTTCTTTTTCAACCAATAGGTATTGATATATTTCTTAGTCTTCCGCAAAAAATTTGTGGGTACTCAGTAGGTGTGCCATGGCAAGGCTCTTCTAATAAGTTACAAGTACCCAAAACTTATTTTCTTGGAGAAATAAATAATCATTACTTTGTGTTTAAAAAAAAAAGTGCTGTACCTGGAGCTATATTTGTTGGGTTTTTTTTATTATTATTATTATTTTCAGGCTTGATCCTGCTTTAATACGACCAGGTCGTGTAGATGTAAAAGAAAAGATTGACTATGCAACAGATTATCAGCTAAAGCAGATGTTTCTCAGATTTTACCCAGACCAGTCTGCGGCTAGGGCAGCTATTTTTGCCGAAAATGTATTATCTCATGGCAAAAATGTGAGCTTAGCACAAGTTCAGGGACTATTTTTAGTTTATAAAAAAGATCCTCAGGCAGTTTTAGACAATGCAGCTCAGCTTTGGACTTTATAGTGTAGTGAGAAAAGCCATAGTTACCCTAAATATTTGGAAACATAAACTACTTACAGAGCTCTAGATAAGGCACGGTTTCAACTTAAATCGTCAGTCACAACTGCAGCAGATGATATTTTTTTATTTTATTTTATTTTTTTTTATTTTTCAGAGAAAACCAAGTCTTGACATTTCATGTGCTAGCAGACGATTCACATGAAATATCAATATTTGTTTTCTCTGAAAAATAAAAAAAAAAATTTGAATGTCGTCTGCTACAAATTTTGCTTGGCACTTTAAGGGTTAAAAGTTATTTGTCCACAAAAACATGTTGTGGGTACTCATTAGAAGCACGTCACTTAGGCACTTCTAATGAGTAGTTGTACCCACATGTTTTTCATGGAGAAATAAGAAAAATATATATAGGATAATCTGAAGCTATGTTGACCTTACAAAATTTGAAAAAGTCAATTTTAGAATTTAGTGTCTAAAATATATTGACAATGGCAAATAGGTAGACCCTGATCAAACTGCTCCTTCCTTTAGGAGCAGTTTGATCTGTGATCTACACCGTTTGCTTTGCCTTTCCTGTATGGATACTTAGGGTAAATACGGTACGGTAATTTACTTGTATGTGCAATAAAAAGTAAACAGTATGGCTTCCTTTCTCTGTATTTATACTAAATGAATGAAAATTCTCCACCTACAGAATTAAATTCATCTCCGTGTCGGTAAAAATTCATTTTTTAGCTTGGCTTTACAAAAGTACAGGAAGAGCTATTGCACTACCCATGGTTCAGCATTGGCATGCACAAATGTTCAAGTTTTTAACCCTTGTCCTGCTGAACCCGGATAAACCCTGCCTTTACAAACAGTGTAGATCCAGATCAGTTGGCTTCTGAAGAAGCCAACTGATCTGCACCTGCACTGTTTGCCATTCAATATGTGAATTTATATCAGCAATCTGGATCGTGTAATCTGATTGGCTGAGAATTAAAAGTGGATGTGGCATCTTAATTTATTCAGCAGGACAAGGGTTAAGAAGTTGTATCTTCTTGATTATTTAAATGATGTTAGATACTGGGGAAGGGCAGTTGTCAGTTTCTGGTGAAAGGATATGCACAAGTACTGGTTAACCACTTTGAGGACTAAGCCTGCCTAAGAAAAGAGTAGTTAGGTAAACTGACTGGAATGACTGGCTCAACATTACCATAATAGTGTTAACTGGGCCATTTCAATCCAAACCAACCAACCAAGATATCAGCTCAAAGTTTTGTTCAATGCGAGTCCCACTCTACCTTAGTGAGCTTGAAGTCTGTCTGGACAGGAATTCTTTGTACTCTAAATGTTAAAGCTTTACGTTAAATGTTTTAAAAGATTTATCTCCTGGGTCATACTTCCTGGGTAGATTTAGTTGATAAAGAAGCTGATATTAGTTACTGGACCAAAATTTTATTCAATACAAGACACAGCCCTCTTAGTAACCATTAGGTCAAGGTCATGGACTTGGAATTTTCTAAATGTTAAAGTTTTATGTTGTTTTGTTTTGCATTTTTTTTTTTTTTTTTTTTTTTAAATATCTGTGTCTCTTGGAATCCTAAATATATTCAGTTGATACTTGGCCAGATGTAAGATATTTGTCCAAAGATTTTTTCAGGATAGTCACCCTCAACCTCACCTCAGTGACTTTAAGGTCAATTTTTCACACCTGGTATGTAAAAGGGGAACACAACCTTAAAACATATTGTACTGAAAAGTAAAGAGCTTCACAAACCATGAATTTGATACAAATTTTATCAAAATCTGTCAAGAATTAAGAAAATTACGTACAACTGAATATTCTAATATTGATGTATGGGCGCCGCCATTTTGAATATTTAATGAAGTTTCACAAAAGTTTAAAAATCTGTTTTAAAAGTTGTTCTTCTTACAAATTTGGATTACTTTGGTGGAAATGAATTTTGTAATTGTTCAACAATATTTTTTAAGAATAATTTATTTATATCCATTTATAATAACAAATAATTTAGAAGAATTCAACAATTATCACATCTATGCAGTACTCAAATTTGTATCTTTTGTATCTTTTTCAGGCTGACTATTCACGATAACTTTTTAAATATACATTTTTTAAGAAACTTTCTTGGAAAGAAGTTGTTGTGGATGAAAGGCGCCGATGCCTCAGAAAGGTTTACAATTTAAGATGTTCATATGTTACACTGTAATCAGGTGAAGGTTTTATGACTTTCTGAAGTTCTGTAAAATTTTGAAGTCAAAGAGCACCACCTTCTACACCTCAGTGATTCTCATAACAGCTGAACAAATCTACGATTTAAGATGAAATAGTTATGTTTATTATTACTATCTTCTTCATAAAAGTGCACTTGGATGTCATTTGAATTGTCTAAGAGAGATGATTCTAAATGGTATTGAAGAATAGAAAACACAGCTAATTGTTCTGCTTATCTAACACCCTGAACCATAAGTCCAGGTTGACTGAATGTTTATAAATGGCAAAGAAATAGCATGCATTAAACAGTGTCTGGCTATTGATAATATTATCTGAAAGATGCATGTGGATGTCAATCACAGAGTTAGAAAATCAGCAGAATTTTATTTTTTTCAAAATCTCTATCAGTATACTCCATGTCATGTCAGTGCAAACGCTTTGGAAATATTGGTGCCTAACTTCCTCTACAACATCTGTCTTGGATAGTTTTTAGGAAAATTTATATTTAAAAAGGTATCACGAAAATTCAATTTGAAAAAGATAACAATTCCAGTTTAGTCATTTTCCACAGGAATGGTACCCTGTTCCACCACACTGCATAATTCAGTCCTGTTCCCAGTCTCGACTGGTATCACTATTATTTTAATACTGGTGTCCGGGTCTGTAATACTGTTCCTTATGTGTACTTCCATTACTTCTGAAAACAGAACGAAGCAGACATAGCCACAAGAAAATTTCCAGGACTTAGTTTATATTATAAATACTGAAATTTCGTACACTAACATTCTGTTCAATTGTTATGCAAACAGTGCAGACCCAGATCAGACTGCTCCTGAAGAAGCAGTCTGATAAGGGTCTATACTGATTGCCATTCGACTAGGTATTTTTATGAAACCATATAACAAGCAAAATTTAGGCTGAAAAAGTATGGAATAAAGTTTAAGGAATTTACCATATAGCATATAAAAAAGATAAATATGGAATAGAGTTATTTTCTCTATAAATATATATGTGTTACTGTCAGAAAATAAAGCATGCACATTTTGTGTTTATTTGCGGTGCTCTATGATAAAAAAAAAACAAAATATACATGTAATTCATTTTTTTAATCCCTATACATAAAATTTATTTTGACATGTCATACATCTCCCATTCGCTGATTCAAGAAGGGCAGTTGTCAGTTTCTGGTGAAAAAATGTGTACAATACTGGTTGACCCCTTAGAGAACTAAGCCTGCCCAGTAAAAGTGTGGTTACGTAAACTGACCACGCTCGACATAACCCCAGTGGATTGACTGGGCCGTAAAACCTCAACACAAACAAACAAGTCATATATTTAAGCTACAGTGCAGCCGGTCTATAGACCATGTGGATTCCATCTCTTCCCAGCAGATACAGAAGTTATTCACTGTCAAAAAGACATATGGTATTGTGTCTTTAATATTTCATACAGTTTACAGCCCACTTTGGCAAATACACATAACATTTTATGATTTACCACTCACTGGGCAAATTAGCAGATGAAGATTGATGATATGACGACTGGTTATATTTTCCCCCTACAAAAATACCATATTCGACCTAATCACTGCACTGTGTGCTTAGGTTTTTCAAAATTACTTGGAAAACTTGTAAAATTTACATCTACCTACTAAATTATAAGCATACTCATTAAAAAAAAGCTCAGCGAAGGATTTATTTGATGATGTTTATGCAATTTTTTCTGATTTTCTTTATAAAAGCATATGTTGTGGGTACTCATTTGAATTGCATCAACAAGTTGGAGCAATTCAAATGGTTAACCCACAACATTTGCCTGTATAAAGAAACAGACAAAAAATACATTGGCTGTTATCTGAAGAGTACAGAATTGCTTGACTGTGCTTACAGGAGTCTGTACGAATACAGTAGGCCTTTGACTTTTCATACAGTTGTCACAAAAGTTGTCTCCCTTGTAGAAAATGGCTGAAAATCTACCATGTGTATCCAGTCCCCTATAAGGCATGTGTAGACAGTGAAGTCACAGATCAGTCTGTGCTTCCCAACTGTCTCATCAGGATCCTTTGCTGTCTTTTGATAATTCAACAGTATCCAGCGATTCAGTAGGCAGGCAGTGAAGGCATTGATTAGACTGCAGATGTGCAGACTGACCTGCATTATACCTCAAAGACACATTTTTACTTAGCCCCATCTCTATGTTAAAATTAAGATTGTTGATATTTTTTGTAAACAATGTACAATTGCTACTTGTCTGAATATGAACAAAAAAACATGAGCTTCAAAGGTAAGTTTTTCAGGAAATCTGGCATAGAGATCAAATATTAACCCTTAAAGGGCCAAGCAAAATTTGTAGCAGACAACATTAAAAAAATTTTTTTTTTTTTTTCAGAGAAAGCAAGTCTTGACATTTCATGTGAATCATCTGCCAAGCAGACAATTCACATGAAATGTCAAGATATGTTTTTTTCTGAAAAATAAAAAAAAACTGTCATCTGTTGCAGTTGCATTTGGCACTTTAAGGGTTAAGTTTGTCAGAGTATTAAACCCAAATCCTACCTTCAGTTACAACCTGCTGACTGTCATAATCATTTATTCCATCCATTTCATTCCTCTCTGGAAAATAACAAAAAGTACACTTCATGCTTCAGATTAAGTGCTCTGCAGGTGAATATCTGAACTATGTCCTTATCGCATATGCACCCATAAAGTCCCACATCATCCTATCAGTCTCTATAGTCAATTCAGGATGTCTGCTATTGTGGAAGTGTTCTGTAGCATCCAGTGATTCTGTACAGGAAAAATGTAGGCATGATCAGACTGCTAATAAGCATTTGCCAATGTTCTCATGACATGGCTCAATTTTTTACTCAAAAAAAAACAACAAAAAAAACATGCATATTTGACAATATGGTTACACCTTAATGACTGGTATAAATAAGCGACATTTAGGGGAACAATGCATTAACTCAAGGTAAGTGGGTATTGGATTAATAATTTTCTTATTTATCCATGTGGCGCTTCTAATGAGTATACACAACATGTTTTTGTGGAGAAATAGAAAAATATCAACTCCCTTGACTAAAAAGATCACAGTAATTAGAGCTCTGCAGTTATGCTCCAAATAAGAGAAGCATTTAATTTTTTTTTTTTTTTCTTATTTGCCACCAAACTTAGTTTTTAGACAGTCATTGAATGGCCTTGAAGAATCAGTTGTAAGAAGCATTCACAATGTATGATTTGGTGGAGACATGGACAATATCACAACTTTTATATCTAAAACTTTCTTTTATCACACGACCGTCAAGTTATTCAGTGAAATAACCCATGTCATAAAAAAATCATATAACCACACGTGTAATAACACTTGCAAGGCTTCCCATTGGTTAGCCTAATTACCCTCATTAATATTCGTATTTCTCCGCTTATTGATAGCAACCAAGATGGTGTCCGCGTTCGCCGATACAACTTTCACATTTGGAACAGATCCTGCCTTCAATTTTGAGATGAACGATAAATGTCAGACCAATGTAGGGGGGAGACACAAAACAATCACAATGTATAAAACACTGCTACAAGAAATATTCATGGCGGTTAAAATTCAATGTTTTCCGGCAATATATTTGGAGGCACTTTCAACATCGATATCGTCAAACCGTCAATGAAAAAAATTTTCACATCCTCCAAAAAAGCATTGGAGGATGATATGACTCAGACAATCAATAATTGTGTCAAATTAAAATCCAAACTGCAGTTAAATGTTTTATAGTCTTGAAATCTGTCATTTACTTGTGTGTGCCCACACCGTATAAACTGTATTCATCAAGGTCAATGACCTTTAAATACAACAGCTGACTGTGGGGGATTTTCCTTCTGATTCTCAGTGACGTATTGACTCGCTGAATGACGTTGTTCAATGGAATATTTAGTTTTGAATTGATTTATTCAATGAAATATTTATTAGCTCAAATAATAATCATCATTATTTCCTGCAGTTTAACGAAGTAATAAATGGCATATTTATCCTGTTTTTTAGTTATTTTTGGTACTTATCATCATATCATAATCGGATTTTTGATTAACGTGCAGGTACAGGGGCAACATCCACATCAGTGGGCCCCCTTCCTGATAGCTGGCTTGCTGCACGCATGGCAGATCTCACACCAGATCTCCAGGTATGTCTATCATGAGGGTTGATAGCCGAGAGCTTCCACTCTCTGCAATCCCTCTCTGTCAGCTGCTTCCATGTCATCTTGGGCCTCCCAGGCCCACGCTTTCCATCAACCTGTATGTCAAAGGCTATCTTGACTGCACCATTGGAGCGTTCCACATGTCTATACCATCAGAGTCTTCTCTTCTTCAGAATGAGGTCCAGATCCTCAATGCCAAGCCGCACAAGTAGCTCATTGGACCTGGTGGTGACAATGTCTTGCAGCCTGACATTGCAGATCTGTCTGATCATTGCCCTCTCATTTCGCTGCAGACGCTGGAGGTTGGCTTTGTCAATGGCCAAGTCTCGCTGGCATTGAGCATTGCGCTCCGCACACCAGAGCTGTACACATGGCTATGTGTTTTGAAAGAGAGGTGGCATGAAGTGAGAACTGTAGCTCATCTTTGAACTTCTTCCAGGCAGTTTTCACATGTGTTGTGGTTGAAAGTTCACAGCCACCAGCTGCTGAGAGCATTATCAAATAATTATAATATGTGAACTATTTTTGTTGCGTAGTACTATTGAATCTTTGGTAGTGAGTTGTTCCCCTTGGCTATGGAAAGCCGTTTCTTAATTTATTTTGTGCATTTTTTTGTCATCGGAAGGGCCATGTGATAAACAGAATCTTACATTCGTGGTCATTTAATATGAAACTTTTTGGGTAATTTCGGTATTTTGCTCGCTAAGGCTCGCAAAATACCTAAATTACCCAAACTTGTTCCATAAATTTCATATTAAATGACCACTTATGTAAGATCCTCTATATCTAAAACTATGCACATTATATTCAGAAAGATCTGCAGAGAGACTACTTTTCCAAGCTGAGGTGAAAATTGCCCATGGATTAACATTTCCTATAACCGTCTTAAATTCAAGAAAAGAACAGTACAGTTTGTTAAAATTCTGACTGCAAAATAATCCGGCTTCTTGATATAATTTAAAAAAGCTAGCCCAGAAAATTCTGGATACTTGGTCACCCTGAACATGCCAATTCAATCTTAAAACTGTTAATAAACCAGAGTTTCCTTGGAAACAGTCACTCTACCGTTTTTTTTTTGTTTTTTTTTTTGCTTAAAAGGAGAGGCAAGTGAAAGGAATGGGTTGAATTAATACTAGACATAGCTATAGTTTGAGTTGATTTGCCTTTCCCTGCAATGCTCTACCCCATTCTATCCTACCTTCCTTCTGCTACCCCACCCTACCCTACCCAGCTAGGATATAGGCTAGGGTATAAGGGCAGGGTAGTAAGGATGTACAGGCGCAGTCACGTACGGACACCAAACAGTCCCCATGTGGGATATAGAAGCTGCAAATAACAAAATAAATTATTCACTGAGGCAATTCCAGTGAGTATCCACAAGATATGTTTGGGCACTAAAATCATTTCCTGAATACTCAGTACTTCCTTTATCTCACACTATGACTTACCATTCACAACTTTTTGTCCTGTTGTTTTGTCATTATCATAGTTTAGATTATCTCCCTTCATTTCAATCCCTCCCAGTACTGCTTCTTCCATAGTTTTTGCAGGGTGGTTGCCCTTTTCCTTTAAGCAAGGAGTTTTACATTCACCATCACCACTAGTTAGCCTTGCGTTATCTCCCTTCTTTTGCGTTTCAACCAGGTGACTCTTCATGTGAACTTTGCGACTGCTGCTTTGAGTAAAGGTCTTACCACAAATTTCACACACAAATGGTTTCTGGCCTGAAATTCAATGCTTAACACTTACCACTCTGTGGGCAGATTCAGCAGACAACTAACTGATGATATATTTCTTATTTTCCCTAGAAAATAGGATATGACACTTCAAATGCCAAATCCTGTTTTCTAGTAAAAGATTTCAAAAAGCCATCTTCTGAAATTTTTACCCAGCTTGCAGTGTTAAAGTACTAAACGGAACTGCAGCAGCCAAAAAGTTTGTCTTTTTTTTTTTTAATTTATTTAGTTTTTTATATTTTTCAGAGAAAATAAGACTTGACATTTCATGTGAATCATCTGCCTAACAAACTATTTACATGAAATGCCAAGTCTTATTTTCTCTGAAAAATCTGCAACAATTTTGCATAGCGCTTTAAGAATTAATATAAAAGCCCCCACTGTGGGGGAAAAAGAGTCCTTATGCCATAAGAGAGCAAAGATCAAATGTTACATTCACAGACTGATCAGGGCCTTATCCTGATTGTGCTGATTACATTACAGCAGACTATATTTTGAAGTAACTTTTTGTTATTTTTCAGAGCAGACCATTCAGTTGATATGACAAGTCTTTTTCTCTAAACAATAAAAATATCAATTATAGAACATTGCCTGCTACAAATTTGCTTTAAAACCTTTAAGGATTAAGGCGATTAGATACTAGTACACTTAGTAGATTTTCTGCCATCTTTTACAAGGGCACAAATAATTTTTGTGACTTCTTGTTTGCTTTCCTGCTCTTCAAGCCCCTTCTAAAAAGTGGAGCAAATTCAGTTGTTTTAGAACAGACTCTATTCAATAGGGAGACAACAATTTTGAAAAAAAAAAATGACCTCTCCTATATGTGTATAAATTCCACTTGTTTGTTTGTGTTGAGGTTTTACGGCCCAGTCAACCCACTGGGGTCATGTCGAGCGCGGTCAGTTTACCTAACCACACGTTTACTGGGCAGGCTTAGTCCTCTAAGCCGTTAACCAGTATTGTGCATATTCTTTCACCAGAAACTGACAACTGCCCTTCTTGAATCAGTGGGATGGATGGATGGATATTTTGTTTATAGACGCTCAACCCTAAAAGGGCATATAGCGTCTAATAAGATGATTATATGATGATTTTATTTAATGAGAAATTAAAAATATCTAGGATTGATGAGTTCATTTTAAGAAAGATAAAGTATCAATGATTTTATGTTATTAAAATACAGATCATATTTTATTAAAAAGTCCGATCTCTTTCAGAAAATCGAGTATTTTTTGAGTTGGCATATTAAAAAGTTCCTTTATATTTTTTACATTAAAATACTTTGTGCGAATATAATTAAATTCAGCACATGTGACAAGAAAATGTTTGACCGTAAAAGGTTCGTTACAAGGAATGCAGAATGGAGCTTGTTCATTGTTTAAAATATAAGAATGAGTAATTCTAGTGTGTCCAAGTCTACATCTCGTGATTTTTGTTTGTTCTTTTCTGCTGAGATTAGAGAATGTGCATTTGCTGTTAAAATTTGGTTTGATTTCATTTAATTTATTATAAGTTTGTGTTTCCCAAACAGACTGACATTTGTTGTTGATGTATTGACAGACGTTTGATTTAAAGTCGGAGTGAGGAATTTTAAAATTGGTTATTACTAAGGATAATGCAGATTTGGCTTCTGAATCTGCTAATTCATTTCCACGAATATTAACGTGGCTGGGAAGCCAACAAAATACAATTTCTTTTGAAGCGGAAAGATAATAATATTTTTTAAGAATTTGCTGAATTAATGGGTTTCTATGGTGTAAATCTTTAAGAGATTTTAATACAGAAAGAGAATCTGAATAAATGATAAACTGTTTTTCAGACTGATCTCTGATATGGTAAAGTGCAATATCAATTGCCTTGGCTTCGGCGGTAATAATGGAGCTATTATCAGGTAATCTGATACTGTCAGTAAAATTTGGACTAATAACAGAACAAGCAACTTTCTCATCTTGTTTCGAACCATCTGTATAAATTGACAGGTAATGTTTATAATTTGATTTGATTTCTAAAAATTTTGAATCAGTGGGAGAGAATGACCGTAGAAAATATTTCAAGATCAATCTCAACGAAAGAATGTTGCCAACCTATCAATTCTGCTTGATTGTCTGCCTAAAATTCATTGTATGCTGTACAATATTTGGGGTAACAGGAAAGACCCTGATCAGACAGTGCAATCAATCCAAATATTTGTGTAAGATCCTTACTGTTTTTTGTTTTACAGTAGAAACAAAATCAAGGTCAACTTAATGTAAACTTAATACAAACATATAGTTGTTTTTTTATCTAGTAAAATTTGCAAACAGAACGTGTACAAAAACAATGAAGATATCGTTTTTGCAATTACTTCAAACTTTTTCCCCAAAGTATACCTATAGAATAAATTGTCTGGACAAAATTTTCCTC
Organism: Anodontia alba; assembly: GCA_964016985.1. Lineage (NCBI taxonomy): Eukaryota > Metazoa > Mollusca > Bivalvia > Lucinida > Lucinidae > Anodontia > Anodontia alba. The sequence continues at coordinate 35,639,109 of OZ024823.1, forward strand.
GCCGATTTTTGCAGCAGCAGACCCAAGTTGATTTACATTACAAGCCTGGGTCAGATCCTGCTTGGGGTTAGGGTTCTGATGATCTGCCTCCCCCTACCCCGCCCCTACCCCCACCTCGTTTGATGCAAAAAATTATTTTTTGTGGGAAAATTTGGATAAATTTGATTACTGTAATAATAAAAAAATACCCTAAATATTTGCACACTTTACTCTTTACCTTTTACTTCTAAAATATCCACAAGTCAATTTTACTGCCTGTAAATGTAAAATTGCTAGATGAGTGACAAATAGAGCAGCACCATCTCTGAATATGTAGTGTAAGTACTGTAATTTGATCAAAGCATACCCCCTTAGAAATTTTGAACACCCTATTAAACAATACTGACTGCCCCTGACAAGCTACACCACAACCTCTTAATAACACTACTGTCGGGGTCCATAACATAAACCATGTTAGTTATACAACCATGTTATATCCAAACAAAAATGTATAGATTATATTGAAAAATGACCATTTATGGTCATTTTTCAATATAATCTATACATTTTTGGGATCCATCTTAGAATCGTGTTATATCCGAAACCGTGTTATAATGAACCGTGTTATAAAGAGGTTGAAGTGTATCCTGACACTTATACCGTATATGTACCTGTGTGCGTGACTTTATGTTTCTTCAGGGTAGAAAGTTCCGCAAATCTTTTATCACAGTCGGGTGAATCGCAAACAAATGGCTTTTCTCCTGAAATAGTAAAATCAATAGCTCCAGATAAGCTGGGGTATGAAATATTTCTCATATATGTGTATTCATTAGAAATGTCTTGGTGAGGTGCTTCTAATGAGTATCGACATGTTTTCATGGAGAAGTTAAAGACAAATATATATCTAGTTTTTGGATGAAAAAAAAAAAGGGGCCAACATCTCCCATTACTTCACTATTCTCCCATTACTTCACTATGAGTCCACTATAGGGTGGTATATATTTTCTGGTCTTTACAATCACTAAGCCATTCCAGGAGTTCTGAAAATATATTTTAGGGTCATTGATCGGACCAAATTGGCCCAGAGGACTTGACATTTCTGCTGTTTTCAGTTTTTGTGTTCATTGCTCTCAAGGGTCGTTTGCTTTAGAATCTATTTATCCAGAGCTATGTTAACCCTTGTCATGCTGAATAAATTTAAGCTGTCACGCCCACTTCTAATTGTCAGCCAATCAGATTACTTGATCCTGGTTGTTGATACAAATTCATATACTGAATGACAAACAGTGCAGATCCAGATCAGATGGCTTCTTCAGAAGCCAACTGATCTCGATCTACACTGTTTGCAAAAGCAGGGCATATTCAGGACCAGCAGGACAAGGACTAAATTGATTCTCTTTGAGCCCCTCCAAGCGGAAAATGACAACAACATACATGAGCTGTGTAGACGTAGATCAGTCTGTACAGTCAGACTGACATCATAGCTCCTGATGAAACACTTTTCCTTAACAAAAAGTATTAATAGTTTTCTTATTTCTCCACAAAAACATATCTTGTGTGTATTTATTAGAAGCATATCACGAAGGCACTTTTATTCAGTACCCACAATATGGTAAATGTCCTAGAATTTCGTACACCAAAGTGTCGACAAAATTGCATATGCAAACAGTGTAGACCCAGATCAGACTGTCCCTGAAGGAGCAGTCTGATCAGGGTCTACACTGTTTGACATTCCACTAAGTATTTTAAGAAACAACTGCATAAAAAGCAAAAAATAGGCAAAAAAAAGAATGGAGTAAAGTGTTAAAATTTTTGGACATTTACTGTATGTTTTTATGGAGAAATAAGAAAAAAATATCCATCTGGATATCCCTATTACCTGAAGCTATGGCTCTGTGTAGTTAGCTCACAAACTCTTCATGACCATACATGTATGTTAGGTTAGCATTGAGAGAAATTTCCCAGAATTATCACCATATACTCCTCCTTAACAAGTATTCTTAAAAATATACTTTAAAGACTAAATTATTTACCTGGAACTATAGGTGTATTTAACATGAAAGAAACTACAAACCTGTGTGGCACCTCATGTGGTTTCTAAGGTTACCAGCTGTAGTAAAAGCCTTGTCACAGCTGGAACAGGAATAAGGTTTCATTTTTGTGTGTGTTCGCATGTGAACTTCCAATTGCTGGGCCGTGTAAAATAACCTCCCACAATCATCAATGCTACAACTGAAGTTTCTTTTACCCCTGAAAAATAATATATACAGTTTTAGGGTTTAGAGAAGTAAGTTTTAGGCTGATGTCACAATGGTTATAAGACCTTTAGGATAGAGACTACCATTGATGTTTCCTTCTATATTACATGTATATACATTTCTGCAAATGTTCTAAGCACACAGTTTTAAATTCAAAGGGTAAACACTAGGTCCTTGCCTGAAGGGTGTGGTAGGTCTAAGGATATGTTACATGTATATTTCTACACATGTTCAAAAGCCCATAGATGCTTTAAGTTCAGAGGGTACACACCAGGTACTTGCCTCACAACAGTATCTCTGAAATGTACAAAACCATAAAAGGTGTGGAAGGTTATGTTACTTGTAAGAATCTCGGAGTCTTTGAAATGACTGTTTACAAAAAGACTTAACCAGTGTACTACATTTGTATAATACTTAACCCTTGTCCTGATGAGCACTGTTTGCCATTCAGTATGTGAATTTGTATCAACAGCCCAGATCAAGTAATCTGATTGGCTGACCAGATGACTTTTAGTGTCATTTTCATAGGAATTACTCAAGACCTTAACTTTTGCTCATATCTACAACAGAACTGCCTAAGTATACATTTTGACCAATTCTGGCATCAAAGCATGTAAAAAAGACCTCAGAAAGAGGCAAAAATTCTGAAACACTTTATTTCAGAACTATATCCATATTAGAACTATATCCATATTATAGAAATGTACTGTTGGAACAGAACTATTTAACTCTTTCAGTGCCAAATTTCAGACGACATTTGTCATCTGTTGTTTTTTTGTTGTTGTTTTTTTTTATACAATTTTACAAACTATCACTTGGAAAGAAGTATAATGTAAAGTTGAAAGAATCGCCTGTGGCAGCGAAAGACTTACCAGTGTAGAGATTTAGTAGCCTATGACCTCAAAAAGATGACTATGATGACAAAAAAGGTACATTTGCATATTTAACCCGAAAGCACTAAAAAGTTTACATTTTTATTTAATTACAGTATAATTCAACTGTTAAGACCACTGTTGAGACTGCCTAAAAGTGGTCTTATTAGTGGGGCTGTCTTAACCCAATGTAGACTAAATGAACTACCCCACACTATATATTGGAAGAGTCCAATTTCAGTTTTAGGTAGGTGAGGCTATGAGATTTAGATATTCCTAGAGAAAAATGTCTGAAGTATTTGCAAACAATGAAGACCCTGATCAGACACCATGTTCTGCGGCATCTGATCTGGGTCTGCACTGTTTGCCAATTACCCTTTTAGGGGTCTCCTAACTACAATGGGTTAATACTGAATATGGAATAATAAGCAAGGAACCATTTTAGACTTGCAAAAGTTGCTGTTAATAGCGGAATGGTCTTTATTTCAAGTGGTCTTGATAGTGGAATTTTACTCTATTGTTCAGAGAAAATTTTCCCTGAAAAAAAAAAAATAGAATATTGTCTGAGCTAATGATGACAGTTTGCACAAAATGTCAAATTCTGTTTTCTGTTAAAAATAAGAAAAATATCATTAATTTGTCATCTGCTGAATTTGCCCAGAGTGTATTAATCCCTTAGATATCACACAAAAAGTAAATATTGAGCTCAAAAGGAAAAGGTAAGCCATGAAGTGCTTTAAACAGAACCAACAGACAACCTACATGTGAGTTAGCTGGTGGTACTTGAGATGAGCAGGCCATGTGAACTTCCTCTTACACCCAGGATAACAACATTCCATGGTATTATGGAGTTTGTAGTGTGTCTTCATTTCAGTGACTGTATCAAACTTCTGGTTGCAGTGAGAGCAGATATATGTTGCTGGAGGTTCCAGATCTGTACATAATGAAAATGAAATGAGTTGAGACAATGAACAAGAGGTCTACAGGCCAAGATTCACTCACCTGAGTGCAACAACTATAGCATATTCACACGTGGTATTTCCCATAACTGATAACAGTTACGGTATGGGAAATTTTCATAAGGTAACCAAGAAAAACTGTCGATACCATTAAAAATAAAAGACCATCCATGAACCAAAAAAGGTTCAAAACACTTGAAGTATGATTAATGTCCTAAAATTTTGTACACAAAAGTTTCTGACAAAATGGCACATGCAGTGCAGTTGCTTTCAGAAGCAGTCTGATCAGAGTCTCCACTAGCTGTTTGCCATTCCACTATGTATTTTAAGAGACAACTACATAAAAAGCAAAACTTAGGCAAAACAAAGTATTCAAAATTTTATGACATTGATTTACCATAACCATTCTCCTACATGTATTAGTCTTCTGCAGCAAATTTTAATTGTCATGGCAACTATGATAAACAACACTGTCAGCTGTTAAAAAAATCCTGATAATGTTAGGAAGAGAATATCAAATGAACATTAATTCCAAATTGGTCTCCAATCACATCAGTGATTTCATTAGAGATGCCATTTAAAGTTTTCTTATAACCATTCCCAAAGTAATCAATCAATACAAGTATACATGAAATTTGGTTGCTATTGCAACAACAGAAAGAAACACAAATCTGGCACAGGACCACCCAATGACTGAGGCCAACTTTATCTCAATTCAGTTCAGAAAATGACTCAACTCACTTCAGCAATTTCTGAGTTGTAATTTAAAGACTTTGAATTTTAAAACTAATAGTTACGATGATAACATTTTGACATAGCTGTCTCCCCAAAAAGTGTCTCCATTCCTCTTAATATCTATCTGTAAAAACTTTTACCTTCGCTTTTAGTCTCTTTCTTATCTGCACATGTAGCTTTAATTCTCTGTTCATTACAGATACGCCTCCGTTTTGCTGGCTTCTCTACATAGGATGACTGTAATCCAGTTTCTTTGACCTTCATTTCTGTTAATTTTGATTCTGTCACCGAAAATTTCTCTGATTCCTGCTCTACTGATATATTATACTGTTGAGCAATGGTCTCCTGTGTCTGCGCTATCAAGTTAGCTGTTGCCAGCAAATGTAAATCTTGAACATTCAAAAATCCCAACGGATGTTTCAGTGCTATGTTGCTAGGTGACACTTCTGGGTCAAGGTCATTTATGACAAACAGCACATCACTGGTTGATGGCACTGAATTAGTTGAAGTTGTCACAGATGAAGTTTCCATTTTTACTTGATTTGTTAATTAATGTAGGATATTTCTTCAGTTAATCTAGTAAAACAAACAAAACAGTTGTAAAGTATAATAAATTCCCATACTGGCTAGAATACATGTATATGAAATGAAGATGTCTTTGCGTCACAATATTTTACATAGCTCCAGATTAATAATTTGAGGGGGTATCCACATATTTTTTTTCTTATTTCTCCATGAAAATAAATGTTGTAGGTATACTCGTAAGACATTTTCGCAGAAAAATATCAATACTTTTCTGTTGAAAAAGGTGCCTTATCTGGAGCTATGATTTAAATTCAATATTTAACACAAATGTAGAAATTAAACAAATATTTTCTTCCATTAACTCAACTATAACATGAACAACAGATTTGTGATGTTATATATAATGGATATATATATATATATTATATTATGACACATATGATTCATCAGGGATAAGATTATGAGGCATATGATTCATGTTTTTCCCTCTGTTTTGGGCTAAAATTTTGGAGTTCTTTAATCACTAGACACTATTTAAACATATACTTTTTATTCTAAATCAAAAATATTTTTACTCATGTTCAAAAAAGGTGGAGGTGGTGTATTTGTGTGTGTGTGTGGGGGGGGGGGGGTTATATTTATCGGGAATTCACTCTTGTTCAGTATACTGCTGATTTTGTCCGGGGAAGCAATAGTGCTGCATAAGGAGACAGCAATAACATGGTCTCTGCATGCAGCAGCGGTTGTTTTATTCTGATAGATCTTAGCTAGTTTCCCATGTTATGTTTTATGAGATTGTAAAGTTAAAGTGATTTCTCTTGGTAAGGGAAATTAATTGTCAAGCTGAATTGTTGTTGTGCTGATTTTTAACGCTACCAGGCACCCGAGGCACATAGAGGCAGCGGCGATTGTTAATTAATGTATTTGTACAGCCTTGCTTTCATGGATCACCCATGCACACTTGGTGCCGCTGTCTGTCACCAAGCGCCACCCTGCCCACTTTATACTCAACCCAGGGCACGTCGAGTATGAGCTTGGTGTAATAATGGTCTGAAAATTGTCTCGACCCGAGCGGGATTCCAACCCACGATATACCGCTTGAAAGTCGAGTGCGCTAACCACTAGGCCACCCAGCCCACGCTGAATTGTATATAGACACATGTAGTATTTGTAGCATGTATTTATATTAAATCAAGGGTGTCTTAGAGAAATTTCTTAAAACATGTGTTGTTGTTTTTTTTACTTTTTTCTGGCTGCTTTGAACTCAAATGTTAGAGTTCATTAGTCACTAGTTTAGAAATATTAATATTATTCTTCTAAATTATAAATATTTTCGATTTGAGCATGTCAGATGCCAGAACATTTTAAATAGATGACCTTTAAATTTCCAAGGGGAACAATCAAAACAAATTCACACGAATGGATTTTTTTTTTAAAACGAACATGTCAGTTTGATATAATACATAGTAGCCAATACAGATATGGTACATTTTAACTCACTTGACCTTTGACATCGGTCTGGTATAGGTGCCACGGATGCACACTTGGGACTTACTCCTGGCTTATTGTTGTATTTGTCATCCGCAATGGCCTTGTTATTGTATTGGTCTACCTAACCTAATACATGACCTTATAGTCTTTTATACGAACTATTTTTAATAATGTTCAAATGCTCTTTATGGAGATCTGCTTTGGGACTGTTATGGATACTGTATTTGTATGGGCCTCACTCGGCGGTCGAGTGAGACTCTTCCAAATTCAGTATAATATTGAAATCGCTGTCCCATGGACGGACACGAAACAGCATTATTAAATGTGCTGGAAAATGGCATGATATTAAGCGTTAAACATTACGTAAAGTTTGTTATGTGTGGTTTCTGCGTTACGTTTAAACATCATCATTTATTGTTGTTTTCAATATGTTTGTCTGAAGATCAGCATTAGCTGTGAAAGCGCTTACAAAAAATTAAACAACTAAATTTACTCTACTTCTTTTCTATATGTATATTTCTGACATATTTATGTACATATGTCCACATTTCCCATCTCTGTGACAACTTGTTTACGGTACCATTGAAATTTTATGAGTGTATGGATATTGGGAAGCTCTCATATGATCTTGAAACCTGTAAATACACCACGATTGTGGGTAAAGAAAAACCTGGGTTTTCAGATATCTGAAGGACAGACAACCTAAGGAGTAGGAGAGCCAGAGTTATAGTCCTTTGCAGACGATTCATATGAATATCAATATGTAATATATTGTACATTGTAGCTTAAGTGATAGCAATGTTGACATTTTTAAAAATTACTCTGTGACTATATGCGCACTCTAGATTCTGTATAATGCTATACGAAATATATCAATTTCGGGCTCAAACTGTCACTACATTTTTTGTTTCAATCATCCACACCTAACAAATGAGGCCCTTCCTGGGGTTTTGGGGAACAGGGGAATTTATAAGGCCATTTATTTCAGGGGAACAAAAGTCTTAAACTGATGGGAACAAGGGAACAGGGAACATAGAAACTCAAGATTTTGATTTTGGGGACAAGGGAAAATGCTGATTTTTTTCAGGGGAACAGGTACCCCCACTAGGAGGGCCTCACAAATAGGATTTACCATTTGTGTCAAAGATCAAACACATGGTTAACAAGCAAATTCAGAGGATTTATGTCCCCTGCCTTTTAATAATCCTCCAAATGTACCTATGTCACAAGTAAAAAATATGTGAATTTTCACCATTACAAGTCTATATTGGGAGCTATTGGTTGCCATGGTTACCACAGTTTGGCCAGACATGCCCCAAAACCTAATACAGCCTTTTCCCCTGCCCAGTGATGCTACACATATGAAATATGGTCAAGACTGGCAAACTGGCATTAGACATTATACATGTACATCTATGAAACTGTGGACGAAGCAATGGCATACTAATAGCTCACTTAAGCCTTCGGCTCAGGTGAGCCAAAAGGTAGTGACATATTGCACAACTCATGTTTATACCATGACAAAAACAGATGGACAGTTTCAAAAGAATCAATGTAAAAGTGTAGGAGGAGTTGCCCTCACACGTACCTACCTACATTTATATACTTGCAAAGTATTTGAGCTTTTAAAAGTGTGAAAATTCCAAAAATAATTTGAGGATTGTGAAAAAAGCACATGCATATCTTCAGGTCATGATTAAAACAGCTGTAAAGTTTCAGATTGATTAATTGTGTTGGGGTTTAACGACATGTCAAGTTGTCAAGCCTTGTGGGTCATTTTGTGTCCTCTCCCAGAGAAAGGGAGAAAAGAGATAGAAGAGCTGGCAGACGAGATGAAAGAGAAGAAACAGAGGAACTAAAAACACCCCCTCTACCTTTACATGTACCTGCTACAAAGATAGCAGGCCTTGCCCAACTGTAAGCCAATATCAGTTGGATGCCCCAGTGACGCAAGATGCAGTATGACACCTTCGCCACACCCAACCACCCCTTGTAAAGTTTCAGAAGAATCGGCACAAAACTGTATACAGGAGAGTTGCCCTCACAAAGTACCTACTACAAACTCGAAACCACGCACCTCAGAGTATGCACCACGAAATACGCACCATGGAAAGCCTAATACTATGTCCCCATGCTTTTCTTCGAAAAGGTGGCTGGGGGACAAAAATCAAAGCACTGACAGTACTGGTGGGTCCATTGTCTCTGAGTGTAGGCAGGGAAAATGGACCTGAATGGTACCTTAAGACTGTTTCATTTAACCCTGTAATTTAAGCAAACAATGCAGACCCTGATCAGATGCCACATTCTGTGGTATCTGATCTGTGTCTGTACTGTTTGCCAAGGTACCAGTCCATAAAAAATGCAAGAGATCAAATTTGGACCATATACACTCTACTGATCCAATGTGTGCATCCCAATATTTTGGACTATTCTTGAAATCTGGATAGCTGAATTAAAATGTAAAAGTTTTTGGGGGCATTGATGTTTGATTTTCAGAAATTTTTGGTCCAAATGAACAACCTTATTAAAATGAAATTTTTTAATTCATTGCAAATATTATGGCTTTATTTTACTCCGAAGCATCTCTACTACCCGGATTCGTATTACATGTGAACTCAAGTCAACTATTTGAGACTGACCAGAGCTGTTTGGATTGGGAGCCAGAAATTCAGTGGGGAAACATTTAACCATAGACTTAAACTAGACTGGACTCAAAATGACTTTGATATCTTAGGAATAAGATTTTCTTGCAATCTTGATACAATTCTTGAAATAAACTACAACGAAAAAATTAAAGAAATTAAAAAAGAAATTACACAGTGGTCGAGACGAATATTGACACCACTAGGACGGATAACTATTCTTAAAACTTTGTTGATAGCTAAACTTAATCATCTTTTTATCTCTCTACCTAACCCAAGTAATGATACTATCCTAAAATTAAATCGAATGTTTTTCAATTTTATTTGGCAATCCCCTACTGATAGAATCATAAGAGAAGTACTTTGCCAAGATTATTATAACGGAGGTTTGAAAATGGTACAGCTTAATAGCTATATAAGTGCTTTGAAAATAAGTTGGATACAAAGATTAATTATTACGAACTCAAAATATAAAACCCTATTTGAGGCAGTGCATACAAATATAAAAGATTTAATGAACAGAGGCGCAACATATATCGAAGAAATTAAAAGGCACTGTACGAATAAATTTTGGTGGGATGTTCTAGATGAATGGAAAAAGCTTATTACACATTTAGTACCGAAATCGGCTTCAGATATTATGGGTAGTAGCATATGGAACAATATGAATATAAAAATAAATAATACTCCAGTGTTTTATCGCAGATGGTATGATAAAAATATTCATTTCATTAGAGATTTGATGGATGAACATTGGCAGTTGCTGACATATGAGCAGTTTCAAGTAAAATATAATGTCAGAACAAATTTTTTGGAATTCGCAGGAATAAGAACTTCGGTAGAGACATATCTTAGACAAACTCAAATTCCATTAGTTACTGAATCATTATTCAATTGCTATTGGCCGTTTAATGTTAAAATTATAATGAAATCGACTAAAGGTAGTAAGGATATTTATACGGTACTAATCAATAAAAATATTGTTCCAACTAGCCAACCTAAGTGGGAACGAGCATTTGAAAATACCCAATTGAATTGGAAACAAATACACAGTATACCATCCAAATGTTGTGGCAATACAAAAATGCACTGGTTCCAGTATAGGATTATCCATAGAATAATAGCCACAAACGACTTGCTAACGAAAATGAATATTAGACAAGATAATTTATGTACATTCTGCAAATTAGAACAGGAGAAAATTGAACATTTGTTTTGGCACTGTAATGTTGTTAACCAATTTTGGGGCACTATAGACCAATGGATTTTCGAAAAAAAACAATTATATGGTAAATGTTGATAAGTACAGGGCATTATTCGGAATTCCAAGTATGTTACCAGCGATGCAACCAATAAACTACATATTAATATTAACGCACCACTATATATATACATGTCGAGTAAACTCTTCCAACTTAAATCATTTGAGCTGGAAAAATTACGTTAATAAATTTCTGGAGACAGAAAAACTGATTGCTATTAAAAATAGTACATACGATAAGATGAAAACACACTGGGAAAAATGGCTTAACATTTTTGGGGCTTAGCAGGTTAGTGTCTAGTAACCCTCTTAAGTTTATAGTCGATGAGTATTGACAGTTTATATGCATGCTATATTTTTGCAGGATTACCTGTGGTTTTATACTAGCAGTACAGATCACAACCAGATGCCGTGTTGTCAACGTCGAATTGGGATCTGCACTGTTGGCTTGCTTAGTGCCTTGAGGCGCTAGGCGTTGATTTGCTACTTCGATACATGCAAGTACATCATGACTTATTGATAATATTGCTTTGATAAATTAAAATTTCATATACAATAGTGAATAAAATGAAGAATACTTACAGAAAAGAAAATGCATCACTACGTCTCAACCAGTATTAAAAGCGCCGGGGGGAGAGAACATTATTTTTGCTTTTGCCAACTGTTATACTGGTACCGTCTTATTACGCTTCCTCTCCTGAAATAAATGATAAACTATTATGTAAAAATATAAATTTTAGAATCTATTTAGGTACAATACGGGTTGTTAATATCTGAGGTTTATACATGAAATAACTTACTTAAGTAGAAGAAACATTCCAAAATGACAGAAATAATTTTGATGGATATGTAAAACCTTAATACGAATACGCAAACAACAAGATGACGCAGTTGATCATATGTCATCACGTATACGTGCTTCTTCAGGGGAACAAACAGTCATAGATTTGGACATTCGAATTTGAAGTCAAGGTCGCACCAAATAGTAGCCAACTACCATCTATATTCAAACGTGACGGACGGACGTACATACAAACACATGCATACATGCACATTGAAACTGATGGACACTCGGGTTTTACATGAAAACATAATACCCGATTTTTCTTCGAAAATGCGGGTATAATAAAAATATAATGATAATACCTGATGTGTAAAATCAAATAAATTTGTCTTCTGTAACTCTTAATACAACTTTACATTCTTCTGGTAAAGCGTCCTTTCCCAGAATTAATAAGAAAATATATTTACCGTCATGTTTATCCAGTAAGGGGATCTTTAAAAACACTTGACATAGGTCTTGCACACATGTATATTTCAACTGGGTACGTGAAGGTTTGCCTTCGTATATTACTGAAGCTCAGCGAAGCATTGAATATTTACAAAGTACAGTTGCGTTTCATATGTGTACGCCAAAAATTAATAAGATCTCGTTTCGCATTAGCACACCTATGTAATTGGTATCTTTCATGTTGCATAGCTGTGTTATTGTGATTGGAAAAAGTATTAGTAGTAGCTATAGATCATTTGGACAAATGAAATGGTGGTTTGTATTACTTCATATATTTTGTGCCTTTTCTTATACACGTTGTTACACATGTTTTCACACGTATAAGAAATATTTGTATTTGTTATGTTGTCAGGAAAAAGAAACAAATAAATTATAAAAAAAAAAAAAAAAAAAAACTATTTGAGACTGTAGTGTATTCAGAACAAGACTTTTTGTAAAAGCTAAATCTTGTATTTTAGCCCGTCAAACCACAGGATGGATTACTATGGGATATAGGTAAACCAACCATACACACATGCTAAAATTGATTTACGAGGGTACAAATTAAACATAACAAAGAACGGATGAATAATAGACGTCGGCAATGACTAAAACAGCTTATTAGGACTCGAAAAATAATAAACTGTAGTGCTTTATTCTAAAAAGATCAACAATCAAATCCCTACTGCAAGATCGTATGAGCATGCTCAGTGCGAGAAATAAATGCAAATGAGCACGCGTTAAAAATAGCCGCATAGATTCGATATAACAGAGAATTTCATTGGATATTGGGCCAAAATTTTCCAAGTAACATTTTCCAACAATCTGTAAAATGCTGCAAAGTCAGCATCACAATTAAAATATCTGAATGGAATGTGACATGTTTCACCTATACGTAATGTTTTCCATCATTTACAGGTTAGATTATTTAAGTGAATTTGCGTTTTGTTCTTTTTTCACGTGGAGTCTCTTATCCAATCAAATTAGGTTTGTGAGTCTTGAAACGAAAATAGACATACGGAAATTAATATACAGCAAGAAACTTTTCAGTAAAGCTGAAAATATTTAAAGATCGGTATTGTTAAGATACTGAAAAAATTATATGTCAATATTCAATGAAAAAATGCAATAATAAGCAATATCTCAAAATCATAATTGACTTCGAGTCCTACGGAAAATCCCGATTGAAGACGGCTATGGCGGCTCCATTCCAGTTCCAACCGGTTGGGGAAAGTTGGTTAGAATTGCTACATCTTGAAGAAGAAGACTGGTTAAGAGAACCTTCAGGTAACTTCAAATTAAATTACTTTTTTAGGCACAAATGTTTAATTTTCTGGTCTCATGGACGTTCAATAAGTTTGCAGAATTCTTTTTTATCTCGTGCCGATTGGAGGCTGCCATCTTTTTGCCGCAATGGACTGGCTCGTGGTCATGTGATTTTGTTTACACTGCACTCTCTTTGTGGCGCGTAAATGGAAAATTTTCATTGATTTTTTGTTAGCGTGTTGATGGAAAATTCTTCCATGAAATTAGCTTGCAATTGAAAATAATAAAGTATTTCCTTTAAAAGTCTCCTTTCATTTTCAGATACATTTGTTATAAAATGTTATTATTTTATTTTTTTTTTTTTTGTTGTTTTTTTTTTTCTCGGAACAGTGTGTCGAAATAATATTATTAAATATTCCCAGTTCCTGTGTGCACCAAGGCCAGTCAAATAAAATGTGTGGTTCCTGAACAAATTTGAGGTGTGTTGGCCAATGTCCTCTAAAACGCCCGATGTGCTTCTCTAAATAGTTTTCATGGCCCGCTGGATGTTTTTGCTTGCTAAATTGTAGCCAATCACCAAATTGGTAAAAAGTTTTCATGGTCGATTGTCAGTGAGCATCTCTTTTTTTTTTATGTTTGCTAAATTATTTTTAGCCACTTAGTCACTACCTGAGGTTGCCAGCATGACAGGCCAACACTACTATGTTGCTATAAAAGCCAATTTGTACAGCAATTTTAACGCTTTAATAGAGGAAATAAATTTCAGCACATTACGTTTTGAAGTGTTTTTCTATTTTTTTTTTTTTCCAGAAAAAAAGGCATTGTTATTTCATGCACATAGTTGTCTCAACTTCCAGCAGGCTTTCAAGCGGGCCCTGCTTTTCCTACTTTTCCCTACTTTTTTGTGCCCCTACTTTTTTCTGAAAATGCCCTACTTTCCCTACTGTTTGGTCCAAAAATGTTTGAAGTGGTTAAAAATTGTAATGATTTTTCCTTGCTCGCTTAGCTGGCTTGGAATTTGTAAAAATCAGATCAACTTCATCTGATCAGACATGATGCAAAGTTTATAAAATATTTTTACTTCAGTTGTAACTCTTTTTTTTAACATTTTTTGGTATTTGCTTTCCATAGTAATGTAGTGTATTTGTTTGGAGAAAACTTTGTTTGCTTATATCTTTTTCTGTTTCCAAGTCTGAAACCACTAGGAACGTCCCTACTATCCCTACTTTTTATTATTGAAATTCCTACTTTTGCCCTACTTTTTCAAAAGTTTGAGCCCTAGTATATCCCTACTTTTTTGATGGAGGGCACTTGAAAGCCTGCTTCTGGGAAAAAGAGGGGGTGGTCGGGTGGTGCGAAGGTGCTGTGTATGTTAGATCACTGGGGCGTCCAACTAATATTGGCTTACAGTTGGGCAAGGCCTGCTATCCTTGTAGTGGGTAAGGGTAGAGGGGGGAATGTTTTTATTTCTTCTGTTTCTTCACTTTCATTCCTGTTCCTCTTTCTTCCCTGTCCCTCTCTTTCATCTCCTCTACTCTCTCTTCTATCTCTTTTCTCCCTTTCTCTGGGAGACGACACAAAATGACCCTCAAGGGTTGACGTGTCGTTAAACCCCAACACAATCAATTCTGGGAAAAAGTAAGAAAAATATGAATTTGTCATCTGCTGAATATGACCGGAGATTGGTATAGTTACTGCGACATATCTGTTCTAATATTAGATGGCCAGCTTGGTGGCTCAGTCTGATGAACATTGGACTAGTGATCAGGAAGTGGGGTGTTTGTTCCCCATCATGTTTGGCAACATTAGTAGAGTTTGATCATGAAATATTTCTATGAGCATTCCCTCCCTCCCACTGATTCAAGAGCGACAGTTGTCAGTTTCTTTTGAAAGAATGTGCACAACTACTGGTTAACCACATAGAGGACTAAGCCTGACCAGGAATTTTCCGAAAAGTGTGGTAAATTAAACTGACCGGCTCGATAATTATGACCTTAATAATGTTGACTGGGCCGTTGAACTAAAAAGGCCAAGAATGAGTTCCTTTTGCAGAGAACCTTTGTTCACTAATTCACTTACCTGTACAATAATATTATTTTTCATAGAAGAAGTCTTGACATTTCATGTAAATTTTCTGCTTGGTTGAACTGTAAACTTATTTTCTATAAAAAAAAATAATTAAAGAATAATAATCAAAAGAGTTGTCTTATGCAGTTGTGATTGGGACTTTAACCCATTTTAACCAGGAAACTCCCAAAATGGGTAATTGGCAAACAGTGCAGACCCAGATCAGAATGTGGCATCTGATCAGTCTCATCATCCTTGTATACACTGCATTAAATGCAGGAATTTCTATAAAACCTAGTAATAATAAAAACAGACACCCTGCTGTTGGAAATAGACCAAACCAGTAGTAGCTAGAAGAGTTCACTTAAATGTTAAAGGGTTGTGATTTATATAGGTTAACTGATGGACTGGGCATAACAATAGTGTTGACTAGGCTGTTAAACTACAAACCAAACAAATCTGTTATTAGGTTACAAATGCTAAATGCATGCGTTACAGAATCATTGATTACGTTTCAAAGACGTTCAAATACTGGCCACCCACCATATCAGTTGGGTACTCACTACTCAGATAGGATTATCAAATATGATAACTTGTCAGATTAGTGTCCAAATCCAACTTGAATGCTGGGACACATTAATCAACATATCAAACTGAAATATTTTTCTTAACTTTTCTGGAAAAAATAGGCCTTGAAAGTTCATGCAAGTTGTCTCCTTTGTATGAATTGTCAAAGCCTATTTTCTGGGACAAACAAGGAAAAAAAATAAGAAAAAAAAATATAATCAATATATTGTCTGCAGAGAATGGTACTGTTCTGAGTATTTACCCAGTTAGATTTCTGAAAAAGCAATTCAAATTGAATTTGTGGTAAATACCCCCATTTTTTATGTTGGTATTTTTTGTTGTCAGCCCAGCCTCCCACCCCTCCTCCCCCCAACACACACACAGACACACACACACACACACACATACACAAATGCAAATGCATATATGAAAGGCCAAACACTGCAAACAGTGAGATCCTTTTGTAGAATACCTTCGACCATTAATTCCTATACCTGTCCAATAATTACCTCGTTCAGGTGCTCTTACATCCTTCATTATAATACATACCTAGCTATAAATATTTTAACTATGTTCATATGCTAAAGCAAGAAAATAACATAAACTAGTCTACTTAAGCATTCCCATTTACCCTCTGCAGAGGTTTTTTTTATCCCCAAAAATTGTCTTGTACCCCTAAAATTAAAGAGAGTCTCTATATGCTGCTATACATGTACATTGGGGGTATAAAAATAACAAAACAGAGCAGATTTACCCCCAGTTCCAAAATGTAGTGGTAACCCTGCTACTATTATAAATGTGTTTTGTGGCATCCAAGCTATTTCAAGCTATGTTTGTTTTGTTTTGTTTTTTTGTTTTTTTCATAGAAAATAAATCTTAGCATCTGCATGTTAATCGTCAAGACATTGGCTGTGAAAATGATGATAATAATAAAAAAAGATATGTGTTGTCCAGTTGTGATTAGTGCTAAAGGGTTAAAGTGAAAAAGTAAATACATGTCTGTTGCAGTATTATGAGTATATCACTCTGTTCCTACCCCACCTTTTTGTCTCCTTGCAGATAAAATTCTTAATGCCATCAACAGCAGCAATGGGGACTTTGGCTGATGAGGCCTCCAAGTTGCTCGACTTCAACCAGAAGTTGGACATTAATCTTTTAGACAGTATAGTCACATGTATGTACACAGGAGATGGCCAGAGGGTAGGTATTTAGTTAACCAGTTCAGGAATAATTCTGACATAATATCATGGGAGCATCTCATTCAGCTAAATTAGCAAGAAAGTATGAATTTTCAGTGAGAATTGCAAAATTCTTAGCTAAATTACATTTTGCTGCAAGATTTTTCCTCCCATTTAGCAAATTTCTATTAGATTTTTGGCATAAAAAAATTAAACATATCTCTCAAAATTTTACTCGAAAATAATACCTGCCAATTTACCCGAAATAAACTTTGATGTTTGAAATTTTAGGACATTTACCGTACTTGTCCTAAAATTTAACTACCTGTTGCTGTGTCTAACAACTATACAGGTGTTTGGGAAAACTCTGTACAGATATTATCATGCCATTCACTGCATAAATTCTATCAGTCTGCAAGGATATACCTCACATACTCAATTACTCATACAGCTACAGTTGATAGAAATATATAATTTTATCACCAAATAGCCAGGCTCCATAGTGAAGGCTCTGACTGCAGATCTAGGGGTAGCAAGTTTGAATCCCAGGTCTGCTACTTTTCGTTGAGATTGACCATGAACTCATTTCTACAGTCATTCTCCTCCTTCAGCTGACTCAAGAAGAGGAGTTGTCAGTTACTGATAAAAGTAAGTACACAAGTACTGATTAACTTCTTAGAAAGTGGGACTAGGTTAATTGGCCAGCTTGACATGTCCTGAACAGTATTGACTGGGTTGTAAAACTCCGAATCAAATCAATATTTCCATCATTTCTGCACGTCATTCACTTTTCCCTCAATGCTTAGCTCCCTGGGTAAAAATCTCAGCAGACATTTTTCTTATTTTTCTGAGAAAAAAGGATTTGACATTTCATGCAAATTGTCTCAGGGAAAAATAAGAAAAATGTCATCAATTTGTTGTCCGCTGAATTAGCCCAGAGAATGGTAAATTTTAACCTCCTCTTTTTCTTTCTTGACTCATGTCTATGAGGTCTTCTGTACCTTTTCTCCCTTTCTTTGGGAGACTTCATAAAATGACTCATAAGGGTTGATTTGGCTCCCTGATGCATAACATATTTTCATGGAGAAATCTCCTTGGAAGAGTTATGACTTCCTTGTCCCAGTGCAAGTGAACTGAAATTTCTTACTTGAGCCGTGCCAAACGAAAATGTGCCTTTTGGTCATGCACCTGCATATCAGACTGCACGAAGGTGTACTCAAATCAGAGCCTTTGCTGTCCGCTGACAGAATCTTTAGAAAGCATCAGTGGCAAGCAAAAGCCCAGATGAGATCTTGCACGTGTATAATGATGTGAATGGCTGAATGCTCATATACACTTTTTTGCTTGGCATGGTCCATTTATTCTAAGGAAAAGGGAACACATTAGACAATAGGGCATGGTGTTTCCACAGCCCTGGTACCTGTATTTGGTGAGAATTGACCATGTTCCACTGCCTTACTACTTTGTTAATGAAGAGTTTGTTCTTTAGCAACGAATGGCACAAGAAGTCCTGACCACACTTAAAGAACATCCAGATGCTTGGACAAGGGTAGATACCATTTTAGAGTACTCAAGTAACCAACAAACCAAATACTACGCTTTACAGATTTTAGAAAATGTCATCAAAACAAGGTGGAAAGTACTGCCTAGACCTCAGTGTGAAGGTAACTTATAAACATAATTTAACTCTAGTCCTGCTGAACCCGGATATGTCCTGCCTTTGCAAACAGTGTATATCCAGATCTGGATCAGCACTGTTTGCCATTAAGTATGTGGATTTATATCAACAACCTGGATCAGGTAATATGATTGGCTGAAATTTAGACATGGGTGTGGCATCTTAATTTATTCAGCATTCCAAGGGTTAAGGGGAATCGATACGCTTTCAAGGGAGATAGCTCTATCCAACTGTTTTTTGCTCATCTGAAAAGGTGTCTGCTCTTAAAGGAAAGAATTTGATCTTGACAGCAAATTACTTCGTTTTGGAGCAGACTTTTCAGAAGGGGATTGGAGTCCAAGAGAGTAAAGAGGAAGTCACAAAAGTTGTCTCCCTTGTCAGAAAAAAAGGCAGAAAATCTACCAAGTGTATCCATTCACCTTAACCCTTGTCTTGCTTCAATTAAGATGTCACACCCACTTCTAAAATCAGCCAATCAGATTGCTTGATCTGGGTTGTTTCTATAAATTCATACCTAATGGCAAACAGTGCAGATCAAGATCAGTTGGCTTCTTCACATCCATATAAATGGTTTTCTGTTTTCTCCACTACATCTTCTTGTGCTCATTAGAAAGGCTCATGTGAGTTGCTTCTAATGTGCATCTACAGCATGTTTTCACGGACAAATAAGAATACCGTATTCGACCTAATTACCGCACATACCCCTTTAAGCGCACAGTCAAGCAATTCCATAGTCTTCAAATTATAGCCAGTGTACTTTTTGTCTACTTCTTTATAAAGGCATATGTTGTGGGTACCCATTTGAATTGCATCGACTTGTCGATGCAATTCAAATGAGTACCCACAACATGTTTTAATAAAGAAAATCAAAAGAAAAAAAAAAACTCGCATAATCACCAATTAGGGCCTTTGCTGATATTTGTTTTTAAGGGTATCCTTAGTAAGTAGAGTCATATTTTGAAAAACCTAAGCACACTGTGCGGTAATTAGGTCGAATACGGTAATACTATCAAAACTTTTTGATTGAAATGTAAAAAGCATTTTATTTTCCCACTAGGTACTTCTGATGAGTACCCACAGCATATCTTCTTATGCTGAAATAGGAAAAAAATATTGCTTTCTGGTCTTGTATGCAGCTATGTATCAGTGGCTAGTGCTGTATACAGAATGGCTTTTTTCTGCATGGCACATTGTTAATTGTCGGCCTCGGTGGCTCAGTTGGATGCGCCGTCTGACTGGAGACCAGGAGGTCACGGGTTCAACCCCCGCCGAGGTTGGCAACATTCTTTCGTGGAGATTGATCATGAAATATTTTCTACGGTCACTCTCTCCCTTCCGCTGATTCAAGAAGGGCAGTTGTCAGTTTCTGGCGAAAGAATGTGCACAATACTGGTAAACCGCTCAGAGGACTAAGCCTGCCAGTAAACGTGTGGTTAGGTAAACTAACCGCGCTCAACATGACCCCATTGGGTTGACTGGGCCGTAAAACCTCAACACAAACATTGTTAATTGAGCACTTGGACAGATAAAATGTTATTCCAGATTTTTTTTTTTTTATATATATATATATATTTTTTCCCAACCAAAGAGTAATTATGTTTTTTCTTATTGAAGTGTCCCACACGGTGCTTCTAATGAGAACCTACAAAATGTGCATTTCTTCTTATTTCTCCATGAAATAAAAAAATATATATACAGTATGGTACCAAGCTGAGTGAGCTGGGTCCCTGCTGGAGTCGGTGTCTGAGGCCAATTGAAATAATTTTTGTGCAATTTTGCGAAGTCCACAGAAAAAGGTTCGAGCTGCGTAGCACTCTGGGTAAAAATTTCAGCAGACAATATCTTGAATTTTTTAAAAAAAAATTCCCAGAAAACTGGTTTTGGCATTTCATGCAAATTTGCATGAACTATCAAATCCTGTTTTCTGGGAAAAATGTGAAAAATATTGTCAATTTGTTGTCTGCTAAATTAGCCCAGTGAGAAGTAAAGGTTAGTATTTAACTTTATCTGGCCACTGAATTTGTAGATAAAGGGATAAAGAGGGATAAAAACTGATACATCAAGACTGGAAAATTCCACTCATCAGCTTTTGTTATAGTGTTTAGCATGCTGGATAAAATATTTCAGCATATGCCATTTTGAAGTATTTTTCTCAGAAAATAGACTTTGACATTTCATGCAAAGTGTCCTACAGGGACAGTTTGCATGAAATATGAATGACTATTTTCTGCAAAAAAAATTGTCATTGCTGAATTAGCCAGAGAGAGAGGTAGTTAAAAAAAAATCTGCTTCCTTTGTAAATTATTAAAATCACCATGCCTTTGATGAGGAAGGATGAGTGAAAAGTGTCTCCAACCCCTGTACATACATGTATATTAATCATTTGTTACAATAAACATGATGTGTTTTGTTGATTTTTTTTGAAGAGTTGAAATTATAGAAATCAGATGCTTGCACTCTTAAGCTCTTTTCACATTACAGATTACTGCTTGAAACATTCAGTCATGAAAGGGAATTCTTTATTAATCCCTTACTGTTTCCATTTGACCTATTTGTCCATCAGAAGTCTTGTCTGGCTCATATCTTTTGCATTGTGTGGTCTAGGCCTATGGTATTTTGTGTATGGGTACATCAATTAAAGACGATGTCTCATGTATCAAAAGTAGGCCATTGTAGCCTATATTTTGACCTCTGACCTACTTTGTGGAAAAAAAAAGTCCTTACATATCTCCTGTGCTTAATGGCCTCAGCTTGCCAGATTTGGAGTACAGATACATCTATTAAATATGTGTTACATATCAAAAGTGGGTCACTGTGGCCTATATTTTGACCTGACCATACTTTATACAAAAAAAAAACACAAAAACTTGTCTGTAGCATACCTTCTATTCTGTATGACCTGGGTTTATCAGTTAGTGAACAGCCACATCAAGTGAAGATAGTGTGTTATGTTCCAAAAGTAGGTGACTGTGACCTATGATTTGACCTCACCTATGTTTTAAATTTACAAAAAGAAATAGTCCTGGCACATATTTCCTATATGACCTAGGCT
Organism: Anodontia alba; assembly: GCA_964016985.1. Taxonomy (NCBI): domain Eukaryota; kingdom Metazoa; phylum Mollusca; class Bivalvia; order Lucinida; family Lucinidae; genus Anodontia; species Anodontia alba. The sequence goes on from OZ024823.1 coordinate 35,660,909, forward strand.
TGCTAAATTCGATATAGTACGAGTAAGTCTACCAGAGACTGTACCAAAATTAGGTCACTGACCTTTATTTTCACCTAGATAGAGGAGTCTTACTTTATGGGAAAATTCATCATTGACCCATAAATATTTGCTGAGATTTAGTTAATTGTTTCATGAGGTATATTGTGTCTTGTTTCAATATATTTATAGTTCTGAAGGATCCAAATACTATAAAACAAATATTTATAGGTCAAAACTAGAAATCATGAAGACCATTTTTTTTTTCTTTTTTTTTCCAACCAAAAAGTATTTTTTTATTTTCCAACCAAAAAGTATCAATATTTTTGTTATTTCCCCACAAAAAAAATAGAATCACATCTACTTTTTCACAGTAGGGCAGTTGGAAAGCCTGTGATAGAAGGTAATTTTAGATGCATGTACATTTAGCAAAATGGACATATTCAAATTTTAGGATAAGTAAGCCTTAGTAAGGTAAAGAGTTGATGTGTCCAGATACTTAGAGTAGATACGGTACTTCTGTTTCAGGAATAAAGAAATACATTGTTGGACTGATCATCAAAACCTCATCAGATTCTTCATTGTTAGAAAGAGAGAAAACTTACTTAGGGAAGCTTAATATGATCCTTGTTCAGGTAAAACTAGAATTTCGTCTTCGAATACAAGTCCCAATCTGAATTTGAAAATTAATTCGAGGTGGTAAGGGCCTGCTGCATACCCATAAAAACATGTTTTGGGTACTCATGAGAACAACATGTTTTTATGGAGAAATGGAGAAAACCATTCCAGAATTATTGTAAAATAGTCCTTCTTAACAAGTCCTCTGTTTATTTCTTGGTATCCCTCATCTACTAGCTCTTCTGTCTTTTTTAACCTTTTCTCTGGGAGAGGACACAAAACGACCCACAACTGTTGAGTATCTTTATACAAGGACTCACAATAATTCAAGCCATGTGTCATCAAACTGGTTGCAGTGTAGCAAAACTGATAAGGGCATTTCATAGCAGTAAATAAGGTACTTTGTTATCAAAAGTGTTGGAAGTTTTTTTCTTATTTCACCACAAAAATCTTTATGGTTAATTATTAGAAGTGCCTTCTTGTTAACCCATTGTAGTCGGGAGACCCCTAAAAGGGTAATTAGCAAACAGTGCAGACCCAGATCAGACACCACAGAACACGTCTGTTCAGGGTCTTCACTGTTTGCAAATAGTTTATCCATTTTTCTCTAAGAATATCTAAATCTCATAACCGGACATACAATGTACCTAAAATTGAAATTGGACTCTTCCAATAAATAGTGAGGGTGAGTCTGTTTAGTCTACAATGGATTAAGGCACTTCTAATGGGTACTCACAGCGTAAAATTGTTTTTGTAGAGAAGTAAGAAAAATATTTTTCTGGATATCCCTCGCATCTAGAAATATGGCATTAGGTACATTGGAATCCATAGCTCCAGATATTAAAGTTTTTTGTTTTGTTTTTTTAGTTTTTGTTTTTTCAAACAAAAAGTCTTGATATTTTTCTTAAATCGTCAAGAAGGTTAGAGAACATATGATGTGGTACTCATTAGAAGCACCTCAAACAGCAAGGTACTTCAAATGAGTACCACAACATATGTTTCCATGTAGAAATACACCTCTTATATGGAGTTTTGACTGGTAAAATGTATTTCGAAGATTTGAGCTTTCAGCACAACAAACTGTATTGTGTAGGTTGCCAGTTGATTTTTCCAAATTTGAGTTGAATTCTGCTTAGCAAGCATTACTGAACAAAGCTGTATGGAAGCTTTTAGAATAACATAGCAGGGCTCTATAGCACAACTGATAGCGTGTCTGACTGCAGATCCAGGGGTCGCAAGTTCAAATCCCAGCTCAGACCACCCTCGTGGAGATTGATCATGAAATCATTTCTTTGGTCATTCTCCCCTTCTGCTGATTCAAGAAGGACAGTTGTCTACTACAGCATAGCTACAGATAAGAGGGGGGGAGCCACATATTTTTCTTTTTTTGTAACGAAAACATATGTTGTGGGTACACAGTAGAAACGCCTCGGTGAGGCGCTTCTAATGAGTACCCACAACATATGTTTTCATTGAGAAATAAGAAAGATATCAGCAGTTTTAGGATGAAAAAAGTACCTTATCTGTTGCTATGCTACAGGTGTAACTTTTCTGCAAAAAGTACTGGTTAACCGCTTAGAAGACAAAGCCTGCCCAGGAAAAGTGTATGTTAATTGCCCAGCTCAACAGAATCTTAACAGTGTTGACTGGGCCTTAAAACTCCAAAACAAACCAAATACAGACTATCATGAATGGGCATGAAGAGTTCGGTGTTGATTTATGAAACAAAGTCAAGCAGTTGTAATAAAATTGTAGTTGCAATCTTTGCCATCATTACTGTCTTTGAAGACAAACATCACCAGCATTGTGAAAACACGATTATTTACACCACTTAAAATATTTACAGTGCGATCTACTGCAGGGCATTGCTTGTTGCTTTATTACTTTTATTCACCATCTTCCTCCTTCATAGGAGAACCTCTAAGTGGAGTTGTAATCTTCGAATGGTAGCACAGTGGTTAATGCAGGATGATGATTCAATCCCCAGTGAGGTGATAACTTTTTCATACATGTGCCGTATGCCCTTGTTTTCAAATTCTTTGAGTATACAATAAGTATGTATCTGTCAAAAGCTGTGATAGACTGTAGTTTTTTTGTAAAATTTCAGAGGACTTGTTAAGTAGGAGCATTAGGTGATAAGCCTGGTATAATTTTCTCAGTTTCTTCCTGAAAAACATGTTTTGGATATTCATTAGAAATACATTGCTGAAGTGCTTCTAATGAGTACCTAAAGCATTAATTTATACAAAGCAGTAATAAAAAATATCATTAAAATGCTTCTCCATAACTAGTCCTGAATCTGCAAACTTGTGGTAAAAAGCTCTGCTAACATGTATGAATTCAAAACAGCCTGATTGTTCAAGCCAACAGAAAGCACCCATAATTATAATTTAATGGACAAATATCTTGACTTTCCTGTAAATACAGCTTACAAGCTTCTTTTAGAGTGATTTGCCGTGTCTGTGATAATATACATTCAAGAAGGCGAAACTAGTAAACTTTCCAGCTTCTTGCAGTTAGTAATACTGATATAACTTTCTGTGTCATATAGTACTGTCGGTAAATAGGAATAAATCACATTAATGGTCGGCCTACAGAATCATTGGAAAATTGAAGAATATTGACAAACAGCAAAAGGGCTGATAAGACATTGCAGGCTGACCTGGGTCATAGCTCCACGTAAGGTGTGGGTTTTTTTTTTCAACCAAAAAGTATTAATATTTTTCTTATATCTCCACTGAAACTTCATGTTACGGCACTCAATAGAGGGCCGTTCTAATGAGTACCCACAACATAGCTCCTGATAAGAGGGGTATCCACATAATATTTTTCTTATTTTTCCATGAAAACATATGTTGTGGATACTCATTAGAAGCACCTCAACAAGGCACTTCTAATGAGTACCCACAACATATGTTTTCATGGAAAAATAAAAAATATTGGTACTTTTGGTTGGAAAAAAAAAATGCCTTATCTGGTGCTATGCCACAACATAATGTTTTTGTAGCGAAATAAGATAGCTCCACTTATCTGGAGCTATGCTGGCTTTTTGGTATTGCATAACAAGTATCTTGCATGTCAACCAGTTATAATGTTCATATGATCATTATCAGAAGTAAAAAAATTTGACAATGGTTCATAGCTCTAAATAAGGTACTTTTTTTGTCCAAAAACTATTGATACTTTTCTTATTTCCTTGCTAAAGTGCTTCTAGTGAGTAGCCAAACCATATATATATTTATAGAGACATAAGAAAAATATTTATCTCTCATACCTGACTTATCCAGATCTATGCAATTGCCAACAGTAATGGATTAGGTCAGTCTGCTAGGCCATGCAGATAGTCGTCTTTTAGGACCTTCACTGCTGTCTGTCAGAACTACTGAACGCTGAAGTTTATATTTGCAAACAGTAAAGTTCATATCTTACCACATAATGTCATGTATGCCAGCATGTCTCCAATTTTAAGTAGAAGATGCAATTAGTCCACTGGAAATTTAATTGTATTACAGATTTTGAAGTATGAATGGCCTCGGAATTGGCCGTCATTCATTAGTGACATTGTGGGTGCTAGCAAGACGAATGAGTCACTATGCCAGAACAACATGACCATTCTGAAACTGCTCAGGTAATTATATGATAAGCAAACAATATGTTGCACAGTGCATGAAAATGGCCTTAACCCTTGTCCTTCTGAACCCGGATATACCATGCCTTTGCAAACAGTGTAGATCCAGATCTGTTGGCCTCTGAAGAAGCCAGCTGATCTGGATCTGCACTGTTTGCCATTAAGTATGTGAATTTATATCAACAATCTGGATCAAATAATCAGATTGGCTCGAAATTAGAAGTGGGTGTGGCATCTTAATTTATTCAGCAAGATAAGGGTTAATATGCCTTTTGGTGGTAACAAAGGCCCAAATAGCCTGCGCATTGGTGAAGTCTTACAAAGGCTTTCATTGTACACGTGGGTATCGCTGGGTACAGTAGACTAAATCTGTGAACAGAGAAAAATGATCACTGGATATGAAAATTGATTTCGGCTTTCAGTGTTGGTACATGTATATAAAATAATGGCCTGTTTCTTGCATTATGGACTATATCGTTACCATTTGAGATTTTCAGTCAAAACATAGCATTATACTTACATGCAGAGGACTTGTTAAGGAGGAGTACTTGGTGATAATTCTGGGATAGCTTTCTCCAGTCTATAAAAAACATGCTTTCATCGGTGATACGCTTATAATGAGAACCCACAACATTTTTTTTTGAGAAAAAATATCCAAGAAATCATCAAATACTCATCCCAACCAGTCCTATGTTACCTTCCTCCTGAAATATATAGTGAGGTGAAATGCCAAAATACGTTTAATGTTTAGAAATAAGAGCCTGTCTGAATTAATATTTTAAGTATACCTCTCCAGCTCTTGATAAGGCGCTTTTTTCAACATTAAAGTGTCTATATTTTGTTTTTATTTCTTGAGGAAAACATAGGTTGTGGGTACTGATAAGAAGACCCTGTGCCGAGGCCCTTCTAATGAATACCCACAACATGTGTTTTCCTCAAGAAATAAGACAACTTTTTACCTGATTCCCACTCTTATCTAGACCTATGGAGACAAAATAATTCTTATGGAGTTGCCTTCCCTGAAAGTATCCACTCTAAATACATGTATCATACTCCAGAGAAGGTGATGCTTGAGAATTTTTTTCATTATTATTATTATTATTATACATGTAATATTAAACACATATATTGTCAGAGCCAGAGTGCATTGCAGAGGTCCGTCCAAGTTTTAAAAGCACTCTAGGTAAAATTTTCAGCGTAAGACATATTGAAGTTTTTGTTTTGTTTTTTTTTTTTTTTTTGTTTTTTTTTCCCCAGAAAACATATTTTGACATTTCATGCAAATTGTCTCCAATGGGGACAATTTGCATGAAATGTCATAGCCTGTTTTCTAGGAAAAATAAGAAAAATGTCAAATTGTCACCTGCTGCATTAGCTAAGAGAGAGAGATAAAGGTTAAAGATGAAAAGTACCCACAACCTATTTTATAAGAACTATTTATTTGGATACCCCAATTATCTAGAGCTGTGTGTTAATATTTAGAACAGTCTGTAATAAGCTATTTATAGCTCTTACAACTTTCCAATATGAAAAAAGAAAATAAGTGATAGTCACTGTTATTACTTTAGATATGACTGTTTAAATGTTGATTTTTCTAAAAATAACCTTTTGTACATACATGTAATATTGATTGTTCACTGATGACCCTGACCTTTGGATGAGTTATCATGGGAATTGTTAAGGAGGAGATTTGGTGATAATTCTGGGATATTTTTTCTTATTTCTCCATAAAAACATACATTCAGGTACCCATTACAAGAGCCTCCCCAATGCGCTTCTAATGAATACCCACGACATATGTTTCTGTGGAGAAATTAAAAAAATTATTTCAGAATTGTCATCAAATACTCCTCCATAACACATCCTCTGGTTATACTGTTATTTTTATGGGCCTTAGTTGACATTGACTTCCAAAGCAATCGTGCTTGCATGCAGCTAGGCATGTAAGCATAGGTTAATTTCCTTCCTGTTTCAACATGTTACTACTTCATAGCTGCAGATAAAAAAGGTGTCCAGAAAATTATTTTTCTTATTTCTCCATGAAAATATGTTGCGGGAACTCATTAGAAGTGCCTCAGTGAGTACCTACAACGTGTTTGCATTGAGAAATAAGAAAAATGTACCATTTTGGTTAAAAAACATCTTAACTGGAGCTATATTGTTTGATAATTACTATTTCAGTGAGGAGGTATTTGACTTCTCAAGTGGTCAGATGACACAGGCCAAGGCCAAACATCTTAAAGACAGCATGTGTAGTGAATTCTCACAAATTTTCCAGCTGTGTCAGTTCGTCATGGTAAGTAAATGCCACAGAGAATATTCCAGATACATAACTCTAGATAAGGCACTGTTTTTCATAGCAACAGATAAGGCGCTTTTTTCATCCGAAAAACGCTCATATCTTTCTTATTTCTCCACGAAAAAATATGTTGTGGGTACTCATTGGAAGCGCCTTGGTGAGGCGCTTCCAATGAGTACCCACAACATATGTTTTAGTAGAGAAATAAATAAAATATTATGTGGATATCCCCTCTTATCTGTAGCTATGGTTTTTCCAACCAAAAGGTGGTAGGTTTTTTACTGCTCCAGGAAAACATACATTTTAGGTATTCATTGAAGTACCTGAGTGAAGGGATTTCTTATGGGTACCCATAACGTTAGTAAGAAAATATTTCTCAGGGTACCAGTCCTCTCTTCACGCCACCTCTCTTTCAAAACACGTGGCCGTGTGTACAGCTCTTGTGTGCGGAGCGCAATGCTCTTTGCCAGCGAGACTTGGCCATTGACAAAGCCGATCCTCCAGCGTCTGCAGCGAAATGACAGGGCAATGATCAGACAGATCTGCAATGTCAGGCCGCAAGACATTGTCACCACCAGGTCCAATGAGCTACTTGTGCGGCTTGGCATTGAGGATCTGGACCTCATTCTGAAGGAGAGAAGACTCCGATGGTATGGACATGTGGAACGTTCCAATGGTGCAGTCAAGACAGCCTTTGACATGCAGGTTGATGGAAAGCGTGGGCCTGGGAGGCCCAAAATGACATGGAAGCAGCTGACAGAGAGGGATTGCAGAGAGTGGAAGCTCTCGGCTATCAACCCTCATGATAGACGTACCTGGAGATCTGGTGTGAGATCTGCCATGCGTGTAGCAAGCCAACTATCTGGAAGGGGGCCCACTGATGTGGATTTTGCCCCTGTACCTGCATGTTAATCAAAAATTCGATTATGATATGATGATATGTACCCCTCTTATCCTAGCCAAAAAGATGAATTGGTAGAATTGTTCCTCATTTTCTTGGTGCAAATGAATATTTTAAAAGCCCTCTAAAATCATCATGCTTTAATACTGTATAAATGGGCCCTTCTCAGGGCCCTCATTGCCTGCTTTTAGAATTTAGGGATACTGTAGAATGTATTGATAAAGCCCTGAACAGACTGCAGAACTTGATCTGGGCCCTTGCTGTGTGCATATGGTATAAGGGTCCTTTTTACATTGCACATCAGGTTTCTCCACACTAACATTTATGCGTCCATGTGTATTATAAGGATCCCATCATCAGTAAGCAGTGTTAGGATCTCATATTCAGTAAGCAGTGCTGTGACATGTCGCAACCAACCTATCGACGTGTGTTAATTGGTTGGTTGCGATATGTTACAGCTCACAGTATGCCGTTGGTGATATGCAGTATGATACATACCTTCCAGGATTAGAAGTAGCATTTGAAGTGTAATTGTTTTGTCAAAATTTTAATAAACAAGTTCATGAAAGGTCTCCGTCATAAATGTTCATGTAGGTATGATGCTTCAAAATAATACTGCTTTAGTTGAAAAAATGTGTACAAATACCATAGGTCTAGATAAGAGTGGTTATCAATAAGTGGGTATCAGGTAAATATTTTTCTTACTTCTCCATGAAACATATGTTGTGGATATTCATTAGAAGTGCCTTACCGAGGGACTTTTAATGAGTACCCACAACAGGTTTTCATGGAGAAACAAGCAAAATATCAATACTTTTGGATTTAAAAAAAAAAAAAAAACCCTTATCAAGAACTATGAAATGCAAAACATGCAAGTTGAATTTATGCAACACAACACTCCAGCTTACAAGATTCTATAACATAAGTATTTGGTGTTACATGCCTTTGCAGACATGTTGGTAAAATCTGGAACCCTGTTAAAACAACATATGTTTCCAGTTTAATTTCTTAATTAGTGTAATTACAGCTGAGAATGTTCAGAATTTATCAGGGGGTGGCCGGGTGTGACTAAGATGTCCTGTATAGATCTTACATCATCAGGGCGTCTACCTGATACTGGCTTACAGTTGGGCAAGGCCTGCTATCCTTGTAGCAGGTAAGGGTACAGAGAGAATATTTCTATTCTGTTTCTTCACTTTCGTTCATGTTCCTCTTTCTTCCCTGTCCTTCTCTTTCATCTCCTCTACTATCTCTTCTATCTCTTTTCTCCCTTTCTCTGGAAGACGACAAAAAATGACCCACAAGGATTGATGTGTCGTAAAACCCCAACACAATCAATCAGAATTTACCAGGATACTCCTCTTAGTTGGAGCTGTGGTAATATTACCAGATCTATGATTTTTGAATGCATTTCCCTTCTATGCCTCACATACATGTACACAGGTATTGCAATACAAATTGTAGTAAAAAAAATGGTCTCATTTCAGGATAATTCCCAGAATGCACCGCTAGTAGGATCAACATTGGAAACACTGTTACGATTCTTGAACTGGATTCCACTGGGATATATCTTTGAAACAAAACTCATCACAACACTAATTTACAAGGTAAGTCTGCAGAGAAATTCAGGATACTTCTGGGATATTTTTTTCCTTATTTCTCCATAAAATATATGTTGTGAGTACTCATTACCATTGCTTTGTCTTTAAATTTGTAAATGTAAAGAATGCTATTAATTCAAGTTAGAACGGTCTGCCTAGTTAGATTTTCAGCGGTCACACGAATCACCGAAATACCGGAATACTACCGAAATACCGGAATACCCGTGAAAAATATAGGTATACCTGTGAAAGACACCTATTAAAGACACCAATATTGGCTTTAATTAATTAATATGGAAAAGGGATAATATTTTTACCTCAAAATTGTCTTTGAAGTGTTTTTTTTTTTTTTCTTTTTTTTTTTTCTTTATTTGAAAACATTGTTGAAAGTCCGCTAAATCAGAGCCGGAATACGACCAGAATACCCGTGAAAAACGTGAATTACCTACACTTCAAACGAAAAGTACATATGACTTTTTGTATAAAATATTTATCAATTGAGTGAATAATTTGTTCCGATTGATTTAGTTATGTATGATGTATATAAAAGAAATATATGGCCAGAAGTAAGTCTCAAACACGACACACCGAAAGTTAATCATTTACGCATGTTTGAAACTTACGCAGATTAAACAACCAATGCAATCATGATGAGTAACGTCACCCTTACATCCATGGAGCTTGTATGAATATTATTTTAAATATAATATAAATATATTAATATAAATAATGTGTTCCAGCAGCACGCCTTTATAAATATGAGAATCGTTGCATCAATCTGGGTAAATATGACCCCAAATACATCGCGAAATTTTATATATAGCGCTCTCCCTGCAAAAAAAAAAACAAAAAAAAACTTTGCACGTGCTGCTGCTGCTGCCAAGAAAATAGTTTGCATCCCCGAAGCACTACTGAAAATTCTAGAGGAGATGCCGATCTAATTGTTTTAGTATTTTACGGTGAAAATTAGGATGAACATTTCTTTTGAATCATCTGATTCACATGTAATGTCACGCTTAATTAAAACAGGAAAATAATAATAATAATAATAAATATAAATGCCGTCTGCTGAATATGCTAAGCGCTTCAAGAGTTAAAGTATGGATACATTTCATTTGACAAAGGAGACAGAAACGGACACGCTGGAATGTATCTACACTGCTCGGATCGAGGCCTGGACGGTTGATGATTGGACCAGGGATACGACTGTCCATTTAAATCACCGTGACTTGGTGTCTTATGTATCTTTCAACAACAACAACAAAAATAAGTCATATTGAGATGATAGAATGCGGCGTCTGGTCAGGTTTCACTGTTTGCAAAAACAGTTTAGCCATTTTTCTAGGAATAACCAAATCTCATAGCCGGATGTACCTAAAATGGACCAGCCAGAATCTTACAAGTTTTGCAAACTCTCTCTCTCTCTCTCTCTCTCTCTCTCTCTCTCTCTCTCTCTCTCTCTCTCTCTCTGTCTCTCTCTCTCTCTCTCTCTCTCTCTCTCTCTCTCTCTCTCTCTCTCTCTCTCTGTCTCTCTCTCTCTGTGGAAAGCTCTTTCGTTTTACCCTCATATAAATATGACACGTCTCCTTTCGAGCTATAAGTTGTTTGCACTGACTTTATTGGAAAAATGATATCGCACCGGCGGGAATCAAACGCAATTCGATCCCCACTTAACATGAAACGCATGTATTTACTACGGTCATTCGCTTCTTCCACTGCTTCAAGATTGGCAGTTACAAGTTTCTGGAGGAAAAGGGTTCAGTGTACTGGTTAAACGCTTATTTTATAAGCATGACCCCTCTTTATTGGCGCGATTTGTAAAAGATGCTGTTCCCTATACCGTTTCGCATGGGCATACCTCGTAAAGCAATTGCAGTTAACTCCCTTTTAATAGTCAGTTGCAGTTAGCTCCCTTAAAAGAAAAAAACCCTGCAGTGTGAGGAGGTTACCCCGCATTTACCAGGGTACAAATGAATATTGTTATGTTATTCTCTTTCAGTATATACATTAATAACATTATCTTTATTGGCTTATAGAGCAATCTTCAGAACTTTCGTTTCCATGTAAAGTGTTCTGTTTTTGTGTCTTCAACATTCGATATGCAAAACCAAGACCGTAATTTATTTAACAAGTAAAAGAGACGCATGTATAAACCTAGCATCGGCGGGAAAGCATCTTCGCAAAATATTGTCATATGCCTTCGCGGACATTCTAGGCAGCGTCTTCCTGGGTAGAAACTAATACTAAGATACAAGGATAAAGTGTCTTGCTCAAAGACACAACACTTGGTGCTCGCGGGTATCGAATTACCACTATCTGGGCTAATTCAGCAGATGACAAAAAAAAAAGAGAAAAAAAAAAAAAATCGTTATTCGTTTTATTACCAAGAAAACAGGATTTGACATTTCATGCAATGGAGACAATTTGCCGGGCTGTCCAAAGCGGGATAAACAGTATGACTGTAACATCACATTCTGATCAGATCCTTCGCTGATCGTACAGTATGCACCTTCTTCGGGCTATCCAAGAAGCTTGCTTTATATAGTGGGTCGATGCACAGACTGACCTGAGTCTTTGCTGGTCGCACGTACATTGTACTATAGTACGTTAGTAGTATAGGCTGTTTTGTCGTCCGGTTCATTGTAAGAACATTGTAAATCATACTTTTGTACCGACGTAATTTTGGTTTGAACTGGAGTTAAAAAAACGGCCCAGTCAACACTATGCACTTGTCGAGCCCGCACACTTTTCCGGGGTGGGCTTATTCATAAGCTATTAATCATTTCAACAGTTCATATACTTTGACAATAGAGCCTGCTTTTGGAGTTAAGGCCCTTTGAACGCCGAAAATATTTTAGTGCACGATTTCTGTAATATATTTTTGTCCACTCTGTAACTTGAAAACTATTTGAGATATTTTCTTGAAACAGTATGAAATATTGGGAAATGGTGCCTCGGTGGTGTGTTACAGTGGTAAAGCTGCTCGCCTTTTCACCCAGGGTCATGGGTTCGATCCCAGGCTTCTCAAGCCTTTAATATGGGACTTTAAACCATGGTCCACATTTCCCTATGACCTAGCTGTTACGGGGATGTAAAAAACTCACTCACTCATTTGAATTGTCATTAGCCTCTCTTGCCCCTTGTGTGCGTAAAGTGTGTTTTTGTGTGACAGACACCCTTTTCACGTGGGCTGTCTTATTGATTCAATGCCCCTTTGATAGCAGAAGCGCCCCTTTAAGTAAATTTATATTGACACGTGCGGTTGCTGCACGCGACTGAGAATTTCCCGGTCTTTTACCATAGAACGTCATTTATATTGAGCGCGTGCGGTTGTTGCATGGGAAGAGGCAGTTACAGGAATACCAAATATAAATATGTAATTCGTCGATTGGGGGCAGATGTTTGATTCTCTTTGTGATTTTTGTGATTTTCATGTTTAAGTTTTGTTTTCTACAGCATATTAAGTAAAAATGACCATGCCGGACCCACTTATGTGGCCGGAGTAGACAAAGCCGAAGAATCCGGTACTTTTTCATATGGAGGTTTGTTGAGGCCCATGTTACTTGCTCAAACAGTGAATGGGGCTACCGGGGTTTTCTTTGGACCTAGGGAGCACCCAAATATATTCAGGGAACAAGGCAGCATTGGTTAATATTTTAAGAAAACAAGGGAATTGACCTAATTTTGGTGGATCGGAATGCGGAAATTTGGAAAACACTTTTGGGATAAGACCTTTGCGACCAGGGCAGACTCAGATCAACCTGCGCATCCGCATGAGTGTGGACGATATAACCTTCACGCAGACTGTTCTATATGGTGGAAAAATAAATAAATAAATATATTTTTTAAAAACATGTCTAAATAAATTTATTTATTAAATAAATAAAAAAAGGGACAGGGATTTAGTCAAATTACTCCGAGGAAATTCGCATAACTTCGCGAGAAATATTGTCTCCGGGTACAACATTACAATTCCGAGTAACTTCGCACAACTTTGCATAACACATACTTTGCGCGGACTTGCGAGTGCTGTCCGCCGAATATCATGTTTACTCGGTTTGATTCCGAGAGTTTTTGGGAAGTCCGCAAAACGCCGATATTCGAGGTAAAGAGTTGTTTTTTTTTTTTTTGTTTTTTTTTTGGTTCTTTTACCTGAGCTATACTGTATGTACTTTTCGTTTGAAGTGTAGGTAATTCACGTTTTTCACGGATATTTCGGCTCTGATTTAGCGGACTATCAACAATATCTTCAAATAAAAATAAAAAATAAAAAAAAACACTTCAAAGACAGTTTGCAAATTACTTTAGGTTAAAGTATTATCCCTTTTCCATTAGGCTGACATAATATTACTTAATTGATTAATTAAAGCCAATATTGGTGGCTTTAATAGGTATCTTTCACAGGTATACCTATATTTTTCACGGGTATTCCGGTATTTCGGTAGTATTCCGGTATTTCGGTGATTCGTGTGACCCGATTTTCAGTATTTCAGGGAGTTCTTCAAAGCTCTAGATACATGTTTTTCTTATTTGTCCACTAAAACAGAAGAGCCATGGCATCATCAGTGACATCTAGAAATTGCAAAGAGGAGTCTTGACCACCTTGCAACTCTGTTGATCAGGCCTTTCATATTGTGTGCACAAAGTTGGACAGATGCTATTGTCTAACACTGAATGTCTTCACATCTAATTGCTTGGATGCACAGGCAGATGTGGGCCTTTCTTATTTACCTTAATACATGTTAATATAAGCTTGAGGAAAAAAGGGGGCATAGACAATATATATGCCCCCTTTTATACCCCACCACACAATAGTTGCAGGGTATTATGGTTTCACGTTGGACGTCTGTGTGTCTGTCTGTCCGTACATGCCCATCTGGCATTCCAGGGTTAGCGTTTCTGTAGAAATTCACATTATGAGGTTGATTTCTGTTTATTCCGTCATTGTGGGGTTAAAATGCATTGTTTGGTTAAAAAAAAAAAAAATGGTGTGTGTGTTAAAAAGATCAAAGAAAGATCAAAGGGATAACCTTATAACATCTGTCTCGTACCCCCGCCGAGGTCGGCAACATTCTTTCGTGGAGATTGATCATGAAATATTTTCTATGGTCATTCTCTCCCTTCCGCTGATTCAAGAAGGGCAGTTGTCAGTTTCTGGCGAAAGAATGTGCACAATACTGGTGAACCGCTTAGAGGACTAAGTCTGCCCAGTAAACGTGTGGTTAGGTAAACTGACCGCGCTCGACATGACCCCATTGGGTTGACTGGGCCGTAAAACCTCAACACAAACAAACAAACATCTGTCTCGTAAGTACGTCCGTCAGTCGTCCATCCATCCGTATTTCATTTACGGATGATAACTTGAGCAAACAACAGTGGATTTTTACCAAACTTGGTATGTGCATCAATATTGTGGAGATGTGGTTTGGGATTGCTAATGGGCAAATTTTGACAGTTATATGCCAGAGACATGCCCATATTTTCGTTTCTGGATGATAACTGGAGTAAACATCAGTTGATTTTAATCAAACTTGGTGTATGCATTGATATTGTGGAGATCTGGTTTAGGATTGCTAATGGAGAAATTTCATCAAATTTTGAAAGAGTTATCTGAAAAAGACATGCCCATATTTTTGTTCCCAGACGATAACTTGAGTAAATGTTGATGGATTTTAGTCTGGTTTGGGGTTGCTAATGGGCAAATTTTGTCAGTGTCTGACAGAGTTATCTGCCCATGACACAATAATGGTGGGGTATTATAGTTTAACATTTTTATTCCTCAAGCTTATATTTTGATTGGCTATTGTGCTTTATCTTTCAGTTTCTGAATGTGCCAATGTTTAGAAATGTCACTTTGAAGTGTCTAACTGAAGTTGGTAAGTTAATCAGAATTTGCACCATTATGTTTGCTCTAAGTAGTTAGATGGACAGGTCTTATCAAACAGTGTAGACCAAGATCTGATCACTGATTGGTTGCATAATCTGCATAGCTCTTGATAAGGTGCTTTTTTTTTTTTCAATCTAAAAGTATTGATTTTTTTTCTTATTTCTCCAGAAAAGCATATGTTGTGGGTATTCATTAGAAGCGCCTCAATGAAATACTTTAATGAGTACTCACAACATACGTTTTCGTGGAGAAGTAAGAAAAATATTTACCTGATACCCAGAGTAACTCTTATTTAGACCTATGATCTCTTTGGTACCCTTACCAAATCACTGGATACTATGAAATATATTGAGGAACAGTTAAGATCCTGATTAGTCTGCAGATGCACAGCCTGATCTAGGCCTTTGTTGTTGAAATGGCATTAAGATCCCTTCTGTCACATTATGTATTCTGTTTAGATTATCTAGAGTCTTGAAGAAAAGACTTTATATATAAAAAAAAAAAAAGTATTTGATAGTCATACATATAAAACCAGCCTTTAGAACTCCAACAGACAGTTTCTTATTATTAGGGTGAGGACTTCTTGTTCTGTTTGTTGTTTCTTACAGCTACTGATACAAGCAGACAGTTTTCAAGAACAAGAAAAAAAAACAAAAAATGCATATTCTTTGAGTTTATAAAATTATATATATAGGTTTTAGGGAGGTTTTTATTGCTACATAAGGCACTTTTTTTTCTCAACCAAAATGTTTTAAGATTGTTTTCTTTAGTAATGATTATCATATGAGGACCTAGAACATGGTTTCATATTAGACAGACAACTATTTTTCTGGATACAGTTATGCTTGTTTATCATATTACAGTCGACTCTCATTATTTCAACTTTGCATATCTCGAATAACCTCCCTGATCTAGAAGTGAAAATCTGGTCCCTGTTTTAACATCGA
The DNA here is from genome assembly GCA_964016985.1 of Anodontia alba. NCBI lineage: Eukaryota > Metazoa > Mollusca > Bivalvia > Lucinida > Lucinidae > Anodontia > Anodontia alba. The sequence goes on from OZ024823.1 coordinate 35,676,787, forward strand.
AATCTAACAACAGGTAACACTGTATTGTGGAAAAGAGGAGCAATTTCTTCTCTTTTCCACAATATTTTAAATACATCTCTTACTACAGGAGTCCAGTTACATATTCATTCAAGAAATGTTGTTGTTCAATTTATTTATTTTTATTTTTTATTTTTTTTTTTTTTTTCCTTAATTCTGCAAATTTGATATGTCGAGGTACGGATATCTTGAAGTTATTCAGAGAGTCCCTTGGACCGAGATAATGAGAGTTGACTAATTTGTGAAGTTTTCTTCTGTATGCTTGTACTTATCATTGAAATATTCTTCTCTTTCCAGCCAGTGTTCAAGTATCTCAGTATGATGAACAGTTCATACAGCTATTTAACTTTACCACTACACAACTCAAACAGGTATGTGCATGGTATTACCTTGACATTACTTCCATAGGTCCAGATAATAGAGAATGATCAGATCATTTTAAGTTTTGCACAAAAACATCTTGTGTGTACCTGATGGAATCTCCTTGGCAAGATGTTAGATAGGTATCAAAGATAGATAGGTTTTGTTATAGAGATGATTCCAGTGAGTATGGTAAATGTCCTAAAAATTCTAACACTTTATTCTTTACTATTTTGGCCTAAATTTTGCTTTATATGCACCTGTTTTCTTAAAATACTTAGTGGAAAGGCAAACAGTGTAGACCCTGATCAGACTGTCTGCACTGTTAGCATATGCCATTTTGTCAAACAGTTTGCAGTTGGAAATTTTAGGACATTTACTGTACCCATATAAAATGCGTTTGGTGCAAAAATAATAGAAAAATCTTCACCTTTAGCTTGTGAATCTTCCAGTACATGTTTTTTTGTTGTTTTTTTTTATGAGGAAACAGCTTTCATTGGAAAATGTACTTCACAACTGGTGCAGTGAATCTCACATCATTGATGTTATGTGCAACACGAGAACAATCAGGTATTGGCACAGTCTGATGAGTTGTTTTTTTGCGCAGTTAAAAATGATACTCTACAATATGTTAACTAACAGAGAAGACAGATTGTGCACTGGTCCCAGTTTCATTGAACCTCTTGTAATGGCATAAGGCCTCTTTTTGGCAGTTCTGCCTCTGATATACCTGTCCATTCACATTAATTTTTTCCATTGATATTAGATTTAAAATTACTTCCATAGAACATGTACTAAATTATAAATTTTTCATGACATTTATGTATATTTATTCAGATGTTACCATTAAGTACAAACATCCGAGAGGCTTATCAGAGAGGTACGGATGATGAGCAGATATTTATACAGAACCTCAGTCTTTTCCTGTGTACCTTCCTCAAAGAACATGCTCAGCTTATAGAGAAGAGACCAGATCTGAATGAAGCCCTTATGGAGGTCAGTTAGATAATTGTTCTTTTGAGTTAATAAAATCTATAATGGGTGTCTTGGCAAACAAAAACACATAAAAGAATGTAAATGGGAGTCTCGGTTAAATTGAGACTCGTCATACGACAGCAGTATAATTTGCAAGGCTGCATTTACGCCCTAGCACTAGCTTAAAGGAAACTGGATTCTCCAAATATTTGATTGGGCTCAGTGTAGACTGCTCTACAGTTTGACAAATTTACTATCATAAAGATTGACGACTGTGGCAAATCGTTTGTCACATGTTTTATTACGCCGCTGGCATTGGCCGATAACAACACGTCATGCTGTAAACACAAGTTTGTTGGATTCTACCTTTTTATTTTATTTATAGAACAGCAGATCCTGGTACAGGCTTAAAGCATACAGATACATGAGATAAGAATGAATACCACAGCTGAACATTTTATTGTTTATTTTTGATTACATATCTATCCTTATAGTTTGGGCCAACCTTTTTAGGGGTGCCTGGTGTATTTTATATGCATTTTAAGACATTTTAATCCTTAGAGTGCCAATCACAACTGCAGCAGACAACATTTTGATGTTTTATATTATTTTCGCAGACGATTCACATGAAATAGATCAATCTTATTTTCTTTGAAATATTCAAAAAAAAAAATGTAAAATGTCATCTGCTAAAAATTTTGCTTGGCACTTAAAGGGTTAAAACATTCATAAGATCTGTGAACCGCAGTGCTAATGTTTACACTGGTGACTCATTGGATGAAAGAAAAAAATATACATGTATATATACTTTTCTGCATTCTGTAAAAAAAAAAAAAAAAAAAAAAAAATAAGCATTTTTGACCAAAATAATTTACATGGCAAATTTATACAAGTTTGAAGGCTTTTAATAGTCGAGTCTCAAGTATCCATTCAATTTTCATTGTTATACAACACGTAATAATATAACGTATATATAGATATAATTCTATTCTAATTCCATTTTCTATTCTATTTAGTGTGTGATAATTATGCACAGACAAAGTGTTAAGTACACAAATATATCTACAGGTTGATGATTTAAACAATAGCTGTAAAACTTTCAGGAATGAAATAGATTAGATTGCCATGATTTATCATCAATAACTCATCATATAGCTGTTAACCCTAAAATTGCCAATCTGCAGCAGATGACTGTTTGATTTTATTTATTTTTTTTTTCCAAAGAAAACAGGTTGATATTTTTCAAGTGAATCGTCTCCTGCAGACGATTTAAATCATCTCCTGCAGACGATTTAAATGAAATATCAAGACTTGTTTTCTTGAAACCTTGTATGTGAAACAATCACCAAAATAAGAGAACATATTCTGGAATATATTATCTTATTTTTCCATAAAAACATAGGTTGTGGTACTCATTTGAAGTGCCTCAGTGAGGCACTTCCATGAGTATCACAACATACGTTGTTTTGGAGAACTGGGAAAAATTATCCCAGAATTATCATCAGTTACTCCTTAGCAAGTGCTCTGCTCTTTTATTACAGTCCCTAAACTATCTGATTCTGATCTCTGAAGTGGACGAGGTTGAGATATTCAAGATCTGTCTGGAGTATTGGAACTCATTAGCAGCAGACCTGTACAGGGAGAGTCCATTCTCTGGAAGTTCTTCACCACTGCTTCTGGGCAAATCGCACAATGAGATGCCCATTAGAAGACAATTGTACAATCCTGTATTATCCAGAGTAAGTGTGTTTTGGTCTTTCTTAACTCTTAACAGCATTTCAGATAAATCTGATTTTTTAATGAAAAAGTGCTATTTTTCTTGATTCTCCAAGAAGACATGTTGTTCAACAATGAAGTCCTTGGCAAACTGTTCTGTGTGGGTGGCTAGAGCATGGCCTTCAGATTGGGAGGTTTTGGATTTGATCCCAGCTGGTCATACCCAAGACTTACTGAAATTGTTGCATGTATTATCTGCTCTTTTGCTTGGCTTACAGCATGTAGAAGAACTTGGTCACACCAGTAAGGGTATAACATGGCTGATTGTGGCATTATTGTGTCTGTGTGTCTAGGGCACGATAGTGCAATGAAGGAACATTATACATGAAATACAACATCAATTCCTGTCATCACATTTTCAAAGTCTGTGATGACACGGGTCAGGTAGGTGGTTAAAATATACTTGAAATTCTTAGAAGTTTTGCCAGACCAAATAAATTTGTACAAGTTTCATATGTCTGGCAATCCTACATATTTTACATAGACTGCTTGCTGCCTGAAGCAGGATTCAGCCTCATAACGCTATTGTCGTGAGCTAGACTGAATGTCTTATAATTATGGAAGTACCCGCGTGACTGAGCAATTTGTGCTCCTGACTTGTGATCATAAGCTTCCTGGTTTGATCCCGTTAATGGCGGAATTCAGCTCATGAGTATTTGGCCCTTCATTGCACAGAGCCTTTCATTATCATCCGTTCATTGCCTCAGTATGACTTAAATATTGTTGGGAGAGATGTTAAACACCACATCATCATTTATAATTGTAGGTTCGTCGAGTTATGATCTCAAGAATGGCAAAGCCTGAAGAAGTTCTAGTCGTAGAAAATGATCAGGGAGAGGTTGTGAGAGAGTTCATGAAGGACACAGACTCCATCAATCTGTATAAAAACATGAGAGAAACGTTAGGTAAACTGATCTTTAATCTAAACTACCATATTAACAAAGACTTTGTTATTAAGGGGAGTGTTTGGTGATATTTTTTCTTCTCCATAAAAGCGTATATTGTGGGTACTCTCAACATGTTTTCATGGAGAACTCGAGGATATTACCCCAGAATTATCTCCCAAGTACTCTGCACTAGAAACTCCTCTGGTTTTAGCCCTGCGTGTTGGAACACCTTAACTGCTTACCATTTTTGTCCTAAAACTTAATGAAGTTCATTTTATTATGTGTTTATATGCTAAAAAATTGCTGGATGAGCGGCAAACAGTGTAATTATGAAGGACAAGTGAAAATACACCTTATCACTTTCAACTTTTTCCTCGCTAGTGGTGACTTTTGCCGTCTGCTGATAACCTTTGCAAATAGTTTGGACCCAGATAAGGCCTGATTTGGATCCAAACTGTTTGACACTCTGATTGTATTCGTGAAAGATTTTTGAAAAGGTTAATTTTTTTTAAAAAATTGCCAGACGACAAAAAAGCATGCAAAATTACCCAGCATGCAAAGAGTTGATATGCAAAATATAAAATGCCTAAACAAGAGCTCAGTATGACCACATTTTACAGGAACAACTTGGTAGGTTGGTTTATGGTAAGGGCCTGCCGTACTTGCAGCAGGTGGGTAAGGGGGCATGTAATTAGTTCTTCTGTTTCTGCACTGTCATTTGCTTTTTCCTTTTATGCTTTTCACTTCTGTCTTTCATTTCATCTGCGAGCCGTGTCTGCAAATTTGATTTTACTCCCAGCAAGAGGGAGAAAAGGACAGAACAACTGTTCTGTCCTTTTCTCATTCTTGCTAGGAGAAAAACCAAATTTTCAGACTCACCTTGACCTTGATAAGTATGCAGGCGATGCAGATTTATAACATTCACATATGCAATGAGCTTTACTTGTCACAGCTAGGATGGTCTGTTTTTTTCCCCAGAAAATGGGGTTCACATTTCATCAACTTTGTCATGGATTGTCAAACACTTTCCCTGGGGAAATATCACCAATTTATCAACTCTTGAGTGCTAATCCAGAGACTGCTTATTATAAACTGATGTTATTTTGTAGTGTACCTGACCCGTTTGGACTACGCTTTCAGGCATTTAACATTTTGAGTGCTTATCCAGAGACTGCTTATTATAAACTGATGTTATTTTGTAGTGTACCTGACCCATTTGGACTACGCTGACACTGAAGCCATAATGACAGAGAAACTACATAACCAAGTCAATGGCACAGAATGGTCCTGGAAAAATCTTAACACAGTTAGTTTCCATTTGTTTTATGTCTAACATGTGAGATAGAGAAAACAGGCAGTATCCTACATGCCAACAACATAGATCTAAATGAACCTAGGCAGGACTCCATATCTAGAGCAGTCAGACTCAGTAGCGTATGTGACTGCAAATCCAAGGGTCTGGCAGGTTCAAATCCCAGATCTGCTACATAGCTATCATAGAAATTGATCATGAAATAATTTCTATGTCATTCTCCCCTCACTTCTGCTATTTCAGGAATGGCAGTTGTCAGTTACTGGCGAAAGTATGTGCACAGAGTATTGGTTAATTGTTTAGAGGATTAAGCCTGCCCAGGAAAAATGTGGGTTAACTAACTGGCTTGTTATGACGGTTACAATGTTGACTGGGTTGACAATCTCCGAATCAAACAAACAAACAAGTGAACATGCGTATCTGTGCAGATTGGTCATACAGTATTGCATCTTCCTTTGTTTTTGTAGAGAAATAAAAAGTTGACAGTGTGTCATTACAAATTGTTTGGAGGAATACATTAAGGGGAATGCATACACCTTAATCCATTTATACCGAGTGGACTTTTTTGCCTTAACTCTTTGGGAAGGTCCATTTCCCATAAAAAGGGTGTCTGGTTGGTTTTTATTTTTACTATGTTTTATAGAAATTCTTATATTCAATGCAAACTGGGTAGAGCCAGATTAGACGCCGTGTTCTGTGGCGTCTGATCTGGGTCTACACTGTTTACCAATGTCCCATTTATGGGCTGCTAGGTGTAAATGGGTTAAGGGAGGCAACTATCAAATTGTTTTTTCACCTTCTGAAAAGGTGTCTGTTCTAAAAGCAAATACTTTCCCTTTTTAGCTCGCCGGGACTATGTCCCTGGAGAGATTATGTTGTCACCCAGGCGTTGGCGTCTGTCCGCGTCGGAGTCCGCGTTAGCACAATGTTTAAGTTTTCAAATGTGTGCATAGTTTTTTCACTGTTTAAGGTACCGCTTTCATATTTGGCCTACACCTACTTTAGGGTAAGACCTTTCAATAGCATACATTCCCATCCCCAAAATAGACTCTTTATGTAGGTCAAGGTCAGTTCTTTGTCTTTTACACCCATGTTTAAGTTTTGCAATTAAGTTTTGAAAAGTGTACATAACTGCTGAAGTATTCAAGATAGAGCTCTAATATTTAGTCCACACCAGCCTTAGGGTTAGACCTTTCAATAACACACACCTCTTCCTCAGTTTGACCTTCTGCCTAGGTCAAGGTCAGGTCATACTTTGTCATTTGAACCCATGTTCGAGTTCTGCGTTTAAGTTTTGAAAAGTGTTTGTAACTGCTGAAGTATTCAAGATACCACTTTAATATTTGGCCCACACCAACATTAGGGTAAGACCTTTCAATAGCACAGACTTTTCCTCAGTTTGACCTTCTGCCAAGGTCAAGGTCAGGTTATACTTTGTCATTTAAACCCATGTTTGAGTTTTGTGTTTAAGTTTTGAAAAGTGTTCGTAACTGCTAAAGTATTCAAGATGCTGCTTTAATGTTTGGCCTACACCTACCTTAGAGTAAGACCTTTCAATAGTACACACCCCTTCCTCAGTTTGACCTTCTGCCTAGGTCAAGATCGGGTCATACTTTGTCATTTATACCCGTGTTTAGGTTTTGAAAAGTGTACATGGCTGCTAAGTATGTAAGATATAGCTTTCATGTTTCATCCACACCAGCGTAAGGGAAGATGTTTCAATGGCATATACCCCATCCCTCAGTTTGACATTCTTCCGACATCAAAGTCAGGTCATACTCTGTCATTTAATCTTTAATATTTAAAGATTGTCTTCTTATTGGATCAGCCCTTGCCGGCGAGCTGCGTTGTCTTCTGAAACTCGTTAAAGTAGTCCCCTTTTAGAAGGGACATGATGTGCAGGAAAGCAAATAGGAAGTCTCAGTCATTTCACTTGTAAAAAATAGCAGATAATCTAGCAAATCAGCCCCCTTAAAAGACCCATCACAAAATAAGCAGTTGAAAAATAAATGGTATATATAACAATAGAGCTTAAAATTTGATGTGAATAATCTCCTTTTTCTTTTTATTAAAGTTATTATCATAGCTCTTGATAAGGCGCTTTTTTTTTTTTTCAACCAAAAAGTATCTATATTTTCCTTATTTCTTGACGAAAACATATGTTGTGGGTACTCATTAGAAGCGCCTCGGTGAGACACTTCTAATGAGTACCCACAACATATGTTTTCGTCAAGAAATAAGAAAAATATTTACCTGATACCCGTTCTTATCAAGGCCATTGGTTATATATAATGCTTAAACTTGGCACATTAAGGTGTGTAGAGAAACTTATCTTTACATGTATATATTACAGTTATGCTGGGCAATTGGTTCAATCAGTGGTGCGATGCATGAAGATGATGAAAAGAGATTTCTAGTCACTGTCATCAAAGATCTCCTCGGCTTATGTGAACAGAAGAGAGGAAAAGATAACAAGGCCATTGTTGCTTCAAATATTATGTATGTCGTGGGACAGTATCCAAGGTTTCTACGAGCTCATTGGAGATTCCTGAAGACGGTGGTGAACAAATTGTTTGAATTCATGCATGGTGAGTAGTATTTTAACCCTGCAGGGATACTTCTTAAAAATCGCTTTATTCCAGGATAAGGATTATGGCCAGGTTTATATTTTCTACGGTCATTTTTTCCCTTCTGCTGATTCAAGAAGGGCAGTTGTCAGTTTCTGGCGAAAGAATGTGCACAAATACTGGTTAACCACTTAGAGGACTAAGCCTGCCCAGGAAAAGCATGGTAAAATAAACTGACTGGCCCGACGTGACCCTAAAGGGTTGATTGGGCACTAAAACCTCAATCAGTATTGCCAGGTCTGTGTTTGGAAATCAATTTTTGAAGCATTTCTTGTTTCTTTGCCAGTTGAGGCAATCAGATAGGGGTTAGGGTGGGTAGTGGGTAATTAAGAAAAAATGATTTAATCAGAAGAACACACTTACATGGAGTTAAAATCTATACTGGAATTATGTCTGAATACTTAGAGTTCCTTGAATCCTAGCTCAGCCATAGTAAAAGCATATTCAGAGATATATTTTCCTGCTTAAAATAGTATGAGTTGGTTAGAATCACCTTGACAAGATAAATGTAATGAATACCAACAACATATGAGCCAGGGAACATTTCTTACAATATTGCATGTGTGCCTAGTGAGAAGACAGAGATCAGCCTGGCATATGCGCAGATTGATCAGTTTGCTGCCATCCGATCACACTGGATCCTCGGCTATCCACAGAGTTCCCTGCAAAGACTTTTCAGAGTGTGCAGATACGCAGACTGATCTGAGTTTCTACAATCTTGAAGGAAATGCTGTGGCCCATCTCATGTGTTTTTGTACAAGAAAAAAAAAAATCGCCAAAATACCATCTTATCTGATATGAATAATCTTATCTTTGATGCCTCCACTATTCACAGTACCTATTGTCTATTCATAGAAACTCATGATGGTGTACAAGATATGGCATGTGACACATTTATCAAAATTGCGCAGAAATGTCGAAGACACTTTGTACAAGTACAGGTTGGCGAAGTGATGCCATTTATTGAAGAAATTCTTAATGGTATAAACACAATCATATGTGACTTACAGCCACAACAGGTATGTTATCTGATTTGAAATTTCCATTTAAATATTCTTTAAAGTACAATGGGTGGGGTGGGTGGAGGTTGTGGTTGGGTCAGGCAAAGGTGTCATGTATCTTATGTCACCGGGCCGTCCAACTGGTATTGGCTTACAGTTGGGCAAGGCCTGCTGTCCTAGCAGCAGGTAAGGGTAGAAGGGGAATGTTAATAGTTCTTCTGTTCCTTCACTTTCATTCATTTTCCTTTCTCCCCTGTCCCTCTCTTTTATCTCCTCTACTCTCTCTTCTATCTTTCTCTGGGAGACGACACGAAATGACCCACACAGGTTCACATTTCGTTAAAACCCAGCTCAATCAAAAAAACAATGAGTGAGGTCCAATATAAGCCTACACCTGCATACAGTCCAGGTTAGAATTTGCTATGTGCACACAGAATATTTTGCATATTTTGGGGTACTTAATTAGAAGAACCCTGTATATCCACAATATATTTTGCAAAGTAGTTTTGATGATAGACTTTTAGAGTAGACCACTGCTCATGGATGTGCCCTGCTTGTATGTGTCGAGTACCGTTGCTTTTATTTCACAAGGAGAGGTGGTTTCACAGTTGTTGGTCAGAGTTGAATAATTTACGAGGACCGTGTTAATATATAGCTTTATCCAGTCTGTTATATCATCAAATAACAAAGCTGTTCTTCAATACATCATTTTACTATTTGGAAAAATATGACTGGGTCATATTAGTTGTTATGTTTGTTGCACTTAAACCTAGCTTTTATATTGTATTAAGGGTAAATATGGTACAACTGCATTATCTGATACGTTCTACATTGTTTCAATTTGCACTATAGAAGCTGCATTTTCCAGTGATTGGGTGTGCGAAATGGACACCCCTTTGCAGATCTGCAGGCTGAACTGAGTCTGTTCATTTCATGCTGTTCGGTACATGATTTAAGTTAAATATTTTTTAAAGGGACATAGATGCACCTACTTAGAAGGCAACTCTGTCAGTTGTTTTGCCTCCCTTCTTTAAAGGGGTCTACCCTAAAAGGAAAGAATTTGCTCCCCTTGGGAGCAAATTCTTTCCTTTTAGAGTAGACCACTTTTCAGAAGGGATTTGCTGTGCAGGAAGGCAAACAGAAAGTCACAAAAAGTGTATCCCATGTAAAAAAAAAAAAAAAAAAAAATATGGATGAAAATCTACCAACTCTGTCCAGTCCCCTTAATGTAACAGCTGAAATTGATCTAAATGCATGTTGTCAGAGAAGTTTGTAAATGATCACGAAATTTTCAGGTCCACACATTCTACGAGGCAGTAGGAATGATGATTAGTGCCCAGACAGATCAGGTTGCCCAAGAACACTTGATTGAAAGATACATGTTATTACCAAACCAAGTTTGGGATGGAATCATCAATCAGGCCACGCTAAATGTTGAAGTTCTCAAAGACTCAGAAGCAGTAAAACAATTAGGAAATATTCTTAAAACAAATGTTAGAGCATGTAAGGCTTTGGGACATCCATACGTCGTACAGGTATGTGCATATGTCACTCTTTGAACCTTTACCACTTGCTGGGCAAATTCAGCAGATGACAAATGGATATTTTTTCCAAGAAAATAGACTTTGACATTTTATGCAAATTTTCAAATTGGAGACAATTTGCATGAAATGTGAAAGCCTATTTTCTTGGAAAAATAAAAAATATTTCAAAATGTTGTGTACTAGAATTTTATCCAGAATGCAGAGCATTAATAATGTTAATAGTAATAAAAAGCAATGAAGATTTTACAAAAGGCTAACGTCACTGTTAATCAGGGCTTAAAGCAAGCAAACTGTCTGGGCCCAGTTGTTCAAAGCATCGTTAGCTTAACGAGCTCGTTAAGGGTCATTTCGTTAACTGTTTTAGCGGATTCAATATGCAATATTTTGATACTTTTTGCTGAAAAAATGTGAGTAGCTTTTGCACTGCAAAAAAAATTCAGCATATTTGCGTATCACTCGATGTAAATTTTAACGAATGGTTAACTAACGATGTCGTTAGCTTTGAACAACTGGACCCTGGATAATAAGGATAATAATGAAAGAGAATGGATACATTTCCAAGGGAAATAACTCTTGACATGGAAATATTTTACTTTCTTTTCGATCTTCTTAAAGGAAATTATGTTCTCCCACAGGGAGCAAATTCTTCACTTTAAAAGTAGCACCCATTTTTCTAAGGTTTCAAATACTATTAAGTAACTTGTAATCTGCAAAAGTTATCTCCCTTTGCAAAAACAGCAGCAAAGTCCGCTGGAGTACAGCAGATCTATAAAATGCTATTTAGTACAGACAACCCTCTTTATACCGACACTCAATACAATGACAAAATTCATTATAATGACAGTTTGACTGTCACGAAACCTTCGCTTAAGAGGTAACAGTCACAAATTATGCAAGAATACTGTAGTTAATACTTTAAAAAACATATGTTTTGGAATATTTGTTAGAATCGCCTCAGTGAGGCAATTTTAACAAATATCCAAAACATATGTTCTGTGAGGAAATAAGAACAAAATAAGACATTTCTTAACATATCAATCTGCTCCTTAAGTATTCTGTACAACAGCAAATTCATTTTAATGACAACGTCTTTGGGAATAAATGTTGTTGTAACGAGGGTTCACTGTATGTGAACAGCCAAGACTGGCATGCCTGTCTTACTGTACAGTCTGTTCAGCACCTTTGCTGTTCCCCTCACAGACATTACATAGCTCTGGATAAGGACTTTTTTGCTGCCAAAAGGTATTGGCATTTTCACATTTCTTTCCCAGGAGGCATAATTCAGCTTATAACTTGATGGCCCTAACTGAACAGAGCCTTTCAATTTCAGAGCTTTTCAGTATTTCATCATCTTAATATAACTGAAATAAATTGCCATTTACTTTGAGCACATTGTCTCACTGAGTTTGTCTTTTAGGGTTGAATACGTGGTGTCAGAAAAGATTTATGCGTTGCTATTTGGTGTGTCAGAAAAATCATCAGTTGACTTTTAGCAGCTAATGAGCAGTTTGTTGTATGCATTAATGTGGATTTATTGTTTTCCTTCTCTGTTTCAGCTTGGTCGTATTTATTTGGATATGTTAAATGTGTATAAAGTAATGAGTGAGAACATTAGTAGTGCTATTGCTACAAACGGTGAAAGTGTTACAAAACAGCCACTTATTCGTAGCATGAGAACTGTGAAAAAGGAGACATTAAAACTGATATCGGGCTGGGTGAGTCGGTCGAGTGATCCCAGCATGGTAGCCGAGAACTTTGTTCCCCCATTGTTGGAGGCAGTGTTGTTAGATTATCAGAGAAATGTCCCGGCAGCAAGAGAACCGGAGGTCCTTAGTACCATGGCAACCATTGTAAATAGATTAGAGGTACGTTAAATCATCCTATTAAGGGGATTTAAATCACTTGGTAGATTTTCTGCCGGTTTTCACATCCTGTTTGTTTTCCTGGACACCAGGATCCTTTTTAGAAGGGAGGGAAAACAATTTTGACAGAGTTGTCTGCCTTGAAAATTATCCCTTCCCCTTAAGTAAAAAGGTCTTATATAGTTTTTGCAGAAAGTCTGATTAGAGTCTTTACTGTTCGCTGTATACTTTCTACAATGTCTAGAGCAGAGGATTTGTTACGGCATCAGAGTTGGGGTTTTTTTCCACTGGTAGTGACAAATGGCCAAAGAAAATAAAAAGGGTACAAGAGATAACCTAACCCTTTTCTTGCTGAATAAATTAAGATGCCACGCCCACTTCTACTTTCCAGCCAGTCAGAGTACTTGGTCTGGGTTTTTGATAGAAATTCACAAACAATGACAAACAGTGCAGATCCAGATCAGAAGCCAACTGATCTGGATCTACAGTGTTTGTTAAGACAGGGCATGTCGTGTTCAGCAAGAGGATTAAGTATGATGAGAACACTAAATTTTGTTTCCATTTCTTGTATGGATATTGGCACTAAAAGACTTCAAAGTACAACAATTTATACTGTGTTCATTCGTTCATCACACTTTACCTTGTATACAATCTCAGGAAGTATTTGAGCTAGAGCTCTGGGCCCAGTTGTTCAAAGCATCATTAGCTTAAAGATCTTGTTAATGACAAACGCGTTAACTGGTGTTGCTAAGACATTTTTAAACGCATTGATATTTTAGGTTTTTTGCAATACCCACATTTTTTCAGCAAAAAATATCAGTGTATTTGCCATATTTCAAGATAGAAATTTTAATGTCACGTTAGCTAACAACTTCGTTAAGTTTTAATGTCGCATTAGCTAACAACTTCATTAAGTTTTGAACAGCTGGGCCCAGATATGTGGTATGTGTTTGTGCTGAGGAGTAGATCACCTGATTAAATATTGAAAATGTCAGATTATTTTTATGAGAGTGATGTCCCTGTTCAAATTTGGTGTTTTGAAGGGACAAGCATATAATTGAGTGTTTTACAAAAGCACAGTCAAGTTTTCTGTTGTTTGTAGGTTGTTTTTTTCCCAGCAGCTAAGAACAGATATAACTGGCAGGAAATGTGGCCGACAGTGAACCTCAAATGATCTGTAATGACATAATTATTCATCTTTTTCAGAACAACATTACAAAAGACATTCCCCAGATCTTTGATGCAGTGTTTGAATGTACACTAGAAATGATCAACAAAGATTTTGAGGAATTCCCCGAACATAGAACAAATTTCTTCCTTCTTCTCCAGGCAGTCAATACACATTGTTTCCAAGGTAACTAGTTATTCAAAGAAATTTACCACAAGAATATAGAAAGAAGCACAGTACCAAACAATTACATGTAAGATAATTTGATTGCATTAATTGCATTAGAACTCATCTCCGAAATAAATGGTCAACTGGTTTTCAGAATTCAGGTAAAAAAATGCTTGAGTATTACAGTTAAAGTGATAAATTTGTCATTTGTTTTGAATGCTTCTACTTTTTCTTTTGTTTTTACTATACTATTTCTTGAAAGGTGTATAAATATATTTGATGCCTAAATTGATTTTGTTAGCGTTTAACAAGATTATCATTTCATTCTTTTTTCTTTTGTAGCATTTTTAACAATCCCAGCCGCACAGTTTAAATTGGTGCTAGACTCCATCATATGGGCATTTAAACACACAATGAGAAATGTTGCTGATACCGGTCTTGATATTTTGTATGTGTTGTTACAAAATGTGGCGGGAGAAGAAGTGGCGGCCCAGAGTTTCTATCAAACCTTCTTCACAGATATTTTACAACACATCTTCTCCATTGTCACTGACAGCTCTCATACAGCTGGTTAGTATACTGTATATGTATCTATGGGTATCTGGGCCCAGTTGTTCAAAACTAACGATGTTGTTAATTAACTGTTGTTAAAACTTTGATCATTAAATATGGCATATATGCTAATATTTTTGCTGAAAAAATACCTGTGAATTTGTTATTACTAGAACAGTTTACATTATGACCACTAACAAGCTCATTAAGATAACGATGCTTTGAACAACTGGGCCAAAATTACTACTCTTATTTCTCCATGAAAACATGTTGTGGGTACTCATTAGAAGCATTACCATAAGATATGTTTCGTGGAGAAATAAGAAAAATATCAGTAGTTTTTGATTGAAAAAAGCATCTTATATCTCTTTGAAAATATGTTTTGAGTAGATATAAGAATCCCCACACTGAGACTTGAGTACTCACAACAGGGGGCTTGTTAAGGGGGAGTATTTAATGATAATTCGGGGATAATTTTGTCATGAGTACTCATGTGAGTTTTGTTGTTGGTACTCATTAAAAGTACCTCACCTCATTATCACCCTTCCATCATCTCAATATAACTTAAATTTTGAAAGGGATGTAAAGCACCAAATCATCATCATCTGCATAGATTCTGTGTAAATGTAAAGAAATTTTATTCAAGGAAATAAATAGTGAGCAGGTGGTGTATGATGGCAAAGTAGCTTGAGCTACATAAGCAAACTGGGCCCAGTTGTTCAAAGTTAACGACATTGTTAGTTAACGATTCGTTAAAATTTGCATTGAGTGATACGCAAATATGCTGAAATTTTTTGTTGAAAAAATGTGAGTAGCTTTTGCAGTGCAAAAGCTACTCACATTTTTTCAGCAAAAAATATCAGAATATTGTATATTGAATCTGCTAAAACAGTTAACGAAATGACCCTCAACGAGCTCGTTAAGCTAATGACGCTTTGAACAACTGGGCCCAGGGTGTTAAACACCAGTCAGCAAAGGCCCAGATTGGATGCATGATATTGTCTGGGCCCACACAGAGGGCAAATTAGTAGCCTGTTTAATACATGGTTGAAAGTTTAAATATTAATACTGAAGTTTTATTTAAAGATAAGTGTTATCTGGTTTTCAGTATTTGCAGAAGAGAGAATTTCAGGAACTGCCATCCATGCTTTTGTGAGATGCAGCTTACAGTAAATGTCGAATTTCAAACACTTCATTCCACAATATTTTGGGCCTAATTTTTTTTATGGATTTGTTTCACAAAATACTCTGTAGAATGATAAACAGTGTAGACCCTGATCAGACCAGTCTGATCAGGGTCTGCATTGTCTGCATATTTTATATTGTCCGAAAAGTTGATGTACAGAATTTAAGGACAATATCCATACTTGACATTTCAGGATTAACAATGCAAGCAACCATCTTAGCATACATGTTCAGTCTTCTCGAGAGAAATAAGGTAACAGTACCTCTTGGTGGCAGCTCATCAACAACAGCACAGAACGTAGAATACATCCATAAATTCCTCCTGGATCTTCTGAAGGCAGCTTTCCCTCATCTTAATGAGTAAGTCAGTTAGGATGTTTTCTCTGGAGCAATGACTGTTGATAACATGGGCCCAGTTTTTCATTTAATCTTATGAAAAAAATCAGTAGCACTGCAATAAATTGTTCCAAGTGGTCAGCAGAGCAAACACTTTCAGATTAGGAGGTTGTGGGCTAGATTCCCAGCCAGGTCATAACAGACTCTAGAATATGCACTAGCTGCTCTATTGCACTGTGCTCAGCATTAGGAAGAAGAGCTAAGGTTGATCATCCAGTGTGATTGGTGGTAGTATCATGTCATTTTATCCAGGATATGATACTGCATTGAGGAGGTAGTGCCATGTATCTATCTTTTCTGTGCATCTGGGACATGATACTGCAGTGAGGCAGCTCTGTAAAAAGCCATTACATTCAGATACCATCACAACATGACTGAAAGCTTGTTTACAATGGCATTCTTTTTACCTCGACTCAAACAAAAAGCTCTGCCAGATCTGCTCTGTAATATTATTTTTCATTTGACATCATAAACATCAATGTGTATAAAATTTATTAACATCACATTAGTTCAACTACATTGTTTAATTTAATCATTAATTTATCACCTGTTAGTTTTGCTTGCACCAGACGAAAAGTTTAATTGAATAATGGGGAAAAAGGTCCTTTATGTCATATGCTTGCTATATATCCACAGACAACCCTGATCAAACCATGCAGATGCACAAGCTGATTGTGGTCTTCTTTGTTTGGATATGGCTTGAGGACTTTTTTCATACATTGAGCAGCAAATAATAATAATATTAACCCATTTATGCCTGGTGTCCCATAAAAGGGAAATTGGCAAACAGTGAAGACCCAGATAGGACGCCACAAAATGCAGCATCTGATCAGGGTCTACACTGTTTGTATTAATTCAAGCATTTCAATAAAAGATGGTAATAATAAAAACTAATTAGACACCCTACTCCTGGAAATGGATGGGTACCAAGAGTATGGTAGAAAAGTCCACTCGGCATAAATGGGTTAAAGTGTTGTGGGTTTGATCAGTTTGTTTCCTCATTTATCCTTGTTTATTTTCAGACCACAGATAAGAATATTCATTGAAGGCTTGTTTAGTTTCAACCAAGACATCTCAGCATTCAAAGAACATTTGAGAGACTTCCTCGTACAAATCAGAGTAAGTTCTAGCTTCAGACTTAACGGCTTAACAGCATATTGGCTGTGTTCATTCTTTAGATTTAACAGCCTATTGACTTGCAATTGAGCAGTAGCGTTTTGATCAGGATATGCACTGTTTGCCACACAGCCAGCACTTTTTAGATACATCACTAGGAAGTCAAATGGACATGTTCATTAACTAGAGTAAGTATGGTAAGGAGTTACTGTGTCGGGCACAATGTATACTAGAGCTGCGATACAATATTGATTGGGACCGCTTAGCCCTTGTCCTGCTGAGCCCGGATATACTCTGCCTTTGCAAACAGTGTAGATCCAGATCAGTTGGCTTCTGAAGAAGCCAGCTGATCTGAATCTGCACTGTTTGGCGTTTAGTATCTGAATTTACAATAACAATCTGAATCAAGGAATCTGAATGGCTGAGAATTATAAGTGGGCAGGGCATCTTGATTTCTTCAGCATGAGAAGGGTTAGCTCCCTACAATACTTGTCCTAAAATTTGAACAAGTCGTTTTACTATCTGTTGATTCTAAAAAGTGATGGATGAATGGCAAATACTGTAGACTCTGATCAGACACTGCATTCTTGCACAATGGATAAGATAATCCGTGATTTTACCCCAGAAATTCTTATCCTACCCAGATTATCCTACCCGGGTTAAGATAAAAACCGAGAATTCTCACATTTGATGTGCAGTGGTTGTAAGGGACGTCAGGTGCGCCATCGTCACTGAATGTATTTGATGTTACGGTAATGTCACCACAATATGGCGAACCTCAGCAATCAAAGTGCTTCCATTATTAAAAATCCAAGTTCAGAAATGAAAGATATGCAAGAAAAAGAATCTATCGTGTGAGGGGTAGATAGAAATATCCGTCCCTCGGGATCAGTTTGACATCACTTTGCAAGCCTCGTGAAGCCAGACAGTGATCCTCGGGACAGATTTTTCTATCTATCCCTCACACCTATGATAGATTCTTATATTCTACAGCATCTGATATGATTCGAATTGCTCAGACCCGTCTGTCCCAGTACTTGTCCCATTTAAAGAAATCCCTTTTTTTTTTTTGTTGTTGTTCTTTGTACAAGACTAGTCAAAAGAGAAAAACCTTCCCTCCTTGTGTTTGACAAGTGATTAAAGGGGACTTGATACACTCAGTAGATTTTCTGCCACTTTTTACAAGAGAGACAGTTTTATGACTTCCTGTTTGCTTTCCTGCACACCAGGTTCTATATGAAATGATGTCTTCTCAAAATGGAAGAATTTGCTCGCAAGGGAAATAAAATCCTCACCTTTTAGAGTAGACCCATTTCAGAAGTGAGGCGAACCAATCTTGATGGTGTTGTCTTCCTGAAGTAGACGGGTCAGATTTGTGTTCTTTTTCCTTACAGGTTGCCTGGACACCATTTAATTGATTACCAATCTTAAAATAATTGTCAGAACATATTTAACAATAACTTCAGGACCTAATCTCTAGAAAGACTGTTAGCTTCAATGGTACTTTTGGCTTTAGGAGAACATAATATTTTTATGCAAAAACAAGAAAAACGTCTTAAATGATCACCATATCGACCCGTATTGTTCTTAATTCCGGGGCCCAGTTATTCAAAGCATTGTCTGCTTAACAAGCTTGTTAATAACAAACTTGTTGAGTGATGTAGCTAAGGTATTTTCAAATTCATTGATATTTTTGCTGCAAAAATGTGAGTAAATATCAATGTGTTAGCCATATTTCAAGATAGAAATTTTTACAGCACATTAGCTAACAACTTCATTAAGTTTTGAACAACCAAGCCCTGATCTTAATTTAATGGTTTATCATTTTCTGAAATACAGGAGTTCGCTGGTGAAGACAACAGTGATTTATTCTTGGAAGAGCGAGAACAGGCTATTGTACAAGCCAAGGAAGAAAAGAAGAAACTACAGATGTCAGTTCCCGGTATCATTGGCCCACATGAAATACCCGAGGAAATGCAAGACTGAGCAGTAGAATGAAGGACTGAAATCAGGGCACTTGGTCTCAGTAATAGGAAGCCCGCTCAGAAGCTGCTTGTGAAGCATCAGAATGCTGGTCCAGTGGAAGTTGATGTATAACTGAATTCTAAATGTTCAGTGACTTGGCTATTGTGGAGAGCTTTTCCATGGATCAGAACCGGTGCAGCTTAATCAACAAAATAAGACCATAGAAATGTCTGTCGGCATGTGTTTGCAGGATGTTTGATCCATATAAGCATTCTAGTAGAAAGATTAAGAGAAAATGCACCTTATGACATGTGCGCCCAGTGAGAACAGTCAGATCGGTCTTCAAGGGGCACTTTATGGATATCAAAGGATCTGAGGTAGCCTCAGATAAATGGCAAAAAAAAGTCTCTTAGCTGTAGATAACACAAGCATCATGGTAAATATTTTCCTTATTTCTCCACAAAACATATATTGCAGGTACTCATTAGAAGCGCCTTGGCAAGGCGCTTCTAATGAGTATCCACAACGTATGTTTTTGTGGAGAAGTAAGAAAATACTAATACTTTAAATTTGAAAAATCCTTCTTGTCTGGAGTGTGACTGAAAAGATTGTGCTGCTGAGCTAAGCCGTCGCTTGTTTTACATGTAATAAAGTACATGTTCTCCGTTTACACCTCCGATTGCCATATTTACCCTAAATATTGAGACTGTTTACCATGCTTGTCATAAAATTGGAACAAGTCCATTTTACTATCCATTTTGTTCATACATACATGCTTAAAAACTGCTGGGTGACTAGTAAAATAGTGTAGACCCTAAGGCTGGTATGATTAATCGGATAATTGATTAATTGATTGATAAATACCACAAAAACAATTATCATTACAGATTTGCTGATAATCATTTTATTTCTGTCTGTTACTTTAGCGTATTTACCCTTAGTATTCAAACACCTCAACTCCTTACCATACTTTATCTAAAATTTGAATAAGTACAATTTAATACCAAATGGTGTGTCTAAAAATAGCTGAATGAGTAGCAAACAGCCGGCCTCTTTGGCTCAGTTGGATGCGCCTTCCGACTGGAGAGCAGGAGGTCGCAGGTTCAACCCCCGCCGAGGTCGGCAACATTCTTTCATGGAGATTGATCATGAAATATTTTTTATGGTCATTCTCTCCCTTCCGCTGATTCAAGAAGAGCAGTTGTCAGTTTCTGGCGAAAGAAAATGCACAATACTGGTTAACCGCTTAGAGGACTAAGCGTGCCCAGTAAACGTGTGGTTAGGTAAACTGACAGGCTCAACATGACCCCATTGGGTTGATTGGGCCATAAAACCTCAACACAAATGAGTAGCAAACAGTGTAGACCTTGATGAGATGCAGCATTTGCAGCATCTCATCTGTGTCTACACTGTTTGCTTAGGCCTGTCTGACCAATTACATGCAGTAAAGTATAACATATGGTAAGAGTCATGCTCAGGTAGACAGGTAAAATTTTGACCAAATCTTCAATGATTACTAATCGATTATCAATCACAGTGACATAACTGATAATCAGTTATCTTAGCCAGCCTTAGTAGACCCTGATCAGATGCGGGAGTCTGCCTGTCGGATTTGGATCTGCACTGTGTGTTCAGGCCAGTCAGTCCCAATACTTAGGGTTAATACGATATTTTGTTTTGTTTTATAAAACAGAAAGGCAGCCTGTGTGAACTGTTGCATGTGAATTTGCTTTGAAACAACTAGGACTATAGTATTCATTCAAAGTAATTGCTAATCCTTAAAATGCTAATTATCTACAGCCAACAACATTTTGATTTTTTTATTATCAATAAAGCAGACAATTCACATGAAATACCAAGTCTTATTTTCTCTGAAAAATAATTTTTAAAAAATTAGGATGACGTCTGCTACTATTTTGCATAATGCTTTATGGGTTAAGAATTGCTATGAGTTGTTCTAGAAATAATGTACAGGAGGGTTGGTAGTGCCAAGATTTTTTATGATTGCTTGTTCGATATCTGAGAGAATTTTTTAAACTATTAAAACTGAATTTAAAGCTTTTATAGGTACTGGGGATGGGCAAAACAAAAGCAGTCCCACCACACATTTATTTCTGTAATTGCCAAATTGAATTCCAGTGCTACACTTATTAGAACATATAAATACATGTACAATATAAAAATTTTCCCGTGGGAACTAATGTCATGTCCCAAATTGAATTCCAGTGCTACACTTATTAGAACATATAAATACATGTACAATATAAAAATTTCCCTGTGGGAACTAATGTCATGTCCCGTCAAGATACATGTTTATGGAGTGATATATAAAGGTGAAAAAGTGGTTTATTGTTATTTTAAGACAGTTATGAGCTGGTTAGGATATTTTGACTCGGACTGAAAGCTATTTTTCATTGCTTTAAGTAAGTTACTTTTTGTTTCAACCTAGAAGAGTTGATAGTTTATTTCTCCATGTCAGAGAAGATATATTATGGATACTCATTAGAAGTGCCTCGGCAAGGAGCTTTAAATGAGTACCTACAAGTTTGTTTGTACCTACAAGTAAGTTTGCATGGAGAAATAAAAAAAATGTCTGGAGAGCCCTATAATATAGAGCTGTACAGTGAAAAATGTTTTATTTCTTCAGGAAAACATTATATTATTATAATTGCCTAACTGAGGAGATTATAATGAGTATTTATACAGTTCGTTTTAACAGAGAAATATTTGTGTTAGTGCCCATCATATTTGGACTTCTGGGATTATTACTTGTGTTAAAAACAAATTTGGCTTCATTATGCCACCAACTTCAAAAAAGCTGGAGGAGCATACTACTTTTGAGTTTGTCTGTCCATTCTTCTTTTTAGCATACTATCAAGAATGGTTAGAGATAGGAGCTTGAAATTTTATAAGTGGAATGAGGATGGAAAATAAGCGGACCATACTGTTCTTTTCTCGGTTGGACTTATTAGTTCCGAAGTCATGCCCCTTTTTTCTACTCATGCATTGTTAGCAAGATATCTCAAACTATTTGAACAACAGCCTTGAAACTGTGAGTTTATTGGGGATGATGAGCAGATCAGGGGATAATGAGCAGATCAGCTGATTAACTTTTGAAAAAAAAAAAAAAAAAAAATGGATTAATTCTGTCAAGAGTAATAGCCCTTTCCAACTTCAGCATTTTATATGGAAAAGCCTGTGGTTGAGGGCATAGTGTTTTTCAAACAAATTTCTAGCTTTCTGTAAAAAAAAGAGAACATAAAAAGTTGCATCAGATTGAGTAAATGTCAAAACGATCTTTTAACAGTGTTCTTACCAGTTTTTTTTTTTTTTTTTTTTTTTTTTTTTTTATTTGCAGTGGAAATGTACCAGCTTTTAGAATTTTGCTTTCAGAAAACAAGTTGTAACATCCGGAACACGAACTAGTCATAAATCCATTAATAAAGAAAAAAAATATGAATTCAAAAAATTCTTGAAAACCAGTTTTAGCCTTACGCTCACACCAAACATATATTCATGTTGAAGACCTCAAGCACCCAGGGCATAATTTGATATGTCGTTATTAAGAGATATGAAGAGGAATTTACAGAAGTGAGCATTTTCTGAGAAATTTATTATAGACCATTTAATTTCAATATTTTAGGAGCTTGGGATAAAGAAAGACACATCTAAAAAGGTCCTCACAGCAACAAAAAAATTAAGAAATGAGGAAAATAAGTATCCAGATACTCTGCTTATCAACAGCTGGAGAATTTTTGCAAATGTTTTATAGGATTTTGTTTAAAAAATGCTTGGATCCAGATAAAGATAATCACACCACAACCTCTTTATAACACTATTGTTGGGGTCCATAGCATAAACCATGTTAGTTAAACAACCATGTTATAATCAAACAAAAATGTATAGATTATATTGAAAAATGACCATTTATGGTCATTTTTCAATATAATCTATGCATTTTTTGGGATCCATCTTTGAACTGTGTTATATCCAAAACCGTGTTATAATGAACCGTGTTATAAAGAGATTGAAGTGTATATGAGCCAGGGCACATCATCCCAACAAGATTGCATGTGCACCCAGCAAAGACTTAGATCAGCATATCTTCTTAGGCTGATCTGTCTTTGCTTATCACCCTAAGAAGTTTGGAACCTTGGCTGCTGAGCCCCGGCTCTTCAAGGTTTCCTAAATTATCACCACTATTTTTATCTTATCTGCGGCTTTGAGAATGTTTGAAAAACATAGCATTGTGATCAATATTGAAATAATTCATGGCTTTGTACCAAGTATGATTATATGTGGGCTTTAACCCGTTTATGCCCAGCATCCCATTAAAGGATTATTGGCAAACAGTGTAGACCCAGATCAGATGCTGCAGAATGAGTCATCTGATCAGGATCTGCACTGTTTGCATAAGTTTAGGAATTTCTGTAAAACAGTCGTAATAAAAACTAACAAGGCACACTGCTATTTGAAACTGATGGGTCCAAAGAGTTATAGTAGGAGAGTCCAATAGGCATAAATGGGTTAAAAGCGGTTTTACATTTCAACCATTACAGACAGTTTTAAGGGGACTAGATACATGTATGATTTTCTGCCAGTTTTTATAAGGGAAATACCTTTTGCTTCCCTGTACACCAAGTCTCTTCTCTAAAGGGGTCATATCTGAAAAGGAAAGAATTTGCAACCAATTATGAGGAGAAGGGAGGCAGGAACAATCTTGACAGTGGCTCCATTCCCTTTAATCACATCTTCATACTTCCTCAGAATTGTATAATTATTTGTTTGCTATATTTATTATTTGTGTCTGGTCATGCGGAATAGATGCTTAATCGGTATGTTACCAGTGAAGGCCCAGATTAACCTGCATCTCTGTGTACTGATCGAGACTGGTGTTTATTAGTGGATTCTGCACATAGCTCTAGATAAGGGAGGGTATCAGTTAAATAGCTTTCTTATTTTTTCATAAAAATATATGTTGTGGGTACTCATTAGAAGTGTCTCGGTGAGGGGCTTCTAATGAGTACCCACAAAATATGTTTTCATGAAGAACTAAAAAAATATCTACTTTTTTTGGTGGGAGAAAAAAAGTGTCCTATCTTGAGCTATGCTACTGTAGCTGAAGATTCTATAAGTAAGTAGCCAAGGTCTTGATCATATTACACAGTTTCACAGATGGAGCTTGGCCTTCACTACTAGCACAAATTAAAGGCAACATTGGTGAAAGAATGCAATTTAAATGAAATATCTTGACAAACCATGCATCCTGATGCAAGTTTATCAAGAGAGTTCATCTTAGATAAACTTCACTAACTTTGTTTTTCCCTTTAAGTACCCATTTTGCATGCACGGCTCATTTGACTGTGATGATAGTAAGTACATGTATTTCTTACGTAAATCCACGTATCCATAGCACCAGATCAGAGAGGGTATTAGGTAAATATTTTTCTCATTGCTCCATGAATGCTTATGTCGTGATACTTATTAGAAGTGCCTCACTAGGCGCTTCTAATGATTACCACAACATATTTTTTGTGGAGAAACAAGAAAAATATCAATACTTTTTGGTTGAAAAGCTCGCCTAATCTGGAGCTATGCATATCCATGGCAATATACCATTTTTACATCATCCAATGCTTCAGATAAAAAGGGTATTCAGATAAATTGTTTTTTATTTGGGCTGCGCCAAGAAAAAGTGGGTCTTCGGGGCGTATGGAAACCGTAATGATCCAGGTCAACCAGCAAAGCTGCACAACCTGATAAGGACCTTTGTTATACAGTGAATCTTCGTTACAACAACAGCCTATATTCCCAAAGACATTGCCATTAAAATGAATTTGCTGTTGTAGAAAATACTTAATGAGCAAATATATATGTAAGAAAGGTCTTGTTGTGTTCTTATTTCCTCATAGATCACTTGTTTTGGATATTTGTTAGAATTGCCTCACAGAGGCCATTCTAACAAATATCCAAAACATATGTTTCTTTTAAGTATTAAATACAATATTCTTGCATAATTTGTAACTAATTGTTACCTCTTTAGAGAAGGTTTCTCATTCAAATTGTCATTATAGCGAATTTTGTTGTTGTTTCGAGTGTCGGTATAAAGGAGGTTGTCTGTATATCAGTATATTCTATAGTAGCCAGGTTTGTTAGAGACAGTGAAGGCCCAGATCAGACTGCGTGGATGCGCAGTCTGATCTGCACCGTCACTGTCTGCATAGGTTCCAAAGGCACATTTTTACATGACACTGCTGATTTCTCCGTGAAAACTATTACCTGTCATAAAAGCCATTTTATCTGGTGTTCTGTCATTGGTTCTTTAGATCAGAAGTGATTTTTAATAACCTCAAGTTGAAATATTTTATAGAATTCGTAGTTATAGTTTATCCAAATCATGACATGTTTGTAAATATTTCATTGGTTGTAAACATTTTCTGCAAATCTGAATTTCTCCAGTAGCAGCCATGCATGTTTATACTTAAAGTTACAGCCACCTAACTCCAAGTACTTGCCCGATTTACCTCAAGTAGTGGGACATACTGTCCTGAACAAACAGTGTATACTTGATCAAATGCCACAGAATGCATCATTTGATCAGGGTCTAGACTGTTTGCAACTTATTTGACAATTTTAGATAAATCAGCTGGTGGTATTATGAGTTTTTCAAACTTTAGGATAAGTATGGTAAGGAATTAACCCTAAGGGCGCCAAGCAAAATTTGCTGCAGACAACATTCCATTTTTTTTTTATTATTTTATTTTATTCAGAGAAAATAAGCTTTGACAGTTCATGTGAATCATCTGCCAAGCAGATGATCCACATGAAATGTGAAGATTTATTTTCTTTGAAAACTACTTAAGAAAAAAAAAAAAAAAAAAAAAGTTGTCTGCTGCAGTTGTGAGTGGCACTTTAAGGGTTAAGATGTATGAATATGTAGGGTAAATATTGTATAAAGATGCAGGCACAATAGTCCTGGATTCATATCCTGCCAATATTATAATTTTCTCTGGCTGATAAGACGTAATACCTCACACAGAGCCTTTATCATTTTATCACTGTGTTCTTGGCCCCACTGACCAGAATTATGTAATATAACCCTTAAAACACCAATCACAGCTGCTGCCGACATTTTGATTTTTTTTTTTTTTTTTTTTCTCAAAGAAAATTAGTCTTGACATTACATGTGAATCAGCTGTTTTGGCAGATGATTCACATGAAATGTCAAGACTTATTTCTGTCTGAAAGATTAAAAAAAAATTAAAATGTTGTCTGCTACAAATTTTGATTGATGCTTTAAGGGTTAATACATACCAAGCAGTAACGTATAGAGATTTCTCTATTAGTTCTTTAATTCAACCTCTTTATAACACGATTTGTTATAACACGGTTTTGGATATAACATGGTTCAAAGATGGATCCCAAAATGTAGAGATTATATTGAAAAATGACCATAAATGGCCATTTTTCAATATAATCTAAACATTTTTTTGTTTGGATATAACACGGTTGTTTAACTAACACGGTTTATGCTATTGACTCCAACAATAGTGTTATAAAGAGGTTGTGGTGTAGTAAATAAAAAAAAAAAATATTGCAGACTTGTCACCAGATACTCCATAACGTTGTAAGTTATTGTTTAGATCTTTGTTTTGGTGCTATCCATATACATATATTCATGTTCAAAGAGAAAAACTGGACCGTGTCTAGTGAAAAGGTGACAACCCATTGTATTCTGGCAAACAGTGCAGACCCAGACCAGATGAAGCAGAACTCCAATGATAAGTAAGTGGACATCAAAGGCCTAGGAGAGATGGCAAGAAGCTATAGGCTGATTTGGGCCTTCACTGTATACGCCTGAAAGATACCTTCTCACTTGACTTGGCCCTAAAATTGGAAGCAATAAGGAACCAGGACTGGATATTAGACATTGTAATCTGTTTATTTGACTTAAAAATGGAAGAAGGCTGATCTGGCCCTTCACTGCTCATGTATGCCGTAAGAATAGCTCCATATAAAAGAGGGTGTCCACATATTTTTCGTATTTTTCCACGAAAAAATATGTTGTGAGAACTCATCATAATCAACTCTGTGAGGCGCCCACATACGTTTATGTGGAGGAATAAAGAAAACTATCAATACTTTTCATTTAAAAGACCCTTATCTGAAGCTATGCCGTAAGAGTCTTTTTCTTCACAGCTCATCATGCTGATTTTCACTGGATATTGACAATCTTATCTAGAGTTGTAAACATGCTGTGTTCCTCATTCATTACTTTCATTTACTTGCTTTCATTAAATTCAGTTCAATGAAAACCATTAACCCTTGTCATGCTGAATAAATTAAGATGCCACACCCACTTTTAATTTTCAGCCAATCTGATTGCTTGATCCAAATTGTTGATACAAATTCACATACTCAATGCAAAACAGTGTAGATCCAGATCAGTTGGCTTCTGAAGAAGCCAACTGATCTGGATCTACACTGTTTACAAAGGCAAAGCATATCTGGGTTCAGCAGGAATAGGGTTAATTTTGTCTTGAGAAAAGGGCCAAGGCCTAGATCAACTTCTACAACCACACAAACTGGGGCTATTTGTTCAAACCATTATAGGTTTAACCCTGGTCCTGCTGAACACAGATATGTCCTGCCTTTGCAAACTGTAGTTCCAGATCAGTTGGCTTCCAAGGAAGCCAACTGATCTGGATCTGCTATGTTTGTCATTTAGTACATGAATTTGTATCAACAACTTTGATCAAGTAATCTGATGGGCTGAAAATTAGAAGTGGGCATGGCATCTTAATCTATTCAACATGGCAAGGGTTAACAAAGTTGTAAGGCAGAATTTTCTGTTAATATTTTTGACACACACACACAAAATTAGGGGAAAAAAATGTGTAGCTTTAGAATGAACATTTTCTGATAAAAATTAATAGTGTGAAAACGTATCTTTGGACCTACCATAGTTCAAGGGAAGTAACCAATTGTTTTGCAAAGGAATGCAATGAAATAAACTCCCTTTGCAAAATAAGTTCAATTCCTAGGTTTCAATGGTGACTGAGATGAAAACTTAGATTTAACTATTATTTTTTTCTGTTCATATTTTTAATACATTTACCCCATTTCTACATGATAGCATGATAAGGGTACACATTAAAATGCATTATTGAAGACATGCCATGGAATCTATAAGGTGAATAGAGTAGACCCTATATTTCACATCTTATAATGTAAATGGTTACCCTTCATGGCTCATTTAAATATCTTTTACCATATTTACTCTAAGTACTGGGACACATACTTATCTTAAAATTTGAAAAAGTATTTTACTACCTGTTGATGTGTCTAAAATAGGGCTGGATAAGAGACAGGCCTAAGCAAACACCGTAGATCCAAGTCAGATGCCACAGAGCATGCTATCTGATTAGGATCTGTGTGCTGTTCTATATGAAATCCACTGCAAGTATGGTAAAGAGTTAAAAGTGTCCTAGGGGACTTGATAAGGAAGAGTATTTGATGATAATTCTGGGATAATTTTCTCCAGTTCTCCATAAAAATACATGTTGTGGTACTCATTAGAAGCGCCTCGGCGAGGCGCTTCTAATGAGTACCCACAACATGTTTTTATGGAGAAATGAGAAAAAGTTATCCCAGAATTATCACCTGATACTCCTCCTATACAAGTCCTCTGGGTCACTGTCCCAATATTTAGGGTATGGTACCGGTAAATACAATAGTTTTCAACTGTATCCTTGTTACAGTTGTACTTACAGTGTTGTGGGAACTTTTCTCTTAGAAAAAGATGCAGCATGCTAAGTGGAGCATGAAATTTCACCTCATTGTCACACAAAATAAGATATTAAATCTAATTTATACTAGTCAAACAACAGAATCGTGTTTATTGTCTCCAGTCATCTTCCTTACATTTTTATGCCCCGCCATTCGAAGAATGGTGGAAAGGGCAAATAATGTTACCCCTGTCTGTCCGTCCACGTCCGAGATGGCATTGGCAATTTGCGTTTAAGTTTTTCAAGCGTTATCAATTTGCATACGTTTTTTCAGGTGGGGGCATCCTTGTCCTTTGGACACGTTTCTAGTTTTTCCATACATTAACTTTTGGTATGTTAATTTGAAAAGCTAGGAAACCAGATTTCAGATTTTTTTCTTTCGTTTCTATTTCATTCTGGAATAATAGAGCTTGTCATTATTTTCATCCCTGTCAAGCCCTATGTTCCAGAAAAAAAAAGATATAATTTGCATATGCTATATAGGCCTAACACGTTAATTGGTTAGGCCAATCTTTTAAAAAATTAACCCATTTTAGCCTGGAGACCCGCAAAAGGGTAATTGGCAAACAGTGCAGACCGAGATAAGATGCCGTAGAATACAGTGTCTGATCAGAGTCTACACTGTTTGCTTTAACTACAAGAATTGGTATAAAATATATTAACAAAAACTAAGCAGATACCCTGCAATTGGAAATAGACCACTCCAAAGAGTTGTGGTAGAAGAGTCCACTTGACTTAAATGGATTAATAAATTCACAGATTCACTAAGATACATGCAGGAAATTTTCATATTGATTACTCTCTTCTGACCATCTGCTGTAGATGTATTATTATTGATAGTTTGTTCTTTTTTTTTTTTTCTAGGAAAAAAAATGGCAGATGTGAAATGGGGAGCAAAATCAAGTTTTGATAAATTATGGCTTCATTTATATATTTGTACCTTTTTATATGTTTTCATTTATCCTCTAGCTTGCTACATATGAAATTAGCAGAAAACAAATGAGCCCCTCTGAATAGAAAACAACCTTATGACATATGCATCCAGCATAGATCTAGATTAGACTGCTCATCCATTCAGTCTCGCACATCCATGCAGTCTGATCAGTGGTCTTACGCTGTTCACTTAGAATCTTTGAAGTCCATACATTGTTAACGACCAGTGTAGATCCAGATCAGACAGTGCAGTAGTGCAGGCTAATCTAGTTTAAGATTTATGTTGGTTGCGATATCAAGGTTCTCTCTGTATGTAACGGCTCAAGTATAGAGGACTTGGAATTTCATTTAAACTTCCTCAGAAAATAGGGCTTGGCACTATCATCTCATTAGAGAATTTGACTGAAACAGCGTCCTACAGGAAAGTACCTTACTTACCCTAAATATTGTTACACTCTAACACATTACCATACTTATCCTAAAATTTGAACAGTTCTATTTTACTACTTACGGATTTGACTAAAACTGCTGCATCTGATCAGGGTCTACACTGTTTGCTCAGGCTTGTCTGTCGGAACACTTAAGAGTAAATACAGTAAGTGTTCTATTTACCCACAACATTCAGACGGACATTCTTAGGCAGTTTAGATCCAGGTCAAATTAATCTTTCAGAAACAGTTCAGTATGGGTCTATGATTGCCATCCAGCCAGCACATTTTAGAAACATCAGGCATTCAAATGGATTTGCTGGACTATTGAATAAGTAAGGAGTGCCAGTATTTGAATATTTGGGGAAATTAAGACATTTTAAAATGTTATTTGCTATTCATTGTGTGTAGCAGGCTAAAGATTTATCATATTTTAGAAGGTACAGTTTAGAACTTAAATCATGCCTGTGTTTATTATGAACCTTGTTATATAAAAAAGCAAGTAAAATGTGTTGCATGTTGTCAAAATAAAACAAGACAGGTACACAACTTTGTCTATGAGTTTTTCTTAGGTCTTTGTTTCCAAGTCTTTGTTAACTGTTGAAAGGACAGGTAAGCCCCTCCAAATAGAAATGATCTGATGACATTTGGGACCAGAGACGACCTAAATCAGATTGTACATTTACAGATGAACCATCTAGGGCAGTTATCAGTTTCAGGTAAGAGAATGTGCGCAAGTACTGGTTTAACCTCTTAAATAAGTTTGCTCAGGAAAAATGTGGTGGTAAACCTTGACCTGGCTGTTAAAAGCCAATCCAACCAAGTATTCATACATGGGTCTGGTGATTGACACTTGCAGACATGGCTCGAGAAACTGCCAGTTTTTCAGTCAAACAATTTTTTTATAAGCTGGACCGAATTTGAGTTCAAAAGGACATCTAAAATTTGGTCCATAATTGCCATTTCCAAAATGAAAGAACAGCCAGTATTACCGACATAACTGCCAGCTTATAGTGTTATATGGTACCTTGTTTCGGCTTTCTGATCACCTTTCACGAAGCGTCCAGTAAATTTGTGTATTTAGAAAAAAATCGGATTACCTGGGGAATGTGAGGGGGTAGTCGGGTGTGGCGAAGGTGTGTATCTTGTGTCACCAAGGCATCCAACTGATATTGGCTTACAATTGGGCAAGACCTGCTATCCTTGTAGCAGGTAAGGGTAGAGGGCAGGGCTCTGGAAATTTTGAAATCTGAATCGGTCCAGCCGATGACGATGACGTCATCAATGAGCCCATTTCCAAAAAAAAAAAAAATGTGTATATCACCTGTCACGAAAACTAATGACAATTGGCAGTCCTATAACTCCTTTTAAATAATACACCTCAACTCCGTTATATGACGGAAGTCCGGGTACAACGAGCATGATCAAAGCTGGCGTCATCAATAAATACAGTCAGGTATGTAAAAAGAAAGAAAAAAAAAAAAAAAAAAGAAAAAGAAAAAAACGGTTTTGTTGTTATTTCCACCTCCGCAGGGTTTTCCTAAACTATTTATAAACAACTGATTCCCGTCTTGTATAAGCGCGAAGACGGCGGAAAACAGGAGAGACGGAACGAAACGACTTTCATGGACCTAATTCGGTCTAATAAAAAGCCTGCGCCACGGGCGGTTTTGCAGTTTTCAGTGTTTCAAGATTTGATCAGACTGCTTAAATTTTAAGCATTGACCAATCTTGCCTAGCGCAAGTGGTGCATTACTTATTTTTACTGTGAAATCTACCTTGAATTATACTCGCGTGTTACGGCAATCAACAAAAAAAAAAAAAAAAAAAAAGCAATCAATAATACCCAGATCAGACGCCGTTGTATGCGACATCTGATCAGGACGTACACGGTTTGGGAATTCATTTATCGAATCTGGGACCGACAAACCGTGTTGATCAACACAAAAAAGAAGAGGAAGAAAACGGGTACGTTCAAGCGGTGCATTCTTTTACCACTCTCAGTAAAGCGATCTTTGATCTTTTGGACACGCCGACTGCACCTGGATGTTTTGCAGTCTCAGTGTATTCACACGTGTCACACAAACGGATTAATTATCAGACTACCGTTACTGATGATTCGTGTTAATCGCTTGTTTACCGCACAAAGGTCAGTGAAGTGTTGATTTTTTGACAATGTTTGGATAATGACGTAATGAATTTGTGCTGCGGGTAGGTTGCCGTTATTCAGCTGTCTCTCCAATATTCATGTCAAATGACTGTTTAGAGCCTTTTAACTACCATAATATCGTATTTAAAAGGTGCGCGGACGTTGTCAGTTTGGAAAGACTTGACCGTTTGTGATTTTTTAGACATCATTGATTTGTGAAAATTGGTTGGTTTGGGAAAAATGGGGTTCAAGGCACAAACCTGTTGGACCGATTTATTAGCGTTTTGGGGTGTTTGAAATCGATCCAGAATTCTTAATTTCGGTCCAGACCGGCTATTTTTCCGGTTTTCCAGAGCCCTGGTAGAGGGGAATGTTTTATATCTTCTGTTTCTTCCCTTTCATTCCTGTTCCTCTTTCTTCCCAGTCCCTCTCTTTCATCTATCTCCTCCTTCTCTCAGAGACGTCACAAAATGACCCACAAGGGTTGACGTGTTAAACCCCAACACAATCAATACCTGGGGAATGTCGTGCGCACTGACCCATCAAATGAATATATATATATATATATATATATATATATATATATATTTTTTTCATAGAAAATATTCTTGAAGCTTCGTGGAAAGGAAATACCAAGATGTATTTTCTTCTAAGAAAAAAATTTAGAATGTCTTCTGTTAAAAATTTTGCTAGGCGCTTTAAGAAATAATCTGGTGAATGAAAATTTCATAGAGGTAAATCCTGGAGAAACTAGATAAATATTTTGAACAGAGCCATGCCGGCCTCGGTGGCTCAGTTGGATGCGCTGTCCAACTGGAGACCAGGAGGTCGCGGGTTTAACTCCCGCCGAGGTCGGCAACATTCTTTCGTGGAGATTGATCATGAAATATTTTCTACGGTCATTCTCTCCCTTCTGCTGATTCAAGAAGGGCAGTTGTCAGTTTCTGGTGAAAGAATGTGCACAATACTGGTTAACCGCTTAGAGAACTAAGCCTGCGCAGTAAACTTGTGGTTAGGTAAACTGACCGCGCTCGACATGACCCCATTGGGTTGACTGGGCTCTAAAACCTCAACATAAACAGAGCCATGATATTTTTAAGTTCATCTTAAAATAGGGATTGGATTGGCCGTCAAATGAAACACGAGCTTTATTTAAAAAAAAAATGTTTTAAAAATCATTTGTATGTTACCATAGGTAGCCAAGTTACATCATTTGCAATGTTCTGCTCTCTCAGTTTTAACTTTTTCACTCTGGGTAAAGTTTGCAGACCACAAATTGGTGATATTTTGCTTTTTTTTTTTGCAGAAATTACGGTTTGACAGTTCATGCCAATTGGCTTTCATGAAATGCAAAGCCTTATTTCTTGAAAAAAAAAATACCTGAGTTAAGCCCAGCAGGTTAAAGGTTTAAATAAGATTACAGGAAGAGATACTGCACCTTTCCCAACCAAGTTTCTTGTATAACAAGATGGGCGAGCTCAGGCAAGCTACTGTCTGAGAGGTCTTATTAACCCTTGTCATGCTGAATAGAGGCCACACCCATTTCTAATTTTCAGCCAGTCAGATTACTTGATCCAGACTGTTGATATAAATTCACATACTTGATGACAAACAGTGCAAATCCAGATCAATTGGCTTCAGAAGCCAACTGATCTGGATCTATGCAATTTTCTTGAATGCATAAGTATGCATAAGTATACATCACATGCAATAGTGTGTGTTGTTCTGTATAAACAAATGACTCAAAAAAGATTGAGATTATTTGGTATGGTGTATTGCATAGAAATAAATTCACAGTTTCAGATGAAATACTTTTTTTTTTTTTCAAACAAAAGGAAATTTCTCCATGAAAATATGGGTACTCGATTGAACTGCTACTAGGCAATTCCAATGAGTACCCACAACACGTTTTCATAGAGAAATGAGAGATAACCCTCTTATCTAGAGCTATTGAACAGTGAAAGGAAACCCCAACAGGTACAGTCTTCTGTTCAATGCAAAGTATCAAATAAGCCAGAGCAAGTTAACGCATATGAAAAAAAGTTACTGTCAAAAAGAAGACGCCTCGTTTGACAACTGTTACAGAGGCTGATCTAGGCCTTCACTGCATTTCCATTTAGGGTGACTTTTTTAATAATGCTCCATAGGTAGTTTTATGTTTTGGCTCATTTGAACAGATCACTGGAATTTAGCTGAGATTCAGTATGTAATTTACACCACCTCTACATCAGAACACTGGAAAAATTCAGCTGGCGCTTGAGGATTCTTTGTTACATAGCTCACCTAAAATGGTAAAGAAGATTAAATGTAATAAAATTACAGCATACTTATTATTCTTACAGACAGGCCTGAGCAAACAGTGCAGATTCAGACCAGATGCTGCAGATTGTGGTCTACACATTGCCACTCATCCCACAGTTTTAGATACTTCAACAGGTAATAAAATGGGATTTGTTAAAAAAAATTATGGCAAGGAGTTATAATAATAATTATTATTATTATTATTATTGGTGCTTGATGCATATTCACTGCTGTTATGTAAGAGTTTTTTTTTCTAACAATATTCTTTTAGAATAAAAACATCTGACAATATTCTAACTAGCAGTGCTCATTTATATGCATTGATGTTAAAATTGTGCCTGCCATAGTTATTTTCTTGTTATCACATGTATCATTATTACCCTAAATTTTGGGACATC
Source organism: Anodontia alba (assembly GCA_964016985.1). NCBI lineage: Eukaryota > Metazoa > Mollusca > Bivalvia > Lucinida > Lucinidae > Anodontia > Anodontia alba. The sequence goes on from OZ024823.1 coordinate 35,711,696, forward strand.
TTGAATCCTAAATATATAAAAATAAGAACATGTCTGAAATGTGCTAACTGAATAGTAAACAATGTAGACCCTGATCAAACAGCTTCTTAGGAGCAGTTTGATCAGTATCTACACTGTTTGCTCAGTCATACTTGGCCAAATGTTTAGAGTTAACACAGTAATATATTTTAACCCTTGTCATTCTGAATAAATTAAGATGCCACGCCCACTTCTAATAGTCAGCCAATCAGATTACTTGATCCAGGTTGTTGATGGATGGATGGATATTTTATTTAGAGACGCTCAACCCTAAAAGGCCATATAGCGTCTAATAATTTTTATATTATATGATGAGTTTATTTAATTTGGAATTCCAGGTTGTTGATACAAATTCACATAGATCTACATAATGACAAACAGTGCTGATCCAGATCATAAGCCAACTGATCTGGATCTACACTGTTTGCAAAGGCAGGGCATATCTGGGATCAGCAGTACCAGGGTTAAGTAAGTCAACTATATATTATAGTATGAATCCATATTCATCCAAGACGCTACAAGTAAAAATGTGCCTTAGTTTAAGATGAAGGAAACACCTGAAAGATTCTGCCACCATTTTGTAAAGGGAGACAACTTTTGCAGACAAAGTTGCTTCCCTAGTATCTGAAAACTTTCAAAATTGGACGTTATTCTTAAAGGAAATAATTAGCTCCAAAAAGGAACACATTCTTTCCTATAAGAGTAACTCTCAATGAGAAGGGAAGCAAACATTTCTATGTCTGTTTCCCTTAGAGGTGTATACTCCCATATAGTCCAGTACTTTTAGAAGTTTTATGTAAATCCTTGGCATGTTGCTAAAACAAGCCCTGGACACATTAGGGTGTCTTCATATCATAGGGGTAGCTGACTGACGATGTAAGATGAAGAAAAGGAAGCTATCCAAAGGCTTAAAGCCGGCCTATGCCAAACAAAATAATAAAATGATGAACTTTGAAGACATCTAAACTATGTCACAGTCCAATGCCATTTTCATTCTATACATGAATTTTTAACTTGATCATACTACTGTTAGACGTCAGCAGAGGCGAGTCCACCTGTGGAATCCTTGTTTGTCATGGTAGTTTTCAGGCATTTGATAACTATCAAGAAAAGCATACAAAAAGACTAGACATACCTGCAGATAATAGGTGCCTTTTGGACTGGAAAAGAAACAGTATGTCAATGTTAGAAAATATAATTTGAAAGAGAGTAATATCATTAACATACCTTGGAAAGTCGGCAAACTATAATTTAGAATATAGATTTTTTTCTTAACTTTCCAAGAAACCGGTTTTCTCTGCAACATTCTAATCTTGTACTGAAGAACAATTCATGAATTTTAAGAACAATTACTTATCATTGATGTTTTGGAACATCTGCTAAAACCAATTTATGAATACAGTCGACTCTCGTAATCTCGAATTCCAAGGGACTCTCTGAAATACTTCGAGATATCCGTACTTCGACATATCAGATTTGCAGAATTGCCGAAAAACTAATCCGATTAACCACATTTAACAAATATACGTGTAATTGGACTCTTCAAGTTAGAGATATATTGAAAATATTGTGGAAAAGAGGAGAAATTGCTCCTTAGGAGCAATTTCTCCTCTTTTCCACAATATTTTTGACATGTTATTAGATTTTCATGTTTAAGAAGGGACCAGATTTTCACTTCGAGATAAGCGGTTATTCGAGATAAGCGAGGTTGAGATAGCGAGAGTCAACTGTATTTTAAGGCTTTTTAAAATTCCTGAAAAGCTTTTTTTTTTAAGTCACTTGAACAAGTATAGGACAGATGAAGAATGTTCAAATACAGCTTATGTTCTAATTCTTTTCTAGAACAACTTCAAGAGCAAAGACACCTACAGGAATCTTCCTTAAAATGATTTTACTAATTGTTAGCAATGAATAAATAACACTTTTAAGAACCATTGGTGTTTCTAAACTGTTCTTCGTCTTGGAAATGTCAACAGTTTTAGAATATTCTGTCTAGCTGAAGGCCTTTTAATTGTCCTAAACATTGAAGATCTTCATAAGAACATTTCAAGAACTTATAGTTTCTTGAAATTTTCATCAACAGATCTTGAAAATGTTACAAAATGATATAGGATATCACTCGTCATCACTCGTCAGTAATAAGATATTATTACTATCATAAGATATTACTATTATGATGCATTACAGATACCTCTGAATGGTTCTAGATTTTATTTTCTCATTTAATGTCCAAGAACATTCTAGCGTTGCTAGAATGGATGAAGCATAATTTCAGAATAGTTCCTGTAACAGTTTTCTAGAGAACTCCGTGAACAGTTCTAGAATAAAGCAAGATTTTTTCGTTCGAAATTCTATTGAGATTCGTCGTGCAAATCATCCCCTGTTTGTTTTTTTTTTTTTTTTTTTTTTTATGTTTGGTATGACCAGTTCTATTCTGACAGAGTTACTTTACATAAATATTCAGAAAACTGCTTGTAAGCAACTCCTATTCTCCTCCCCCTCCACCCTCCCTCCCCCCCCCCCCCCCCCCCCCCCCCCCCCCCCCCCAGCTTCCAAAATGACTGATTTTATTTCTCATTTAATGTCCAAGAACATTCTAGCGTTGCACAAGAATGGATGAAGCATAATTTCAGAATAGTTCCTGAAACAGTTTTCTAGAGAACTTCGTGAACAGTTCTAGAATAAAGCAAGATTTTTTCGTTCGAAATTCTATTGAGATTCGTCTTGCAAATCATCCCCTGTTTGTTTGGGGTTTTTTTATGTTTGGTATGACCAGTTCTATTCTGACAGAGTTACTTTACATAAATATTCAGAAAACTGCTTGTAAGCAACTCCTATTCTCCTCCCCCTCCCTCCCCCGCCCCCCCACCGCCCCCCCCCCCCCCCCCGCCCAACCCAGCTTCCAAAATGACTGATTTTATTTCTCATTTAATGTCCAAGAACATTCTAGCGTTGCACAAGAATGGATGAAGCATAATTTCAGAATAGTTCCTGAAACAGTTTTCTAGAGAACTCCGTGAACAGTTCTAGAATAAAGCAAGAATTTTTCGTTCGAAATTCTATTGAGATTCGTCTTGCAAATCATCCCCTGTTTGTTTGGGTTTTTTTTATGTTTGGTATGACCAGTTCTATTCTGACAGAGTTACTTTACATAAATATTCAGAAAACTGCTTGTAAGCAACTCCTATTCTCCTCCCCCTCCCTCCCCCCCCCCCCCCCCCCCCCAACCCAGCTTCCAAAATGACTGATTTTATTTCTCATTTAATGTCCAAGAACATTCTAGCGTTGCACAAGAATGGATGAAGCATAATTTCAGAATAGTTCCTGAAACAGTTTTCTAGAGAACTCCGTGAACAGTTCTAGAATAAAGCAAGAATTTTTCGTTCGAAATTCTATTGAGATTCGTCGTGCAAATCATCCCCTGTTTGTTTGTTTTTTTTTTATGTTTGGTATGACCAGTTCTATTCTGACAGAGTTACTTTACATAAATATTCAGAAAACTGCTTGTAAACAACTCCTATTCTCCTCCTCCTCCCTGCCCCGCACCCCCCCCCTTCCCCCCCCCCCCCCCCCCCCACGACGATTCCGATATTCCTGCAGTCCCTGATCCAGTCTGCACCATGCATTCACACTGGTTGCAACCTCCAACCCAGCTTCCAAAATGACTGATAATGACAGAAATCCTGTAAGCCATCATTTTTAGACAGTTTTTATATGACATTGACAAATATTGTCAAATCGGTTGGGCTGCTGGTAAGTTGATGATAATAACAAAGGCATGTCTTACATTCCAGTCAGCATGATGTTAGATTCGTAAATAGTGAGCGACTTTTCTCCAGCGTCTGGCACTCGAGCTAACACCTTCATGAGACTTGAACCCATCAAAGCCACAGTAAAGTAACCCTGTAAAGTAAAATGATGTTTGATTAAACCATTTGAGCCTAGTGTTAAAATAAAAAAAAAAAAAAAAAAGAAAAAAAAAGACATTGGCAAACAATGTAGGCCGCAGAATGCGACGTCTGATCAGGATCTACACTTTATGCATAATTACTGGCATTTCTATAAAACATATAATAAAGCTGGACTAACCAGACATCCCTTATACTTGAACTGGACTTGTCCAAAGAGTTAAGGTAGACAGGCAAGCCCACTCGTTTTAATACTAACAGTGCTGTGGGCAAATTCAGCAGACGACATTGATGATATTTTTCTTATTTTTTTTCCCAAAACATAGATTGTGGGTACTCGAGGCGGTTCTAACGAGTACCCACAATCTATGTTTTTGAGCAGAAATAAGAAAAAATAATGTATACCCCTGTAAACCCCAGTTTTACTATATAAAAGTGGGGTTGAAGGGGGTCAAAATTATATAGGCGTGTTTTCGTGATGTTGTTTCATAAAGTTATGTCTCCCTGAGACAAAAATGCGGGTCAGCTGTTTTTTTCATAGCCTAGTGCAAAACAGTGAAAGAAATTTCGCAAGTGCAAGAAATTTCAGGACTCTAGCATACACATTCTGCCATTTATGCGGCATACCAAAAAGCATGAAGAACCATAACAAAAACACGCCTATTCAAATATGTTGAAATTTTACAACCAAAAAAAGGAAAATTTTCAGATAAAAATCTCTGATATTTTTCATATTCCTGCTCAAAACATAGATTGTGGGTACTCGTTAGAACCGCCTCGGAGAGGCGGTTCTAACGAGTACCCACAATCAATGTTTTTTTTAGCAAAATAAGAAAAATAATGTATACCCCTGTAAACCCCAGTTTTACTATATAAAAGTGGGGTTTAAGGGGGTCAAAATTATATAGGCGTGTTTTCGTGATGGAACGGATATACGGACGAAACCAAAGCAACATGCTGCTTATTATTATTTTTTATTATTTATTATTTTTTTTTCAGCTAGTAACAGATGTCCCTGCATCGTGGATTTTAAGTTTTTCTACTGATGTGACCTTGAAAATTAGATCAAGGAAATCAAAATCTAATCGGTTCTTTGTTATGTCCCAGTTGTATATCCATGAAAATTTGGTAAGAATCCAGCCACTGGTTCACAAGATATTGTACAGAGAAGAGAGTGTGCGCCGATGCCAATACCGACGCTGACGTCAATGTCGACAAACGGGACCCGCACTAAAAACAATGTGTCCTCCTCCCCGTAGGTGAGGGGATATAATACATTAGGAAAACACACCTATTCAAATATATAGAAAATTTTACCTCCAAAAACATAAAATTTTCAGATAAAAAAAATCAGATATTTTTCATATTTCAGCTCAAAACATAGATTGTGGGTACTCGTTAGAACCGCCTCGGCGAGGCGGTTCTAACGAGTACCCACAATCTATTTTTTAACAGAAATAAGAAAAATAATGCATACCCCTGTAAACCCCAGTTTTACTATATAAAAGTGGGGTTTAAGGGGGTCAACATTATATAGGCATGTTTTCGTGATGAATTAACTTACTGGTGAAGCTTTATTATAGTGGTCCAAATTCTTCTGGAATATAACTGTATAGTTCCCACCGGACCTGAAAATGTCAACAGGTCATAAAACTGAGTCCTTCTAAAAAAGAAAAAAGCGCCTTATGGCGTCTACTACCAGCATGTACCCAGATCGCATGTGCAGTCTAATCAGAGTCTAATCATTCATAGTAATTTCAGTTCGGATAATGAATGTCAATACATTATATTGTCGGGACTCCTAGACAGTGCATGATCAGGCCTCGACGTTATAAATCTTTTTTCATGCTCAAAGCTGAGCAATAAATTTTCTCATTTTATAAATTGCCAACAATAGTTGGCATTTTCATATTTATTAACAGAGAAATTTTCATGCTCAGCTATGTTTAGCAAGTTAGAATTTACAGTTGTTAGTACATGTATTTTGAGATTTATTAGCAGGACAAATTTCATGCTCAGCTGAGTTGAACATGAAAAAATGTTTTATATTTTAACCAAGGGGGCCAGAATGCATGCATGCGCACATGCTGGTCTGCATATGGTTAAACAGTTCTTAGGTGATAGCCATAGCTGAATAGTTGGACACCTTAAATTCTTACCATACTTGACATAAAATTTTGAAAAGTCCATTTTACTAACAGTGTATATCTACACGGTTTGCTCAGACCTCTCTGTCCAAATACTTATGGTAAATCTCTCTCTCTCTCTCTCTCTCTCTAAAACAAACACCCACACTACCCCCCCCCCCCCACCCCCGCCCCACACACACACTATATGACTTGACATTTCAATCGGTCTCCATTAAGCGTCAACCCCAACTTTCAGGGGACACTTATTTGACATATATACCGTATTCGACCTAATAACCGCACATACCCCTATAAGCGCACAGTCAAGAAATGCCGTAGTCTTCAGATTACAACCAGTGTACTTTTTTCTTTCGATGCAATTCAAATGAGTACCCACAACATATGCCTTTGTAAAGAAAGTCAGAAAAATTCGCATAGTCATCATTAAATAAATAGAGGATATTTATTCTTTTGCTGTGAATACCATAAATATTGTCATCGAGTGAAATGAAAACATCAGTATTTTCACGAGTGCGAAGCACGAGTGAAAATTAGAATGTTTTCATTACACGAGATGAAAATTTCTATGGTATTCACTGAAAAAAGAGTAAATTTTCTTTTTATTTTATTGTTTACACGTCAATGTGCGTTTCTGACGTCATAAGTAACGTCACCAAACAAAACATGAACGTCATGGCGTCGACGCTCAGTGCTTAACATGTGAACCGCTGGAGAGACAAAAACAAAAAGTTTCGGCGAATCAAAATAATTTTGATACCAAAATGTTCCTTACATTCTAACTAAGAAAATGCATACCAACACTTGATAGTTTAGTTCAGAAACAAAGAAGTTAGAGGTGTTCAAAAATCTGAAGTGGAGGTAACTTCCACTTCTGAAACAGTGAAGAAAACCGACGTCGTCCAAAACGGAATGAAAATATAAATCGTATCAGTCACTGTAGTGAAATGATACGATATCAATTCACAAGTGATTGATACCACTTTTATTTTCATCAGATATACACTGATTTCACCGCTGACAATAAAATAAGTCCTTTTATTTTATTGTTAGCGGTGAAATCAATGTATATCTGGTGAAAATAAAAGTGGAATCAATCACTAGTGAAATGATATCGTATCATTTCACTATAGTGACTGATACGATTTATATTTTCACTCCTCGCTTTGGGCGACTTCGGTTTTCTTCATTGTTTCAGATGTGGATCTTACCTCAACTTCAGATTTTTGAACACCTCTAACTTCTTTGTTTCTTAACTAAAGTATCAAGTGTTGGTATGCATCTTCTTAGTTAGAACGTAAGGAACATTTTGGTATCAAAATTATTCGATTTGCCGATTTTTTTTTTTTTTTTTTTTTTTTTTTTTTGTCGTCTCTCCAGCGTTTCACATGTTAAGCACTGAGCGTCGACGCCATGACGTTCATATTTTGTTAGGTGACGTTATTTATGACGTCAGAAACGCGCATTGGCGTGTAAACAAAATAATTAAAAGAAAATTTACTCTTTTACAGTGAATACCATAAAAATTTTTTATCTCGGGTAATGAAAACATTCAAATTTTCACTCGTGCTTCGCACTCGTGAAAATACCGATGTTTTCTTTACACTCGATGACAATAGTTATGGTATTCACAGCAAAAGAGTAAATATCCTCTATTTCTGATCTTTTTTATAGTGTATCCTTAGTAGATAGATACATATTTGACCACAAATGAGTGTGTCCTGTAAGTTTGAAAGACCTAAGCGCACAGTGCGGTAATTAGGTCGAATACGGTATGCAGACAACAACGGACCAGCCCGGCACTCGTATCCGCAAAGCTGTTCAAAGCCTTCTCTTTCCGTCTACAGTAGTCAATGATTCTTAAACGAAGGTCGTGAGCAGGCCGATAAGGAGGCTGATCTGTCCTTCCTTCACCGACAATTATATTAACCCTTAAAGCGCCAAGAAAATCTGCATCTGAAAATGTCTGCTTATGTCGTCTGCTGCATCTTCTTGCAAACTTTTCAAACTTACATCTTGCATATAGGCAAACAGTGTGGACCCAGATCAGACTGCAACAATGACTTTTAAAGTAACCGGCAGAAGACAAAGCAGACGACAATTGTTGTGATTGGCGCTTTAAGGGTTAATTCCTTGCTTCTCTTCATATGCGGTATGTACACTCAACCTCTTCGCGTCGTTTGTTACTTAGTATTTGTAGTTATTTTGGCGTATCGTATATGCAAACACAAACACACACACACACACACACACACACACACACAAAGCAGATCTAGTTATTACAATGAATTATCATCAAAAAGAAAACCAGACTGCAGATGTGGTGTTTTTACATATCCCGCAAAGGCATATTTTCTGAACACATAACTAATATAATTATACAACAACGCAAGGAGAGGGCGGCTGTTATGCTATCTAAGCAGACTGGGAAGGCCCAGATCACCCGCACATCTGCCTTCTCAGATCAGGACTTTTTCTGTCTGCCGATATATTATGTTTGTTACCGTATTAACCCTTAGTATTGGGACACACACAATCCTCATCATGCTTGTCCGAAAATTTGAACGTCCATTTAACTAGCTGTTGGCGTCTCTACGCAATTGCTGGATGAATGCCAAACAGTGTAGAGCTGATCAGACGCCGCGTTCTGTGGCGTCTGATCTGGGTCTACACTGTTTGGCATTCATCCAGCAACTGCGTAGAGACACCAACAATATGGACGTTCAAATGTTTGGAAAAGCATGTCTGTCCGAATACTAAGGGTAATAAATATGGTAGTTGAGTAAGTGGACAATACAGTCATGATCAGACTGAGCAAATACGTAAGCTGAGCCGAGGCTGGTTGTGTGGATATGTAAAATAAAGGCAGTTTTCTTGTGTTACGCATCATATAAGCCGCCATCTTCAACCGGAAATATGATAAGCCTCAATTTTTAATCGGAAGCAGAATTAAGCAGCCATTTTGAACCGAAACCATGGAGTCTACATGTTGTTTGATAACAGATCTTACTTGTAAGCAGTTGTTGGGGCTTCCGCAGGTCTCCCACCACATGGTCCATGTAACAAGATACAATCATTAGCACCTGAAAGACGGAGAGAACAGGACTTATCTTTATTCGGATTTGGTAATTCAAACTACCCAAAATATATGGACGCCTAAAAGGGACTGGAAACGTATTGCAGGTTTTCCACCATTCTTAAGAGGGGAGACTACTTCCTGTATGTTTTCCCTTCTGAAATGGGTCTACTCAAAAAGGAAAGTATTTGCTCCCGGTCTACTCTCAAAGGAAAGAATTTGCTCCCAAGGGGAGCAAATTCTTTCCTTTTAGGGTAGACCCCTTTTCAGAAGGGGGCAAAACAATCTGACCAAAGTTACCTTTCCTGACAGTGTATTTACTCCCCTTAAATCCTTACAAATCCGAAAAGTTCCACTTTCAACTCCTTACTTTTTCAGCTTGTCCATTTGACTAACGCCGCTGAATTGTCAAAAATACCCTGGCTCAATGGCAAACCGTGCAGAGTCTGACTTACGAGCAGTTTTATCATGGTTTACAATATTTACTAAAACATGACAACCATTATATTTAGGGTAAATACGATTTATAACTGCACTGAACTGACATATTAAATTTATATCTGTGAAAACCGATTACATCAATATCCGATTACATAAAATTAAAAGTCAAATATTAGGGAAATATTGATAAAAATTACAATCCCTGCCCATCAAAATGTTTTAAAGTCTTCCTCGTGTTTGGTACTTTTTGCATGAAACAGACACAGTTATATCAAATTCGCATTCACTTTTTCATCAGATATGAAGAATTCACATTTGTAATACTACAGACACAAGATATGAGCCGGCGTACGAAAAAAGATACCTTATAGTTTTCCGGTTTTGAGGTCTTTAACTCGCATGCGCAGTCCACTTTTTGTTTGCCTGAAGTTTCCTCAAGGTCCCTACTACATGTCTGCGAATAGCAAGGCTCTGGCGAGACTGTGCTTATGTAGGCTCGCCTGAGCCTTTGCTGGTCGCCTATGTGATAAGTACCATTTTCTTATATGTTGGCTCATAAACGCCAGTATATATGAGCCCTCCGAATAGAAAACGACCAGCATAGACTCAGATCAGTTTGAGGGCCCATGTAGTATAACCATAGTCTACTCTGTGTATGCACAGGCTGATTTAGCTCTACGCTGGCTACATATGTCCGCAGGTCATTTCCTATTCAGAAAGGCCCTATACGTTATATATTACAGAACAAAAACAAAGAAAAATAAATAAGATAGAATAAATTAAAACCTTACCTGGATTATTGAGTCCTGTGATTGATCCTCTTTGTTTCGGGCTAATTAAGCATAGATGTGCAGAGCACACTGCCATGCACAGTGCCACACATAGGACTTTCATGTAGGTCTGCATTTCTGTGATGGTCAACAAAATGCCACGCTTACAACTGACTGCTTACTATCACAGTGGACGTTTCTTGGTCTTAGCAAGGTAAACCTCTTATCAGTTCTGTTTGGGAATTTCAGTGAGCTTTATGCTCATGGACAAAATGGGTCTAACGGCATATCTGATGACGAAGGCCCAGACTGACCATATTCGGTATTTACCGTAAATATTCGGACATGCAGACATGAGCAAACAGTTTAGACCAAGATCAAACTGCTCCTAAAGGAGCAGTTTGATCTGGGTCTACACTGTTCGTCATTCTGTCACAGAAATTTAGACATATCCTCAGGAAGCCAAACGGGTCTGCTCTAAGATATGTGTGGTAAGAAATTATGGGTGTCCGTCTATTTACCACTATAACTTCTTATACATTGTCATACTCAATCATTATGCTTTAAGAATCATTTTCGCATGACATGGCTCAACTATTACAGGTATTTGAGGTCAAGTACTGTTCAGGAACAGAGTAACATGACAAATCTGCAGGCAGTTTAATTTTAAGTGATATATACTGGCACAAAAAGAAACGCAATACTACTAAAGGAAGACTAATACCATATGACTGAAAAACTGCTCTAGTGTGTGTAAAACACTGTTATAGTGTGTAACACGAGTAGGTATTTAAATCGACAACTGAGGATTTTTTTTTGTCTGTTTATTCCTCAATATGAAGTATACATGCAAGAAGTTCTGGACCATCACATACAGATATTTTCTCTTTTGCAACAGAAAAAACAACAACATAAAAATCAGAATCAGAATATTCACTGGTGATACATCAATAGACATTCATTCACTAGGGCAAACGATTGCGAAGACTAGTCTCTAGATCTCAAAAGTGATGTGAATCTAGCGACAGGGTCCTCAGAACTTTCAGCAGAGGATATTATATATGCAGGGTGTGCATTCCAATCCCTAACGGTGTCTGGGAAGAAACTGTACTTGTAAATGTCAGTTCTAGCATATGGCACTTGAATTGCCATTGGATGCTGATTCCTATTGCGACTATTTTGGGGTTGAAGGTCATCACAAGGTGTACTAGCTCTACCTTTCAGACCTTTGAATAGCAATATGAGTTTACTACCTTTGTGTCTCTTGTGAAGAGACCCCCACCCCAACTATTCAAGAATGCTAGTCATACTTCCAGTTTCAAAGTGGTTGTAGTTTCCAGTCACAAACCTAGCTGCACGATTCTGAACCTTTTCTAATTCTTCCTGGGCTACTATTCCATGTGCGTCCCAAACAGGGCTAGCATACTCTAGGATTGGTCGCACCAACCCCTTGTATGCCATTTCCATCTTGGGGGCATAGCGATAGGTTACGTCTGAAGAAACCAAGAGTTCTGTTTGCTTTTGTGCAAACATTGCTAACATGAGTATTCCATTTAAAACCCTTAGAAATTGTCACACCAAGGTATTTAATATTATCCACATTTTCGAGGACTGTTCCTTCTAAGGAGTAAACTGCATTGATTTTTTTGATCCGCTTGCTAGTATGCTGCATAATGTTACATTTCACGGGCTGAAATCATCGTATGGTATTAGTCTTTCTTTTCTCTGCAGTGCTGAAGTGTTGCGTTTCATTTTTGTGCCAGTATATAAACCACGTCCATCCAAACGTCTAGTATGAACAGCGGTCCGTTTTCAACACCGATCCGTTCTTGAATGCAGACAAGTATCCGTTTAACAGGCTTCCACTGAAATTCAAGGTAAGATCCAAATTAATTTTAACTGCTTCTTTAACTTCACAGATGTTGTTGTATATATGTTTTGTCCAGAAGCTCCTATGACTCCATACTACTACACAATACAATATTTCCCCTAAAGATTTGGACAGAGAGGTCTGAGCAAACAGTGTAGACCCAGCGCTTTTATTGAAGAATCGATACCACAATGGTAATAGAGGTAGCACAGGCTTCACCAAGGACGCACAGGTTGCTTACTGGTTTATGGACGCATAGAAAACAACATAGCGGCCCAGTAAGCATTCTACATAAATCTATAGCGGGCCGTTATCGGCCCGTCAGGATACCTGACGGGCCGATAACGGCCCGCTGTAGATTTATAAAGAATGCTAGCTGTGGAAGTCGAGACACGTGGACAGGTTTCTGCCATTACTGTTTGTCATAATGATAGCCTCTCGGAAGAAACCAATCGTTCACAAATGCGATAATGGTGATATCCCTCAGTTTCCCTCGTATGGAGTACATATACATACCTCAGCTTATTCGTTTTGCGAGTGTATCTTTTCATGTAAATGCTTTTAACAATTGGAATAAAGTCTTTACTCCTTACACAAGAATATCGATAAAAAAAAAAAAAAAAAAAAATCCACAAAACCTTATTAATATTTTATCGACGGCACTCCGTATTGATAGTCAAATATAAAATTTGCAGGAATATATCGGAACCAGAGATTTATGTTGACATAGTTTATAAAATTAGGAAATGTTGGAAGAGTTGAAAAATATTATTCATTATAAAAGGATATGATACAACATGGACGTTATGCGACAGATGGCATGTTCTTTCCTCTTCAGTTGCACAACGGTTGGCCCGGTTTCAAACTCTACGACGGTGCCGACCTTAACCTTTCATCAGAGAGTTGATGGCTGATGTTATATCTTTATTCGGTTCAGGTGGTGATTTTCGCTAGCTCTGTCTGCAAGTATCTGAGGTTTTACTAGCAAGCCCTCATCCTTGTTTCATAACAGTGATTTTATTTGATTAACCCATTTAAGCCTAGTGGATTCTTCTATTCTTATCAAATGGAGGAGTCCACTTGTCATTTTAGCGGTGATAGGTTAATTTTATTTTATCATTTTGACAGAAATGGCTGTATCTTTAATGAAACAGTGAAGACCCTGATGTTGTGGCGTCTGATCTGATCTGGGTCTGCACTGTTTGTCTATATCTTATTTATGGGCCACTAGGCTTAAATGCGTTAACACAATTTTCTGTAATGTTTCACTGATAGTCAGTAAAGTCAATTTATCTGCCCCGCCCTTTCTTCCCCCGCCCCTACAGCCTCACCTCATCCAGTAGTTTTTAACACTGACCATTCTAAGGAGGTGGTTCTAGTATTGTTCTTTCCTTGTGGAGCCTTGTGACGCTGCGGGGCTTTCTTTCCTGTTTTGTCCTGTTTGTTATCTTAAAATAATTGTTGTGTTTGATGGGTCCTGTTTGGCATTGTGCTCACCTCAATGGGGAAGAGGGGCCTGTGTACTTTTCATTTGGTTGGTTTGTAACTTGTATGCTATCCGTCTTACATCACGAAAACATGCCTGTATAATTTTGACCCCCTTAAACCCCACCTTTACTTAGTAAAACTGGTGTTTACAGGGGTATACATTATTTTTCTCATTTCTGCTCAAAAATATAAATTGCGGGTACTCGTTAGAACCGCCTCGGCGAGGCGGTTCTAACGAGTACCCAAAATCTATGTTTTGAGCAGAAATAAGAAAAATATCAGATTTTTTATCTGAAAATGTTCATTTTTTGGTGGTAAAAGTTTCAGTATATTTGAATAGGCGTGATTTCGTAATGACTTTTTACTGTTCTTCTTGGTGTCATTGGTAGGCTATGTTCTGTGATTGTGGCTCTTCTTGAATATCTTCTCTGCTATTTTGCTCTAATGTGTACCCATCAAACACAGAACGTAGCAACGTCGTTACAACGTCGCTGCAACATCGTGACGTTGCAGCGACGTTGTAACGACGTTGTGTGTAACGGGATATAAGTTTCGCTGTGTATGTTTAACATTCAGACCCTTGTAAGCCATTATAAAACCTTTAACCTTTACCACTCTCAGGGCAAATTCGGCATACGACAAATTTCTTATTATTTTAAGTATTTCCCCAGAAAATAGGCGTTGACATTTCATGCAGGAGACAATTTCCATTGTATGTCGAAGCCTATTTTCTGAAAAAAAAAAATAAATAAAAATGTCGTCTGCTGAAATTTTACCCTGAATGCTAAGCGTTAAAAAATGTAATAAATGGAACAAACTTGTCTCCGTCTCCTCAATTCCGCAAAGTTATTCTGTAGCCTATGTGCGTCCGTGCTGTAGCCTGTGCGTCCAATCCGGTATATTTTGTCCGATCCTGCGTACAGTAAGCCCTGACGTATACATATCGCCATATTATCCTTTAAATTAAGATAAACCAATCTTTTAAGCTTTTAAGAATATGCTCATGATTTCGTGTTGGTTTAAGTAAATTGCCACTTTCTTTGATCAACTGTAGTTCTATCCAAAATTAATTCCTTTCGTGTGTTCTATGTTTCTCTTTTCTGATTTCCGACTATTTTTTAGTGATTTTATGACACACTTTATCAAAACTTACTGACCGAAAAATATTTAGCAAACGATTTTTCTAGCATAAGAGCAACAATATTTACCTATAACGTGTTGGTCATGGTCAACTGACGGTATAAAGTGCGTGGTCACCAGATTGATCCTATTTTCAGTGGTCGGATTATTGAAGGATTTTACTGGTCTGGATGAGTTTACAGCTTTATGGATTTTTATCGATGTCATTACGAAAACATGCCGATTAAAATATATTGAAAATTTTAAAACCAAAAAAACTGAAAATTTTCAGATAAAAATTCTGATATTTTTCAAATTTCTGCTCAAAACATACATTGTGGGTACTCGTTAGAACCGCCTCGGCGAGGCGGTTCTACGGTGTACCCACAATCTATGTTTTTGAGCAGAAATAAGAAAAATAATGTATACCCCTGTAAACCCCAGTTTTACTATATAAAAGTGGGGTTTAAGGGGGTCAAAATTATATAGGCGCGTTTCCGTGATGGTAAACACCGGCGAATCGCTCACAAACTGACTGGTGCATTCACACACACACACACACACACACACACACAAACACACACACACACACACATAAACACTAGTTATATTTAATATATAGATCCTTTTTCATTCCGCCATTACGCATGTAATTTCATATATGATATTTACAACAAACAACTATTAAATAGCACTGTCATTTATTTGAAACGAATTATTACAACAAGAAAAAATACTGAATCACAAATACTGAATAGATATCAACACAAACTTATTCATATGCAGAGGTAAGCGTTGTGAAAAAAAAAAAAAAAAGATAAAAAAAATAATAATATCTAGATGCACACCGTAGACTAATATAAAAGCGGTGACCACATGCAATTCAATTGTTCGCTGCTTTGATTTTACATGATTCAAGTTGTGACGCATTACGAAAACACTCCTATTCAAATATGTAGAAAATTTCACCTCCAAAAACTGAAAATTTTCAGATAAAAAAATCTGATATTTTTCACATTTCTGATCAAAACATAGATTGTGGGTACTCGTTAGAACCGCCTCGGCGAGGCGAGGCGGTTCTAACGAGTACCCACAATCTATGTTTTGAGCAGAAATAAGAAAAATAATGTATACCCCTGTAAACCCCAGTTTTACTATATAAAAGTGGGGTTTAAGGGGGTCAAAATTATATAGGTATGTTTTCGTAATGGTATTTTACAGATTAGTGATTCTATAGCCATAACTGAGTCGCATCAAACGAAAATGTGACTGCAGGAAATGCGAATGTCCATATCAACAGGCACACCCGTGGAGTTTGGTCAGGCTTCGATATGGGCCGCCGGCTGAATAAAAAGCCCACAGGGCATATGCGAATGGTGAAGCCCCAGACCAATTTGCGCAGCAATGCGACGCGTTAAGATCCTATTAGTCCTATATCTTCTACAAGGTCCCTTTGTGTAGGCGAACAGCGAAGATCCTGACCGCGCAGGCTGGTCTGGATCTTCGCTGTTCGCATCTGTTCTAAGGTCCCTTTTCTTATGATCTACCTACAGAGTTGTTAGAATCTGAAGATCGATTAATGACAAAATTCTGCATTTACACAAAATTAATTTCTAGCAATAAATCACGGAATTATATCCTACAACAGTAGTATTACTCATGATGTCCAGATAACCATTTTAGGCAACGAAGAGAATCATGTTATCACCACCAAGACAGTTACACTATCGCAACATCAGCACACTGGTAGAAAACTGCTGGAGCTTGAGGGTTCATTGTTACATACGTTACCTGAAATAAAAGAGAGAAAAGAATGACTGTATGAGTGAGAGTTTGTTTGTGGCAAAGATGTCAAGCAGTTTTCCATCTGTTGTTGGGACTTGTTTTAAGCCGGAGGTCTCTGTTGCTAGAAGCATATCTCTCATGTAACTATTCCTTGAGGTACTATTGTTTGGCCAGTCTCAGGACCATAACTCCCCAGATACTGCACATGCACACAAGTTCGAAAATACCCGAGGGTCGAACTTTAATGGAAAAAGAAGAAAACTAAAACAGGGCGATAACTCCTCAGATAAATATGCAAACCAACAGAAAAAGCAAACAAAAACGAGTCGTAAACTTAAAAAATAAAACAGAAAAAAATAATGTGTTACGATGATGTTCTATGTCCTTCAATATATTCTACAATATTCATTGATCCCACGAAATCACAAGACGACTGTTAACGCAGTAAGGGCATTTTCTCATGTTGCAGCTCAAGTGCAAATATTAAAAGGAATGGGTAGACATTCAGGGGAGGCGACATTGTCATACCTGTTCCCTTCTGAAAGGGATCTGCTCTAGAAAGAAAGATGTTGATCCCTTTGGAGACAATATGCATGAAAGGTCAAAGCCTGTTTTCTGGGAAATATAAGAAAATAATCAAAATGCAGTCTGCTGAATTTTTAACCTAGCATGATAAGCGTTGGGGCGCAGTGACAAATAATATTGTAATGGGGTACAATAGTTGGCTTATCCGGGGTCTTGGCATGGCTGTTTTGTGATTGTATTTATTTTCTTCGGTATCTCCATACTTTTTTTCGACACTTTTAGAGCCATAGGCAATAGTACTGATAATGTACCCAGCGGGCACTTGACCTTTATACAACATCGCATTAACGTCGATGCAACGTCACGACGCTGCATCGACGTTAATGCGACGTTGTATAAACGTCAGGTGCCCGCTAATTAACGATAGGATTTGGATAGAGGCAGTGGCTTGCATGCAATAATAAACTGAGAAAATACAGATAAGAGTACATACCTGGAGAATATATGTGTCCTTTTCACTGAAAAATAAAGAAATAAATTGAGCAACCACGAGCCACCAAGTAAGGAAACGTGCATTCTGACATGTGTACCTTATGAAGACCCATATCAGCCTACGTATCCGCGCAGTCTGATCAGTCTTCATTGTCCGCATGAAGAAATTTTGTATTCTGGGTTATCTCAAATGCGCCCAGTGAAAATTCTGATCAGACTACGAATGCGCAGGCTGATCTGAATCTTCACTGGGCGCAAGTGTTCGAAGGAATGTTTTCTGACTTTGTGACCCAATTAGTTCGAGAATACGAAACATAATTCACTTATGAAGTACACATACTGATCTGTCTACAATATGGAAAGAAAAATTGTGATTTTTTTTTTTTTTTTTTTTTTTTTTTGGTAACACGGTTGTATGGTGGATGGTTGTATGGTGGATGCGCAGGCTGATCACAATCTTCGCTGGACGTACATCGGCACACATTGTATATGCTAATTACAAAACTGGTAGAGAGCATATATAAGATTTTGCATCGCGTGCAAGTCATCTCCTTAGAGTTGTATAAAATGTCGTGCCCTATTTTCTGGAAAATATCAACGTTATAGGAAAAAAAAATCTGATATTAACATCTAAATTCATTAAGGAACTTACTAAAAACGTTTAACTCTAAAGCGCAAAGCAAATTTGCAGAAGGCGACATTCTCATTTTATAAATATATTTTTTTTTCAGAGAAAATAAGACTTAACATTTTATGTGAATCGTCTGCCTAGCAGACGATTCACATGAAATATAAACTCTTATTTATACTCATAAATACAAAAGAATACAACGAAATAATGATATACAGAATGTCGTCTGCTGTAGCTGAGACAAGTCCCCTCATTATTATGTTTTGTGCTCCTCCCCCGACTTATTGAATTTAAATACATGTATCAGCAGAAGACATTTTAAAACTATTGTTCTCAGCTTATTTCGCACTAGAAGTTAAAGCTTGACATTTGCATTCAAATCATGTCTAAAATGTCAAAATGGAAACATATTAGGTACTTGTCATCTGTTGGTTAAGGAACTGGGTCTGAGATAAGTATGATACAGACCTATTCATCTATATTTATATACTTATTTCAGACTGGATACATTTGGTAGATTTCCGCCATCTACTCGGGTGACAATTTTTGTGACTTCCTGTTTGCTCTGTGCACACCAAACCCTTTTGAAAAGGGATCTACTCTAAAAAGAAAGATTTTATTTTGCTCCAACTGGGAGCAAACTCATTCTATTAAGAACAGGTATTGCCTTCTCTGACCTTAAACAGCATGCTATGGCCTGGGCAAATTCAGCAGAGACAAACTGATGGTATTTTTCTTATTATTTATTTTTTCCTTGGGAGAAAATTTGCATGAAATCTCAAATCCCATTTTGCATAAAATGTTGAACCCTTTTTTCTGGGAAAAATAAGAAACTTTAGCGACAATTTGAACGAAATATCAAACACTATTTTCTGGGAAAATAAAAAAAATAAATAAATAAATAAAAATGTAGCCTGCAGAAATTTTTACTCAGCATGCCAAGCGTTTAAGCCATGTCATACTAGTTTGTCACAGACTGGTATGAAAAACTATGACATGTATACATATACCCTTTAAAAATACAAAATTAAGTCTTTGACTTACATTCCGGCAAGATTTATATCAACAGTATAAAGGTTCAGTGATTTTTCTCCGCCATCTGGTACCCTCGCAACTTCTTTTGAGAGGCCTGCGTTCATTAACGTAACAGAAAAATGGCCCTGAAAAGGAAGATAAAGAAAAAAACAACAAAAACGCATATATATTAGTTGAAATATGACGAGAAATGCTACCTGCGAACAGCGAAGATCAGACTGCGCTCTCGGACAGCGGAGACCAAGATCAGACTGGAACAGCAAAGATCCAGATATGACAGTTTGATAAGGTAGTGCTCTATTCATCGATATATTTTACAATATCAAATTCTATAAGCGGGCAACGAAAGTCCTCATCCGCTCCGCGAATGCACTGGCTGAGCTATGACTTCATTCTCCACATATACGAGAGGCGGTCGGAAAATTGTTTGTTTGTGTTGAGGTTTTACGGCTCAGTCAACCCAGTGTCGAGCGCGGTCAGTTTACCTAACCACACGTTTACTAGGCAGGCTAAGTCCTCTAAGCGGTTAACCAGTATTGTGTACATTCTTTTGCCAGAAACTGACAATTGCCCTTCTTGAATCAGCGACCGTAGAAAACATTTCATGATCAATCTCCACGAAAGAATGTTGCCGACCCGGCGGGGGTCGAACCCGCAAGCTCCTGGTCACCAGTCGACTGCGCATCCAGCTGAGCCACCGAGACCGACGCGGTCGGAAAATATCCGGACTTTTCATGCGCCTGTGTTTTCACGTGCTGCTACCTACACATACTATACATGTACATGAGCGAAAATTACATTTTATCGTGATCACGTCGCATCGACGTTGATACGACGTCATTTTAACGTTGTGTGCCTGCTGGGAGTCTTAAATGTTGAAAAAGTCCATTTGACTACCCGTGATGTGTCTAAAATTGCTCTATGAATAGCAAACAGTATATTCCCTGATCAGACGCCGCATTCTGTGGTGTCTGATCTAGCTCTACACAGTTTGCATAGAATTGCCTGTCCCAGTACTTATGCTACATACGGTATATTATATTTTAAGGCGTTTGAAAATGTTTAGAAACAACAGCGTGAATATTCCTTTGGCGAACAGAGAAGGCCTTGATCAGCCTGTGCGGATGCGCAGGCTGATCGGGGCTTTCGCTGTTCGCATATGATATAAGAGCCCTTTACCCAAGCTGCGCATCATTAGTTCCATGACGCCTTTGATGCAAGATGCTGAAGCGTCTGCTTCGCTGTCCGGGTAGCGGTCTCACTTCGGATTCTGACGTCCGAAGGTTCAAATCCCAGTGGAACTGGGGCGAAATTCAGCTCATGACTACGGCGCTTTCATTGTCACCGGTTTTCTCGAAGTAACTGAAATACTATTAAAATAAACAGGCCGTATTTACCTTAAGTATTCGGACACGTTAAATCCCTATCATAATTATCCTAAAGTTTGAACTAGTCTACTATATCTTAAATGTTGCCTAAACCTGCTGAATGCTTGGCAAACAGAGTAGACCTTGATCAGACGCCGCATTCTGCGGCGTCTGATCTGGGTCTTCACTTTTTGCTCAGGTCTATTTTGTCAAAATAACTTGGGTAAATAAAGTAAAATACGAAATCATTATTGTCAATTTCATCACCATTGCCATCATTCCAAGATGAAGCCAAAATTCATATGGACTTACGGGTGTGGCCTTGGTATAATGATCCAAATTCTTCTGGAAAATTATAGTGTAGTTGCCACCTGACCTGAAGAAAAATAATGTCAGAAACATAAACTCTCTGTCCTAATGGTTATCTTAAAATTTGACAAGTTATTGATATTTTACGCAAACTATTTTGCATCTTCCGAACTGTTTCATTGTAAACCCGTCTTATGTGACCTCCAATTACAGAGATATTCTGGTTGGCCGAGACTTAATGTTAGACCGAATAAATCATATTAATAATTATTAATTCTATATTATTATATTGTTATGCCAAAATTGGGACACGCAATTTGCGAAAATGTGTCTTCGAGCATATGCGGATAGCGAAGGCCCAGATCAGTCTGCGCATCCGTGGTCTGATCAGGGCCTTCGCTGTCCGCTCACAGAATCATTGTCACACTATAAAATTTACCAATGGAGAGCAAATGCCCGGATGAGACTTTGCGCATGCGGGAATGAATCTGAATCTGTCCATTTTGCGCATGCTGGAAGACACCTTTTCGCTTGGCGCGGCCTAATGAATATTGAAAGTAAGTATGACGATCGACTGCTCATTTGTCATCTGCAGAGACTTGAATGCTTATGCATGTGAACCTCCCGGTTATTTTGGGTCAGTATATTATCCGCATATTCCCCTTTATATCTAGAGGTATCTTATACCGGTACTTACTTGAATACTGTTGTTGGATCTTCAACATTTCTGCTACCACATGGACCCTCTGTTAAGAAGCAGTCAGTAGAACCTTTTAAAAGTATTCAAAAATATTTAAAGATATTGACATTTAACCTGTTGGACTTTGATATTTTTAATTATACATATGCAAGTATTATGTGTGCCGCATTTTCATTTTTTTAATGTGGTCTGCGACTAGTTCACTAGTCGCAGACCACATTAAAAAAATGAAAATGCGGCACACATAATACTTGCATATGTATAATTAAAAATATCAAATTTGTACTGCATCCTTAAACACCCAACTCATAAATTTAAAAGGAAACAATCAGCGCAAGCCTTACAAGGAAATTCGTCCCGCAAATTGGCAATTGTCTACCTCTTTCCATGATGATGGTGAATATAACAGATGAATGTCGCCATACACTTTGGCGAGGGATAGTTTGTTTTGCCCCTGTCTTTCACTAACAAATCATTTGAAACTTGTAAAAAATAAAATATTACTATTTTGAAGACACATACAAATACATACACGCAGCATTAAATGCGCCTACGTAACAAGACAGCAGATTATGTCTGAAAGTATAGATGCGTTACTTCACAGCTTTAAAACACATAGCCAAGCTTTAAAAGTTCTCAGAAAGCCAAGAAACATACTTTTTTCATTTATATTGTATTTATCATACTTACAGAAATAGCACTAAAATCTGCCCAACCCTAGAGCGGAAATTCATTGAAAAAAGTTCATTAAAATGTAATCAACAAAACAGAGCTGATGAATAGAGATCGACTGTCACAGCTACAAAATTCGGACAACAAAATTTTCACAAAACCCACGTTTCTGAGTCTCCTCGTCTTCTATGAATCAATGATGTTTGCAAAGCCTGTCATGATTACTTTCAGCACACATCCA
This sequence comes from Anodontia alba, assembly GCA_964016985.1. NCBI lineage: Eukaryota > Metazoa > Mollusca > Bivalvia > Lucinida > Lucinidae > Anodontia > Anodontia alba. Next base: position 35,734,290 of record OZ024823.1, read on the forward strand.
AAAGTTAACGACCGGGATACGTGCTGGAATATACATATATTCCGCCAACTCCCTATTCCAATCCAGCACATCGAGCACCTCCTAAAATGGGTCTACACTAAAAGGAAAGAATTTTCTCCTCGCGGGAGAAAATTCTTTTCTCTTAGAATAGTATCCTTTTCAGAAGAGAGGCAAAATAATTTCGACAGAGTCTTCTCGTTTGAAAATGTATCCATTCATCAAAGAGAGCAAATTCTTTCCTTTTAGAGCAAATCTCTTTTCAGAAAGTAGGATACAATCTTGACAGAGTTATCCCAGATAAGTAAATCAAAGGTATGTCTTTAAAAGAAATAGAGAACAACCAAAACAGAAAGAAGTGTGTCCGTAGTCTTTTTGTTTTATTTTAACCCAATTTGACCGAACAAAAATAGGGCCAGGACCAGGATAAATGCTATTGTACGCGTTTGCAAAAACGTGAATAAAAAGACAGGCTCGCGTCGCGGAAGAAACAAAATCTAGGCACTCTCGTGACCCCTCTCCCTAAGAATCAAATAGTCGGTCCGACTTACCCGGAGAATCTAATCCTGTTAATGAGCCTCTCTGTTTAGGATTCAACACGCACAAGTGGCCAGTGCATACTGCCACACAGAGCACCACGAAGAAAACAGTTAATATCGGAGACATTTTACTTTGATCCAGCTGGTTGTCTCAAAGACTATCTGGCTAATGCTGTCTCAGTCAAGCGAAATGAACAGTTATATAAGTAGTTGCGGTCATGGTACCAAAGCCGTAATCCAAATTAAGTTCACAAAGAAATGGTTCTTTGATAAGAAAGGTTCTCTGTTGATAAGAAATTAGCTGAAAGTACACTCAAATTACATTAATCTTTAATAACAGAATAAGCTAGAAATAAATCTGAGTAAATCATCCGTGAGAAGCAATACGTTTTTTATTTTATTTTTTTTTTTCATCCATTGTGTTAACGTTACGCCGTACTCTAATAAGCCATTAGCCAGCGCGCGACAAAACCTACAATAAGACATGTATGCTCTGAGCATGTATGACTAGCAAAGACTCAAATCAGTCTATACGTCCGCCCAGTATGGCAAGAGTTCCCGTTAATCCCTCTTTGGATAACCCGAAGGCTGTATAAGGTACATGCAATCAGCGAAGACTCTGATCAGACTGCGCGGATCAGACAGACTGAGCTGAGTCGTCAATGGTCTTAAAAGTCTTATTGTAGGTTTTGTCGTGCGCCGGTTCATTTTAAAACCAAATATCATTTTTTTTTCTGATTTCTGCGAAAAAAAAAAGGTTGTTGGTAATCACTAGAAGCGTCATGCAGAGAAGCTGCTAATAAATACCCACAACATATGTTTTTATTACTGGCTTTGTGGCACAATACCCCAGACTATTGCATTGTTACTAGTATTGTGGCACAGCACTTCTGACTGCTGCATTGATACTGGTTTTGTGGCACAGTACATTAGACCGCTGCGTTGTTGCTAGTTTTGTGGCCACAGTACTTCAGACTGCTGCATTGATACTGCTTTAAATGAACAGTACGTTAGACCTCTGCGTTTTTGCTAGTTTTGTGGCACAGTACTTCAGACTGCTGCACTGATACTAGTTTTGTGGAACAGTTTATTCAGACCGCTGCATTGTTGCTAGTTTTGTGGCACAATACTTCAGACTGCTGCTTTGATACTAGTTTTGTGGCACAATACGTCAGACTATTGCATTGTTGCTAGTTTTGTGGCACAGTACTTCAGACTGCTGCATTGATACTGGTTTTGTTGCACAGTGCGTCAGACCGCTGCTTTGTTGCTAGTGTTGTGGCACAGTATTTCAGACTGTTGAACTGATACTGGTTTGTGGCACAGTACGTTAGACCACTGTGTTGTTGCTAGTTTTGTGGCACAGTACTTCAGACTGCTGCTTTGATACTAGTTTTGTGGCACAATACGTTAGACCGATGCGGTATTGCTAGTTTTGTGGCACAGTACTTCAGACTGCTGCATTGATACTGGTTTTGTGGCTCTCTGTGTCAGACCGCTGCATTGTTGCTAGTTTTGTGGCACTGTATTTCAGATTGCTGCATTGATACTGGTTTTGTGTCACAATACTTCTGACTGCTGTATTGTTATTAGTTTTGTGGCACAATACTTAAGACCGCTGCATTATTACTGGTTTTGTGGCACAACACTTCAGACCGTTGCATCATTACTGGTTTTGTGGCACAATACCCCAGACTGCTGCATTATTACTGGTTTTGTGGCACAATACTTCAGACCACTGCATTATTACTGGTTTTGTTGCACAATATTCAAGACTGTGACATTGTTACTGGTTTTGTGGCAAAATATTTCAGACTGTGGCATTGTTATTGGTTTTGCGACAGGGTACTTCTGACTGCTGCTTTGTCACTAGTTTTATGACATATTTTACTTCAGAATGCTATATTGTTATTGGTTTTGTGGCACAATGCTTTAGATTGCCGAATTATTACTAGTGCTGTAGCACAATACTTCATACTGCTGCATTTCCACTAATGTTGTAGTACAATACCTCAGACTTTTTCATTGTTACTGGTATGGTGGCATAATACTTCAGACTGCCGCATTGTTGCCAGTTTTGTGGCACAATACTTCAGACTTCTGCATTGTACTGTACTGAAGGATATTGCAGCAGTGGTGCTGTATTGCTAGTTATGCTGGTTACGGTAGAAATGAAATATGAAGAATGGAACCATTTTGGTAAAGAAGCATAAGAGGAACAATTTTGTGAAATTATTCCGAAATTGGGCAACTGGCCAAGGAGTAGATGTCGTTTAAAGACTTTTTTCTATTCTTAGCTCTGGTGGCAATCAGCGGACCAGAACTATCTGAATAATTTAACATTTGTGTGAAATTATGTTGAAATCGGACGCTGGCCTAGGAGGAGATGTCGTTTACAGATTTTTATGGTGGCCAACCTGCTCAGCAGAGCAGTACCATTTTAGCAATTTTGGTAAAGGGGCAGAAGAGGAACATTTCTGTAACACTATTTTTCGAATCAAGTTATTGGTCTAGGAAATGTTTAAAAGAGTTTTATTTCTATTTTTGCTTTGTCGACCATCTTATTCAGTGGAGCAGAACCATTTTAGCAATTCGGATAAAGGAGCCTAAGGGGAACATTTCTGTGAAATTATTTTAAAATCGAGCCATTGGCATTAGAGAAGATGTCGTTTGAAAGATTTTTTCTAGTTTTTACTCTGGCGGCCATCTTGTTCAGTGGTGGAACCATTTTAGCAATTTGTGTAAAGAGGCATAAGAGGAACATTTCTGTGAAATGATTTTGAAATCGGACCACTGGCCTAGGAGGAGATTTCGTTTAAAAATGTTTATCTATTTTAAGCTCCGGCGGCGTTCAGCGAAGCGGAACCATTTTAGCAATCTTAGCAACCATTTTAGCAATTTTTTAAAAAAAGGAGCATAAGAAGAGGAACGTTTCTGCGAAATTATTTTGAACTCGGGCCACTGGCCTACGAGGAAATGTCATTTAAAGTTTTTCCTTTCTAGTTTTAGCTCTAGCGGACCGGAACCATTTGAGTATTTTGATAAAGGGGCATAAAAGGAACCTTCGTGAAAAATTATTTTGAAATCGAGCCACTGGGCTAGTTATTTTTATTTCTATTTTTAGCTCTTGCGGCCATGTTGTTCAGCGGAGCGGAACCATTTGAGATTTTTTTTTTAAAGTGTCATGGGTGAAACATTTCTGTGAAGTTTCCTGGAAATTGGTCCAGTATTTTAAGAGATGTTATTAAAGAAATAGCTGGCGACGAAAGACGCACGACGGACGCCGAAAACATGGTGATCGCAGTAGTTCACATTGAGCACGTTGTGCTCAGATGAGCGGAAAGCTCTTCAGTTGAAGGTTAAAAGAGGACTGGGCCCCGCCTTTCATATACCGTTGCCCAAGACATCGTGGGCTCTAACTTTCACAAGGCTAAGGGACGCCTTCACATGTAACTTTATTGTAGCGTTTCCACAGATTCAATATTCTGACAATAGAGAACTATTTTAGGACTGCATGCTTTATCTTTCTTCTGTCTGTCCTTGTAAATTATAATTATATAATCACACGTTAGAGATAAGCCGGGCCAACCAAGCGAAATCTTTAAACGTGTGTGGACTGCAAAGGTCCAGATTGACTGTGCGGATCTTTGAGCATATGTGGACAGCAAAGGCCTAGATCAGACTGTAGCTTTTTAGCATATGTAGTCAGCGGCCCAGATCAGATATGTGGCACCAAAGGCCCGGATAAGACTGTGTGGATCATTGAGCAAATTCGAAAAGCAAAGGCATTTTTCAGACTGCGGATCTGAACATATACGCAAAGCAAATGCCCAAATCAGACTGCAGATTTTTGAGCATATGTGGACAGCAAAGGCCTAGATCAGACTGTGCGGATCTTTAAACACAAAAGCAAAGCAAAGGCCCTGATCAGACAGTGTAGATCTTTGGAGTATTTGCAGACAGTAAAGGCCCAAATCAGACTGTGCAGATGTTTGAGCGTATGTAGACAGCAAAGGCCCCGGCCATACTGCGGATGTTTTAGCATATGTGGACAACAAAGGTTCAGGCCAGACTGCGGATTTTTAAGCATATGTGGACAAAAAGGCACAGGCCAGAATGCGGATCTTTGAGCATACGTTGACAACAAAGGTCCAGGTCAGACTGCAGACCTTTGAGCATATGTTGACAGCAAAGGCCCAGATCAGACTGGCGGAACTTTGAGCATATGTGGACAGTAAGGGTACAGATTAGACTGCGGATTTTTGAGCATATGTTGACAGCAAAGGCACAGATTAGACTGGGCGGATCTTTGAACGTTTGTGGACAGAAAAGGTCCGATCAGACGCAGCATACTCGTATTTGAGCATATGCAGATAAAAGGCCCAGATCAGACAGTGCAGATCTATTAGCATAGTCGGCAGTAAAGGCTCAGACAGTGGAGATCTTTTAAAGGGCCCAGATCAGACTGTGCAGATCTTTGAGCACTTGTGGACAGCTAAAACCCAGATCAAACTGCGGATGTTTGAGCAAGTGTGGACAGCAAAGACCAAATTCAGACAGCAGATCTTTGAGCATATGTAGACAGTATAAGCACACACCAGACTGTGCAGATCTTTGAGTGTATGCAGACAGTAAAGACCCAGATCAGACCGGATCTTTGTGCATATGTGGACAGAAAAGTGCCGGATCAGACTGTGCAGATGTTGAGCTTTTGTGGACAGCAAAGGCCAAGATCAGACTGCGGATCTTTTAGCATATGTGGACAGCAAAGGCCAGATCAGACTGTGCAGATCTTTGAGAGTATGTTGCAGCAAAGATCCAGACTAGACTGTGTGCCACATTGAGCAAATTCGAAAAGCAAAGGCCGATTTCAGACTGCAGATCTGAGCATAAGGGGAAAGCAAAGGCCGAGATCAGACTGTAGATTTTGAGCTATGTGGACAGTAAAGGCCTGGATCAGACTGTGCATACCATTAAGCATATGCGGACAGCAAAGGCCCTGATCAGTGTGTATCTTTGAGCATATGCGGGCAGCAAAGGCCCAGATCAGACAGTGCATATCACTGAGCATATGCGGACAGCAAAGGCTCAGATCAGACTGTGCATATCGTTGAGCATATGCGGACAGCAAAGGCCTAGATCAGACTGTGCATATCTGAGCACATGCGCACAACAAAGGCTCAGATAAGACTGTGCATATCATTGTGCATATGCGGACAGCAAATACTCAGATCTGACTACACGTTTCAACAAAGGCCCAGATCAGACTGCATATATTTGAGCATATGCGGCAAAGGCCCAGATCAGTGTGCATATCTTTGAGTCTATGTGGACAGCAGATGTGCACAGTCTGATCTGGGCCTTTGCTGTTCACATATTCTCAGATATGCACAGTCTGATGACAGCAAAGGCCCAGATCAGACTGTGCACCTCTGAGAATATGTGGACTGCAAAGGCCCAGATCAGACTGTGCACATCTGAGAATATATGGACAGCAAAGGCCCAGATCAGACTGTGCACATCTGAGAATGTGGACAGCAAAGGCCCAGATTACACTGTGCACATCTGAGAATATGTGGACAGCAAAGGCCCAGATCAGACTGTGCACATCTGAGAATATGTGGGCAGCAAAGGCCCAGATCAGACTGCACATCTGAGAATATGCGGACAGCAAAGGCCCAGATCAGACTGTGCATATCTGAGAATATGCGGACAGCAAAGGCCCAGATCAGACTGCACATCTGAGAATATGTGGACAGCAAAGGCCCAGATCAGACTGTGCACATCTGAGAATATGCGGACAGCAAAGGCCCAGATCAGACTGTGCACATCTGAGAATATGTGGACAGCAAAGGCCCAGATCAGACTGTGCATATTTTTTGAGCATATGCGGTAAAGGCCCAGATCAGTGTGCGTATCTTTAGCATATGCGGCAAAGGCCCAGATCAGTGTGCATATCTTTGAGCATATGCGAACACCAAAGGCCCAGATCGGACTATGCATATATTTGAGCATATGTGGACATTAATGGCCTGTATCAGACTGTGCATACCACTGAGCATATGCGGACAGAAAACGGCCCAGATCTGACTGTGCATATCTTTGAGCATATGCGGACAGCAAAGGCCCAGATCGAACTGTGCATATCTTTGAGCCTATATGGACAGCAATGGCCCAAATCAGACTGTGCATATCTTTTAGCATTTGTGGCTTAGATCAGACTGGATCTCTTATTGTGCCCGGAGACAGCAAAGGCCCAGATCAAACTGTGCAGACCTTTGAGCATATGCGTTCAGCATAGGCCCACATTAGACTTTGCAGATCTTTGAGCGTGTATTGACAGCAAAGGCCCAGATCAGACTGTGCTTAGCTTTGAGCATATGATTGTGGACAGGATAGGCGGAGATTTGACTGTCCATATCTTTAGACATATGTGGGCAGCAAAGGCCCAGATCAGACTGCGGATTTTTGAGCATATGCGGACAGCAAAATACCAGATCAGACTGTGCTTTCTTTGAGCATAAGCGGACAAAGGCACAGATCAGTGTGCATACTTTGTAGCTTATCTGGACAGCAAAGGTCCATAACACACTGTGTTGATCTATGAACGTATGTGGACAGCAAAGGCCCAAACTTTCACGAGTTATGGTGGTTCATGTGTCGAAATAACAAGAGATACAGTGTTCATCATAATATTGTTTCTTTAATGACATACTATGAAATTACAATTTAGATTTCAAAATCAGCAATATCATGTACAAATAGTGTTACATAAATACAATTTGAGGATAGGCCTATCACTGGGAAGAAACAAACAAAACAAAAATTTTCCTACACAAAACTTATCCCAGGCCAGTCTATGCACCCATATAGTCTGGTCAGAATCTCCACTAATCATGATATAAGCCACAACAAGAAATAAGGTACTTCAAACATGTGGCCCTGTAAAATACTCAGATCAGCCTGTACATGTATGCAGTCTGAAACTTTCCCTTCCACCTGAGAGAACCTTGGATCCCCGTCTACCCAATAAGCACCCAGTTAACACTGATCAGACTGTGTGGATGCTTAGACTGATTTGGTTCTTTGCTGGACACATGTCTGAAAGTACATCTTCTCACACTAACATAGCTCCAGATAAGGCACTTTTTTCAACAAAAAAAAAACAAACAAAAAAACTAAACATTTTTCTTATTTCTTCAGGAAAACATTTGTTGTGGGTACTCATTAGAAGTGCCTTGGCAAGGCACTTCTAATGAGTACCCACAACATATGTTTTCCTGGAGAAATAGAAAACCTGGATACTCCTCTTATCTGGAATGCACAGTATGGTATTTACCCAAAATATTGGGACACCTCAACTCCTAACCATACTTATCCTAAAACTTGAAAAAAGTCTATTTTACTACCTATTGGTGTGTCTAAAATACTGCCGTATATATGGCAAACAGTGTAGACCCTGATCAGATGCCACATTCTGTGGTGTCTGATCTGGGTCTACAGTGTTTGCTCGTTCCTGTCTGTCCCAATATTTAGGGTTATTACAGTAAGCTGATAGAGTAAGGTGATCATGAAAACACAGGATAGACTATACTATACTGCTGTGTAAGCTGGCTGGATATTTTCTGTATTCTTTTGAAAATAAATAAACTTGGTTTTCCACTACGATCCTCATTTTTCTAACATATGTTTTTCAATGCTGAAGATCTTAGGTTCAGTACTTAACAAGCAGTGCATTAATATAAAAGTGACATTAACCAATTCATACATATCACATATAGTGGACATTGGCTTATATATATATATATATATATATAAAACAGACCCAGATTTTACACCACAGTATCTGGTATCCGATCAAGGTCAAGCTTCTCATTAAGAGGAATGGATATATTTTCATGGGAGGCAACTTTATCAGAATTGCTTTGCTTCCCTTCTAATAAGGGGTCTACTCTAAAAGAAAAGAATTTGCTCCCTGTGGGAGCAAATTCTTTTCTTTTAGAGCAGATCCTTTTCAGGAGTGGCTTCGTGTGCAGGAAACCATATAGGAAGTAACAAAAATTTGGCTCCCTTGTAAATGGTGAAAAAAAAAAAAAAAAAAAAAAAAAAATCTACCAAGTGTATCTAGTCCTTAAACTACATGGGAGACTGCATTACTATAAAACACCCCTTTACATGCAAAATGGATTATTCCATCTCCAAAGACGGAAGAATCATTAGACATAAAGTACCCATAATCCATATGCTCAGTGATGCTCCAGGGCAGCCTGCACCTAGACTGGTAGTTTGATGAGCAGAGCTCTAGATAAGAAGGGTATCCAGATAATTATTTTAATTTCTGCATGAAAACATGTGGTAGGTACTAACTAGAAGCACTTTGGCAATGCACTTCTAATGAATACCCATGACATACGGTTTCGTGAAATACGAAAAATAATATGTAATTAAGGCACTACCTTTTAGGCAACACTTCATTATGCAACTGGGTAAAAATTTCGGCAAAGTTTCAAATATTTTTCAAATATTTCAAATGTTCAAATATTTTTCTTATTTTTCCCATAAAACAGGTTTGAGTCTTTAGTTTGACATTTCATGCCAATTGTCTCCAGTGAAGACATTTTAATGAAATGTCAGGTCCTGTTTTCTGGAAAAAATATCAATTTGTCATATGTAAATTAGCCCTAGAGAGTGGAAGAGGTTAAGGCACCAAAAGTATGTTAATGCTGCACAACTAAATGTTGCTTATTTTTATATGATGTTACATCCCAATGTTTCATTATCATTTTCATGCATAGAAAAAACAGAAAATGCCTTCCTGTATCTTTTATAATTGGTTGAAATAGGAATTTTTGTTTTCAATAATTTCTGGGTAATTTCAATGAATATATAACTGAACTGGACCAGAAACTGCATAACCACATTTTTTTCTAACAATGTACAGCTTGATTCTTCATTTTTGTCATCTGTCTACTATAACTGCTCTGTGGAGCATCATTATAAATATTTTTTTTTTCTGAAAAAAAAAACAACAAAAAAAAAACAACAAACAAATACCTTAGCTAAGTGCGAGGCTAAGTGCATACTACCTGCCTATTGTATTGCAATTATGTGACTTACTAGGAGACAGGATTTGCAAGGTGAAAGATATGCCATAAACGTAAACAGTGAAGGCCCAGATTAGCCTGCACATCTATACAGTTAAGTCATAAAAATATTATTTCACATAAGAACCATCCTTCAATTCTGACAATAGCAGATTTATAAAAGGGACGATACACTGTACTTAACAGAATTGACTGAAAATGTATTTTACTAATATTGACAATGATTAGCCCTTAAAGAGTTAATCACAACTACACAGATAACAATTTGAATTTTTTTTATTTTCATTTTTCATAGAAAATAAGGCTTCACATTTTTATGCAAATCATCTGCCTAGCAGACGATTCACACGAGATGTCGTCTTATTTTCACTGAAAAATAATAAAATTAATTTTAAACTGTTGTCTGTTACAAATTTGCTTAGTGCTTTAAGGGTTAATGCTAACCAACCAAACAAACCATGGAAAATAAGACCCTACAACAAGCAGATATGTGCGCTACTTTATGTTAACGATACTTGAGTCATAACAGGAGAAATCGGTCATTGTGACATCCACACAACGAAGACCCAGATTAGCCCATGAATCCATGCAGTCTGTAGATGACCAAACATCCAAGGTTTCATCAGGCAGACAGTGACAACCACATCACGAAAACATGCCTATATAATTTTGACCCCCTTAAACCCCACTTTTATACAGTAAAACTGGGGTTTACAGGGGTATGCATTATTTTTCTTATTTCTGCTCAAAACATAGATTGTGGGTACTCATTAGAACCGCCTCAACGAGGCGGTTCTAACAAGAATCCATAATCTATGTTTTGAGCAGAAATATGAAAAATTACGGAGTTTTTTATCTGAAAATTTTCAGTTTTTGGAGGTGAATTTTTCTATATATTTGTATAGGCGTGTTTTCGTAATGCAATCAGAGATAGCAGGATTGTGCAAGCTGATCTGAGTTTTTACTGGGTGCACATTATATGGAACACTTTCTCATGTTGAGGTACATTTTTCCTGAGAATAAAGCTATCTGAATCATGTCATACTTCAAATGTAGACAACAAAGGCCCAGATGAACCTGCACATCCACAATCATATTGTCACTGTACAGAATCACTCCATACTGTAGAATATATAGATAAAGCTTAGAGAGGACTGGGATGTGCAGGCCGATAGAAGCCTTTCTTGTGTGCATACAACATGCTGACAAGGTATTTGTAAGGAATTCTATCTTGCCTCACGGAGGTCTGAATAAACTTCAAATATTCAGTACCTTGACCTACTGAGTGAGATATTTATTATTAGTAACAGTTAATTAGCCAATCAAATGGCCTGTCTCCAAAACAGTGACTGCCAATGAGAGAGCTTGTTACATCAGAGGTAGGATATTAAAGATAAATTACATGTTATATTATCAAACAACAGATCTCTGCTTACAGTAGTCAATTATCAGTTAGCATCCTGTCATTATCTGCAATACTTTTTAAGAATCTGTTGTTACATAATACTACATGGTCAATCAGAATCACTGTCACTCATTGGGCCAAGGAGAACATAGAATAGTTAGTTCAGCCCTGGTGAGTAGAGATTAAGGAATTCATGAACAGAAGGGAACATTACTTTTTAAGCCATATAACAGAAAAAGGGGCCATAACACATAGTGTAGTGTAATCAGGACACAATTTCAGTATTGATTCAGATATATTTTGTGTATCAAGGGGACTTGGTACCTCTGCCAACATTTTTACAAGGGAGAGAACTTCTCCAACTTCCTGTTTGCTTTGTGCAAATCAAGCCCCTTCTGAAAAGGGGTCTACTCTAAAAGGAAAGAATTTGCTCCCCTTGGGAGAAAATTCTTTCCTTTTATAGTAAACCACTTTCTGGCCCCTTCTGAAAAGGGGTCTACTATAAAAGAAAGAATTTGCTCCTCATGGGAGCAAATTCTTTCCTTTTATAGTAGACCTCTTTTCAGAAGGGGGACAAAACATAACTGACAGTTGCCTCCCTTGAAAATGTATCAATTCCCCGTAAGGCCCCTTTTTGTGGTGTACTTTATTTACTATTGCACATAAACAGATTGCCTCAAAGGAGTATTATGCTTAGTTTAGCTGTTTATTTTAGTTTGCTTAAAAATAAGAAAAAAATGTAAGTGAAAGATTATGAAATGCATATGAATTTATAAAGTATAAGGAACAGTTTGGAGGGATAACTGGATGGGATACTCAATTCCAGAAAAAAACAAGAAATGTGTCCAAAGGACACAGATGCCCCCGCCTGAAAAACTTAAAAGCAAATTGCTAATGTTGGACGGAGACCGACGGATGGGTGGACGGACAGGGGTAACACTATATGCCCTTTCCACCATTCTTCCAATGGCAGGGGCATAAAAATCTGGATTTCTGGCTGTTTTAGTGTGTATTTCTTATAAACCATGAAACAAGAATTTTGTAGAGTTATATATGTAGTGACGAGAAGACCTGTTATGGTACACTAATTCACACTAAAAAGGTTAGTAAGAGCAACTTTTTGTTAGGAATATGAATTTTGCACCATTGGAAATACATAGAATTCTTTTAAAATAAACTTAATTCAGTATACAACATTATCCCTAGCTGCATTGACTCATAACATTTACACACCTGTAGTACAATTAATCAATAATCAAGGAATATTTTATCATCAAACAAGGAACAATTTATCTCTGAGGTGCGCTCCAAGGGAAATTCTACCGGCACTTCTAGTAAGTACCCACACCACATGTTTTTAACAGTTTTTGGTGGTAAAAAAAAGCACATTATCTGGAATTATAAGTACACAGTAGAATATTACCATTTTCCCGTCAGATTAAATATGATGTGCAATGCACAAAAAGGGCCCTTATGTAATTTGCTGACAATGCAGACCCAGATCAGCCTGCACATAAGCGCAGGCTGATCTGGGCCTTCATTGTCTGCTTACAGTATCAGTGGATATTGAAGTATATGTGGACAAACAGAAAATGCCCAGATTGGACAGCACAGATGTGCACAATGATCTGGACCTACGTTGTCCACAGATTGCATAAGGGCCCTTTTTGTGTGCTGCGCATCATATGGTAATTTTCAAATTTTCTGTATTTACATGCAACAATGCTCAAAACACATGAGCCGCATTGTCAGTAAATTTACCTTCGGACATGCATGCCCAGCAAAGATTCAGATCAGCATGCGCATTCAGGCAGTCTGATCAGAATCTTCACTGGGCACATTTTGGATAGCCAAGGATGCAAAATTTCTTCATCTGGACAATGAAGACAATGAAGATTTTGATAAGACTGCACAGGCTGATCTGTCTTTGTTTGGTGCATATGTCAGAAGGTAGAGTTCATCTTTTTTGGCTCACATGATCCTGGTAATAAAGATATTGCCTGCAACTGGAGAAGAACTTCAGATATGTGCACCCAAAGAAGACTTGACCAGCACATTCATGCAGTCAGCTCATTCTTTCCTGTCCATCTGTAGAAGCCATGAGCAGACTAATCTGGGCCCAGTTGTTCAAAGCTAACGACATCGTTAGTTAACGATTCGTTAAAATTTACATCGAATGATACGCAAATATGCTGAAATTTTTGCTAAAAAAATTTGAGTAGCTTTTGCAGTGCAAAAGCTACTCACATTTTTTCAGCAAAAAATATCAGAATATTGTATATTGAATCCACTAAAACAGTTAACGAAATGACTCTTAACGAGCTCGTTAAGCTAACGACACTTTGAACAACTGGACCCAGACTGTTATGCAGGCTGATCTGAATCCTTGCTGAGCACATATCATAAGGTATAGAGCTATAGATAAGGCAATTACCATGGGAGCCATATCAGAAAATGAACCCTTTGGACATGTGCATTCAGCTAAGATTCAGATCTGCCTGCACATTCACGCAGTCTGATCAGTCTTTATTGTCCCCATGAAGGAATATTGCATCCTTGGCTATCAAAAAATACACCCCAGTGAAGATTCTAACAGATGATTCCCATAAAATGTCAAGGCATATTTTCTTTAAAAAAAAAAAAAAATTAAAAATGTCATCTGCTTCAATTGTGATTGGTACTTAAAGGGTTAAATAATATTTTACATTGTCCATATTTTCTCAGAAAATATGGCTCAACAATTTGTGTGAATCTTTTAGAAAAACAAGAAAATATCTGTTGTCTGCTAATTAAGTGATGAGCTCTTTCACCTTTACCACTCTCTAGGCATATTCAGCAGATAACAAATTGATAATCCAGAAAATAGTCTTTGACATTGTCAAAGGCTATTTTCTGGGAAAAAAAGAAAAATATTTCAAAATGTCATCTGCTGAATTTTTTACCTAGAGTGGTAAGTGTTAAGATAATCATGTTTGAAATGTAAGGTACTGAACAGGACAAAAATATAGGACAGAATTACCAATAATAAAGACTGAACCACAGGGTGGCAACAAAGAACAAGCAGGTGGCAACAAAGAACAAAGATGTGGCAACAAAGAACAAGAAGGTATCAACAATGTAGGAAAACAAGTAAGAATGTATACATAAATAATCTAAATATTCATACAGAATAAAAGACAAAATTAAATGCATTTTATTTAAAATAAGAAGAAAGGAAAAAATGATACAACAGAGTGTGTCACTTTAATAAATAAAAAACTTCTTATTTCATTAAACTTTACCACTTTCTTGGCTGATTCCACAGATGACAAATCAATGACATTTATCCCAGAAAATAGACTGACATTTCATGCCAACTGCATGAAACTGTCAGCCTATTTTCTGGGGAAAAAAATTCAAAATGCCATCTGCTGAATTTCTTACCCAGCATGCTAAGTATTAAATACAGATAAAACCATTATGAAAACATGCCTATTCAAATACATGTATACTGAAAATTTTACCACCAAAAAAGGAAAATTTTCATATAAAAAATTCTGATATTTTTCATGTTTCTGCTCAAAACATAGATTGTGGGTACTCGTTAGAACTGCCTCAATGAGGCAGTTCTAACAAATACCCACAATCTATGTTTTTGAGCAGAAATAAGAAAAATAATGTATACCCCTGTAAACCCCAGTTTTACTATACAATAGTGGGGTTTAAGGGGGTCAAAATTATATAGGCATGTTTTTGTGATGACAATCAAGGGTTTATTCTGTCCAGGAAACAGCTAATAAAAAATACAGATTAATGGATATTTATACAAAACAATGAGACAGTAAATGTAGAATATTTTCACATACAACATTATATATGGACGGACTATTAAAGGAGAATTATGTCTCCACTAGAGCTGTCCTGTATTTTTGTACATTAAAAATATCTTTTATGTCTTCACAAAGAAAAGATGTCAACATAAAGAAAGTGCAACATTGTGGATCGTCTCAGATTCGTCTTGGAGAAGAGAGATTCAGATAAATGTTTTTCTTAATTCTCCATGAAAACGTGTTGTGGGTGTCTTGCCTAGGTACTTCTAATGAGTACCCTCAACATAGGTTGGGAGTAATCATCTGGGCCCAGTTGTTAAAACTAATAATATCGTTAGTTAATGTATCTTTAAAACTTTGAACAAATGTGAGTAGCTAGCTACTCACATTTTTTCAGCAAAAATATCTGTTAATTAGATACTGTACTACCTACAGCAGTTAACATTTTGACCACTAACGAGCTCATTAAGCTAATGATGCTTTGAACAACTGGGTCCTGATATTCATACTTATCTCATAGATCCAGGTAAGATTGGGTATCAGGTAAATATTTTTCTTACTTCTCCATGAAAACATATGTTGCTAGTACTCATTAGACGCACCTTATCTAGGCACTTGTAACGATTATTTTGTGGAGAAAAAAATCAGCACATGACGTGCAATGCACAAAATGGGTCAACATATACTACAGTATCCACTGATTCTGTAAGCGCACAACGAAGGCCCAGATCAGCCTGCGCTTAAGCGCAGGTTGATCTGGGCCTGCATTGTCCGCAAATTACATAGGGTCCCTTTTCGTGTGTTGCCCATCATATGTATTTTGTCTGAAAAAAAAGAGTACCTTTTCTGGGTCTATGTTATCTACAAAGTACGAATGAGAATTCTGACTTACATTCTTATGTGATCAGCACTGTTCAGAATAAAAAACAAGACTCAGCTGTTCAAAGCATCATTACCTTATCAAAGTGAATGGAACATGATTTGTGGTACATTGTAAGAATTAGATGTACCCACACACTAAATTTGATCAGTTCAGGTCAAATAGTAGAGGAGACATGCTCATAACTGGGGATAGACAGATGGATGGACAGACAGAGATTACTACAGAGCACCTGCAAATGCAGGGCACTAAACAAAAATAATAATAATAAAAAACACGAACAAAAAACCCCCCAAAAAACACTCCTTCTTTTTGGAAAAAAAAAAGAAAGGTGTAGCTTTTGCTACTCACATTTTCATGATCAAAAACTTCCAACAGCAAATGCAATTTGTACTTTTTCATTTAAAAAAGCTGTCGTGTAAAATGGTTGTCAGTGTTTGTGTAAATGACTTTTTTATACCTTTTAAAGTGACAAGAAAAGTTGTCATAGATGACAGTCTATTTTATTTATTATTCTTTTCAAAAATTATAAGGCTTGACATTTCATGACATCACATGAAATATCAAGCCATATTTTTCCTGAAAAGTAATATTTATGATAATAATAATAAAAAATATTTCAAAATGTTGTCTGTGGCCGTTGTGATAGGCACTTTACTGGTCAAACAAGAAATTACCAATAAGCTGATCTTAGATACCCCTCCCCACCCACAAGGACCAAAATGTAATGGACAGATGGACATACAAGTGGACAATATGAAAACAGTATACCCCATACAAACACAGTTTCAAGGATGGTCAAACTAACAATGCTTTGTACAATTGAGCCAAGAGCTCTATAAAATAAAGTTGAATTGCAGATTTGAAGACAAGAATACAGTTGGTTCACAAATAATACTGAACTACCGGTAATACAAAAATCAGCATAAAACTGAACAAGAAGTACATAACGGTACATGTTTGTACTATTCAACTAAAGGTAATAAAAATAAGAAACATAAAATATAAATAATTGTTTTTTATTTACTTTGGTGAACATAATGGGATTTCAGTTACATCAAATCAACAAATAATAACTTTACAATAATACCTTTTTGAAATGCATAATCCAAAGGTGTGCTTAATGCATAGGCAAACAGCAATATCATAGTAACCCTAAGTAGTGGGACTGACAGGCATTTGCAAACAGTGTAGACCCAGATCAGATGCCACATAATGCGGCATCTGATCAGGGTCTACACTGTTTGCAATACATACAGCAAAATTTTAGACAAATCATCGGGTAGTAGAAGAGATTATTTCAAATTTAGGATAAGAACAGTGTGATAAGGAGTTAAGCATATATGCCATAAGTGGACTAAAATCTGTGAGATAAGACAAAATTTTAAGGGAGATTTGACAAAATTCTGTGAGATTTACTTAAACATCACTTTGGAGCTCCCCTAATATTGTCTAAAGTCTTTTTTTTTTACATGTAAGAAGCTTGTGAAAACCACAACAGTGTGAGATTTGTTTATTTCTTCATAAAATATTTTGTAAAATGGTCTGAAAATTCTGTGAGATTTGAATTTTTTAAGGGAATTGCCTTCCAGCAGGGCAAAATTCTTAGATTTTATCTCACAGTGTGAAATACGGCATGTATGGCTAAGGTGTCCCAATACTTAAATACAGATAACACCTTTTGTGTGTTTTTTTTTGTTTTTTTTTTTTGTTGAAAACAGATGTCTTGCCTACAGCAAGGCTTGAAGACTGGATGCTGTACTATCTACAGCCCTTGTCAGACTGCCTAGATGTGTAGACTGTGTCTTAATAGATCTTCATTGTTCGCACATGCATTTTACACGTTTTTATGCATCTCATTTGAACATTTTAAAGCATACGACCAGCGCTTGAAATAAGAGAAGTATTTCATAGCTCTTGATAAGATTTTTTTTTCAATCCAAAAGTATTGATATTTTTCTTATTTCTCCATGAAAACATATGTTGTGGGTACTCATTAGAAGCATCTCAGTGAGATGCTTCTAATGAGTACCCACAACATATTTTTTGGTGGAGAAATAAGAAAATTATTTATCTGATACCCACTCCTATCTAGACCTATGATATTTCAATGCAAAAATCTGAGCTGCACATAAGACATATACAGACAGCAAAGACCCAGATCAGCTTGCACATTCCCAGTCTGCTAAGGGACTTTGCTGTCCAATTACAGAATTATTGGATACTGAAGCACAGGTCTAGATAAGAGTGGGCATCATGTAAATATTTTTATTTCTCGATGAAAACATATGTTGTGGGTACTCATTAGAAGCGCCTTGCCAAGGCGCTTCTAATGAGTACCCACAACATATGTTTTCGTGGAGAAATAAGAAAAATATCAATGCTTTTGGATTAAAAAAAAAAAAAAAACTTATCAAGAGCTATGCTGAAGAATTTATTGATGCATAATAAAGGCCCTTATCAGCTTGAGTGGTTTTGCTGACTGATCTGGTTCTGTACCATTCACATATGCTCAAAGACACTTTTTCATTGCATGGCTCAACTTATGTTTCCATGGAAACATTACGTTCTGAGATCTCATTTGAATCATATCACTATTTAAATCTCAGAAAATATACTCAGAATAATAAAGAAACAAAACTGAGCTGTGTCATGAGAAAAGGGTTCTCATCAAATATGTGGACATAAAGGTGTATCCATGCAGTGTGGTCAGGAGCTTCATTGTGGTCCACTTGCATAATCATTTGCTGGGAAAGTGATAACCCCTTAAAGCTCCAATTAAAAAATAGCAGCAGATTATATTCTAATTTTTTTTTTTTTTTTTTCGGAGAAAATAATCTATGAAATGTCAGCCTTATTTTCTCAAAAATTTCAGAAAAAAAAAATTCAGAAAAAAACAAAACAAAACAAGTCTTGACATTTCACTTGAATCATCTGCTAGCTGGGCAGATGATTCACATAAAATTTCAGGCGTTATTTTCTGAGATAAAAAAAAAAACAGAATATCATCTTTTACAACGTTTCCATAGCACCTTAATGGTCAAAGACCCTTTTCACATGTGCTGGCTCTATTTATCAGTTTATCTAAAAAATACATTCTGCACAGCCCTTTATTCAATGAACAGTCCTTTATTCTGTACATTTTATGGAATGTAATATACACTAGATGGATAAATATCATGTCATAATAACATAAATGAGATATAGTTCTGCTCTATTACAAAAATAATTGGCTTTTCCCTGCAAGTCTGTTTTACTTGTGAACAGTTCTAGATTGTAAGTATTTTCTATTGCTTCTTCACAAAAATAGTAGTTGTCAAGAATTGCCTCTGTGAGTGTGCTTGCTAAATTGCCAACAGTTCAGACCCAGATCAAACTAGTAACAATGTCTTCAGAAAAAAACAGATGTCCCCCCACCATGAAATTACAGTTTTTCTTCAGCTGTGACCTTGAAAATTAGGTCAAAGTCACCAAAATGTAATTAGTTCTTTGTTCTGTCCCAATTATATATCCATGAAAATTTGGTAAGAATCCAACCACTGGTTCACTAGATATTATGCAGACAAAAAGAGTGATGCCGAGGCCAATGCCATCTGCACCAAAATCAACTTGTCCCCTTCCCTTAGGTGCAGGGGGATAGCTACTTCTTTAAGACCAGTTTATCTGGATCAACTCTTTTTGCTCAGTCATGTCATGTCTGTCAGAGTATTTAAGATAAATATGGTACTTGATAAAAGCTGTCTTATTTGGAAAAGCTGCTCTAGAAATCACTGTCAGATCAATGATATTGTGGATTTGTATGGGAAAACAAACACACTGGAACCTCATTATAAGACGGTTCATTTTAAGACAGTTTCGGATATAAAAGACATTTTAAAGGTGGATCCCAAAAGTGTTGTAGCCAAACAAAAATGTATAGATTATATAGAAAAATGACCATTTATGGTCATTTTTCTATATAATCTATACATTTTTGTTTATTGTATCCAAACAAAAATATATAGACTATATAGAAAAATGACCATTTATCAGATTACACAGACGTGCAGGTTGGTTTATGCATATGTCATAATGGACATTTTCTACAGCCCATATCTATGTAGGTCAGATACGTTTCTCATCTGTGAACATATAAATACGAGTCAGCACACGACAAAACCAACAACAAGACTTGTGCGACCAGCGAAGACTCAATTCAGCCTGCATATCCATGCAGTCTGATCAGAATCTTCGCTGATCACATGTGATTTCTACAGCCTCCAGGCTATCCGAAATTGGGATGAAAGAGAAGCACCGCTATACTGGGTGGATGTACAGGCTGATTTGAGTCTTTGCTGGTCAAACAGGTCTTACTGTAGGTTTTATCGTGTGCTGGCTCATATTATTCTGGTAGCTGTCATTGAAAACAAGAATTAACCCTTGTCCTGCTGAACCTGGATATGTCCTGCCTTTGCAAACAGTGTAGATCCAGATCAGTTGGCTTCTGAAGAAGCCAACTGATCTGGATCTGCACTGTTTGCCATTAAGTATGTGAATCTATATCAACAGCCTTGATCAAGTAATCTGATTGGCTGAAAATTAGAAATGGGTGTGGCTTCTTAATTTATTCAGCAGGACAAGGGTTAAGAAAAAAAAAAAAACTAGCTCTAGATAAGAATCTGTTTCTTTTTATTTTTTTTTTTCCCATAGCCAGTGAGTAGTGTTGAGAATCAGCCAGAATTTCATAGTCGATCATCGCTTTTGTTATTTTTCTTATTTCTCCATGAAAATACATGTTGTGGGTACTCATTAGAACTGTGAGGCACTTCTAATGAGTACGCACAACATATGTTTTCATGGAGAAATAAGAAAAATGTCAGTACTTTTGGGTTGACTTATTTAAGGCTATTTTATCATTTTTTTTTTTTTTCCACTTTTATTTACCACAAATCTAGAATGATCCAAAAAGAAAGCTTTGAATTTCATTTCTTATAACTTGCCTATAAATAAAATGTGAGAAAAATATGTTTCTAAAAACAGAATTTTCCAATTAGTCGACTACAAAAAATCTTTCCGATCATCAGTCAGAAGAGGCAAAACTGACTGATGATCGATTATAACTGATCATCAGTGGCAACACTACCAGTGAGCCATGTATACCATCAGCCAGTGCCAATCCATCAACAGGCTTGGATAATATAAAATCACTATGGAAGGACAAATGAACGTACATACAGTCGAACTTCAATGGCTCGAACATCTTTGGGACCATGGAAATTTGTTTGAGACACGGGTAGTTCGAGCCACTGAGGGTTAATCATAGCACCAGGTCAGGAGACAAATGGGGATAATTCAGGATTGTCTTTTCCAACTTTTATATAATAATGGTATGTTGTGTGTACTCATTTGAATCACCTCATCGAGGCAATTCAAATGAGTACATACAACATACATTTTCAGCATAAATTAGCACAATATGTCTAAATATTTGTTTTCTTGAGCTATCGGAAAAATGTCCTACGGACTCAAAAAGTAGTTCGAGTCATCCTCGGCAAACGAGCCATCCGTGTTCAAGCCATTGAGGCTACACTGTATGTACAAATGAATGGACAAACAGAAAAGTGAAAACTATATACCCTTTTGCATACAAGTATGCCAGGGGTTTAAAAACAGATGTTGTGGGTACTCACTAGAACAGCAAGGCAATTCTAATAGGTAACCATGATGCATGGAGAAATGGGAAACTATATACTGTATAAGGCTTCTCCTCTTATTTAGAGCTATTTTATACTGGCAACAAATGTCAATTACTATGATTAAAATGCTCTTCCACTAAATTTATAATTTAGAATGGTAAACACAAGGCACCATAATTTACAGCCATAAAATATGAATATCAATAAATGCACTTGATTCTGACAATCTCTGAAAAACAGACTGTAACTCTAAAAATATCTTCATTTTAACACTTTAACCCTTTCCATGCTGAATAAATTAAGATGCCACACCCATTTCTAATTTTCAACCAATCAGATACTTAATTGAGATTGCTGATATAACTTCACAGATTGAATGACAAACAGTGCAGATTCAGATCAATTGGCTTCTGAAGGCAACTGATATGGATCTACATGGTTTGCAAAGGCAGGACATAGCCGGGTTCAGCAGGACAAGGGTTAATAACTCATGGACAGATTGACTGATTATGTTGGGGTTTAACAACACATCAACTGTTGTGGGTCATTTTGTGCCTTCTCCCAGAGAAAGGTTTTTTCTTTTCTTAACTTCTTGATTTATTGAAAATACACAAAATATTACTCTGGGCCCAGTTGTTCAAAGCTAACGACATCGTTAGTTAACGATTCGTTAAAATTTACATCAAGTGATACGCAAATATGCTGAAATTTTTTGCTGAAAAAATGTGAGTAGCTTTTGCAAAGCTACTCACATTTTTTCAGCAAAAAATATCAGAATATTGTATACTGAAACTGCTAAAACAGATAACGAAATGACCCTTAATGAGCTTGTTAAGCTAACGATACTTTGAATAACTGGGCCCTGTTTTTCAGAGGACCAGAGGACTTATTAAGGAGGTGTATTTGGTGATAATTCTGGGATAATTTTTCTTATTTCTCCATAAAAACATATGTTACAGGTACTCCTTAGAAGCACCTCTGCAAGGTGTTTTTAATGAGCACCCATAACATATCCTAGAATTATATCAAATACTCCTTAATGAGTCCTCTGATTATAAAAAGACTGGGATATGCAGATAAAAAATTCTCAATAGAAAATAACATTTTATGGGTGCTATCAGAAATGCCTTGATAAGGCAATTCTGATAAGTACCATAATATATGTTTTTATTTAGAGGTATGAAAAATACTGATGTTTTTTGGTTAAAAAAGCACCTTATGAAACAGGAACTCCTATGACACATATGATCAGATTACCCTAATAGTGCCTATCATATTGGTAACAGACAACACTTTTTTTTTATTTTATTATTTTCACTGAAAGTAAGGTTTGGCAATTCATGTGAAATATCAAGTCTAATTTTTCTGAATAATAATAATGATAAAAAATTTGACTGTCCTCTGCTACTATTTTACTTTGTACTTTGCACTTAAAGGATAAGTATCCATACATATAGGGTAATTTCATCGTTCTGGATGCTTTTTCGACCAAAAAGTATTGATACTTTTCTTTCTCTCCAAAAAAGCGTATGTTGTGAGTACCCATTAAACTACCACACTGAGGTGATGCTAATGACCAACAATGTATTTGTTTGTGGAGAAGTAACAAGCACATTTACCTGGATAAGCCTCTTCTTTAACCCATTGTATACAGAATAGACTCTCCCATACTATATATTGGAAGAGTCCAATTTCAATTTTAGGCACACCCGGCTAATAGATTTAGATATTCTTAGAGAAAAATGGCTAAACTATTTGCAAACAGTGGAGACCCTGATCAGATGCCACGTTCTGCGTGTCTGATCTGGGTCTGCACTGTTTGCCAAGTAGCCTTTTATGGGTATCCCGACTACAATGGATTAAAGACTTGGCCAAGTGACAATAATATATGTCATACAGTTGATTTTAACCCTCAAAGAACCAGACACAACAGCAGAAGACAACACTTCAAAATATTTTTTTTATTATTTTACTGAGAAAACAAGGCTTGACATTTCATGTGAATTATTTTCTCAAAAAAAAAAAAAAGAAATAGTAATAAAAAACTTTAGAATGTTATCAGCTACAATTTTGAATGGCGCTACATCTGATCTGGGTCTGCACTGTTTGCCAATTACTCTTTAAGGGGTATCTAGACTACAATGGGTTAAGAAGCAACTCAGTAGGGTTTACTTCTTAATAAATGGAGGACTGTGGCATAATTCTAGAAAAGGGATAAATACAGTTAGTTCTCTTATTATACTGTTGTGGGTACTATTAGAATTGTCCCAATGAGGTTTCTAATAGGAGTACCCATAATATTGCTTTTGCCGCGAAATAAAAAAAAATCATCAATATTTTATGTTTGAAAATGCATCTTGTTTAGAAACATTTTCTATTTTATCAGACAGAAAAATAAAAACGTTAAACTATAATACCCCGCCATTATTGTGTCGTGGGCAGATAACTCCATAAACATTTGATGAAATTTGCCCATTAGCAATCCCAAACCAGATCTCCATAATATTAATGCATATACCAAGTTTGGTAAAAATCCATTGATGTTTTACTCAAGTTATCATCTGTAAACTTAAACCGGATGGACGGATGGATGTACAACTGACAGACGGACAGACACAGGGATGTCCAACATGAAACCATAATATCCAGCCACTATCGTGTGGCGGGGTATAAAAAGAACAAAGAAAAACACCACAAGCACCAAACTTCTTCAAAAGAGTTACAATCTGCATCACCTATCACACAGAATTTGTGTCATGCAATGTTGTTGTGTATTCCAGCTCTCTGCATTCACTCGTGGCACTAGGAACTGATCGACACATATCAGCCTAATCTCCTATCACAAACACTTCATACAGAGTGCTCCCCCTTGCCAGACTCTCTTACGGCACTGTTTTTTCATTAATGGCATCAGCGAGTTCTCTAACTACTGAGTATTACTGTACACATATTGTCGACGAGAAACACAATATTTCACATCACTATTGCATTTTATTGCATTTCCCACACACGTCATGGAAAAAAATGAAAACTCATCTGGAAAAATGACCTTTTCCAACTGAATCACTGAGGTAAGAATACTAGAACAGTTCGACCCGTTTGAGTTGTCATCTTTTTTTTTTTTTTATTTTTTATGATAGAATCCATCTGAGCTGCACTGGCATTAAGCAGGGTCATAACAGTACATTTTTTTTTAATTTCTGCACCAAACATATCTTGTGGGTACTCGTTGGAATTGTCTCTGTTTTTGTGCAAAAATAACAAAAAAATATGTCATCTGAACACTCCCTCTAGTTGGATCTATGCCCAATGTGCACACAACACCGAAATCCCAGTTCAGCCCGAATGTCCATGCTGACTGACCAGGGCATTTACTGTCCACATAGGGAATCTCTGAATACCGTAGAAAGAATTCACTAACAGACTGTGCAGCTCTGACATTTCAGTCAAAGAGAAGGAATAAGTCCGAGATGAAGAACACTTCAAAACCAGTGAGAGTTGATATGCAAGTCATTTGGACTTTTTTGACCTGTAAAAGAAAGTAACAACAAAATTATAACATGTACTACAAAATATCTAAGAAAAAAAAACAAAAAAAAAACAATAAAATAGCTAGATGATCCCTAAAGGGAATAAATGCCCCTGCTACTGCCAATTTGGCTTTTATGGCGAAAATTCTAAGTAAATTAAGGGTATGTAATTCTAGCAATAAAAATTTGATCTGAGTTCTGTGACCTTTATGAAAAGTCCCTGCATATATTCTTACTTTGCTGCAAGTTTCAAATCATTATCTTGAAAACTATGGAAGTTACAGAGACAGGAACCCCACTATGCCACGTGTATAAGACAAATTTTCTAAGTAAATCAAGGGTAAGTAACTCTACCAATACTATTTTGATCAGAGTTCTGTGACCTTTATGCACATGCTCAGTCTATATCCTTACTATTGTGCAAGTTTCATACCATTACGTTGAAAACTGTAGGAGGAGTTGCGGAGACACGAACAGTACTATAAAGTGTGACGGATGGACACTTCCTGGCAGGGGCATAAAAAACAACAATAACAAACATAAATAACAAGACCTGTCGCCAGACAGGATAGCTCGCCTGATATTGCACATATTGTTTCTGGAAAATTCTAAGTCCGTAACCTTGATTTTGACATGACTTGTGTGTGGTGGAGAGAGAGAGAGGGGGGGTGGGGGGGGGGGGGGGGGTGGCAGTATCTGTCTTTATACCAAATAGCAACTAAATCCATCATGTAGTTTAGAAGTAATGAGATCCTAAAAGACTTTGGCGTAAAATTTTAACATCAAAATTCTAGGTCTGTGACGTTGACCTTGACATGACCTAGGGTGGTGGGGATTGGTACTGTGTAAAAATTTGGACCAATATGTATCATCATACAAAAGATGAATCAAATCTGTGATAAGGTTAGGATTTAATGAGGTCTTAAAAACTTTAACGAAAACATTAACATTTAAATTCTAAGTCTGTGACCTCGACCTCAAGGTCATAGTCATGAGTGCTGACGAAAACTTTTGACCAGTATCTATCATGATACCAAATAGGAACTAAATCCATCATTTAGTTTAGTAGTAATGAGATCCTAAAAACTTTGACGTAAAATTTTAACATGAAAACTCTAAGTCTGTGACCTTGACCTTGACCTAAGTTGGTGGGGGATGGTACTGTGCAAAATTTTGGACTACTATGTATCATAATACCAAAGATGAATAAAATCGGTGATTAGGTTGGGAAATAAGTTTTGAGTCTCTCCCTCTATAAATGTTAAAGGAAATCTCTGTGTTAGATGTACCACTGACATATTTTTAAGTTAACCCTTGGGATCACATGGCAGTAGATTGACAAATGGAATTGCTGATCAAATAATTTCAAGATATAAGGCAAAAATCCCTGAATCATGAAATGTAGGTCACACTGACCTAGATATATTTTGATGTCAATCATAGGATCATATGGAACTAATATTTGATTTATGGTATTGCTCAATGAAATAGTATTCAAGGTAAAGACAAAAATCAGTGAACCATGAAATATAGGTCAAACTGAACTATATTGAGGACAATCTTCGGGTCAGATGGAAATTATAATCCAGGTATGATATTTCTGCATCACACTGTCTTCCTTTATAAGGGAAAATCAGTGAACCATGAAATATAGGTCACAGTGTCCTAGAATGATTAAGTCAAATGGGTATGACATATTTCTATGAAATAATTTTCAAGTTATATGGCGAATCATTCAACCATATAATATAGGTCACACTGACCTAGATGTATTTGTATGTAAATCATTTTGTCACATAGATATAATAATCCAGGTATGACAATTCTCCATGAAATAGTAATAAAAATAAAAGGCAAAATCACTGAAGCATGAAATATAGGTCACAATGACCTAGATATAGTAAGTGGTCATTCATTGGGGCACATGGAACTAATATCCCAGGTGTGACATTTATCCAACAAATAGTATTCAAGATATAAGGCAAAATCACTGAACCATGAAATATAGGTCACACCAACAGAGATATATTTTGACGTCAATAATCGGGTCACAAGGAACTAATATCCCAGGTGTGACATTTATCCAACAAATAGTATTCAAGATATAAGGCAAAATCACTGAACCATGAAATATAGGTCACAATGACCTAGATATAGTAAGTGGTCATTCATTGGGTCACATGGAAGTAATATCCCAGGTGTGACATTTATCCAACAAATAGTATTCAAGATATAAGGCAAAATCACTGGACCGTGAAATCTAGGTGACCTGGACCGTAAAATGTAGGTCACCATGACCTTCACTCTCTTACACTTAAACCGATGTCACATAGTTAGCTGATGTATAACCAGTTGTGTCTATAACCTGTAGGCATATAAGGTTTTACAAATGTGTCCTAGATTTTGACCCCTAGCCCCACTCCAAGGCCCACCCTGAGGTATGAACCCAGGGGTATGTTCTTTTGGAATCTCAGAAGACTCCTCCAGGTACCCAAATTCTAAATATGAATGCTCTATGAGGAGTGAAAGTCAAGATATAAGAAATTGAAAAACTTTAACACAGTATTACAAAGGTGTCCTAGATTCTGACCCCTAGCCCCACCCAGGGGCATGAACCCAGGGGTTTATTCTCTTGGAATCTCAGAAGACCCTCCAAGGTACCTAAGTTCCAAATTTGATGCCTCTGTGAGGAGTGACTGGTGAGATATAAGCATTTGAAAAACTTTAACGCAGTGTGACGGGAACGGGAACGCAAACGCAAACGTGGACGACCGGGGTGACTACAATAGCTCTCCTTCGTACAGGCGAGCTAAAAATTACAAGAAAATAAAACATAGCATGGAACCTGTAATGTTTTTCCTGTATTCAGATAAGACACATTGGTTTGTTTATGAATCTTTTCTATACCCAAACCAAACTAGAATGCTCCCTCATACAGCAACATGCAAGTTTATCATTGCATGTCAAGATCTGCTCATACATACAAAGCTCTGCCTCCATACTTTCAGACTGGTTCACTGCATATCAATATGAACACTACAGTACCATTACAGCTGAATTCTACAAAACTGAAGTGTTTTCTCATAAAGCAATACAAAAATGTCACAAAAAAAGGTACCTTAAATGTTACTTGTACAAAAATAATAAAAACATGCTGACCTTGACCTTGATCAAACAGCATATCCACGGATGTCTAATGACATTCTGTTCATATATGGTTCTTGAGCTCTGGATTATATAGAATATTTATACTGACAAGCATGCAAGAACAATGTAGATCCATATTAACCCTTAAAGCGCCAATCACAACTGCAGCAGACCACATTTTGAAATATCTTGTTTTAATTTTTCAATGAAAACAAGTCTTGTGAAGCAGACGATTCACATGAAATATCAAGACTTGTTTTCTTTGAAAAATTAAAAAAATAAAAATAAAATGTCGTCTGCTACAAATTTTGCTTGGTGCCTTAAGGGTTAAACTGATCTGGATATGCACTGTTTGGAACCGTCAGTACTTTTAAGATACATCACCAATTACATGTACTGTATTAAGCCTAAATATTCAGACAGACAGGCCTGGGCAAACAGTGGAGATCCAGATCAAACTACCCCTAATGGGGCCATTTGATCTGGGTCTACACTGTTTGCAAGACATTTCCAGGTAGTCATATGGGCTTGTTCAAATTTTAGGATAAGTTAGGTAAGGAGCTTAAGTGTTCATATATTTAAGGTAATTACAGTACTGTATTTACCCTACATATCCGAACACCTTAACTCCTTACTGCACTTGTTCTAAAATTTGAACAAGTACAATTTACTACACGTTGTTGTGTCTAAAACTAGCTAGACGAGTGGCAAACAGAGTAGACCCTGATGAGACGCCGCATTGTGTGGCATCTCATCTGTCTACACTGCTCAGGCCTGTCTGTCTGAATACTTAGGGTAATTATGGTAGTCTTGTTCAAATTTTAGAGCAAGTATAGCAAGGATTAACATAAAAGGTCTGAGTATTCAGGGTGATCAAGAAAAGTACCATTTTGGTTCTTGACCCTCATTATGACTAACTTACTTTGAGGACGGAATGGTTCCATTGCTATTCTTTCTGGACACGGATGTCTTTTCTGAAAGAAAAAAGAACACTGAGGTATTCTGTTTAACGCTTGCACTCTAGGTAAAATTTTCAGCAAACAACATTTTGTAGTATTTTTCTTATTTTTTTTTTTTTTCCCAGAAAACGGGATTTGATATTTCATGCAAATTGTAGACAATTTGCATGAAATTTCAAATCCTGTTTTCTGGTTCTTATTTTTCCCAGAAAACAGGATTTGACATTTCATACAAATTGTAGACAATTTGCAGTCTACAATTTGCATGAAATTTCAAATCCTGTTTTCTGGGAAAAATAAGAAAAATATCACCAATTTGTTGTCTGCTAGATTAGCCCAGAGAGTGGTAAAGGTTAAAATCAATGTGAATAAGTAGAAACAGGCCAGATCTTCTCTACAGTCTGATCTGTCTTTTTGTTGTCTCCTTGATGAATCAGGATTGTATTCCAAGGAATGCTTTGTAAGATTTTAACAAATAAAGCATGTCACAACAGCAGCAGATGACATTCTAAAAATATTTTTTTTTATTTATTTTACTAAGAAGATAAGACTTCATGTGAATTGTCTGCCTTACAATTCACATGAAATGCCAAACCTTATTTTCTCAGAAAAAGTAAAAAGAAGAAAAAAAAAAACAGAAACATTTTACAGTGTTGTCTTCTACAATTTTGAATGGAATTTTAAGCTTTAAGGTTAATGGATACAAAAATAGCATTCCACTATTCTCATGAGGTGTGACTCCGCCTCTTTTGGAGAAGATTTGATACAGAAGAAAATACCTAGAGTTGTTTCTGTTGGCCATATATATTTAACTTATTCCAATATAAAAAAAGGCCATTTCAGTCAAAACAAAGTTATGTTTGTTTCAGATTTACATCTGCGAAGCGAAACAATGTTACAGAATAATTTTATCTGGCCACTGGAACAATAATTATAGTTTCTTAAAAATCCCTTGGAAACTATAAAAGGGTAGCTGAGACTAGCTCATATATATGGATGGAGGGATGGAAAGACAGATGGATAAACCCATCTTAATAGGCCCCTTCAGACAAATGTCAGGAAACAAAAAGCTAAAAATGTTAGATCCTGGTCAATATAAAAAGCTACCTTCTTCATCCCCAAAAGTATATTTTTCCTCATGAAAACATAATTTTATATTGTAGGTTTGTTTGTTTGTGTTGAGGTTTTATGGCCCAATCAACCCAATGGGGTCATGTCTAGCATGGTCAGTTTACCTAACAACACTTTTACTGGGTAGGTTCAGTCCTCTAAGCGTTTACAAGTATTGTGCACATTCTTTCGCCAGAAATTGACAACTGCCCTTCTTGAATCAGTGGAAGGAACAGAATGACCATAGAAAATATTTCATGGTCAATCTCCACAAAAGAATCTTGCCGGTCCGGCGGTGGTCAAATCCACAACCTCCTGATCACCAGTCGGACACGCATCCAACTGAGTCACCGAGGCCGGCTTGTGTTGTAGGTATTAACTGGAATTGCTTAGGTGATGATATCTGCTATAAACCTTTTTCTGGAGCAAACAGAATAACATTTACTTCGGAACCACTCTTATCCAGACACAGACAGATGATACCATCATGAAAACATACCTATATAATTTTGACCCCCTTAAACCCCACTTTTATATAGTAAAACTGGGGTTTACAGGGGTATACATTATTTTTCTTATTTCTCCTCAAAACATAGATTGTGGATACTTGTTAGAACCGCCTCGCCAAGGCGCGGTGGTTCTAACGAGTATCCACAATCTATATTTTGTGCAGAAATATGAAAAATATCTGAGTTTTTTATCTGAAAATTTTCAGTTTTTGGAGATAAAATTTTCTATATATTTGAATAGGTGTGTTTTCGTAATGCAAGGTCCAGAGATTGTTTGAGGAACCAAGCATCTTTTTTCAGAAATGCATTGCAAAATGAGAGAATGTACCTTCAGAAATATATGCCCAGCTAAGATTCAGGTTAGCCTGTCCAAGCATGGACATTTTTTTAGACATCTTGGATTCTTCCAAGCTTTTGCTGGGCATACATGGTCAAAGATATACATGTATTTCCCATATTGCAGCTCAAATAATGAATATGCAGGCTGATTGAGTCTGTAGATGTCATATACTCAAAGACTGATCTTCCCTTAGCAAGATAGAGAAAATATGATGAGCAATGTTTTTAACAGCTGCAAGTATTTTTTATTTGAATGAAAGCAAAATTTTACAATCCATGCTTGTAAAGGACTAATTAGACTATATCCCATGCTCTTAAGTTTAAAATCGTACATGTATACTACTATTAAAAAAATTTCCAATAATACTAGTGTTTAAAGTAAAACCTATTTTTATTACTTTTAATCTTATCTGTTAATAGTAAAACTACATCTAGCTGAATTAAAATAGTTACATGCACAGTAAGTAGCCAATAAGTGTTTTGTATTGGGCATTAAATAACCATGTCATAATAAGAATCACATCAGGCAAAAAGCATACATGCCATAAGCTGTCGATTAAAATCTGTGAGATAAGGCAAAATGTTAAGGGAGATTTTAAAAAATTCTGTGAGATTTTCTTAAACATCACTTTGGAGCTCCCCCAATATAGTCTAATTTTTTTTTTTTCATGTAAGAAAAGAAGCTTGTGAAAATCACAACAGTGTGTGATTTTTTGTTTATTTCTTCAAAAAATTGTTGTAAAATGGTCTGAAAATTCTGTGAGATTTTAATTTTTAATGGGAATTACTTTCCAAATGGGCCAAATTCTGTGAGATTTTATCTCACAGTGTGAAATTTGGCATGTATGAAGAAGACCTTAGATCATATGTGAACAGGCAAGGTCCAGTTCAGCCTGCACTGTGTGCTGTCTTGCCGGACCTGCTCTGTTCATTGAATTCATAGCTCTAGATAAGTGGGGTATCCACATAATATTTTTCTCATTTCTCCATTAAAACCTATGTTGTGGATACTCATTAGAAGCACCTCCCAGAGGTGCTTCTAATGGGTACCCACAACATGTTTTCATAGAGAAATCAGAAAAATATCAGTATTCTCCCGTCAAAAAAAAGCATCTTATCTGGAGATATGCTGATGTATCTAATTCTTCAGTATCCACAGATACCATCATCAGGAAATGTCTATCGAATTCTGTAAAACTTTGACCATTAAAGACCCTGATATGACAGCAGATACAGATTAATGAGGGTAATCTCTGTTTACTAAGGCCCTATTTGGCCTCATGCAACTCATACAGTAAACCAACTTTCTTTTACATGCAAGCAAATCACTTAAAAGTCACAACACATCTCCAGACAAATCATTTTTTTTTCAATAAAAAATGTTGATATTTTTCTTATTTCTATACATATACATTGTGGTTACTCACTAGAAGCAGGGGAAGCACTTCCTATTAGTACCGACAACGTTAGTTTTCGTAGAGAAATAAGATAACTATTCATCTGGGCCCAGTTGTTCATAGCATCATTAGCTTAACAAGCATTAATGGTCAAAATGTTAACCATTCTAGTAAGAACTATATCTAATTCACAAGCATTTTTGCTGAAAAAAATTGAGTAGCTTTTGCAAATTCAAAAGCTACTCACATTATTTCAGAAAAATATTGGCATATATACCATATTTGATGATCAAAGTTTTAACAATATGTTAACTAACGACATTATTAGTTTTGAACAACTGGGCCGGAGCTACAGTCAAAAGTGACTTTTATAGGCCTCGGGTTTATAGGCCTTGGCAAAAATGAAAACATGTCTCAATTTAAGCAGAACAATCAGTTGACTTTTTTGTATAAAATACCATCATTTCTGTTCCTGAAATAACAGTTTAATTAGCAGCCCTGGAAGAAACTTCCTTGAGATAACTATATCGTGGAAGTTATTATCATTATGCATGCTGAATCAAACTCCTTTTGTACTTATACATGGAGGAATCATGTAAGAAAAAATAGTTTTGAATATAACAGATAAAAGACATGGTCTCAAAATGTTTTAACAGAAAAGAACATTTATAGTTTTTTTTTTTCTGTATAAAATGTATAGATAATATAGAAAAACTAGAAATGTGTCCAAAGGACACAGATACCCCCACCTGAGAAACTTAAACGCAAACTGTTAACGCCAGATGCGGACGGAGATGGACAGACGGGGGTAATACTATATGCCCTTTCCACCATTCTTTGAATGGCGGGTGCATAAAAATGACAATTTTATGGTAATTTTTTCTATATAATCTACACATTTTTGTTTTGATACAACACAGTGCTTAAGGTAATAATTTTATAATGGTTTTCCTTTGGTGCCCAGGATAGTGTTATAAAGAGGTTTTGGTGTATTACAAAACATCAAAATTTTCTTGCAGTGAAATGTTGGTTTACAATAATCAGCTTGGCAAAAATGTGTTACTCTTTTCTTATATTAATAAGCAGAGCTCCACATAAGTGATATTTATGACAACAATTAGGATATTTTTTGTTATTTTTGTACAAAGACCAGTTGTAGTACAAATCAGAATTACTTTCATCAGGCAATTCTATTGGATATTATATTTGGTACAATGTATTAACAAAACAAAAATATCTTCTGAACATCCCTTGAAACAGGAGCCATGTTATTACCTATTATTATGTTTTAATGTTAATGCATTAATGGACCAGTATTTAGCAAGTTATGTTTAATAACATTTAGTTCCGAGTTTGTTATTAATACCTTGAAAACAATCATAGTTTGTTGTCTGATAGATTGTTCTACAGTGATGCTACAAAAATTATAAAAAGAAGACCTAACCTTTAGTACCCCTTATAAAGGTAATTACTGAATTTACCTTAAACAGGCCAGTCTGAGCAAATGTGCAGACCCAGATCAAATTGCTCCAAAGGAGCAATTTGCTCAGGGTCTACACTGTTTGCTATTTGATCATGTTTTAAAAACATCATCTAGTGGCCAAACGGACTTATTCTTTAGAAAAAAATATATGGTAAATATCCTAAAGTTTTGTACAAGAATATTTCTGACGAACCTGCATTTGCAAACAGTGCTGAACCAGTTCAGACTGTCCTGAAGGATGTGTCTGATCAGGGCCTACACTGTCTACTATTCCAAAAGAATTTTGCGAAACAAATGCATAAAAAATGAAATTCAGGCAAAAAGTATGCTGTAATGTATTCGAAATTTTAGGACATTCCCATAGTAAGAATTTTTTCTAATATTTAGAGTAATTATGGTAAATACAGGGACATGCATATAAAAACATACAAACCTCCCTTCCCATTTTAATCCATAAAGCACTTAGCAAAATTGTAGCAGACACCATTAAGTTATTATTATTATTTTTTCAGAGAAAACAGGGCTTGACATACAAGAAATGTCAGTTTATTTTTCTCCGAAAAAAAAAAAAAAAAAAAAAAAAAAATCAACATGTTGTCTGCTGCAGCTGTGATTAGTGCTTTAAGTGATAACCTTCAACATTCTCTGGGAAAATCACCAGATGACAAACTGATATTTTTCCCCAGAAAATAAAGCTGGTCAACACAGCTTCAGAAAAGGAACTTTTTAAACTAGAAGGTATTGGTATTTTTCTTTTTTTCTTGTGCGTAAACATTATAAGTACCTCATACAACATGTATTTTTGCAGAGAAATAAGAAACATTTACCCCTCTAATCTAAAGCTATGTGACATTTCATTAAGAGACAATTTGCAAGTGTTACGCCCTATTTTTCTGGGAAAAAATATTTCACATCATTTCTTGCCATTCAAATCTAGAAGGTTAAAGGTACCTTATGTAGTCAACTTGCACAGATCCATGTGATGTTGCAGTCTGATCAGTCTACATCTTACCATATTTACCCTAAATATTTGGACATTTTAACCCATTGTAGTCTACAGACCCCAAAGGGTAATTGGCAAACAGTGGAGACCCAGATCAGATGCCACAGAATGTGGCATCTGATCAGGGTCTCCACTGTTTGCAAACAGTTTAGCCATTTTAGCCATTCGATCAGATGCCACATCAAAACTGAAAAACTACATATAAAATCAACTTTTCAACAAAAATATTTAGGAAGCCTGTTCCTACTTTACTTACTTTTCCTTGAAAACTAGTTCTCAACATTTCTCAGGAAGTCAATTTTCACCAAAGCTTTTCCCAAAGGTTAGCTTTGCAAGGTTTTGTCATTTTTTTTTATAGATGTGCAAAGTTTTATTGTTGTTTTTATTTTTTACTCCATATATAACATTAGCCTATTTGCTTTCATTTGTCTATCTAAAAGACGAAAATTTTAATTTTTCCTTTGTAAAAAAAGGCTGTAAATTACAAAGAAATCAACAGGGTAAGTAGTTTGTAGGCAGGCTTTCAAGTTCCATATGTTCAAACCTGCACACACATGGTTTTTATGATATATCAATCATTAAAAATCAGCAGAAAAATCTTCTAAAAATTCCAAGAAAATTTTAACCCTTATCCTACTGTTGCGTATATATACAATTTCAACTGGTAGGCCTTTTTGAGAGAACCACAAGACCTCTGGAAACAAGGCCCATCTTTTAGTTCTAGGTTGTCTGCCATGGGAGGGAATGTACTTTATCACAACCTTCGTTTGTCTGTCCAATCAGTGAAATAATTCTCCAAAATCACATTCAAATTTAACCACTTTCAGTTTTCTGTTCTCACCTCTATCAAATCAAATTGGCTACTGTGCCAACCACACAAACACTACTTAAAACAACTTCCGATGATAAATGTACACAAATGGTAGATGTATCATCGCACTGTCAAATATTTCCTGCAATGGCCACATATGGTGCTAGTCTCTTGGAGTTTTCTCTTTTTCTTCACCTTCTTTATAAGTATGTAAGGAAAAGACCTCTTTGTAACATGACTCACTAACGTAAGATAGTCATGAGATCAGGGCCCAGTTGTTCAAAGCGTCGTTAGCTTAACGAGCTCGTTAAGGGTCATTTCGTTAACTATTTTAGCGGATTCAATTTACAAAATTCTGATATTTTTTGCTGAAAAAATGTGAGTAGCTTTTGCACTGCAAAAGCTACTCACATTTTTTCAGCAAAAAATTTCAGCATATTTGCGTATCACTCAATGTAAATTTTAACAAATCGTTAACTAACGACATCGTTAGCTTTGAACAACTGGGCCCAGGACTATTAAGTAACCAGATTGCTAGTCCATTAATACATCATATGCGCAAGTATGAAGTAAATCGATGGAAAACAAGGGAAATAATGTGCCCAGGTAAGAGTACCCCTTCCAAAGACCCAGATCAGTAACTTTCGCAGCAGGATAAGGGTTAAAACAAGAAACCAGGCTGGCAGACCAGTTAAGGGCTATGAATTTGCTTTTAGTGCAAATACTTGAGAGCAAAGTACAGAACTAGGAAGAAAGAGGGTGTCTCTGATAAGGCTCACAGAGGCAAAATACTTTATTTAGAATAAAATACCCAGCAAAAACAACATTCTTTTCATATTAAAAGGAAAGTAGTTTTAACAGTATATTAAAGGTATACTGGAACCTCTTTGTAAGACAGTAATAGACGATTTAAAGGTGAACAACAAAAGTGTTGTATCCAAATAAAACTGTAAAGATTATATAGAAAATGACCATTTATGGTCATTTTTCTGTATGATCTATACAATTTTGTCCAAACAAAAAATGTATAGATTATATAGAAAAAATGATCATTTCTATATAATCTATTCATTTTTGTTTGGATACAACACAGTTGTAAAGCTAACATGGTGTTTGCTTTGGTTCCTAGCTATACTGTTATAAAGAGGTTATTTTGTATCTGACTTATCTGGCTATCAATAAAGTTTACAAAGTTACATACCATTTGATGGCGAGTTGCTCATAGATTCACGTCTTGATACAACACTAGTTTTCCTGTTAAACAGAAAGAGTTTGTTTTATATGGGTTTACATCACTTTCAACAATCTTTCAGTCATATGATAGTGTCTGGATGTGGCAGGGAGCTCAATGCTCACTTTTAGAGTCCTCCCTCATTAAAATATAATGCCCCAGACACATGCCATGATACTCCACCCATTCACATTATAACACCAAACTGACCATTTTTGAATCCAAGCTCTACCCTCTTAATGCTGAGCACCAAGTGAAAGAGCAGCAACTATCATTTAGTCTTTGGTATGACTCAGCCAGGGATTAAACACACAACCTCCTGGTCACAAAGCAGACACTCTACCAACTCAGCCATTGTGCCAGTTAAACAGAAAGAGATATCTAAGCTGTGATATGGGATAAATAGAGGATATTCAAATGTTTGGAGTGAATATGACTTTTATTTCATCGAGTGAAGTGAAAAAATGTATATTTCATGAGTGCTGAAGGCACGAATGAAATATACATTTTTTCACTTCACGAGATGAAATAAAAGTCATATTCACGACAAACATTTGAATTTTCTTTTTATTATATACATCACTTTCGATAGAAGAGATGCAAATCTTGCATTTGCAAGGGAAAGTCTGACACGCAGTTTTGTCCCTTGGCGCCATGACATTTATGTTTTGTTTTGTTTGGTGACGTTAGATATGACGTCAGAAACGCGCATTGGCGTGTAAAAATAAAATAAAAAGAAAATGTACTCTTTTTCAGTGAATACCATAAAAATTTTCATCTCGTGTAATGAAAACATTAATGTAAATAAGAAAAAAGTAGTTCCAGATCTTATATTTTTCACTGCTCTGAGGAGTGAAAATATAAGTTTTATATTTTCACTAGTGAAAATATAAAACTTATATTTCACTAGTGAAAATATGCATTTTATTTCATTAATAATTCTCTATATTTCATTACTTTGTATATAATAAAATATCCAAGGGATTCACAAGGTGATAATGAGGTGGTAATTTATGATATGTTTTAACGCTCAGCATGCTAACAATTTCTGCAGATGACAATCTGAAATATTTAATTATTTTTCCCCAAAATGCACAGGCTGTTCTGAGTATTTGCTGGTGGCACAAGTCTTATTGTAGGTTTTGTCGTGCGCTGGCTCAAATATGAAAAAAAAATCTGGATATGTGCTTATCTGGAGCTTTGTGTTTGTATATGTAAACTTTCTGAAAATCTCCACAGAAAAAATAACAAGACCCAAGATTATTATGATCCTCAAAAATGAAGCAAAGGAAGTAACTAATTTTGCAAAGGGAGGCAATTTAATTGCCTCCCTTTGCAAAATTGGTTACTTTCCTCAAACATTTCTTTGCGCTTTTCTTGTCAGAAACAGATTTTACTGTTTGAATAAATGAATGAATGAATGAATGAATAAAAAATAAATACTTTTCAAAAAGACATCAAGCGTAGCCCCTATGTGACTCTGTTGCCCGGATATGTTAAAAATCTGACTACTACTACTAGACAACAAAGTCCCAGTGGACATATAGTATTCCACATACCTTGTACTGGAACCAGCACCAGCACTATTTGGAGTTGGTACCCCACTGGCTCCTGATCTACTAGAGCTTTTACTACCTGACTTCACTGTCACAGAATCTGAAATAGAACACTAAAATATAGCAAAACTGAGTTGTTTCATTTGGTACAGTTATTATATCTAAAGCCTTCATAAATTGACGAATGACACCTAAAAATTGTGCTTAACCTTTTTAAAATGTTTTATAGGCAAAAACCTGCAGAAGACAATTTGGTGGTCTACATTTTTTTTTATTTTTCATAGGAAGTAGGACTTGACATTTCATTGCAAATTATCTCTAATGTCCATTTTCAGATAAATAAAGGGCAGGTAAATCAAGAATTTAAACAGCCAGAGTAACTGTCCATATCTTAAACTCTGAAAAGGTCCATAAGTCAACAAAAATTACATTTTGCTCATTAATAATTCCATTAGCATTCCTGATAAAAAATTGTACGAAATCTGTAAGAAGTCAATTTACTGATAGGAAGCAGTGCACAGACAGCTGACAGACACTGGAGGGTGTAACATAATGCCCCACAAATGAGATATGGTAGAGTATAAAAAGTATAGTCTTACAGCTGAACAATGAAGATGGCTAAATCCCAGCAGGCACACAACATTCAATGTTGATTCTAGGCCTGTCACGTGTACAGAAATCTCTACACCTGTACACGAAATTTCATGAACGAAACGATTTCGTTTAACCGGGAATCTTTTACACACCAGTTTACAAGGAAAAAAATTATGAAATAAACACACAATCTTTAGCTGTAAGGCTGTATTTCCATCTCAGATAGGAATATTTCTGCTGTGGTTTCTGAAATCTTTTTATCCAAGGCTGTACAACTATGTTCTATTCAAAAGCACTCCGTTTTTACAGAACTAATATCCATTTATGTGTGTCACAATATGTGTACTGATTGACAATTACTTTTGAGCATACCACTAAATTTGTGTATTGACAAAGCTGCTTTCTGATTGCTGTAATATCTGAGGGGTCATCTCAAACATAACCATTGTGGACTGTGGATGCGTCAAAACGGCCAAATGCGTGTAGTGTTTGTATTCGGCTTTTGCACAATTTTGGGTTTTCCATCATTGACTTCAGTCTTTACAGACTTATGTACATGTTTCAAATGATTGGACATAGTCCCGGTGCTGCCTCCCGAGAATGACACTTCACAACTTTACACATTACATTTGGCCTTCTTCTTGCCATCGGGGGTGGAGAAAACAGAAAAATATTGCCAAACTGGTGATCTCAGGTTTTTATTAGAGGCAGCTATTATGAGAGAGAAAGAAAAAAGGAAGTGACGAATGAATGAGGTAAGATTTTATTGATGATGTCATTACTGATCATGTGTCAATCATGTGCTTCGTGTAAACGAACTGTCATTTTCGTAACCGTTTTCTACACAAACACTACAAGCTTCCGGGTACACGTTTACAAGTGATAGCCCTAGTTGATTCAACGTCCTTGACATTGAATCAATGTTGAAACAATGTTGTTTCAACTTTGTGTGCCTGCTGGGATGTGATCATTAAAACTTACTTCACCAGCTGAAGCGATTCCTACATACCCTGACTATAGTACACGATTATTACTTGTAACTTGGTACTCATTTTCTAATGGTTACCCATAATGTAATATATTTTAGTAGCAAAATATAAAGACATCACACATTTTGGTTGAAAAACAAAAACAACAACAACACACACACACATATATACACACAAAGACAAAAACAAACTAGAATACACCTATGAAAACATATAATGATGATTCTATTCTGAATAGTTTTATAAAGAAGAGCATTAAGTCTGATTGTTTATATATACGCCAACAGCTCAGAGTGCACATCCATCCATGAAATCATGGACTGCATCAGTTCTGTCCAATCAGTCTGTGCATTTTGCATGCACAACCTCAAGACCTTGTAGGATATATTGATACAAAAAAAAACACCAACCCTGATTCTCACATGTACAGCCAGATCTGTGATTGGTCTATGCCCAACTCCTTTCTGCTTGAAACGGCACCCTGTTACCTTACCACAATTCCAGACAAGGCAATTTTTTCAACCAAAAAGCAATAAAAAAAATTCTTATTTCTCCATGAAAACATAATTATAGTACTCATTAGAAATACCTTTCCAATGAGTATCCGCAAAATATGTTTTCTTGGGGAAATAAGTATAATATTACCTGGATACCTACTCTTATCTGGAGCTGTGCTTTACCCATGCAAAAATATACATGCTTTGTATACTAAATATAAAAATCACTAAATGATAAAATATATATGTATACAATAGACACAGCTTCTTTCCCTCTTTTCTCATGCAATTCTAAAGGAACAAGCCTAGATTATTTTTCTCCACTTCAAAAACATGCATCTTTTCCAGCTTTTCAAAGCATTTTTAACTTAGCCATTATGCAAAACCAAACCATTTAATGAGGACCCTGATAAGCAGCATATTCACATAACTATTGTACACTGCAGCGCCTTTACAGCGCGGTCGTCGGGATCCATGAACGCCGACCGCGACTTATGCGGTCCGCGCTCTACCGATCTCGACAACCCCACCCACTATTTTGCATGCATGACAGCCGTTTCCTCCTGTAATTATGAGATGTTATGTATTGCACGTATTTTATAAGTTATATTGCATGCTGTTTATGTTTGTTTATTGTTGAAACTTTGTGCATGTACCTTGATTGATATCCGCTTCATTGTTTTTATCCAGTGAATAATAAATTTGTAAACTTTAAAATGTTTGTTGCTCTTTTATGACCAATCAAGCACCCCTAATCAAGGGAACTAACTGCAACAGTCTTGCGGTATGGATAGCTTCAGCTGTACCGCTAGACCAAAATTGGGCAATAAATAAAAACAAATAAATAAATTGACAAATAAATAAATGGTGGAAAAGACCTTCAAACATATGATGATGCGCAGGCTTGATTTTTTAAACCGCGCAGTCTGCATATGTTCGTTTTTTGTGTTTTTTTTTTTTTTTTTTTCCTGCTTCCACTCGTTTTCGTTGATGTCCGCTGATAAAGAAGTTTGTTGTAACTTTCCTCTGAAGTGCTTTTCTACGTGCCTGCTGATTTTCCTGAGGTTCCTGACTTTAGTTGCTGTTTCGCACTCGTCCGAAAAAAAAAAAAAACAAATAAATGATGGAAGAGAACTTCAAACGTACGATGATGTGCAGGTTGATTTCCGAACCGCGTTGTCTGCATATGTTCGAAGGGCTCAACCCGTTTAGATTTTTTTAAAGTTTCCTTTCATGTCAATCATCGGCTGATGATTCACATGAAATGTCAAGACTATTCTCTGAAAAAAATAAAAGTAAAATTGTTTTCTACTGCAGTTGTGATTGGCGCTCTAAGGGTTAAATGAAGTTATACATTTTACACTCTTGGGCATTTTTTTTTTTATTTCGGCAGCTCATCTATATGAATTGCCAATCACAACTGCAGCAGACAACAATTTTGACTATTCTTTTTTTTTATTTTATTTGCCACAGAAAACAAGTCCTGGCATTTCATGTGAATCGTTTTGGCAGACAATTCACATGAAATTTCAACACTTGTTTTCTCTGAAAATAGGGAAAATAAATTAATATTGTCTACCACAAAT
Source organism: Anodontia alba (assembly GCA_964016985.1). Lineage (NCBI taxonomy): Eukaryota > Metazoa > Mollusca > Bivalvia > Lucinida > Lucinidae > Anodontia > Anodontia alba. The sequence continues at coordinate 35,776,440 of OZ024823.1, forward strand.
TTTGCTTGGCATTTTAAGGGTCAAATGTGTTCACAAACTAGGATAACATCAAAGGATTTTTCTGCTCAGGTTTCACTCATAAATGACACGAGGTCATTTACCGTTACTGCAGGCAAGATCAAAGAGCTGATTGACAGCTACCTTTTAAACTAACCTTTAAAGCGCTAAGCAAAAAATTGTAGCAGACAACATTTTGATTTTTTTATTTATTACCATTTATTTTTCAGAGCATCATTCAAGTCATGACGTTTCATGTGAATCGTCTGCTTGGCAGATGTCTCACCTGAAATGTCAAGACTTTATTCTCTGAAAAAAAAAAAAAAAATAAAAAATAAATAAAATAATAAATAAAAGTAAAATTTTTTTCTGCTGCAGTTGTGACTGGCGCTTTAAGGGTTAAACTTTTATCGGTCACCAGGTAGATGAATGAACAATATGACACCTATTTTGTGTCTGTTTGTTTGTGTTGAGGTTTTACGGCCCAGTCAACCCAATGGGGTCATGTCGAGCGCGGTCAGTTTACCTAACCACATGTTTACTGGGCAGGCTTAGTCCTCTAAGCAGTTAACCAGTATTGTGCACATTCTTTCGCCAGAAACTGACAACTGCCCTTCTTGAATCAGCGGAAATTTTGTGTCTGAAATAGCCAAAAGGCAAAATACCGATGACAACTTTGGTAAAACAGAATGTGTAAATCCGCGAGACTAACGATCTTTTTGACTGCTGAGTTCCGCGGAAATAGGGCAAAACTTTCAAAATTGGGGAAAAAACTGCACAAAAAATGGGAGCCACAGACCAACCGCGTTATAACGATTTCCGCGTTATAAGGGACCGCGTAATAACGGCGTTGCAGTGTAATACTCTATTTACCTTAACCATCGCCACACTGAACAAGCAAATTTCATCAGGAATTTATCCCCCGTCTTATTTTTATTAATGAGCAAATGTGAAAAAGTGAAAAAAAAATAAATGAAGGGTTCTGTTAAAAGCATGTGCATTATCTCCGGATCATAATAAAAACACATGTAAAATTTCAGAAAGATCGGTTTAAAACTGTTGGAGGAGTTGCGCTCACGAGGTACCTACTTTATATTCACTTTCATAGTATTGAAGAATGAAAAGGTTTAAGTTACAAATGTGAAAAAAAAAAAAAGTATAAAAGTTATTTCAAGATTCTGTAAAAAGCACATGCATATCTTCAGACCATGATTAAGACACCTGTGACGTTTCAGAAGGATCAGTATAAAACTGTAGGAGGACTTGTGCTCACAAGGTACTTGCTTCTGACTCGGAATCATGCAAAAAATGTCTGAGTTAAAAATGTGTAAAAAGTGAAAAAAATGATTTAAGGATTCTGTAAAAAGCACATGCACATCTTCAAACCATGATTAAAACACCTGTAAAGTTTCAAAAGGATCAATATAAAACTGTAGGAGGAGTTGTGCTCATATGGTACCTACTACTGACTTGGAACCATGCAAAAAATTAAGTTAAAAATGTGAAAAAAGTGAAAAAAAAATAATTTAAGGATTCTGTAAAAAGCACATGCACATCTTCAGACCATGATGAAGACACCTGTAAAATTTCAGAAGGATTAGTTAAAAACTGTAGGAAGAGTTGCACTCACAAGGTACCTACTATAAACTTGGAACCACGCACCATGGAAAGCCGAACACTATGTCCCCTTGCTTTTCCTCGAAAAGGCGGGGGACAATAAATTAAGATGCCACACCCACTTCTAATTGTCAGCCAATCAGATTGAGCCAAGTTTTTTTTTGATACATATTCACATACTTAATGACAAACAGTGTAGATCCAAATCAGTTGGCTTCTTCAGAAGCCAACTTATATGGATCTACATTGTTTGCAAAAAGGCAGGTCATATCTGGGTTCAGCAGGACAGGCCCAAACATACAGTATAGACCAAGATCAGCAACCACAGAATGCTGCACCTGATCAACATTGTTTGCCGCTTAAGATACAGCTTCAGGATGAAATATGAAACATAACAGACGGTATCCAGATAAATATTTTTCCTTATTTCTTCACAAATTCATATATTGTGAGTACTCATCAGAAGAACATGTACCTTGCAATGTATGTTTTTGTGCAGATATAAGAAATATAGACATCTACACTTTTTGCTTGAAAAAAAAAAAAAAAAAAAAAATATGAAAGTAATCCACTGAAGAATAAAGGTAATATATTACTTTGAAATAAAAGCTCCGCAAGTATAATACCCCGCCATAGCAATTATTTGTTTATGTATTAAAGTTATCGTTGCGAAAATGTCTGGAAAGAAAATGACGGAGGGACAGATAACAATCCTAAACCAGATCTTGATAATATCAGTGCATATAGCAAGTTTGGTTAAAAGGCCTTGTTATTTACTCAAGTTATCATGCAGAAAAGAAAATATGGGCGTGTCTTGGGCAGATAACTCCGTAAAAATTTGATGATATTTGCCCATTAGCAATTCCAAACAAGATCTCCTTAATGTCAATACATAGAGCAAGTTCCGTTAAAATCCCTTGTTATTTACTAAAGTTATCATCCGGAAACGAAAATATGGGCATGTCTCGGGCAGACAACTCCGTAAAAATTTGACGAAATTTGCCCATTAGCAATCCCAAACCAGATCTCCTTAATGTCAATGCATAAAGCAAGTTTAGTGAAAATCCCTCGTTATTTACTCAACTTATCATCGGGAAACGAAAATATGGGTGTGTCTTGGGCAGATAACTCCGTAAAAAATTGAAGAAATTTGCCCATTTGCAATCCCAAACCAGATCTCCTTAATGTCAATGCATATAGCAATTTTGTTGAAAATCCCTTGTTATTTACTCAAGTTATAGTCCGGAAACGAAAATATAGGTGGTCTCAAGCAGATAACTCCGTAAAAATTTGACGAAATTTGCCAATTAGCAATCCCAAACCAGATCTCCACAACATCAATGCACAAACCAAGTTTGGTGAAAATCCGTTGATGTTTACTCAAGTTATCATCCAGAAACGAAAAATGGACGGATGGACGGAGGTACGACAGATGGACGGACGGATGGACACACGGACGACCAACGTGAAACCATAATACCCCGCCACTATTGTGTGGCGGGGTATAAAAAGGTTAACCAAAAAGTAAACCTGGGACGACACCCGATGCCAGACGCCCACCCTCCCAGGCATCACTATTTTAAAGGACAGCTTTTTTGAGGAACCCGTCCAAAACTACATATCTAGACTTTTATCTCTAATAGCAAATCTGGAGGCCTTCCAGAGGAATGGACAGACTTTCAAGGGAGGCCACTCCATCAAAATGGTATTGCCTCCCTTCTGAAAAAAAGGGTCTACTCTGAAAGGGAAGAATGGGTGGACTGGCATGCAGTAAAGCAAAGAGAGTCACAAAAGTTGTCTCCCTTGGCAGAAATGGAAAAAAAAAAGAAAAAAAAAAGATCTACCAAGTATATCCAGTCCATTTAAAGCAAAACTTAGGAACATTCTCAAATGCTGAATAAAACCTGGGTAGAACTTATACACATGCATTTTCAAGCATGTTTACTACTAAATGTTGATGCAAGAAGTCTAATGAAACAAATAAATCCCCATGACTGGTGTACATGCTAAGCCAACAAATAAATTTTATAAACACTCAAAACACACAAATAATCTAAACTAAATTGGTTCATTACTAAAGCAATTCATTACATGGGTTATTGATATGCATGATGGTAATACCAATGGAAAAAAACAGCATTATCTCTCTCCAAAGTACCTAATTTCTTTTCAATACAATACGCACTTTTGGGACCTTGCAAATGGCACTAAAATTCTACTATACACTTTAGGAGAGAGATTAATATTGGCTAAAATATGAAGGTGAGAAGCTATGAATTCATGCATTTCTACCTGACTTAGCACGGATTAGTGGCTTTTTGTTGGCAAGTGGAATCTTTGAGTCGCTGTCTGTTGTAGAAGATATGAATAAACAGGAATTCAGTAATAATTAGAATAAGCAGGAATTCAGTAATAATTAGAATAAGCAATGAGTTTTGCAATTTATCTCCTAAATTTGGTAAGCTCCTAAATTTTAGTTGTGTCAAGAATTATTTCTTCATGTTTAGTGTGCTGGGTAAAAATTTCAGCCTATATTATTCTGAAATATTTGTCTCATTTTTCCTTGACAACTGGGTATGACATGTCATGCAACTTATCTCAGTAGGATACAATTTACCTAACATACCAAACTCCATTTTCAGGGAAAAATAAGAAAAAAATTATTGATCTGTTGTCCGAGCTGAATTTTCCCAGAAATATCCAAAGTTTACATGAAACTGATTTAACTGTATACCTTACTAATAAACACTTTCCATGCAATGGCCAAATTCAGCAGACAACATTTTGAAATGTTTTTTCTTATTTTTCCTAGAAAATTGGATTTGACATCCATACAAACTGTCATCTGCTGAAATTTTTATCCAGCATGCAAAGTGTTCCGAATTCTTCATACAATAATGTTTATGCATGTAGGTTATCATATTGTATACTTACACGCATATGAATATAATATTGTATTGTATTGCTAACTTACATACTTACATGCATAAATATTATTTGTTTATAGCATCAACTCTCTCCCAACAAAAAATAATGTACTGTTTACAACATTTCTAGATCAACTCACTCTAAACAAAAAAAAAGTGCTGTCACATGAAATAGTGTTTTTATCTATAACATATTCCTACATCAGTAGGAAACTACTGATGAGGCCCTGGTTTTGGGGAACAGGGCAATAAGGCCATTTATTTCAGGGGACAAGGGAACAAAAGTCTAAAACTGAAGGGAACAGGGGAACAAAGGCAATTTTAGGGAACAGAGAAAATCAAGATTTTGATTTTGGGGAACAAGGGAAAATGCCAATTTTTTTCAGGGGAACAAGGGAACAGGTACCCCCATTCCCCACTGGGAGGGCCTCACTGATGAGAAAAAAAAACAATCAATGTGAGGATTCGCTGGCTTTTACACATCAACCCTTGTTATGCTGAATAAATTAAGATACCATGCCCATTTCTAACTGTCAGCCAATCAGATTACTTAATCCAGATTGTTGATATAAATTCACAATGTTTGTTTGTGTTGAGGTTTTACGGCCCAGTCAACCCAATGGGGTCATGTCGAGCGCGGTCAGTTTACCTAACCACACGTTTACTGGGCAGGCTTAGTCTTCTAAGCGGTTAACCAGTATTGTGCACATTCTTTCGCCAGAAACTGACAACTGCCCTTCTTGAATCAGCGGAAGGGAGAGAATGACCGTAGAAAATATTTCATGATCAATCTCCACGAAAGAATGTTGCCGACCTCGGCGGTGGTTGAACCCGCGACCTCCTGGTCTCCAGTCGGACGGCGCATCCAACTGAGCCACCGAGGCCGGCATATATATATATAAATTCACAAACTGAATGACAAACAGTGCAGATCCAGATCAGTCAGCTTCTTCAGAAACCAACTGATCTGGATCTACTGTTTGCAAAGGCAGGGCATATCCAGGTTCAGCAGGACAAGGGTATTACATGGTTTAACCACGCCTAAAAAATTACTAGAAAATGATACAATGACATATGTATCCTTGTCTGGAAAACTTTACCCAAAAACTTTGTACAAGGGCCATAACTCTGGATACTGCATGACTCAAGTTTTGCATATAACAACCCAATTTTTTCATGTGAAACATCTTCATCCTTAGATGTACATGTAATAAACCCTCAAAATTTGTGAGAAATTCCTTTAATTACAGAAAAAAAAGAAAGCTGCTTAAAGGCATTAAGGACGGGTTTTTCCACAGAAGAATAAAGGTGACATATCACTTTGAAAAAAGGTTGACCAGAAGGTAAACCTAGGATGCCAGATGGCCAGATATCACTATTTTAAAAGACCAAATTTTTCCGTGTAAATCTCGTTCAAAAATGGTCCAGACATAATTATTCGTACATCTCAACAGCAGTATGAAATAGGATGGACAAGGGTAAAACTTATTGCCTATGCCTATTTTGTAGCGTGAGCATAACAATGTATTCATGTAAATAAATAATTAAATATGTCAAGCATACATGTAGCTCTAGATAAAAGGTTATCCAGAGAAATATTTTTCTTATTTCTTTAAAAAAACGTATGTTGTGGCTACTCATTAGAAGTGCCTCATCAAGGCACTTCTAATGAGTACCCACAACATATGTTTCGTGGAGAAATAAGAAAAATATCAGTAATTTTTGGCTGAAAAAAAAAAAAAGCGCCTTATTTCGAGCTATGAAGTAACAATTCTTAACAGTACTGACATTCAATACTATTCAGAAATTACCTTTACTTGATGATGTGGTATTACTCGCCGGTGATGTCGTACTTGGTGTACGTTTTGTTCCAGCTGATCCCTGATCTCGCTTAGTACTTGAGCTTTTACCCTTTTTTGGCCCTGGTATTTTACTTTTATCTTCTTTCCCACCCCCAGCTTTCTTGGCCTCTTTAGCTGCCTTAGCTGCTTCCTCCTTCTCTATCTCTCGTTCTTCCTGCAACATGCAAACATTAAAAGATACAGCTTCAGGATGAAATAATGAAACAGAACAGTTTTTAGCTCACCTGTACGAAAGTATGCATATGAGCTATGGCAGTCACCTCGGCATTGGCGTTGGTCAAAATTTTTGGTAAAAAGATTAAAAAAGGCGATATCTCCTGAACCTCTGGATAGAAGTAGTTCATACCTGCCCTGATGTTAGGTACTGGTCGGAAGTTCTATGCTGTACCATACCTACCCACAGGAGTGACCTTGAGGTCACAGACTTAAAGAAAGTTAAAGTTTTTAAGCAAAGCACTATTCAGACGAGCTACACTGTCCTGCGACTGCTCTTTTTTGTTGAGTGGTTGAAAAACATTTAGTACATACAATGGCTGATTAAGAGGGGGGGTTCAGATTGGAGTCCAAATTATTTCATTTTCACGATGAATTTTGAGAAAATGCTGGCAAAATTATCAAATCGAGCCTCCTTTAATAAATTTGAACCCCTTGTCTAAAAATCTTGGATCTGCCCCTGATACACATTCTTTTAAAGCTAATAATTCTTTCATATGGCAATATTACAAAAAATAAACAAGTAGTTAAAAACAAGCAAACCAACCTGTTCTATTAACTTCTTTTCTTCCTCTTCTTTTCTTTTATCTTCTATATCTTCCTCCATCATTATTCTCCGAGTCAACTACAGAAAAAAAAACAGATACTAGACAGCAACTTGAAGAAGGGGTGACCAGATATATGAATCACAAAACAAAATCTATATATTTACATAAATACATGTATACTGGATGTCTGATGTTATGCATTATATAAATCTGTATGTCTCAAACATACTTTTAAGCAATACTTGAAGGGAGAGGCTTCTAACGAGTACCCACAACATGTTTTCATGGAGAAATAAGAAAAATATTTATCTGATACCCATTCATATCTAGACCTATGCTGTTGAAAAGCAAACATTTTTTCATATGATGTGCAGGTCAAGAGAATGGCCCTTGTGCCAATGCAAACAGTGTAGACCCAGATAAACCTGTATATATACAGTAAAACCTCAATGACTCAAACATCTTTGAGACCCTGGAGATTTATTTGAGACAAGGGTAGTTTGAGCCACTGGAGTTTACCATGGCGCCAGGTCAGGAAACAAATGGTGATAATTTAGGGAAGTCTTTTTTGATCTATATGATATGCTGAGTGTACTCATTAGAGTTGCCTCAATGAGGCAATTCTAATGAGTACTCACAACATACAATTTCATGATAAAAAAATTCCCTAAATATTTGTTTTCTTGAGCTATCGGAAGAATTTCATAGTGACTCAAAAATGAGTTCGAATCATCCAAGGTAAATGAGCCATCAGTGTTCGAGTCTTTGAGGTTTTACTGTATTTTACAACAGCCAATGGTTCTGTAAGTGGCCAATGAAGGACCTGATCAGACTGTGGGAATATGCAAGCTGATCTGGACTTTGTTATCTGTATATGGTATCCAGGTACTTTTCCTGCCCTCTGACTAGGATCATCACTACTTAATATACAAGGGCATAGCACTTGAGAAGGTGCTTTTTGAACCAAGAAGCTTTAATATTTTTTCGTTTTTCCACATAAATATATGTTGTGGGTACTCAACAGAAGAGCCATGCTGAGGTGCTTCTAATGAGTACCAACAACATATACTTTCATGGAGAAATAACTATAATTATCCAGTTACATCTCCTATTAAGAGCTATATATGCCTAGCAACAAATTTAAACACATTTAACACATAAACTTACCGACTCCATTTGAATTGGAATTTTATCTAACTCTTCTACCGCGGACTTAATAGCCGCCGTCACATCCCTGTCTTTTTCCCCTATCAACAACCTTCGAACACAAGTATCCAATTGTTGAAGAAGTGTCCTATCACTTGGTAACTTTATTATACGTTTCAAGTCCGGTAAAACTGAACACAATCTATAACGTATGTTAGGTATGGGGTCTAAATGTAATTCAATAAGATATTGATAAAAATATTCCTTAAAGAATGATTTTGAATATAGTTCCATAGAAAGTTTACAGATGTCTATAAATAAACTCCGATTCCGGCAGCTTCTTCCGTGACAATAGTCTGAAATAAAAAAGTTATTGTAGAATTTTTATGCTACTTAAAGCAAAGAATCTGGTGAATGTAACACAAATTAGAACAGTAATATTCCACAGATCTGAACAGTAGTATTCCATAAATTTGTACAGTAATATTCCACAAGCTTGAACAGGAAAATCTTTGTATCAAAGAAAGGAATGAAGAATTCTTTAAGGGAAGTAATGGGAAGTATCCAATGTTATAAAGGGTGGCCCTTTGCAAAATTAGTTACTCTCCCTTCCTTTGTTTGTGAAGCTAACATTTGTCTTATTACTTTGTTTTCAGTTCAAATTTTCAGAACATTTACTGTAATGATGATGATGTTTTGGTGTTTTACATCCCTTTCAACAGTATCTTATCAAAATAATTGAAGGGTGATAATGAAATAATGAAAATGATAATGAAAGGATTTGTGCAATGAAGCGTCATGAGCTAAACTGCACCTCCTGTGGGATTTGAACCCATGACCTTGTGATCGGAAGTCGAGCACTAACCACTCAGCAATCCTGATGCTTCTCAAATTTTTAGAACATTTACTATAATGATGATGATGTTTTGGTGTTTTACACTTTTTCAACATTATCTATTTAAGTCATACTGAGATAATGAAGGGGTGATAATGAAAATGTGCAACTGACCACCATACAGTCATAAGTTGAAATCCACTCCAGCAGAATTAGAATCTGGGAACTTTGTGATTGGAACTCAGGAAAAATATACAGTAAAGGTGGTAATCTGACCTAAGTTTTTGTTATTTGTCCATTTATTCTGTTATAGATAATAATTCCATAAATGGACAATAAAGGCCTAGCTGTGCAGGCTGATCTAGTCTTTCTATGCCTGCATACAAACCAGATATTCTTCTATAGGGAAATGGATAAACTTTAAGGGCAGGCAACTGCCAAAACTGTTTCTGCCTCCCTTCTAAGGAGTGCAAATTCTTTCCTTTCAGAGTAGAACCTTTTCAGAAGGGGCTTGGAGGTGCATTTAAGTCATAAAAGTTGTCTCCTTTGTAAACATGGCAGAAAATTTACCAAGAGTAAATAGTCCCCTTAAAGCATGACTCACATATGAAACACAATATTTCCCTAATTTTCTAACTTGCACTGGGTGACTCAGCTGGTTAGAGTTTTGCTTCCTGTGAATGAACTCCCCCAAACTATATATTGGAAGATTTTAATTTTGATTTTAGATATGTCAGGATACGTGATTTAGATATTCTTAGCGAAAAATGGTTGAACTATTTGCAAACAGTGGAGACCCTGATCAGACGCCGCATTCTGTGGCGTCTGAAATGGGTCTGCAGTGTTTGCCAGTTACCCTTTTAGGGGTCTCCCAAATACAATGGGTTAAGTGCTTAGGTGGAGAGTCAAATCCCACTTTATGTCATGCACACAAATTTACTATATAAAGCTTTACAAGCTTTTTATTTTACTACAAATTACATGTATCAAAATGATGTCTGCGACCAGATATAAAAAGGGCTGTGGCAAGCAAAAAGTTGTGTTCGAGCATGTGCAAAATGCACAGATTTGTCTTCATTTCACGCATGCACAAGGTCTTATCCTGGCATTTGCTTTCCATTGATACATGCTGTAGTGTCCAATGATTCTGGTAGCAGAGAAGGAAGGCTCTATTCTGACTGTGTAGGCTGAGCTGTCCACATATGCCCAAAGACACGTTTTCGCATGGCGTGGCAAAATAATGAACATCAATAATCAAAAATATCTGGGCCCACTTGTTCAAAGCATCATTAACTTAACGAGTTCGTTAGTGGTCAAAATGTTAACTGTTCTAGTAAGTACAATATCAATTTCACAGGTATTTTTGCTGAAAAAATGTGAGTAGCTTTTGCAAATGCTTTTACTCACATTTTTTCAGCAAAAATATTAGCATATATACGATATGTTAACTAACGAAATCGTTAGTTTTGAACAGCTGGGCCCTGTTGTCTATGTAATATATGAGCATCATCATAGGAAAAGGTGCCTACAGGTCTCCTATACCTGGAGATATGGTGGTAACAAATTTGAAATATAAACAAAGAAAGTTTACCTTGAATTAAAGTACTAAATATTTCATTCCGCTGTTCTATTTTCTTTAAGTTTCGAGTAAGGAACAATAAAGATCGAGCTGCTGCATGCCGTACAGGTAATGCCCTCTGTTAAAACAGAAATATTATCACTTGTCATGCTGAATAAATTAAGATGCCAGGCCCATTTCTAATTGTCAGCCAATCATCCAGATTGTTGACATAAATTGTCATACTGTTACAAACAGTGCAGATCTAGATCAGTTGGCTTCAACTGATCTGGATCTACACTGTTTACAAAGGCAGGGCATATCCAGGTTCAGCAGGACAACAGGTATTATACAAATGTATGCATATAACATATCTGTCTGATAAGTATGAGAAAGGATATACTGTTTACCCTAAATATTGGAACACCTTAACTCCTGACTGGACTTGTCCTAAAATTTGAACAAGCCAATTTTCCTACCTGTTAATGAGTTTAAAGACTGCTCGAAGAGTGGTGAAAAGTGTAGCCCCTGATAAGAAAACACATTTTGTGGCATCTGATCTAGGTCTACACTGTTTGCTCAGCCATGTCTGTCCCAATATTTCAGTTAAATATCACAATAAACTATTCACCTCATAAACCAGAAAACAAGAATCTAAGGAGAACATTTAACAACCATAGTTCACTCATTAAACAGTTTCCGCGCCAAATTTCATGCTACATTTGTCTTCTGTTTTTTTGTTTTTTTTTAACAAACTATCGATTGAAAAGAAGTTGATATGTAAAATTGAAAGACTGAATGTCAAACAGAGTAAATCCTGATGAGACGGCTGATTATGATTTGTTTGTGTTGAGGTTTTATGGCCGAGTCAACCCAATGGGGTCATGTCGAGCGCGGTCAGTTTACCTAACCACACTTTTACTGGGCAGGCTTAGTCCTCTAAGCTGTTAACCAGTATTGTGCACATTCTTTCGCCAGAAACTGACAACTGCCCTTGAATCAGCAGAAGGGAGAGAATGACAGGCTCATTATGAGCCGTCTCATCTGGATCTATGCTGTTTGAAAAAGCCTAATATTATTGCCTTTGGCAGTGAAAGAGTTAAGCAGTTTGCATTACGTCATGCAACAGTTTTCCATTGTTGCAAAGTTTGGCATGGTATCAAATCAAAAAGTGCAGATGAACATATTAAAGTATAACAACATAAAGTTCATAGAGGACCATCACAGGAACATTACTGCCAAGTTTGGTTGATTTAATTTTATTCATTTAAGTTCACATATATACATCGCATAATGTTATATGGTAGAGGATTTGATAAAAAGCTAAAAGTTTTATATAAATCATCTCCTGATGTGGTTCATAACTAGTTCCTAGGAGAAAACATTTAACCATTTTCCCCATTATATCTCTGTTAGGTACATCTGTTGCCATGGCAGCCAAACTTTCAAATAATATATACTGATGAAGTTCGTTAAATTACCATCATATTATCATGTTATACTCATCATTCCTCAATGGGATAGTTATCATCATCATCAACTGAGCGGCAACCCAAAAAAAGTACACTTCAACCTCTGTATAACACAGTTTGTTATAACAGGGATTTGGATATAACATGGTTCAAAGATGGATCCCAAAAATGTGTAGATTATATTGAAAAATGACCATAAAATGGTCATTTTTCAATATAATCTATACATTTTTGTTTGGATATAACATGGTTGTTTAACTAACACGGTTTATGCTATGGACCCCAACAATAGTGTTATAAAGAGGTTGTGGTGTACCTTCAGACATGTGTGCTTACATGTGGTTTCTCAACAATGGGTGGCCTCTTAATAGAGGTGGTCTCTAAGACAGGTTTGATTGGACATTTAAGTAGAAAAAGGATTTATCTACATTGAACGATGTTAATGATAAATCATTGTAGAATGCATAACAACTTACCGCTCTTTTAAGTTTAATTAATAAGACTGGAATGATTTTATTGTATATATTTTCACTGTTAGTGAGGTGTTGAAAACACACAAAATGTGTGAGAATCTTTTCTTGTAGTCGCCAGTCATTGGACGCTGCTATCACAACCTCTGCTGACAGAATGGCAGGAATTATATCAGAAATCTGACTTTGCTGAAAAAAAAAAAAAAAAAAAAAAAAGATTCATAAGGGCACATATAAAGCAGAAGTATTTGTACTAAAACAAGGACAAAACTCTGTCAGTGGTAGAAATGACTCTACTTCTGGGGTCAAGATAAGTTTTTCTCCACAGAAAAAAACAAAACACACACACACAAAAACACAGTCACACAGAGAAGAAAACATGTTCGTGAAATCATTAGAATGATTTTAAGATTGCTGTAATGAGATCCTTCAGATATGTGTGGAGAAATAAGCAAAATACTTATCTGAAAATAGCTTGCATGCAGCTTTCTCTTATGTGATAGGTTATTATTATTATTATCATATACTTGTACCAGAGTTTTCAGAGAGGTCTACCCACCTTCAATTTTCAGTTTTTCTATTGCTATGACTTGAAAATTAAGTCAAGGTCACAAAATCTAATCAGTTCTTTGTTATGTCTCAATTATATATCCATGAAAATCTGTAAAGAATTCAACAAATGTTTTACAAGACATTGTGCCGACAAGAAAGTGTGAAGTGGAAGCCAACGCAGACGCCAATGCCGACACCAACGGGATCCACACCAAAAACAATATGTGAGGTGGGGCGACATAATAATCTGCACTATGGTGAAGAATGGGGTAATGTTCTATGGCTGCCACACGGTGGTAACACTAAATTCAGAAACATTTTAACATCAGTGGAACGAAAGCACTTGACCAGCAGTGCATTTACTGAGAGATTAAAGGCAATGGTTTTCAAGATGATCGTTCTGCCAACAGTAACTTTAACCCTTTTAGCCCTGCAGACCAAAACTAATACCTATACAAACAGTGTAGATCCAGTTGAGATGACTGGTTATGAGCTCTCATCAGGATCTACACTGTTTGCCATTCTACTTTTATTTTACACTGGAACCCCTATTTGCAATGATTGGCATGTCCATATTCAAGGACAGAATTGTTCACATCAGAAACTCAGGGATGAAAAGGTTAACTTTTTACCGTATCCTAAACTTTGTGTGTTTATTGTTTCTTTGTTTACTGTTCTTACTGGTGCCATTAGTAGGCTATGTTCTGTGATTTGTGGCGCTTCCTTGACATCATTTTAATTATTTTAAACAAGTACTGTACAATTCACGACCTCAGTTGATTCACAGTTGTTCAAAGCATTGTTAGTTTAATGAGCTCGTTAGTGGTCAAAATGTTAACTGTTCTAGTAAGTACAATATTTAATCCACAGGTATTTTGCTAAAAAAATGTGAGTAGCTTTTGCATTTGCAAAAGCTACTCACATTTTTTAGCAAAAAATATTAGAGTATATGCCATACTTAATTGTCAAAATTTTAACGAGACGTTAACTAATGACACCGTTAGTTTTGAACAACTGGGCCCTGACCTGTCTAAAAACTGCTGGTGAATGGCAAACAATGGAAACCCTGAAGATGCCACATCATGTGGCATCTTATCTGGATCTACACAGGTCAGGAAAATACTGTATGTATGTTAAAATTTGAACAAGCCTAAATTTAGTCTAAATTTACAAATCGGCTTATTCAAATTTTAGCAAATAGTACTTTTCATGTACAGTTTTCAAGATGATCTCTCAATCAGCTGAGCCACCGAGGCCAGCGATTATCCTAGAAACTTACCTTAACCTCATGCATAGCATGAGCATTAAGTGGACCACATATTGATATGAGAGTTTTTGGAAGATGTGCTACCACACCCTTTAATACCTGAAAAGAAGGAAATAGTCTTTAACACTTAGCACTCTGGGTAAAATTTTCGGCAAATGACATCTTGAAATGTTTTTCTTATTTTCCCATAAAGATAATTTGCATGTATTAAAAAAGCCTGTTTTCTGGGAAAATTAAGAAAAATGTTTCAAAATGTCGTCTGCTGAAAATTTTACCCAGCATGCAAAGCATTAAAGAAGAAAAGAAAAAGTAATGGAAGAAATAAATAACTAAACAATATAAACAAGAAAAAATATTTCACAGCCTGAACATGAGCATATTTGTTTAAAGTTTGCATTGTAAAAGATATTGATGTTTTTTAAACATTTTCTATTTCTATACACTTCAATAGTGAAAACAGGAAATTTAAGCTCACTTTCAAGTGCATTTGAAAAAGTACTTTCCATAATAACAATGACTGGTCATCAGCACAATCCCTATAAAAAAAAGTGCATTATACTGAAACTTTCTATTCAGCAATTTTTATAAACAAATTCTAGTAATGCTGTTTTCAGAGAAAACAGATGTCCCCCAACTGTGAATTTTCAGTTTTTCTACTGCTGTGACCTTGAAAATTAGGTCAAGGTCACAAAATCTAATCATTTCTTTGTTATGTCCCAATTATGTAGCCATGAAAATTTGAAAAGAATCCCATTACTGGTGCAAACAAGAAATTATCACGCCGACGCCAATGGAATTGGCACCAAAATCAATATGTCCCCCTACCCATTTGTAACAGTATAAACCATTCAAATGTCAAACATTTATTGGCTGAGAATTATCTTATTCTACCAACCTCTGTGGATTCATCTTTGAGCAATACCACCAGATCTGCCAATAAATTGCACACGTGAGGACCTAACAAACTAGCCACCTGTAACAAGACATAATTTCCATGTTCATGTATATAAACAAAACATATATCGTAACAGTTATCCTGTACAGAAGACTGATGTTACTTTTTAATTTACTGTATCATATTTACCCTAAACATCAGGGCCCGGTTGGTCAAAACTAACGTAGTTGTTAGTTAACGTATCGTTAAACTTTTATCATTAAATATGGCATATACGTTAATATTTTTGCTGACAAAATGTGAGTAGCTTTTGCACTTGCAAAAGCTACTCACATTTTTTCAGCAAAAATACCTGTGACTTAGATATTGTACTTACTAGAACAGTTAACATTTTGACCACTAACAAGCTTGTTAAGCTAACGATGCTTTGAAAAACTGGGCCCAGGATACCTTAACTTCTTACCATACTTGTCCTTAAATTTGAACTTTTTCATTTCACTTTTTGTTGATTGTCGAAAAATTGCACAATGAATGGCAAATAGTGTAGACCATCATCAGACACTACTTTCTGTGATATTCTCCAGATGAGGTACTTTTTTTCAACCGAAGTAAGAAAACATATATTGTGGGTACTCATTAGAAGCACCTCACTGAGGTGCTTCTAATGAGTATCCACCCACAATACATGTTTTCATAGAGAAATAGAAAAATATTTATATGAATACCACTCTAATCTAAGGCTATAAATATGTAGAAGGATATTCACTTTACTGTCTCATATATGATAAAACTCTTTTATTTAAAATGATTTTTTTTATATTATGGTGATACTTAATTATTTTACCTATGTTTTTATGTACATGACAAAAAGCTATCTTCGAGTCCTTCTTCTTAGCAGATAATTAATATCAAAAGTCTTGGAAATATTAAAGACAAATATCAGTCATATCAGATTATATTAAACTGTCAAAGTCTGCTTCATAGTCAGGTTAGCTAGATAAACCAGACCAATTTTTGTACAGCATGTAAAGCGGTCAGATCCTCTTAAAGTGTATCCATTGCCCCTGATAATTTCATTTTTCCCAGGCAAAAGGGTTTAGCATTTCATTCAACTGGCCTCTCACAAGATGACATGTATGAACCTAATATTCTGAGACAGATGAAATGCATCACTGACTATTATCTGTGGTAGATAAAAGATTGACCAATGCTAAAAGATAATTGGTGTATGAATTTTTACCTCATGAAAGCCATTTGAGAGACTTTTTCTGACAGCCACAACTGGATCCTTGCACAGACTAGAAAATGATTGGCTTAGTAGCTCCTTGAACGACTTGGCACCAACAAACAAAACTATTGCCTAGAAAAAGCATAACATGACTCTTCTTAAAAAAGTCTATTCCTACATTTTGTTCATCAATACTCAATGCAGAGCCCAAGATAAGACAATAACTACAGAGATAATTTAGGATACTTTTTGCTACTTTTGCATCAACACCTGTCTGATGCAAGAATAACAATTACCTTCTGAAAACTCCATCTATGTTATGACTTGATTACTTATTACTGTAAATAACCCTTATAATATTGGAACCCTGGTCCTGCTGATCCCAGATCCCGGCCTTTGCAAACAGTGTAGATCCAGATCAGTTGGCTTCTAAAGAAGCCGACTTCTCAAGAAGCCAACTGATCTGGCTCTGCACTTTTTGTCATTAAGAATGTGAATTTGTATCAACAATCTAGTTCAAGTAATCTGATTGGCTGAAAATTAGAAGTGGGCATGGCATCTTAATTTATTCAGCAGGACAAGGGTTAACTGTTTGTCCTAAAATTTGAAGTCCATTTTACTATTTGAAGATGTGTCTAAAAACTGTTTGTTGAGTGACAAACAGTGTAGATATCTGATCCGGGTCTACAATGTTTGTTCAGGCCTGTTTGTCCCAATACTTAGGCTTCATTACACATGGCATTTTGACTGAATGATGTCGGGACTTATTTACCTCTACGATAATCTAAAACTGTGAATTTTTCAGAAGACAAGCCTTGTAGATGATCATAAAACAGAACATGTTAAGTAAATGGTTCATTTACTCTGTGAGGCATATCAGTACAGTGTAACTGTATGTACCGTAATAACCCTAAGTATTGGGACAGACAGACCTTTGCAAAACGTGTAGATCCAGATCAGATGCTGCAGAATGCAGCGTCTGATCAGGGCCTACACTGTTTGTTAATGACCACATACAGCAATATTGTAGACACATCAACAGGTAGTAGAATGGGTTATTTCAAAGTTTAGGAAAAGTATGGTGTGGATAAGGTGTCCCAATACTTAGCATAAATACAGTAATTCCAGACATGGGGATTAAAGTATCTTGTGGTTAGTCTTTGAAATTGCCCCTCAAAGGCTGAAAACAACAAAAATTATCCCATACTTTTGCCTCAGTTATCACTATGATAGCACCAGATAAGGTGCTTTTTTCAACCAAAAACTTTTTATACAGTTGACTCTTGTTATCTCGATTTCGCGTATCTCGAATAACTGCTCATCTTGGTGAAAATCTGGTCCCCGTTTTAACACAGGTAACAAAATATTGTGGAAAAGAGGAGAAATTGCTCCTCAGGATTATATTAAACTACTTATATATTATGTATATTATATTACTATGTCTCCAACTTCAGGAGTCAAACTACATATTCGTATGAGAAATATGGTTTTTCGATTTATTTTTTATCAATTCTGCAAATCTGATATGTTGAGGTATGGATATCTCGCAGTATTTCAGTGAGTGCAACCTTTCAACAGTGCAATTGGACTTCGAAATAAACAGAGTCGACTGTATTTTCTTATTTTTCCATGAAAACGTATGTGTGCTGAGCAGGCAAAAACTTTTTGAAGTCTGACACCAGGCAGACGAATGATTAAAATGTACTTGAAATTCTTAGAATTTTTGCCAGAACAAATTTCTGTCTGACATGTCCAGCTGTCAAAAGGATTTCACATGGACTGGTTGTGTAGAAGAGGCTCAGGAGGCATTTCTTATAGGTACCCACAAGCTTTTGTGGAGAAATAAGAAAAACATTTGCCTGGATACGCCTCATATCTGGAGCTATGACTATGCACGTAACAAAATTGTTCATTTTAATCTTTACCACTCTCTGGGCTAATTCAGCAGATGACAAATTGGTGATTCTCATTTTTCCAAGAAACATAATTTGAAATTTCATGCAAATTGTCTCCACTGGAGGCAATTTGCATGAAATGTCAAATCCTGTTTTCTGGGAAAAATTAGAAAAATATGTTAAAATGTTGTCTGCTGAAAATTTTATCCAGAGTGCTAAGCATGAATTTTTGATATTCCTTGTCTTGTCTTTTTATATCTCAGAATTAGATTTCCACAAAATAAATATATGTAGATGAACAAACATTATACAGTCGAACCTCAATAGCTCCAACACCGATGGCTCGTTTACCATGGCTAATTCGAACTCATTTTTGAGTTCCTACGAAATTCTTCCGCTAGCTCAAGAAAACAAATATTTAGGGAAATTTTCTTATTTTATCATGAAATTGTATGTTGTATGTACTCATTAGAATTGCCTCATTGAGGCAATTCTAATGAGTACACTCAACATACAATTATTGTGAAGGAAATAAAAAAAAAATCCCTAAATTATCGCTATTTGCTTCCTGAACTGGCACCATGATTAACCCTCAGTGTCTCGAACTACCCATGTCTCGAACAATTTTTGATGGTCCCAAAGATGTTCGAGCTATTGAAGTTCGACTGTAGAATGCAAACTTGATGTTTTTCTTATTTCTCAATGAAAAAATATGTTCTGGAAACCCCTTAGAAGCACCTTAATGAGGTGCTTCTTTTGAGTACCTACAACATATGTGTTTGTGGAGAAATAACAAAATAATCACTCCTCTTATCTAGATACGTCACAAATATTAGGTATCTGGTATAGGCTGACGTTTCTAATCAAAACAGATTCATTCTCAGACTATTTTCTGAATACCAGTTGTATATGTTGTTAATACAGTATTATGAATGACTATTTGTAAATATTTATATGAATTTATGCAAATAAAATATTTTTAAACTAATCAAAAGAGTTCTACTTACAGGGAAATTAAATGCACAATTTTTCCGACACTCCAGTTGTCTTTCTTCTAACTCAACCACATCTGGTAACTGTGGAACCTGAAAATACAGACAAGTATATCTTACAGTTCATTGCACTACAAGAGATGAACAGAAATCTTGATAACAGCATTTTTTTACTCACAATGCTACATGAACTCGGTCTCTGTTTAAAAGATTAGCATGCTGGATTAATTTTTCAGCAGACAAGGTACTGAAGTATTTTTCTCTGAAAACAGGTGTCCAATGGAGACAATTTGCATGAATTGTCAAATCTGCATTTTTTTTTTTACACACAATGCTACATGGACTTGGTCTGCTGTTTAAAAGCTTAGCATGCTGGATAAAATTTTCAGCAGACAAAGTACTGAAGTATTTTTCCCAGAAAACAGGTTTTGACATTTCATGCAAATTGTCTCCATTGGAGACAATTTGCATAAAATGTCAAATCCTATTTTCTGGGTTATAATAAGAAATAATATCATCAATTTGTTGTCTATTGAATTACCTCAGAGAGTGGCAAAGGATAATAGTATGCAGCAAGAAAGCAAAATTATGAAACAACTCAAAACTGCAGTCTTTTAAACCAGGAAGAAATTTGACAATAAAGATTAAGATTCATATAGTTATGACAGGAATCAATAGCCAGCTTTTCTAAAGGAAATATCATGAATGTATAAGAAATTGAAAAAAAAACAAAAAAACAAAAACAAAACAAAAACACTTCAAAAAATAATATGGCCAGCCATAGCACTAGATTCCTTTTTTTATAACCCCAAAAAATGTTTGTTTTTTTTTTTATCTAATTTCTCAGTGGCACTTCTATCGAATAGTCACAACATATGTTTTCTTGGAACTTGTTTATATTGATATCCTGCTTATCGAGAGCTTTCATGAAGTGATTTGAATTTTTGGCCAATACAGTCGGTCTTAATGATCTGTTAATGAAGTGTCAACAGATTATTACATTACAATAATGCTCAGTCTGAATAAGTTTTTAGCATTTGCCTTGGGCAGAGCATTTAATAAAGAGGGTTTGATAACAATTTTAGGATAATTTTCTCCAGTTCTCTACAAAACATACCTTGTGAGTACACATTAGAAGTTCCCTGGCAAGTCAATTCTAACAAGTATCCATATGTTAGTAACCCTTGTCCTGCTGAATAAATTACGATGCCACACCCACTTCTAATTTTCAGCCCATCAGATTACTTGATCAGGATTGTTGCCATAAATTCACATACTAGTAATGGCAAACAGTGCGGATCCAGATCAGTTGGCTTCTTCTGAACTTACACACCAGTGGAATTAAGAGTATGTCCGGGTTCAGCAGGACAAGGGTTAAAATAAGATAAATTATCCTAGACTTATCACCAAATTCTCCTTCAATAACAAGTCCTTTGCTTAGGGCAAAGTATCTATGCTCGCCGAGCCTGTTACACATCATCAGTAGCCCTTCCCAAGCTTGCCGCTCGTATATTCATACCTCATCCTTTGTGGACTGATCTTTTTCCATATCTTTGTCATTAGTCTGTTTACTCTTCTCTGATAAGCCTACTCTGCACATCTGCTTGAAGAAATTGACAAACCATAACTTCTGCTCATCGGTCAAATATGCTGAAAAAAAAAAAAAAAAAATAAATAAATAAATAAACTCAAACATGTCCCAGCAGAAATTCATGTGAATTGTCAAGCCTTATTCTCACTGAAACATAAACAAAATAGAATGTCTCTTCTACTGCTGCTGTGACGGGCATTTTAAGGCTAATTACATTAAGCTTCAAAAATGATTCAATCAAAACTGTGCAAAGAAATGTGATGAAACTGCAGCCAGCTAACTTTAATACTGGCAAACACGCTCATATACAAATTTTTTAGTTTGTCCATGCCTAAGTGTATATGAATATATGCATCAGCCTATTTTCATTCCAGGCTTGTTATCTTAATATTAACATGTACAGAGCAATTGGTAAAGAATATTTGGTGATAATTCTAGGATAATTTTTCTTATTTCTCCATAAACATGTATGCTGTGGGTACTCATTAGAAGCGCTAGGTGCTTCTAATGAGTACCCACCTTTTTTTCAGTGAACTAGAGAAAATTATCCCAGAAGTATCACCAAATACAGTCGACTCCCGTTATCTCGAATTCCAAGGGACTCATTGAAACACTTCGAGATATCCGTACTTCGACATATCAGAGTTGAGAGAGTGAGGAAAACAATAAATTGAACAACCACATTTAACAAATGAATATGTAATTTGACTCCTGAAGTTAGAAATATATATATAAAATAATGTGGAAAAGAGGAGAAATTGCTCCTGAGGAGCAATTTCTCCTCTTTTCCACATTATTTTGTTACCTGTTGTCATAGTTTCATGTTAAAACAGGGACCAGATTTTCACTTCGAGATAAGCGGTAATTTGAAATAAGCGAGTTCGAGATAACGAGGTTCGACTGTATTCCTCCTCTGACATAGGAAGATCATAAAGTACAGTCGACTCTCGTTATCTCGAACTCGCTTATCTCGAATAACCGCTTATCTCGAAGTGATAATCTGGTCCCTGTTTTAACACAGAGGTCTACCAACAGTCAATAAAATATTGTGAAAAAAGAGGAGAAATTGCTCCTTAGGAGCAATTTCTCCTCTTTTCCACAATATTTTCAATATATCTCTAACTTAGGAGTCAAATTACGTATTTATTCTGTTAAAGGTGGTTGTTCGATTAATTGTTTTTTCCTCAGTTCCGTAAATCTGATATGTCGAACTACGGATATCTCGAAGTGTTTCATAGGGTCCCTTGGAGTTCGAGATAACGAGAGTCGACTGTATGTCTTTTATATATACATGTATTAGGTCTCTTACCAGAGAAGCCATGTACGAATCTTCCTATCTGTTTGGCCACAACCGGTAATGTTATATCTTCTGTTTTCAAGGCCTGTTGACAGAACTTACACACCAGTGGAATTAGAGTTCCTCGACAGGTATCTGGAACATCAATTAATAAATAAATAACTAACTAAATAAATAAATGAATAAATAAATAAATAAGGTTCCTCGATAGGTATCTGGAATATAAATAAATAAAGAAATAAATGAATAAATAAATCATATAGCATGTTATGATATACTGAAATTACCTAAATATTTTGATACAGCAAACCCTTAATATATTAGCAAAAAATTGGAACAAATTGAACTGACTATCAAATGTGTCAAAACTGCTGACTAATCACAAACAATAAGGACACTGACCAGAGTGCTCTTTAGTAGCCTGTCTAATCAGAGTATACAGTGCTTGTTCATTCAATTCTGTCCAAATATTTCAGGTAATCATATACCATTATACCAGTCCAGTTTTGATGTTATAAAAACACTAGTATAAATATATGGAATTGGAACTTTTAAAAATATGCTGTCAGACAGATTTTGACCTTCTGTTGCAGCACTGCATTGTTCTTACCCTTTTTACCCTCAACATTGGGACACCTCAAATCCTAACCAAACTTGTCCTAAAGTTGAACAAGTTCACTTTACTAGCTGCTAATGTGTTACTGCTGGATGTGTGGCCAACAATGTAGACCCATATCAGATGCTGCATTCTGCAGCATCTGATCTGGGTCTAAAGTGTTGCCTCAGGTCTGTCCATCCCAATATTTGCAGTTGGTTGTAAATAAATAAAACACTAAAAAGAACAAGCATGGCAACATAGGTTAACTGTTTTAAATGCAAGTCGGTTTGCAACAACCTTTATCAAGACTGAAAAGCCAAAGAATTTATCATTGAAGTAGCATTTTGTAAGTTAATATGACCAGTGCATTTTTTTAGAATGAAATACTTGTAAGAAGCATTGCCAAGCTATCTTCAAACAGCCACAAACCACTGCCCACACCCCTTCCCCAATACATTTTCACACATTCAAAAACTGTCAAAGAGAGGTATCTAGATAATTAATTTATGTATTTCTCCACAAAAACACAGAGGTGCTTCTAATGAGTACCCATAATGTGTTTTGGCAGAGAAAGAAAAAAAAAATTATCAATACCTTTTAGTTTTAAAACCAATAACAAAAATCAGCTTATCCGGAGCTATGTGTCAGGTCATGTCAAAACTTCTAATAACTGTTTTTTTGGCTGGTTTGGAGTTTAACGACCCAGTCAATACTTTTATCTTACCTTCGTCTACCAGCGTAAGAATATTGACAACAGTTTCTAAACCCGCTATTCTCACGTAGCTCTCCTCATCATTAGTCAGTTCCACAAGCTCTGGAAGTATTGCACTTTTTGTAGCTTCAAGCCTGGGGAGAAAATACAGAACCTCAACTGCAGTAGACAGATGTGTGGTGTTGTTTTTTTCTTTATATATCTTTTCTTGAAAATACCGCTTGATATTTCATTTAACTTGTATCCAAATTTGCTTGAAATGTTAAACCCGATTTTTTGGGAGAAATAAAAAAAAAAATATTTTAACCTTTGTCCTGCTGAATAAATTAAGATACCACACTTACTTCTTATTTACAGCCAATCAGATTACTTGATCCAGATTGTTGATATAATTTCACATACTTAATGGCAAACAGTGCAGATCCAGATCAGAAGCCAACTGATCTGGATCTGCACTGTTTGCAAAGGCAGAGTATATCCAGGTTCAGCAGGACTAGGGTTAAACCCAATTTTTTGGGAGAAATAAAAAAAAATATTTTAAAATGTTGTTTTTTGATTTCTAAGGCAAATAGATACACCAGGCTGATTTTCCGTCATTCTGTACAAGGTTGACTTCCTGTTTGCTTTTCCACATGTCAATCCCCTTCTGAAAAGGGATCTTCTCAAAAAGAAAAGTGCTACTTTTACATCAATGACCTGGAACTGCTGGGAGACCACAAACAGGTACACAGTCCATTTCTTTGACATTTTTTTCAAATCATTTTTTTTGTTGGTTAAAACATACATTTTTACCTCTTCCAAAACATGAGCATTACTTGTGAATAATGTTGACCATTTTAACCCTTGTCCTGCTGAATAAATAAAGATGCCACGCCCACTTCTAATTTTCAGCCAATCAGATTACTTGATCCAGATTGTTGCTATAATTTCAGAAACTAAATGGCAAACAGTGCAGATCTAGATCAGTTGGCTTCTTCAGAAGCCAACTGATCTGGATCTACACTGTTTGCAAAGGCAGGGTTTATCCGGGTTCAGCAGGACAAGGGTTAATTAACAACATGAATATTATTTCATAGCAGCAGATGATAAAATCCAGAAAACACTTCTTTCACTGTATGAGTAAAACTTTTTATTTTTCTTATTTACATTTTTAGCAGCTTCATTTTTTTTAAACATTTTACAGAAGTGAAAATGCTTACCCTAGTCCCCGTGACACGGGGTCTAACTGTAAACACATACATCCTCTAACTTCATACTCAACATCCTGACACAGTGATTGAACAACTGGAAGAACCTCTTTCTTTATCCTGAAATAAATAGTTGTTTGTTTCATGCATCCCTGGGGAAGGGAACTGGATACATATGGCAGATTTTTTGCCATTTCTGCCAAGGGAGACAACTCCTCTAACTTCCTGTTTGCTTTTCTGCACAACAAGCCCCTTCTGAAAAGGGATCTACTCTAAAAGAAAAGAATTTGCTTCCATAGGAAGCAAATTCTTTCCTTTTAGAGTAGACCCTTTTTCAGAAGGGAGGAACAAAAAATTTTGACAGAGCTGTCTTCCCTGTTACGAGGGAAATTTGTCCCAACAAAAATAAATACAATTACAGTATTTGCAGGGAAATGGAGAAAGAAGGAAATGCATTCATGCATGTAGGGCTTAGAAAAACTATGGCACACCATCTAACATCATTGTAAGCAGCAAGTACCACATTAACCAAAGTATATGGACATGTCAACTCCTTACCATACTTGCTATAAAATTTGAAAAAGTTAAATTTACTACCTGATGTTGTGTCTAAAAATTGCTGGATGAGTGGCAAACAGTGTAGACCCTGATGAGATGCTGGGTTCTGCAGATCTCATCTCGGTTTACATTGTTTGCGCAGGCCTGTCTGTCCGAATACATATGGCAATTATGGTACATGTTAATCTATTCAGGCATTCAGGGGAAATAGATCTTTAAGAAAGTGTGAACAATTTCCAACTATGTGACCTTGACCCCAGGGTAGTAACAGGGGTGGGACTCCCACTGTACAGAACTTTGTAGAATTATCTATCATCAGTCCAAGTCCAAGTATCATCAGTCAACTAAATCTGTTCAATCATCCAGGAGATACAGATCTTTCAAAACTTTAACATATAACTATAATATTTGAGCCAGCATATGAATAAGGGACATTATGGTTTTCTGGTTTGTGGTTCTTCAAATGCTAATGCTCAGTCCCTTACTGTCCTGGGCTACTGACATGCTTTTTTACCTGAAGCTTCCTCAGGGTCTGGGAAAAGCAAAGGCTTTGGCGAGACTGTGCTTATGCGCAGGCTCGCCTGAGACTTTGCTGGTTGTCTTTGTGATAAGTACCCTTTTCCCATGTGATAGCTCATTTGTTGACACTAACGTCAGCTCCAATGCCTACACCAACGTTTATGTCTACACCATCGCCAATGCCCCAGTGCACAGGAATGTGATAGCTTTTACTGTACTTTTGCACAAGTGACCTAAAAAGTGGGTCACAAGAAAGCTGCTCAATTTACAGGAACTTCAGATAACAATTTAAAATATTTTTCTCATAAATATGGAAGATAATGGTAGCGAATTGTCTCCTTCATCTCCTAAGGAAACAATCTGCAGGAAATATTAAGCTCTATTATGCTGGAAAAAAAAATAAGAAAATCAATCTTTCAGCATGATCTGCTATTTTCATCTTCAATTTGCACTTTGTGCACTAACAGTAGTTAGCTCTAGGTAAGCAGTGTATCCAGATTAATATTTTTCTTATTTCTCCACGAAAACATATGTTGTAGGTACTCATTAGAAGCGCCTCGCCGAGGCGCTTCTAATGAGTACCAAAACATATGTTTTCGTGGAGAAATAAGAAAAATATCAATACTTTTAGTTAAAAAAGAGTGCCTTATCCTGGGCTATGACAGTATTAAAATTACAGTAATAAAGTGCAAAAATCACACTTCCTTTACTACTGACAACAGAGACAATCTTTGAGAAAAAATGACATTAAACCATGTGAACAGGCAAGAGTGAGATCGGTCTGTGCATCTGGGTATCTGGCTCTCTCTGTTTGTCTACATATTACCTGAATATTCAAGCTTAACCTTTTAAGTGCCAATCACAATTGCAACAGACATCATTATTATTTACTTTTAATTATTTTTCAGAGAAAATAATTTTTTTAAAATAATTTCTCAGAGAAAAGAAGACATGATATGTCATGTGAATCGTCAAATGTCTGCCTAGCAGACAATGTGTTTTTGTGTAGAAATAAGAAAAATGTTTTACCTGATACCCTACTTATCTGGAGCTATGTTGTAGTAACAAAAAACAGAAAGAACTTCACTGAAGTTTATGTCGCACCTGCATACTAAATTGCGAAAACAAGCACCAGAAGAGTGAGAACTGCTATACTTGTTTAGCTCAGTTTTCAGTGAAGTGAAATTAACTGCAAAGTTTTACAGTTTGTGGACTTCATTTAAGGTAGTCACTAGGGTGGTCGCTAGGGTGGATGCTAGGGAGGACACTAGAGTGGATGTAAGTACATGGATGAACAAATGGATGGATGGATAGCAACTTTAACTTTAATGCTCGAGTCGCCCATGCTAAGGCAGGTGTGACAACAAATGTTGGTTTTCTCATGAGCCTCAGACAGTTTATTACGTTGTCATTATAAAATTTTATCTATTATTCCCAATAAATTGTTAATGGAATATGAAGTATACTTGACTATTGGGTTTCACAATCAATTAAAAGTACTCTGAACTCTTAGCACAGCTCTAGGTTAAGATTAAAACTATCCTGATGCATTTGACACAGCCCTAGATAGGACAGGTATCCTAATTTTTTTCTTCATGTTTCTCCATGAAAATATACATTGTGGGTAGTTATAAGAATCACCTTAGGAAGGTAATTCTAATGAGAGATGGTTTCTTTTGCGGAGAAATAAGAAAAAATATTTCTCTTCATAACCCTCTTGTCTAGACCAACTAAACATTTCTGATCAAAGTACCCTGCAGTGCCAGGTGAAAAGCTTCTATGTTCCGCTTAGCCCCAGATAAGGCATTTATTTCCAACCAACAACTACTGTATTTTTTATCTTTTTTTTTTCATGAAAAGATATGTTGTGGGTACTCATTAGACGTGCCTCAGTGAGGCCCAACAACACATGTCTTCATGGTGAAATAAGAAAAAATAATTATCTTGATTATCTTTTACCTGGAGCTATGACAGTACCTCAATAGAAATGCCCAGTCTGCCAGCAACTTGTGCAGTATAATCAGGGTTTTCACAATGCCAGAACCTCGGAAGTTCAAATATTATAGGATCTGGGTATTCACTGTTTGAATATAAGCTGTAATATAATGTGTGCCCAGTGAATAAGTACGGTATGCCTAGAGTGCTCAGGTATGCAGAATTGTGTCTTTACTGGATGCATGCCATAAGGCACATGATTTGATGATTTGGTACAAGGCAGGTTTTTCCTTGTGACAGCTTATTTTAATGTTGCTATATTTTTTCACAGCATACTGGGTAGAAATTCAGCAGCTGACATTTTCTGAAAACTTTTCTTATTTATATATATATATCTTTTTAAAGAAAATAAACTGACATTTCATAAAAAATGTTTCATATTTTCTCTTATTTTTCCCAGAAAACAGACTGACATTTCGAGAAAAGTGTCTCCTTCAGAGACAAGCTACATAAAATATCAAAGTCTATTTTCTGGAAAAAATAAGAAAAATGAAGTTTTTTAAAAGTAAAACATATTTTAACGAGTAATACTTAACCTATAGATAATGTGCTATTCTATTCTGTTATTCACCCCTCCACAGAAAAAACGACCTTTCAGTCGTTATAAAGTCTTAATTCAGAAGGTCCCTTTAACAGTTACCTGTATGACGTAGTTCCTCCCGCTCAAATGATCACGTGTCAGTTTCTTTTATGTGTAAAACAATACACAATTAGGAGAAAGGAGCGAGGGAAGGGAGGTGGGACGATAAATACTTATCTATAGGTTAAGTATTACTCGTTAAAATATGTTTTACTTTTAAAAAACTTCATTTTAACTTCGTAATACATTAACCTATAGATAATGTGCTAGAATTTGTAGAATAGGAGGGAGGATTTCTCCTAATAAGTTAGTCCCAACTTCTGAATTAAGGCTTAATAAAAGGATTTATTTTTTATATATATATAATGAGGACATAATTAGTGCTTAAGGCAATAATAAGATCCTTTAACCAAGGATAAAGTAATCCAGGGTTAACATATATATATAATAAAGATATAATTAGTACCTCTCTAGTATAGCATCAGGTCTAGGGGGGCTGTTGACGTTGTCTACACATCCATAGCTGATTGCTGTTGGCCCCCCACCACTTTTTGGGCCACTACAATGGGGCCCAAACTTTGGAGATTCTGTGCTTGTTGAGACATGTCTCTGAGATAGAATTTGGCAAAAGTTGATGAACTATTCCAAACCGCTGCTTGAAGTATATCATTGAGAGGAACTTTGTCGAAGAAAGCCCAAGAAGAGGAAAGAGCTCTAACTTCATGAGCTTTGATTTTAAGGAAAGAGATATCTCGTTTAGTGAGTTTCCTATAGGCAAGTTTAACAGTGTAAGATATCCATCTCGAGATAGTATCTTTAGAGATATCCTTATTGCCTTTAATAGGAAGAAAAAGTCTAGTTCTATTTTGGCGATAAGAGCTAGTCATTTTGAGATAGAATTTCAGAGCCCTAACGGGGCAAAGAAGTCTGTCAGTATGTTCCCATTTACATATTCGAGCAAGACTAGGAACAACAATAGGATCTGGTTTAACAGAAGGAAGCTGGTTTTTTGCTAAAAAACCAGATTTAAGAATCAAGGAAACTGAACCATCAGATTGATTAAATCTTAAATGTTGTGAATCCATAGCTAGAGCATGTATTTCACTACACCTTTTAGCAGTGGCAAGAGCTAAGAGAAAGGCTGTCTTAATAGTAGCGTGAAATTTAGAAGCCTTATCAAGAGGTTCAAAAGGTGGTTTTTGTAGACATACTAAAACCCATGATAAGTCCCATTTAGGTGTAAGAGATCTTTGTACTGGTCGTTGAAGTTCAAAAGATCTGATAAGTTCAGATAAAACTGGATTAGATCCGATTCTATTACCAGTTTTGAATTTTAAAGTGTTAGAGATCATAGATCTATAACCTTTAATAGTACTAATCTGACATTTCTTTTCCGAAAAAAGAAAAATTAAGAAATCGGCTATAACTGTAATAGGGGCCGAGATCGGATTAACCTTTTTTGTATGACACCAATTAGAGAAGATGGTCCATTTTGCATCGTAGACTTTTTGTGTAGATGCTCTTCTTGATCTGGAGACAAAATCTGCAACGTTTTGTGAAAATTTCTTATCTCTGATTGATTGTTTGATAACTCCCAAGCGTGAAGGTCGAGAATTGGGAGGTTTTGATGTACAAATCTTCCTTTGGATTGAGTCAGTAGTCTTGGAATTAGTGGCAGACGAATCGGAGCTGACACTAATAGAAGAAGAAGTTCTGAGAACCACTGTTGCTGTGGCCAGAACGGAGCTATGAGAACTATTCTGCACTGATGTTGTCGGATTTTCTCTAGAACAGCAGGTATCAGAATAAAAGGAGGAAAAGCATATGCATGAAGATGATTCCAGTCCATGGACAGGGCATCTATCGCTAGTGCTTTGTAGTCTTGTACTGGAGAGACATATAATGGGAGTCTGTGGTTGAATCTTGTCGCAAACAGATCCACGTTTGGGAAGTTGAGCATCTGGAATACTGAATTCGCAACTGTTTGATCCAGAGCCCATTCTGTCTTGATAGGTTTGTCTAGTCTTGAGAGGCGGTCTGCAAGAATGTTGAATTTGCCTGGGATGTGACGTACTCTGATAACTATGTCTTGTTCCAGGCACCAATTGAGTATTTTCCAAACTTCTACGCAAAGATTGGGGGAATGAGTGCCACCCTGTTTGTTGATATATGAGACCACCGTTGTGTTGTCTGTGGATATCATGATGCAAGAATGGTGAATAAATGTTTTGGCTTGTTTCAGTGCTAATCGTATGGCCATCATTTCTAACATATTGATATGGAGCTGGGATTGGTTTTCTGTCCAGCGACCATGAAAGGACAGTGTTGTCGGCTCTAAATGAGCTCCCCATCCGTAATGACTGGCATCCGTATAAAGGAAGAATTTGGGGTCTGGAGGATGGATTGAAGTCCCTGTCTCGAATCGAATGGGGTTTATCCACCATTGTAAGTGAGATCGAATCATGCCGTTTATCGAGATCGGGTGATCGAGAGGAAGAATATGAGGTTTCCAGACTGACAGCAGGCACATCTGAAGAGGACGTAAGTGCAGTCTGCCCAGGAGAACAAGGTCTGCTGCAGCACTGAGTTTGCCCAAAAGAGAAAGGAAAGTTCGTGCCGATACATGTTTTGCTGACATTATTTTCTTGATTGTTAGAATTAGGTTCTGTACACGATCCGCTGGAACCCTGACTAAATTTTGTTGCGTCAGAAATTCCATACCTATGAAGGTGAATTTCTGAGCAGGAAAGAGGTCTGACTTCTTGAGATTTGGCAGAAAACCTAGGCTTTGAATAGTTTGAATGCAAATCTTTGTCTGAGTAATCAGACGGTTGTGAATCAGATTTTTTATCAGCCAATCGTCTAGGTATGGAAAAACTGATATGGCACGTTGGCGTAGAAAAGCTGCGATAACGTCCATCAGTTTCGAGAAAATTAACGGACTTAGGGACATTCCGAACGGTAGGGCCGAAAAGTGATATACTTGATCTTCGTGTACGAAACGAAGATACTTCCTGGATTGACGATGTATCGGCACATGTAGATATGCATCTGTTAAATCTATGGAGACAGCCCAATCGTTGAGTCTCATCGCTTGTCTTACCGATTTGACTGTCTCCATTTTGAATGCTTGTTTCTCTATGTAACGGTTTAATAAAGACAGGTCTAATATTAAACGAAACTTTCCGTTCTTTTTTGGCACAAGGAATATCCGGGAATAAAAGCCGGGAGTTTCCGGATTCTGTACCCTTTCCACTGCCCGTTTGTTGAGAAGATTTTCGATCTCTTCTCTGAGAAACGGGGAGGAGGATTGACTCATTCTGATCGGAACAGATGACAAAGGAGGAATTTTGATGAATGGTATCCTGAATCCGTTTCGTACGATAGAGAGGACCCATTTGTTGTCTGTTATTTCCTCCCATTTTTCCGCAAAATGGGCCAATCGTCCTCCCACTGGAATGTCCGCGAGCGGAAGAGCAGGCAGTGGAAAGGGCGGGCCTTCATAATCTTGCGGAGGAAGAGGCAGGTTTAGAGGAGGGGAACTGACGGATGTTACCAGTCCTCTTGATATTATCTTTCTTAATGTGAGAAGATGAGCTTTGAGGAATATTTTTGGACCTATACGACTGCGTAGGTTTAGGTCTGGATGTTGTTTGTTTAGCAGGATATTTAGGTATCTTGAAAGCTCTGCTCTGCGAAGGAGGCTTATAAGAATGAGATTGTGACTGAATGGATGTAGAAGCTAGAAACCTTTGCTGTTGAGCTTCGAAGTTTGATTTAGCTATTTCTTTTATCCTGCCGTCAAATAAGGATTTTGAGTTAATAGGAGCGTTCCTTAACTCGTATGTGGAATTGTCGAGTAGTAGTTTAGACGAAGCTAGGGCTGCGTCCCTCCTAGCTTGGAATAATTCAGTAGTTAAAAGTGTAGACATGGCAGTAGCATGTTTAATCGATTTGGCTACGGCCTCCAGAAGTCTGGAAAGGGCCGCAACCGACATCGATTCCTGTTGTAATGAAAGGAAGGCAGCTGAAGAAAATAGATCAGCATGAGAATTAATAGCGACTAGTTTTCTAGCCTTCCTTTCCCATGCTTCTAGATTCTTGAGCGGAATAGAAGCTCTTCCTTTATTAGAAATGTCTAGGAGCGACGCATCCGCTTCTAATTGAGGGATATTATCAGTTGGCAAATATTGGTTTTGGCTCTTGTAGAATTTAGTCGGAGCAAGAGCCGAAACCAAGCTTTGCGGACAAATCCAATCTCTTGAACATTTGTCCGATTCTAGTCTATTTTGAATATATTTTGTTGTATTTTGTACTAATTTGGATTGTGGGAGGACAAGTAATGGAGTGGAACGAGACTCCATTAATTGTTCGATCCCAGAGAGAGGTTTTAATGGAGCTTGATCCTGCTGAGTTTTGGGGCATAACTCAGGAGGAAGAAGCCGGAAGACCTCGTTAATCGCACGATCAAATGACCAGACTTCGGATTCAGTTTCCGAATCTGACTCCTTATTCTGTTGAGTGAGATTCGGCTGAATCTGATCGTAATTAATAGGTTGATTTGTGATTTGACTAAAATTAGTCTCCTCAGGTTGTATTGGAGTTGGCGTTTGAACAACCTGGGGAGATTTATGAGCCCTTGTATATCTACCAATGTCAAGTTGAGATTGGGAGGAATTTGATGAAGAAGAAGGCGTCATCGATCGTCTTCTTCTCTTTTTATGAGAGTGCTTAGATCTCTTTGAATTTTTCTTTCGCCGAGAAGAACTCAAAGAGTCTGATCTGGAAGTAGAGATAGAAGAAGAGGACGATCGATGTCTTCTTCTCTTTTTAGATTTATGCTCTCTTTTAGACTGATCCTTCCTTGAAGGTCTGGAGATAGATAAATCATTTGAATTTGGAGGCTCAATCATTACACTCGGATCTGAGACCTGCGAAAAATCAGGTTCGAGTGGAATAATCTGTCTAGAGGAAGAAGCTGGATTAGGAAGTTCTAGTCTATTAGAACGTTCGTAACCAGGAATAAAGACATTGGATAGTCTGTGGACACTACCCTGTGAAATATGGCTACTTATGGACGGAGCGTAGCTTTGTACAGGCACATTTATAGGAATATAACCAGGCGGAATTTGTGTTTGTAGGTCATACGGGAATGACTGTAAACCCATGCCTGGTTGACTGGAGCCTAGTTGACTGGTGCCTGGTTGACTGGTGACTGGTTGACTGGTGACTGGTTGACTGGTGACTGGTTGACTGGCGACTGGATGAACGGAGATAAGTTGCCCAGTGACTGGATGACTGGTGACTGGATGACTGGTGACTGGTTGACTGGTGACTGGTTGACTGGTGACTGGTGACTGGTGACTGGTGACTGGTGGGCTTAGTGCCCGGTCAGACTCTAAGTCCGCCAGGCTGCCACCTTGATGGGTCCTGCCCCGAGCAGTAAAGCTATGAGGGGCGGTGCTCCCATCAACTGTCCCGTTGTCAGACATGTCTGACTGGGACTTCTTGGATTTCTTTGATTTCTTCTGTTTTCTCTTCTGCGTCATAACTGATTTTCTAGTAGCATGAAGGCGTCTTCTTTCTGCTAGGTTCCAAACTTTTTCTGTCCAGGAACTACAAATATAACACGGAGAGATACGTGTGCAAGAATTACAAGTTAGACATGATAAATGTGTATCCCATTTAGCTTTTAAATGGCCACAGTTGCCGCGGGCGAAATGCATCGACTGACGCGGAAACAAAGGAAGAAATTTAACATTGAGAAAACAAGAAATCTAAGATCGATATTTCGAAAATAATTTCATAGATAGTAGAAGGAGTGAATATAGAACCAGAGAAAGTCAAGGATATAAAAATTTTAACCGTGTAGAATAATTTTAATCCATTTTTTCTAACACAGAATAATAATCCTTGAACATTCAAAGTCCACAGAAAAGAAACTGACACGTGATCATTTGAGCGGGAGGAACTACGTCATACAGGTAACTGTTAAAGGGACCTTCTGAATTAAGACTTTATAACGACTGAAAGGTCGTTTTTTCTGTGGAGGGGGTGAATAACAGAATAGAATAGCACATTATCTATAGGTTAATGTATTACGAAGTTAAAATATCATCAGTTTGTCATCAGCTGAATTATTCTTTGCGACTTTTAGTTTAACCTTTACTACTTTGGCCAAAGGTTAAATTTTTTTTTTTTTTTTTGTGTTGAGGTTTTACGGCCCAGTCAACCTAATGGGGTCATGTCGAGCGCGGTCAGTTTACCTAACCACACGTTTACTGGGCAGGCTTAGTCCTCTAAGCGGTTAACCAGTATTGTGCACATTCTTTAAAAGCCACAAAGAAGCATTCTGAGAAATAAACACCAGACACTGTATACTACAACAACAGGTCCTATCCTGCTACTCTTTGAGGGGATTGGGTACACTCACCCATTTTTCACAAGGAAGACAACTTCTGTGATTTCCTGTTTGCTTTTCTGCATATAAAGCCCCTTCTAAAAGCAAATAGTAGATCCCTTTTCAGAAGGGACCAAATTCAAATTTGAAAAAGGAGAGCAAATTCTTTCCTTTTAGAGTAGATCCCTTTTCAGAAGAGGCCAAAATTATTAATAAAGTTGTTTTTTTTTCTTCGTTGAAAGTGTATCCATTCTCCTGTCCCCTTTTCTGTACATCAAGTCCCTTCTCAAAAGGGGTCTTCTCTAAAAGGAAAGAATTTGCTCCCAAGGGGAGCAAATCCTTTCCTTTTTGAGTAGACTCCATTTCAGAAGGGGCCAAATTCAAATTTGACAGAGTTGTCTCTCCCTGAATGTGTATCCATTTCCCTCAAGTTATAAACAGTATTTTTGGTTGTAGAACTTCTATACTTACACAAATGGTTCAATTCGGGTAGCTATTTTACCCAGAATTTTACAACAGGACAACCGTGTCTGTACTGGCTGTGACAACTGTCCCTTCTCTATAGCTATTGATAAAATCTGAAAACAAAATCGTCAAATAACTATACTTATCCTAAATTAAAACACTGGGACAGACAGGCCTGAGCAAACAGTGCAGACCCAGATCAGATGCCACAGAATGTGGCATCTGATCAGGGTCTGCACTATTTCTCAGACATGTCAGCCGGTTGTTAAACGGGCTTGTTCAAAAGTTAGGGCAAGTATATGTTTGTTTGAGTTTGAGTTTTGCGGCCCAGTAAACAATATTAAAGTCATGTCAAGCTGTTCAGTTAACATACTCACATTTTTCCTGGGTATGCTTTAGTTTTCTAAGTAGTTTACCAGTATTTGTGCAGATATTCTCACCAGTAACTATCAACTGCCCTTCTTGTATATGTGCAAAGGGAAGAATGACCGTAGAAATGATTTCATGATCACTTTCCATGACGGTTATGTGGCCAAGCTTGGATTTGAACTTTCGACCTCTGGATCTGCAGTCAGATATGCTTGTTTGTGTTGATGTTTTACGGCCCAGTCAACCCAATGGGGTCATGTCGAGCGCGGTCAGTTTACCTAACCACATGTTTACTGGGCAGGCTTAGTCCTCTAAGCGGTTAACCAGTATTGTGCACATTCTTTTGCCAGAAACTGACACCTGCCCTTCTTGAATCAGCGGAAGGGAGAGAATTACCGTAGAAAATATTTCATGATCAATCTCCACAAAAGAATGTTGCCGACCTCGGCGGGGGTTGAACCCGCGACCTCCTGGTCTCCAGTCGGACGGCGCATCCAACTGAGCCACCGAGGCCGGCGTATGCTACCAACTGCACTAAGGAGTCCTCCATTAGGACAAGTATGGTAAGGAGTTATGGTGTCCCAATATCTGGGGTAAATAAAGTACATGTACTTCACTTGTACTTCAGAGCAATGTCAAGGAACTTTTCACCAATTTAATTATTAACCTTTGTCATGCTGAATAAATCAAGAAGCCACACCCACTTCTAAGTTTCAGCCAATTAGAATGCTTGATCAAGGTTGTTGAATCAAATTCACATACTTGATGACAAACAGTGTAGAACCAGATCAGTTGGCTTCTTCAGAAGCTAACTGATCCGGATCTACATTGTTTGCAAAGGTAGGGCATATCTGGGCTCAGAAGGACAAGGGTTAAAATTCAAATTTTAGAACAATTATGGTTAAAAATAATATATTTTGTATGAAGAAAATGTCTTGTGTGGAGCTGTGGTCTTTGAGCATACTCATTATATATATACTCAGACCAGCCTGAACATCTACACAGTCTTATAAGTTTGCAGTCTGATCTAGGTCTTCGCTGTTTGCACAGAATGGATGTCTTAATATTTATGGTAAATAGTGTAAAAAAACTCATCCATAAAGTGACCTGGTTACTGTCTTTGTATCTCATATTTTCTGACATATGCAGCCAGCTTTGAGAAAGATGTACATATTACAGTATAACACAATAAACTCAAGTTTAAATAAAAAAGAAATTAATCAACTTACATCTTTCTTGATCACTTCTTTTGGCAGCAAGTCAATGACATCTAAAAGAGTTTCTAACCAGGCATTGGCAATATCTGAAAATAGAATGTGCAACCATGTAAAAGTTCCAACTTTTAGCAAGCTAGATTTAAATATTGCAAAAGTATTGCAGAGCAATCCATAATTCCCCACTGAAACATGAAACATATACCCAAATTTGAGCAAACATCTATAGGTCAAAGTGATGGAAAGTAGGTCAGGCAGTGTATAGGGCACAGTGACCTACCTTTGTTACATGGCACACTATATTCAACAGATGCATCCATACATCAAATTTGGAAAGCTTTTCATGTGTAATGTAAGCAGAGGCCATACAATACATTAATGATACATCATACACCGGATGTGTTTTATATAAGGGTCAGGTCAATGTACAGGTCAATGACCTACTTTATTAAAACATTACATATCTTCTTCAATAGATGTCTTGGTACATAAAAGTTGGTAAGTTGAGGCCTGGTCAAACAATACAGGAGATAAGGAACATACAAGTTGTTTTGTGACATATGAGGTCAGAGGTCAAAATATAGGTTGCTGTGAACCAATTTTGATACCTGATGCATTGTCTTCAGTTGAAGTATCCCTACATCAAACTTGGTAATCCTATGTCGTACAGTACAGGACATAAGCATTAAATAAGATGTTTGTAAAAAGTAGGTCAGAGGTCAGAATAAGTTTCAGTGACCTATTTCTGGTATGTTAGAAATATACCCATACACCAAATTTGAAACTCTAGGCCATACAGTAAAGGAGATATGCCCCAGACATGTTTATATATAAAGTAGATCATAGGTCAAGATATAGATCACAGTGACCTACATTTACTTTTGGTACATGACATACTATCTTTAGTAGATGTACAAATACATCAAATCTGGTAAACCTATGCCATACAATATAGGAGATATGCCTTGGCCAACCTTTATGTAAATTAGATGTACCAATGCATTAAATTTGGTAAGCCTAGGCCATACAATATATTAAGCAGGTTAGAAGTAAAAAATATAGGTAAAAGTGACCTGATTTTGATACATGATATACATATACAACAAATTTGGTAAGCCTAGACCATATAATATGGTAGTACATGCTTTATAACAGTAGGTCAGGTCAAAATATAGGTCCCTCTGACCTACTTTTGGCAAGAGATGCACTGACTTCAGTATATGCATGTGTGTGTGCGTGTGCGTGTGTGTGTGTGTGCATGGAAAATGTATGTATACCACTCTTATTCAGCACTATGTAATGCTACAATACTGTGTAAAGTACATTCATTTATTTATTTCGCAAGAGTTGATTAGCACAGAAGTGCCATCTTTTTAATCAGTCACTTTTATAGCATCAATACAATGTGCTGTTTCTAATTAACCTTTACCATTCTCTGGGCTAATTTGGAAGACGACAAATTGATGATATTTTTCTTATTTTTCCCAGAAAATAGGATTTGACATTCGAGACAATTTGCATGAAATGTCAAAACCTGTTTAATACAGACAATTTGCATTAAAAAAAAATAAAAATAAGAAAATGCATTCAAAATGTTGTTTACTGGAATTTTTACCCAGTGTTAATGTCAAATCTTATCTATATACATTTTGTATTCAAAGATCCAGCCAAACAAAGTAGAGTCACAGTTCAGAAGAATTTTTTTTTTTTTTTTTGTACCAAAATGTATCTTGTGGGTGTTCACTGGAATCATCTTGCTGAAGCAATTTCAACAAATACCCATGAGAAGTATGTTTTTGTACAAAAATGACAAAAAAATAATCCTATACTATTACCTATCATCCAAATTATCACCTTATCTGAAACATATGTTGTGGGTACTTGTTAGAATGCCTTATCTGGAGTTCTGTACAATATTCAGGAAATTCTATTAATTCTGCTGCCTCAGTAGTACCAATCAACAATCACTACTTGCTCAATTTCCATTTCTTTTCTTCTTTCTGGAAATTCTGGAATGGTTTCTTGCAGTCACAACCAACAATTGCTAATTTACAAGCAGTCACCTAATCTAACCTATATTTCTCCATTTTCTCAGACAACCCCAATATGCCAGAAACCTAATTTGTGGCTGTTTGCAGGAAAACACACATTCTGCCTTACAGTGAGAACAGCTGATTTAGTGGGACAGAACAGCAGCCCTTGACTGGTCTGTGTTCCCGAAGTCTGGCCAGAGACTCTGTTTGCTTACAATATAAAGAGGGTGTGTAGAACACTAGCAGATATAATAGGTAACATTTAAAAAAGAGCTCTTATTCAGCATGCGAACAGCAGGGACCCGATCAGCCTACACAACCCCTGTCTGATAAGGGACATCTTTACATGGATATATATTCTACAGCATCCACTGATACTGTCAGCATGCAAAAAAAAAGGCCCTGATCAGACTGCAAAAATGAATAAATAAGCAGGCTGAACTCAGCCCATCTTGTTTGCACATGGCATATGGCAAGCTCCAGATTAGGCATTTTTTATTCAATGGGAAAATGGCTAATACTTTTCAGCCAAAAATGTCGATATTTTTCTTATTCCTCCATGAAAATATGTTGTGCTACTCATTAGAAGTGCCTCTGAGAGGTATTTCTAATGATTACTCACAAACGTATCTGTTTGTGGAGAAATGAGAAAATATATATCTTGACACTCGATTATCTGGAGATATGATCAGGTCTCTAAGAAAAAAAATGTCTCAGGTTTGGAAGATTTCATCCTGTGTAGGCTTCTACTATGTAGGCTAGTCTGGATCCACTACTGTCCGGATATGGTAAAATTTGGGTTTTTTTCATTAAACTGAGTCTGATTTATTTGACATAATGCCAGTTCCATTCTACATTGTTTAAATGATAGGAAATTGACAACAGACTGTGTTTAAGACTGATAAAAACAATCTCCATCTAGTCCAAACTGTTTTATAAATCTGACAGCATCCATCACAGTCAGTAGCTCCAGATCAGAGAGGGTCTCCTGATAAATATCTTTCTTATTTCTCCACAAAAACATATGTTGTGGGTACTCATTAGAAGCGCCTTGGCAAGGCGCTTCTAATGAGTACCCACAACATATGTTTTTATGGAGAAATAAGAAAATATCAGCACTTTTTGGATGAAAAAAAGAGTTTCTTATCTAGAGCAATTTGACAGCATCAATCATACACAAACATGAGTCCTGATTGCTTTCCCAGATCAGGTTCGACCTTTAATCCGCTTAATTTAAATATTAGCAATAACATTTTTTAAAAATGTTTTCTTGTTTGTTTTCCCTAAGAAAATAATACTTGACATTTTGTGTGAAAATCTCCTTATTTGTGTAAACTGTCAAACCCCTTTTTTTTTTGAGAAAAAAAATAAGAAAAATAATCACTCATTAGTTTTCTGTTTATTTTTAACATCAGTACTATAAAGGCTGAATTGATGCAAATTTCTCTGAAATTTGAAAATCTTCAATTTTAGAAATAACACTCTTCTGAAATGGACAAGTCAATGCATTTATTTATCTGTCATGTTTATCTGTCATATGTCAGATTATTGTCCAGTGGAATCCAATTCAATTTGAAATTACATCTGTTACAAATGAATGTATTTGCTGGAAAAAATGAACATTGCTTAGTATGCTGGGAAAATTTTCAGCAGACGACAATTTGAAATATTTTTCTTACTCAAAAAATAAGGTTTGATATTTCATGCAAATTGTCTCCTCAGGAGACAATTTGCATGAAATGTCAAACTTTATTTTCTGAAAAAAAAAAAAAAAAAAAATAAATAAAAAGAAGAGAAAAATAGTAACAATTTGTCCTCTGCTGAATTTGTCCGAACAGCGTTAAAGGCCAAGCAACGCCTTCTTAAGGCATCCAAAGCGGATGAGATGGAGCAAAGAATGACAAAAACAAAACCGCATATTTGTGATAACAGACATGGACAAAGAAGAATCGCAACAGAGGAACCACATTGGATAAAGTTTTATCCCCTATCAAAATGCAATGTTCTTAAAAATCTTTTCTAAAATCTTGCAGGGTTACATCATTTCATAAAAAAATAATTCACTTCAAAAGATACTGATATAACCCTTTCTACCCTGTAGACCAGTACGAATACCTATGCAAACAGTGTAGATCCATGAAATGACTCATGATGAGCCATCCCATTTAGAGCTACACTGTTTGCATAGGATCTACACTGCTTGTCATCTTGTTAATGATCATTGACTAAACCCCCTATTTACAAAGAATGGTCATGTCAAAATTTAAAGATGGAAGAGTCCATTTCAGAAACTAAGGGATGAAAGGGTTAAGAAAGAGAACTTTACACTCCAAATTCTAAATTTTACAAATTTTACTAAAATTATATGTGGTACTTTAGAAGATTTAGCTTTTGATACAAGTGGATTTATTTTTCATTTTTTATACTTATTATCTTTTTGTATGATCATATATGAGGGAATATATTATCATATTCATAGCAACAGATAAGGTGCTTTTTTCATCCGAAAAATGCTGATATCTTTCTTATTCTTGACGAAAACATACGTTGTGCATACTCATTAGA
Organism: Anodontia alba; assembly: GCA_964016985.1. NCBI lineage: Eukaryota > Metazoa > Mollusca > Bivalvia > Lucinida > Lucinidae > Anodontia > Anodontia alba. The sequence goes on from OZ024823.1 coordinate 35,817,997, forward strand.
AGCACCTCTCTGAGGCGCTTCTAATGTGTACCCACAACATACTTTTCATCGAGAAATATTATGTGGATACCCACTCTTATCTGTAGCTATGTTCATATGGTAAGGAATATACAGAGTAAACTGTATAACTTGAATAAGTGACAGCTTAACCCTAATGCGCGAGCAAAATGTAGTAACAAATGACATTCTGTTTATTTATTTATTTATTTTTTTTCAGAAAAGGCTTATCATTTCATGTGAATCATCTGCTTTTATTTTTTTCAGAAAAAGGGCTGACATTTCATGGGAATAAGCTGCATGACAATGGACTCACATGAAATGTTAAGGTTAGTTTTCTAAGGAAAAAAAAAATTCAGAATGTCTGCTGAAGTTGTTATTTGCACTTTAGGGACTGACCATTCCATTTTTTTCTTCCGCGACATGAGTCTTTCTTTTTATTCACATTTTTACAAAGGGTATTATAGCATTTACCCTGTCCTGGCTATTTTTTTTTTTTTTTTTCCGGCAAAAGAGGGTCCTGGAATTTTTTTTTTTTAATAACTGCCCCCCGCCCCCCAACTCCCATCCCACATAAAAATCAAATGGTTGCTCCCTTAAGGGTTAACCCTAGGTCCTACATTTCAACAATAGAACGGAAAGGAAGGCTGCCTAAGTGAAAAACAAATGTTATCCCCTGCCAAATCCCATCCTTAAAGATCAAGTGACTGTTTTACCCATCCCATTCCAATCCCATCCCCTTCTGAACTTAAGAGTTTGGTGGGTAACAGTGTACTGATCTGAAGAAGGAAAAGTTTTAGAAAGGAAAAGTTATACATGTACTTCCAAAGTTCTGTTCACTTCAGAACATATGGCAATTCATCTAGCAGTCAGAGTTATTTAGATCTAAAGTCTTTGAGACTGATTTATGAGTGACTTGGAATTCACATTACTGTAGTAAGAACATAACATATGATCAACTCTAGAAAACAAGAGACTCAGGAGTCATGTCTCACTCACCTAAATGAAACAGCCACTGCATATCTGTCACATAACAATTTACCATTATTACAATATATCCAGCCAATGAAAAAAAAGATGGCCTTTAAAAACTGGAGGACCACTCGACATCACTGTTTTTTTTTTTGTTTTTTGTTTTTTTGTTTTTTTTTGTTTTGTTTTCCTGAGAAAACAATGCTTAATATTTAATTTAATCACCTGCCAAGCAAAACAATTCACATACCAGTCAAGCCTTTTTTTTCTCAAAAAAAAAAAAAAAAAAAAAAAAAAGAGAAAAAAACAGATGTTATTTTTTTTTTCTGTTTTTCAGTTTGTTTGTTTTTTCCTGAAGAAAAAAAACAAACAAACAAAAAAAACAAACAGGTCCCCACATCAAATTCTGATATAAATTTGACACCATTTGCCTCACAAAAAGACCTTGAAGATAAGGTCAAGGTCACCAAAATCTAATCAGCTGTAAAGCTTGTCCCAATGATGTATCCCTCCAAGTTTGATGAAAGCCTGCCAATCTGTTCAAAGGATATCACAGACGAAATAAACTGTCCTGACTGGCACTTTGAAAACTAGAGCAAGTGACCAGAGAGTCACGAATATCACCGGCCAGCACCATTTCTTAATTATAAAATATTTTAAAGTTAATGACAATGATATAAGGCAAAATATAGTTTACGTCAGTCTCTGAGTGACACTGATCTATCATCCCAGGTACAACTTTTCTGGAGTAAATAGTCTTCAAGACATGAAGCAAATTTGCTAGACCATAAAATATAGGCACTCACCTACATATACTTGAGAGGTTCATCTGATGGTCACACTGATCCATTATACCAACTATGATGTTAATCCATTAAATAGTCTAAAAGACATTAAGCAAAATCACTAGACCATGAAATATAGGTCATCCTGATTTATATTTACTTTTAGGTGAAAGTTTAGGTCACACTGTATCATTATATGTAAATATAACATTTAGGTATCAAATAGTGGAAGATGTAAGACAAAATCATAGCTGGGCTATGAAATATAGGTCACATAATCCCAAAATATGACAGTAATACATTAAATTGTCTTCAAAATGTAACATAAAATCACTGGACTATGAAATATTGGTCACAGTGACCTACATTTACTTTTAGGCCAACTGTTGGATCATACTGATTCATAATCCCAAATAATGATGTTCGTACATCAAATAACATTCAAGATATCAGGCAAAATTACTGGACCACAAAATATAGGTCAAGGTGACCTACATTTGTTATGCTGTCAATCATGGTCTCACACAGAACCAATATTCTAAGTATCACATTTATCCATGAAGTAGTCTTCAAGATAAAAGGCAAAATTGCTGAAGCATGAAAATAAGATCACAATGACCTTGACCTTATTACACTGAATGTTGATGTAATAAACAAATCTGATGCCCATCCTTCATTAATAAGAAGTTGTTTGTATAAACAGACTGCAACATACTACTTTATTGAGGTATTAATCCATAAAATAGTCTTCAAAATATAAGACAAAAATCACTGGAGCATGAAAATATCACAATGACCTTAACCTTATTAACTGAATGTTGTGATAAACATGTCTGACGCCCATCCTTCTTTATTAAGAGGTTGTTTGTATAAACAAACTGCAATATACTACTTTATTGGGGTGTCCTAGATTTTGACCTATAGCCCTGCCCTGTGGCATGACCCAGGAGTTCATAGATGTAGAATAGAAGAGAACCCTCCCAGGTACCCCCATACCAAATACGAAAAGTTTTTGATCAGTGGCTGCAGAGTTATAAGTAATCAAAAAACTTCAAAGTAAAACTTGGTTATAGAAAGGTTTAACAGACAGAATCACGGACGGATGGACAGATGAACAGACAAATGGAACTGATGAAAACTATATACCCTTTCGGCATATTTCGTACGCTGGGGTATAATTAATCTTTGAAGTGCTAAGCAAAACTGTAGCAGATGACATTCTAAATTTATTTATTATTATTTGTCAGAGAACCTGAGATTTGGCATTTCATGAGAATGGTCTGATAGGCAGATGATGCACATGAAATGTCAAACTTTATTTTCTCTGATAAACATATATGTATAAAAAAAATCAGAATGTTGTCTGCTGTATTGTGATTAGCCCTTTAAGGATTAAATCAAAGTTCTTGTTGAGTCGATATGATAATTATGGTGACAATATAGGATATAATAGTTACTTTTTTTACTTTTTTTTTTTATTTTTGTGCTAAACGCTCTCTTGTAGATACTCACTGGAATTGCCTCACTGAGATAATTCCAATGAATACCCACATGATAGGTTTTGGTGCAAAATAACAAAAATTATCTTCCAAACTCCCCTTTTAACATCGGGTTTAGATTTTTCGGCATTTATCATATTTTTTTTTTATCAAGAAAAATCAGTAAAAAGCAAGAAACTACTAAAACAAGATATTAAACAAAACAATCTTTCACACGAAAGAAAAAAAAAAAAAAAAGATCTTGACAGAAATAATCAATAAGAATGGACTTTCTGAAGAAGCAATTAAAGAAATAAGCAAAAACCATCAGAACTTAATCTGGATTTCCTCCAAACATCACTTCTCTAAAAGATTGAAGCAGCTACTTAGAAACAATCGTAAGACAATTTATAGATTCTTTCTAATCATTACTACTTTCAGGAAATTAAACTTGAAGTCTAGCAACTTACAGACTGCAATTTACTGCCACTTTCTTTTTAAGTAAATTAAATCTGAAATCAAGCCTAGTTTGCCTAACAGAACTGAATTTGTTTATATTAAAATTCCATTCTTTTCAAAAATGCTTTCAAATCTGCTGCACAGTTTCATATACCTCGGCTAGTAAAAAGTCATGCTCTTTTACCCTTAGCACTCTGGGTAAAAATTTCAGCAGATGATATTCCAGAAAATAGGCTTTGACTGTCTCCTAAAGCCTATAAGAAAAATATCATCAGTTTGTAATCTGCTAAATTTACCCAGGGAGTGGTGAAGGTTAAGCATATGGTGTTTATTTTTTTTTTCAATTTTATTTATTTAATTAATTTTTCATAACTGAAACCCCGTTACAACATCAGCATTTGTTCCAAAAGATGTTGTCATTAAAATGAAACTGCTGTTGTAAAGAATCCTTAATGAGGAGAAGGATATTTCCTCATAGAACATATGTTTTGAATATTTGTTAGAATTACCTCACAGAGGAGATTCTAACAAATATCCAAAACCTTTTTCTTGAAGTATTAAATACAATGTTCTGGCATAATTTCTGACTAACCATGGTCCTGCTGAATGTGGATATGCTCTGCCTTTGCAAACAGTGTAGATCTGCACTGTTTGTTATTTAGTATGTGAATTTGTATCAACAACCAAAATCAAGCAATCTGACTGGCTGACAATTAGAAGTGGGCATGGCATCTTAATTTATTCATCATGACAAGGGTTAACTATCACTGCTTGAGCAAAGGTTTCGTGCCAGTCAAATCAAATTACCATTACAATGAATTTTGTCACTGTATTGAGGGTTGTTATAAAGAGGATTGACTGTATCAGGTGATATTTCAAAACATTTTCCTTATTTTTTCAATACTGGTACATGTATATTAAACATTTCATTTAAACTCAATCTGGCAATATCAACTGACAGCAAACGAACAGCATTTGTTTTCTCATTTTCCCACAAAATAGGTTAGACATGTCATGCAAATTGTCTCCTTAGAGGAGAATTTGCATAAAATGTCAGAACCTTATTTTTATCCTGGACAAGATATCAGAAGGACAAAGTGAAAACCCTGCCCCCACCTCCTACCCACCACATCACCCTACTTAATAAATAGTAGGGGTTAAAAACTGTTTCACAGACAAACGGGACAAAAGGTCATACAGTAATGTTAAAAAATGCAAATTTATACCTTCTGAATAAAGAAACTGCAAATTTATACTTTTTGAATAAAGTGCAAGCAAGAAATGCTTTCTGACAGATGTCCAAGACAGTGAAATACCAATTATGTACATCAAAGAAACCTAACAGTTTGTAATGTAGGGCATTTTACCACTTAGCATGCCATGTAAAAATTGCAGCAAATAGCACTTTAAAAGCCCAGCCCTGAAAAAAGCTCTGAATAGCATGAGCGCAAGCAAAACTTGACAAAAAGCAAAACAAATTTGTGACATAGAAGTCCATGGACCTTCACATCTCACCTGCCAAAAAAGTGTCAAAGAAACTGGCCAAACCCGTAGGAGTTGTCAAGGAGGAGTACTTGGCGATAATTTTGGGATATTTTTTCTTACTTTCCATAAAAACATATGTTGTGGTACTCATTAGAAGTGCCTCACTGAGGCACTTCTAATGAGTATCCACAACATATGTTTTTATGGAGAAATAGAGAAAATTATCCCAGATTCAATACTCTTGCTTAACACTTTTGCACTCTGAAATTTATTATTATCTGTCTTGCAGCAGTTTTCATTCTGACCGTTCCAGGGCCGTTCTTCTGTTGCAGATCTTCGTTGTTTGTGTGTCTGTGGATTCATATGTGGCATTTGTGTTGTCCTTATTTGTTCCTCATCTCTCCTTCTTTTGGTGCCTCAGGAGGCCTGTGCTTCGTAATTGTGTCATTTTTTGGGTATCTTCACTTTTTTTGCTGTCATTGAAGGGAGGACAAAGACGGTATAAAACAAAAACTCTGAAAGCTAACACTGTACCAGGAAGTGAGAGAGCTAAAACAGGAAAAACTCTACAACAAGCTTTTAAGATAAGTCCATTTGAAAACAGTAGCTAATCAGTAAGTACTCACCATTGCCAACATATGGGGAAAAATCTACCAAAAATCAAACAAAAAAATTTGAAATTATACTTTTTTCAACTCATTTGTATAATTTCAGGGAGACTGAATACATGTAATGACAATATTTTACCGACAAGTGACAATTTACATATTTGTACACCAATGCAGTCAGTGTCAGTGTCAGACCTTCAAGGAACAAATTTTTGCAGAGCACTGAAAAAATGACAAAACTGCTTCAAATGGTTTCAGAACTGATACAGGAACGGTACTTTCATACAATAAAAAAATCTATTGGGATAAATCGAGGGTTGAGCGCAAGACTATGGTAACTCAAACATATTTTTGAAACCCTTGTTTAGGGGCAACTTGGACCCCTTTGTAAACAATGCAAATTTAGGTGCCATTGCTCATACGAGCAATGGCACCTAAATTTTCATTGTTTACAGAAAGAAATGTTGTAATCTTCATAACGCCTTCATGGTGAGGAGATTAGGTTTGGGGGAAAAACAACCATCTGACTTACGCCAGTCTTGCGCTCAACCCTCGAAATATGCTTCAGCTAACAGATCAATTGCAGTAGAACATGGCATCTGATCATGGCATGTTTGCTCATCTAGCAGCTTTTAGATGCATCAGCTTATAGCAGACTGGCTCCAGTCTCCAGTGACTAAATATTAATTCTTAAAATCCCATTTGATAATGCACTAACATCAAACCAAAATAATATCATAACTACAAAGGCTGTCACCAGTGACCAGCCTTAATAGTCATAATATAATTTTGTTTTTATTTTAGTGGATCAAACAGGATTATAAAAATAAATATTTAGTCACTGGAGACTGGAGCCAGTCTACCACTGATAGTAAAATGGATTTTCAAAATTTAGCAGAAGTATGGTAGGGAGTTAAAAGAGTCCCAATGTAAATATTGTATATACTTCCAAAACCTGAAAAAAACAAACAAAAAAAACAGACATTTTTAAGGCTGCTTTCACATAAATCTTAAATCGCAGAGGAAAAGGCTTTTTACTATCAAGTCTACGAGCTGTCAGCCCATTTCTCCATGACTAGATAAAATCTTTTTAAAAGATGGTTTTCTAAATTACTGAAGAAAAAAAGAGTGGAACCACATGGCAAAAATGCGAAGACTAAAATGAAAGGTCAAATGGGTGTTCTTTTGCTTTAAGATTAAATGGCTGTGTGTGAACAGTTTTGTTAGTCTTCAATTTTAAAAACATGAATATTAAAAAAACTTAAAAGAAATTTTCTGTAGGAAAATATAATTTCTACTTGACTTCTGAGAGATGTAGCTACTTGGCACAGTAGTACCTAAAACATGTCTGTAAGATTACATCAATCAATGTTTTTACACAGGTAGTTTAAGATCCTATTTATTACTTTAATTATAGAAAGGCATGTTAATTAACAGTAAGGAATTAACTACATGCTGTGTTTATTTCACATTTCTAATTCATAGACTCCAGCAATTACCATTTTGTCATTCTCTGTGTAATAGAAGGCAAGTTTTAGAGGCATATCATAGCTTTAGACAAGATTTTTTTTCTACGATATATTCCTTATTTTTTGCCACAAAAACATATGTTGTCGGTACTCATTAGAAGTGCCTCACTGAGGCACTTCTAATGAGTACTCACAACATATATTTTGATGAAAAAATAAGAAAAGTATTTATCTGAATACCCTTTTATCAAAAGCTATTTATATGAACCAAAGTTTTATTTATGGTATACAAAGTATTATGAGCATAATTCGAGAAAAGAATGATATCCAGTAGATATTTTTTTTTCTTATTTGTCAATGAAAACATTAATTTGTGGCCCTTGTGGAAACTCTTTTAGAATCCAAAGTATTCTCATGGAGATATGGGCCATACTGAGTGTAAATGTGTCCTTGAGTATAGGCAAAATACTTAGATACACATTCTCATTGTATTATTGGGGGGCTTTGCTCTCTTTGATATGTTCTACAATATCTAATGACCATATATCGAGGGTTGAGCGCAAGACTATAGTAACTCAAACATATTTTTGAAACCCTTGTTTAGGGGCAACTTGGACCCCTTTGTAAACAATGCAAATTTAGGTGCCATTGCTCATACGAGCAATGGCACCTAAATTTTCATTGTTTACAGAAAGAAATGTTGTAATCTTCATAACGCCTTCATGGTGAGGAGATTAGGTTTGGGGAAAAACAACCATCTGACTTACGCTAGTCTTGCGCGCAACCCTCAATATATGACCCTCACCGGACTGTGTGGATGCAAAAGCTGATCTGGGTCTTTGCCTTTCACATATGCTTGAAGACATGTTTTTCACTTCAATGGTTGGCCCATAAAGGAGGGACAGATGCATCAATGAATTGTTAAACATCTCTTTCGACAATTATTTAGTTATACTGAGAAAATTGAAAAGTGATACTGACAGGCTCCATGCAACTAAAGGCTACAAAGCCATGAGCTGAATCTTGTCTCTAGACTGGCTCCAGTCTCCGGTGATTAAATATTTTTTTCTTATAATCCTGTTTGATAATCCACTAAAATACAACCAAAATAATATCATGACTATATTAAGGCTGGTGACTACAGTGATCAACCTTTAAAGTCATGATATTTTGCTGGTACTTAATATATTTTCAAACAGGATTAAAATGATAAAATTATTTAGAGTCACTGGAGACTGGAGCCAGTCTATCCTGTTTACAGTGGAATCTGAACAATCTGAACTTGCAAGTGTGAGTGCTAAGCACAATTTTGCAGATAGAGGACAAGTATCAATACACACAGGTTGAAAGAAATAACTTTCTGTCGTTAAAAAAATATTCCATAAGCAAAGATCCTAACCAAGCTGCACAGATACACATGGTTCTCAGGGATTTTTATTGTTCATAGACCAGTTCATTTCTTACCATGTTTACCTTACTAAAATCTGGACAAGTTAGTCTGGCTACCTGTGCTGGTTAATGTGTCCAAAAAGTGCAGGCTGAATGGCAGAGTAGACCCTGATCAAACTACTCCTTTAGAAGCAGTTTGATCTGAGTCTACACTGTTTATTCAAACACGTGTGAGAATACTGAGGGTAAATACAGCACTTCCTCATACGTAATCAAGGAGACAAGAGCCAATATCCCAATAACAAATGATTACGAGGCAAGAAATTGGCAATTATTCACAGAATACAAAAAATAAAAGCTGCGATATCTGTAAAATATAAGACAGCAATTTGGCAACTAGTACAAACCACTTTTCTGAAACTAGTCTGACGTCAATTCCATAATAACCATTAGCCATCTGGTGGCAAAACTTATAAAGTTACTGTAGTTATCCTAAATACTTGGACAGATATGTGTGAACAAACAGTGTAGACCCTGATCAAACTGCTCCAAAAGGAGAAGTTTGATCAGGGTCTGCACTGTTTGCTGTTCAGCAAGCACGTTTTGCACATATTATCAGGTAATTAAATGGGCTTGCTGAGATGGTAGGTAGGTGATGATGACTACTTAACTAAACATCAACCCTTAAATGTCATTTGCCTCCAAACAGTTTAATATTGAAATGGTTATAATAACAAGTAATAGTGTTTTCTGAGAAAACAGACGTCCACCAACCTTGAATTTTCAGTTTTTCTACTGCTGTGACCTTGAAAATTAGGTCAAGGTCACCAAAATCTAAGCACTTCTTTGTAATGTCCCATAATGTTACCATATTCATGAAAATTTTGTGAAGTCCAAACATTGGTTCAAAAGATATTTAGACAAAAAAGTGTCACAGAATTTTCAGTTTTTTCTACTGCTGTGACCTTGAAAATTAGGTCAAAGTCATCAAAATCTAATCTGTTCTTTGTTATGACCCAATTATATATCCATGCAAATTTGGTAAGAATCCAACCACTTGTTCACAAGATATTGTGCAGACAAGACAATGGGATGGCAATGCCAATGCTGCACGCCAATGGGATCTGCACCAAAAACAATATGTTCCCCTCACCTGAGGTTGGGGTACATAATAATGGTGAAGTTGTAGGACAAGTATGGTAATTAGTTAAGGTGTCTGAATACTTAGGATAATTACTGTTTTATTATTTTTTCCAGAGAAACTGCATTTGATATTCAATTCAAACTGTCTCCAAGGCAACCAACAGGACCTAGCATTTCTAAAGAAACAATCCGAATGAAATGAATTCTTATTGATTGATTGACTGAATTAAGAAATGTATTATTTTATTTTTTTTATTATTTTTTATTTATTTATTTTTTTTTTTTTAAAAAGAGAAATGTATTCTTATTTTTTTAGTGAACTGCTAATATTTGAATTCAGCAGGTTAAGGAGAACTAAAAAGTTCCAGAGAAGAAAAACAAGACCATAACAATGCATTAAAGATAGGTGGGTGATTAACTGCGAAAACAAAACTGCTGTTAGTGTTAATATTATAACCAGTAGCTGAAGTGACTGAGAGGTTACCATAGGGGCCACACAATACGAAAACGTGTCTTCGGGAATAATAATAATGCTGTCAGCAAAGCCCCAGATCAGTCTGTTCATCTGCACAGTCTAATCAGGGCCTTCACTGTCTGCTAAAAGAATCATTGGATACCGTTGAATGCAAGAATGGAGAGCAAAGACCTGGATGATACTTTGTGCATGTGCAGGTGATCTGAATCTGCACATTTTGCGCATGTCCGAAGGCACTTTTTCACCTGGCCCCCGAGGTTATAAAACTTTTTTTCATACTCAACTCAGCTTAGCATGAAATTTTCTCTGCTAATAAATATGAAAATGCCAACAATAGTTGGCATTTTCATATTTATTTGCAGAGAAATTTTCATGCTCAGCTATGTTTAGCAAGAAAGAATTTGCAATTATAAGTAATTTGAGATTTATTAGCAGGACAAATTTCATGCTCAGCTGAGGAGCATGAAAAAAGTTTTATAACCTTGGGGTTCTATGATTGTGAATTTTACCATCACAGCTCATGGTTCTTATGTATCTGAAGCTTTGCTTCTTGCTTTAACTCTTCATGCTTTATAAAATTATCAGGAGACAATTCACATGAAGTGTCTAGCCTTAGTTTCTGGAAAGAAGTAAGAAAAATATTTCAAAATGTTGTCTGCTGATATTTTTATGTAGCATAAAGAGTTAAGATATGAAGCGAAGCTGCGGATAAGGCATTTTTTTTTCAGTCAAAACTGGTCTTGTAAAGTACAGATCATCAAATCTTATTAGCAAATAAAACTATCCAAGTTATATTATGTTTGGCCAGAATTCATCCACTGGTTCTGGAGATGTGTTGAAAAAGGTTTTTTGACAAAAGCTGACAATTTTTGTACTGCTGTGACCTTGAAAATTAGGTTAAGGTTCCAAAATTTAATAAGCTTTTTCCCTGCCCCAATGACATAGCCATGCAAGTCCAGTAAAAATCCACCCATTGGTTGAACAGATACAGAGTTCCAAATGGTCTATGCAGATGTCAACATTGACACAGATGTAGATTCCAACACGATTTTGACAAAAAATACAACATATGTATGTCTCCCCTTCTCGATCTGGAGCTAAGAGAAGCGATACCTCTCAAAGTCTACAAAGTTACTCACCTGGATCTTTGATGTCAATACTGGACAGGATTGTCTGTAGGAATGTCTGTGTATAATTCTGTATGGGGACCAGTTCCTTCTGTAGCAGCTGTAAGAAGGCCGATGAAGCCGCCAACTGCATCTCCTCATGAGCCACATGGAGAACCTCCTGAAAAAAAAAATCCAGTTTTCACAAGGTGGACCCTAGGGTACTTAACCCCTGTCCTGCTGAACCCGGATATACCCTGCCTTTGCAAACAGTGTAGATCCAGATCAGTTGGCTTCTAAGAAGCCAACTGATCTGGATCCACACTGTTCGCCATTCAGTATGTGACTTTATATCAACAATCTGGATCAAGTAATCTGATTGGCTGAAAATTTGAAAAGGGTGTGGCATCTTACTGTATTCAGCAGGACAAGGGTTAAAAATAATGAGTTGTTACAGTTTCCCTATCAACTTTTTTTTTTCAGCATTATCAGGACTCAGAAGAGTCAAAATGCTTTTCAAAGAAAATAAGAAAGAAAGAAAGAAAGAAACAAACAAAACACACATCGAGGAGCTGTTAAGGAGGAGTATTCGGTGATAATTCTGGGATAATTTTTCTTATTTCTCCATAAAAACATATGTTGTGGGTACTCATTTGAAGCGCCTTAGTGAGGTGCTTCTAATGAGTACCACAACATATGTTTTTATGGAGAACTGGAGAAAATTATCCCAGAATTATCCCCAAATACTCCTCTATAACAAATCCTCTCACACACACACACACACACACACACACACACACACACACACACACACACACACACACACACACACACACACACACACACAGAAAAATTGATGTGATGCAGAGGATCTGTATGAAAAGTACAGGGAAATATTTCTTGGATATTTTTTTACCTTATTAATAAGCAGGGTGCTTCAAATGAGTACCCTCAACATATATTTTATGGAGCTGAAATAAATTATACCAAAATTATTATCATATACTCTTCTTTAACTAGAATTCCGAGAATTGGATGTGTCTCCTGCTTAAAGTGCCAACCATTTCATATGAAAAAAGAAAAAAACACTGTATTTGTCCTAATAATCGCTCCTATCCCTATAGGCGACCCCTCACTAGTTTGTCTAAATTTTATAAAGTAAGTAAATAAAGGGCTATAATTTGACTGAAATACCATTCTGCAAACTTTGAATGAAATCAATGTATCCCTTCAAAAGATATTGAAGGGAAACAATATCTTTACAAAGTATTTTACCACAAAACTAAATCAAAAAAGGGCCATAACTTGGCTAAAATTTTGTGTATGATTACTAATATCGAACTTGATCTGTAATTTACAATGATATACCCTTCTGCAAACTTATGATTAAATTAAAGCATCCCTTTAAAACTAAGTCGAAAAAGGGCCATAACTCAGCCAGAATTTGGCGGATGATTATCAATATCGAATTTGACCTGTATTTTACAATGATATAAACTTCCGAAGACTTTGAATGAAATCAATGCATCCCTTCAAAAGTTATTGAGCAGAAACGAAGTGTGATGATGACACCGCTGCCGACAACATGGATGGACAACATATGTGTCTGCCATGCTATGCAGATGACACAAAAATTGCTTTGTGTCATAGCTCCTTAAAAATTGTCTGATTAGATCATTTCATGAAAAAGTTTAACCCTTGTCCTGCTAAACCCGGATATACACTGCCTTTGCAAACAGTGTAGATCCAGATCAGTTGGCTTCTGAAGAAGCCAACTGATCTGGATCTGCACTGTTTGCCATTAAGTATGTGAGTTTAGAGCAATAATCTGGATAAGTAATCTTATTAGCTGAAAATTAGAAGTGGGCGTGGCATCTTAATTTATTCAGCAGGACAAGGGTTAATACAACATGGATAAATAAGCAACGTACATGTGTATTCATCATTCTATTCATCCAAAGCTGTGATAATAAAAAAAAAAAAACAAACACAATTAATTCATAGCTCTAGATAAGCTGTTATATTTTATTTCTCCACAAAAATGTATGTTTTGGGTAGTCATTAGAAGCCCTTCAGTCAAGTGCTTCTAATGAATGCTCATAACATATACATTCACAGAAAATTAGGGAAATATTTGGATACCTTTCTTACCTAAAGCTATATTGTCAAATTCATCACTTGCCAACTGAAACATCCCTACAAAATATGTCATCAAAATAAAATAATTTTTCTGTGCCCCTACCCTTAATATATTAAGAGGTAACCGAAACCAAACACAAATTAAATGCTGGCCTTGTTACTATTGCAACCCTGTATGAGAAGGTATTTTATTGTATTACCAATGAAAATAGCATGTCTTTGTATAAGCAAAAGAAGGGTATTTTTGTACTAGCTCCAAATAAGGCAAATAAAGTGTTGATATTTTTCTTATCTGTCTATGAAAACATATGTTGTGAGTACTCATTAGAAGCATCTCACTGAGGTGCTTCTAATAAGTACCCACAACATATGTTTTTGTGAAGAAATAAGAAAATATTTATCTGGATACCCCGCTTATCTGGAGCTATGAGTCAAGTTTTTGTTTAAATTAAATTGTCTGTTCAACAAATGGTGGCAGTGAATATCGGCAGTGAATGAAATCTCAAACAATTGCGAAAGAGAGAAACCTAACCCTTAATGTGCTAAATTTAAATATCAGCAGATGACATATTAAAAATGTTTGTCTCACTGTTTTGGGAACAAACAGGAAATGATATTTCATGGGAATTTCATGGGAATTATCTCTTATGGAGATGATTCACATAAAAAGCCAAGTCCATTTTCAAAAAGGAAAAAAAAAATAAAAATAAAAAAAATATAAATTTGCCATCTGCAAATGTTGTAACAAGCATTGAAGGTTCAACCCTTAATACAGGAAACTTGAAATAAAAGCTGATGATAAATGATTTTTCTTATTTTTCCCCACACAATAAAGCTCAATGTTTCATGCAAACTGTTGCCATGTGATGTTAATCTTTTAAAATGTTGTCTCTAATGTTAACGTTCAGCATGGAAAGTGTTAATTTGGCTAAAAATTGTGCTATGTACATCAACATTTAAACCTTACAATACTCAAGACATATATTATTTGACCTAATAACTGCATTTTTTTAGCTTTACTGGCAAAATTTAAAGTAAATTATCTACCTTATAAGGGCACACTATAAATAAAAGTTGGTTGGTTTAGAGTTATACATGTACTGCTCAGTTAACACTATTAAGATCATGTGGAGCTGGTCAGTTTACACTTTTTTCCTAGGCAGACTTACCGTAATAACCCTAAGTATTGGGACACCTTATCTACTTAACATACTTGTCCTAAAATTTATATAGTCCATTCTACTACCTCTTGGTGTGTCTAAAACATTGCTGTATGTATGGTAAACAATGTAGACCCTGATCAAACACCGCATTCTGCTGTGTCTGAGTCTATACTGTTTGCAAAGGCTTATCAGTCCCAATACTTAGGGTTATTACATTAGTCCTCAAAAGTGATAAACCAGTACATTGTTTTTGCCAGAAACTGACACTTACCATATTCGACCTAATTACCGCACATACCCCTATAAGCGCACAGTCAAGCAATATTACAGCAAGTATATTTTCTCTCTACTTCTTTACAAAGGCATATGTTGTTGGTACTCATTTGAATTGCATCGACTTGTCGATGCAATTCAAATGAGTACCCACAACATATGCTTTTATAAAGAAAATCAGAAATAAAATCGAATAAGTATAATTAGACAAGTCTTTCGCTGATCTCTTTTTTAATGTACCCTTAATATAGGTGGGTACATATTTTTAAAGTTTTTCCAGTAGTTTTGAAAAACCTAAGCGTACGGTGCGGTAATTAGGTCGAATACGGTACTTTTCTTGAATCAGCCAATGGAAGAGAATGACACCAGAAAATATTTCAAGATAATCTCCACAAAAGAATGTTGCCAGACCCGGCTGGGATCAACCCAACAATCTCCTGATCATCAGTCAGGTGCGCATTTGAGTGAGCCACTAAGGCCAGCTCAATATATATAACAAAGATCAGCAGAGGACTTCAAGATGCTTATGGGATATTTTTGGTTTTCTTAACCCTTAAAGCGCCAAGAAAAACTGCATCTGAAAATGTCGTCTGTTTATGTCGTCTGCTGAATATTCTTGCAAACTTTTCAAACCTATTTTTGCATACAGGCAAACAGTGTGGACCCAGATCAGACTGCTCCTAAAGGAGCAGTCTGATCTGGGTCCACACTGTTTGCAAAAATGACTTTTAAAATCACAAGCAGATGACAAAGCAGATGACAATTGTGACTGGCGCTTTAAGGGTTAAAAAAGCTTATGCTGTTGGTACGTCATTCGAATTGCATTTACTTGTCCAGGCAACTCAAACCTGTAGCCACAACATATACTTTTTATAAAGTAGATAAAAGTAAACAAGCTGTGATATGAAAACAATGAAATTGCTGTGCCTTTAATGGGTATGTGTGGAAATAACTGTATGTACGTGTTTCCGGGACGTGGACCTATTTCAGCATAATGTCATCTTAAGAAATGTTCATAGGCGGGACTATATAGCTAGCTGTACTTTTCCAAAATCACAGTAAAATTTCATCCTTTACTAATGCTTAATGTTAATTTTCCTCCATGTTTGTTTGTTTCTGCACAGCCTGGTCAAAATCTCCCCAAAGTGCCCTTGGCACTATTTGGATAGCCAAGAACTCAAAGCATTTCAAGCAGGCAGGAAAGACTGATAAAACTGGCTGCACAGGCTGATCTGAGTCACAGTACTCATAGCTACAGTTAAGAGGGGGTATCCACATAATATTTTTCTTATTTCTCCAAGAAAGCATATGTTGTGGGTACTCATTAGAAGCGCCTGCGAGGCGCTTCTAATGCATTCCCACAACATGTTTCCATGGAGAAATAAGAATGATATCAGCATTTTTCGGATGAAAAAAGCGCCTTATCTGTTGCTATGAGTACTGGATACACATATCCTAAAGTGCATGCACACTGAGGGGAATGGATATTCCTGGTAGATTTTCTGCCATTTTCACAGGTGAGGCAACTTTTGTGGCTTCCTGTTTGCTTTCCAGTACACCAAGACCTTTCCAATATTTTCCTACTCTCCCAACAGAAGCAAATTCTTTCCTTTTACAGCAGACCCCTTTTCAGAAGGGAGGTAAAACAGTTTTATTTGAGTTGCCTCCCTTTTAGATGGCTTGACTGATTTTTGCAGGGAAATCTTGATAACTTTCTTATCTGGAGCACTGATCAATTTCCTTTCTTGTCAATAGCCTAACGTTTAGCATGCTGGGTAAAGTTTTCAGCAGACGACATTTTGAAATATTTTTCTTATTTTTTTTTTTCAAAAATAGGATTTGAAATTTCATGCAAAGTGTCTCTTCAGGAGACAATATGCATGAAATATCAAATCCTACTTTCTGGAACAAAGTAAGAAAAATATTTCAAAATGTCATCTGCAGAAAGATTAACCCAGAGTGCTAAACAGTAACCTGTTCAATGGCAAACCAATCTAATACTGTAACAAGAAATTAATTTTCATATGTTTTTGTTTGTTTTCTATAGAAGAATCTAAAATAGGGCTGGATATTTACTATTTATATTTGCGGTTCCTTTCACTCAAACTAAGCATGTATACACCATAAACAGCGTTGACGCTTAGCAATCTGGGTGAAATTTTCAGCAGACAACATGCTGAAATATTTTTATTTTTCCAGAAAACAAGATTTGACATTTCATGCAAATTGTCTCCATTGGAGACAATTTGCAGCATGAAATTTCATATCCTGTTTAATGGGAAAATTGAAAAAAAAATTTCAATGTGTTGTCTGCTGAACTAGCCCAGAGTGTGGTAAAGGTTAATTCTAAGGCCAAACACTTGCCAATATCTTATGAATAGACGTATTGATAGTATAATATTAAATCTAATCTCGTATAATATTTGGGTTTGTATTTCGAGACACTTAATCGGTATTATACTGTAAGAAGAAATTCAGCATTATTTCATATGCTTGGTTCACATAAAGTGTAGTGGTGAGGCATTGTTAAATACGTCACAGAAATCAAACACCACAAGAAATTGAAGAAAGCAATTTAGGTCATTTTTATGTCCCCGCCTAATGAAGGCAGCAGTGGGGCATATAGTGTTTCGCTGTGATGTTTACATTTAAATTTACATTGACATTTACGTCTGCGTTTCTCTTGGCGGTCATAACTTGGGTAACTTTTATGCTAGAAAGTTGAAATTTGGTATGCTACTAACCCAGACCTAAACCTTCAACTATGTGGTAGAGTTGCCTCTGGGTCATGCCCTAGGCTGTGACTAGGGGTTAAAATGTGTAACAGATCAGACTGAGCATTTGGAAAATAGTTGTTGAAATTTATGGATCCAGATGTTGTTGTCATATCGAGGGCTGAGCGCAAGACTAGCGTAAGTCAGATGGTTGTTTTTCCCCAAACCTAATCTCCTCACCATGAAGGCATTATGAAGATTACGACATTTCTTTCTGTAAACAATGAAAATTTAGGTGCCATTGCTCATATGAGCAATGGCACCTAAATTTGCATTGTTTACAAAGGGGTCCAAGTTGCCCCTAAACAAGGGTTTCAAAAACATGTTTGAGTTACCATAGTCTTGCGTTCAACCCTCGATATGGGCAAAGACAAAGGGTGGGGCATTTGTGTACTTTGTACTAGTTATATTATCATTTTAAACTTCTTTTTTTTCTTACTTTGACTGAACAGGAAGCCCAGTGAATGTGCTCTTGAAGGTGCAGATGTTAGTGTTTGGTGGTCATTATTTTGTGAGGGGTCTAGATAAGTTGTTGGTTGGAGTTTAACAGCCTAGTCAACACCATTAAAGTCATGTTGAGCTGGTCAGTTTACCTAACTATCCTTTTCCTGGACAGGCTTAGTCCTCCAAGTGCTTAACAGTACTTGTGCACATTTTTTTGCCAGAAACTGACAACTGCCCTTCTTGAATCAGAGGAAAGGGGAGAATGACATAGAAAATATTCAACGATCTTGTGGCCAGACCCTGTTGGGATTGACCTCCTGATCACCACCAGTCAGATGCACATCCAACCGAGACATCAAGGTTGGTTAAATAAGTTGTAATTCAGAATATAAAAAAAATGCTGATACTTTTGTAACCATAAAATCCAGGCCCCGAGGTTATAAACCTTCTTTCACGCTCAACTCAGCTGAGCATGAAATTTGTCCTTCTAATAAATCTCAAATTACTAACAATTGCAATAATTTTCTTGCTAAACACAGCTGAGCATGAAAATTTCTCTGCTAATATGAAAATGCCAACTTGCCAACTACTGTTGGCATTTTCATTTTTATTAGCAGAGAAAATTTCATGCTCAGCTGAGTTGAGCATGAAAAAAGTTTAATAACCTTGGGGCCCAGTAGGCACCCATCAAAACTCCTTATGATAAAAAATATTTGCATTTTTTTTCTTAACCCTAGTCCTGCTGAATAAACTTAGATGACACACCCACTTCTAATTTTCAGCCAATCAGATCACTTGATCTGGATTGCTGCTACAAATTCACATACTTAATGGAAAACAGTGCAGATCCAGATCAGTTGGCTTCTTCAGAAGCCAACTGATCTGGATCTATACTGTTTGCAAAGACAGGGTATGTCTGGGTTCAGCAGGACAAGGGTTAATTCTCCAAGAAAACATGTTGTGGGTACTCATTAGAAGCACCTTATAAAGTTTTTGTGGAGAAATAAGAACACATGCTGTGGGTAATCATCAGAAGGGCCACATCCAAGCTGAAGAAAACATGTTGTGGGTACTCATTAGGCACCTGAACAAGGTGCTTCTAATGAGTACCCACAAGGTAGGTTTTTGTGGAGAAATAAGAAAGATATTTACCTGGATAATCCTCTGTTCAAGAGCTACCTACCATACCTCCTGACAACGTGACCATACAATAAATGTTCTAAAATTTCTAACACTTTATTCCATACTGTTTTGGCCTAAAGTTTGCTTTTTATGCATTTAAGAATTTGAAATACTAGTGGAACGGCAAACAGTGTAGACCCTGATCAGACTGCAGTCTGATCTGGGTCTGCACTGTTTGCATATACCATTTTGTCAGTAACTTTGGTATACAAAATTGTAGGACATTTACCGTATTCCATTTCACAATTTATGATGATGTGTCTAGAAAATACTGGCTGAATGGAAGTTTAGGTCTTGACAAAACTGCTCCTTTTAGAATTACTGTTCACTGTTCATCCCAATATTCACAGTAAATACTGTATTATTTCTCCATGACCTCAACAGGATCATCTTAGTACCAGCATAGTTTTTAAGATGCATAGTTGCATAAATATGTATTTGTAAATGGAATACTGAAAAATCATACTTACCCTAACTTTTGGAACAACCCTCCGCATACAGTCTGCATGGCTGTCTCTTAACAAGTCTGGCAAGTTTGTTATTACACTGATACGCTGTACCTCTTGACCAGAACTGAAAATTATAGACAAGGATAATGATAACAGAAAAGCAGTAAAATACGGTAACAACCCTAAGCATTGGGACAGAAAGGCCAGTGCAAACTGTGTAGACCCAGATCAGATGCCACAGAATGCAGCATCCAATCAGGGTCTACACTGTTTGCCACTCATCCAGCAATATTTTAGACACAGCAACAGGTAGGATAATGTACTCTTTCAAATTTTAGGAGATGTATAGTATGCAGTTTTGGTGTCCCGATACTTGGTAAATACTGTAGTCTTTACAGCCTTTCAACAGCCATGAATGAATGGATGGATAGATGGATGAATGGATGGATGGATGGATGGATGGATGGATGGATGGATGGATGGATGGATGGATGGATGGATGGATGGATCGATGGATGGATGGGTGGATCAATGGATGGTGGATGGATGGATGGATAATTTTTGGACTGGTCTGTATATGCAAAGTATTTTTTGCATGCAATCAGACTTCCTGATAATGTTGGTGACAATGTAGGCTACTATCTAGTGTTTTCACATCACAAAATCAGTTGTGACACAAAAATAGCAGAAATTATCTAAGAAAAAAACGTCTTTTATCAGGAGTCTTGACCTTATCCAAAATACTGCTTCCTACCAAGTTTCAAGTCATATGGCCATTCAGTTCAGGAGAATAAGCGAAAAAACATTTTCAAGTTGGAGGCCATGGCAGCCGTCTTGGATTTCTGATCTGAACGATTTTAGCTATTTTTGATCTACAAGTCACCCTGATGCTTCCTACCAAGTTTCAAGAAGTGAAAAATAGATTTTCAAGATGGCTGCCATCATCTTGGGTTTCTGATCGGAATGATTTTAGCTATTTTTGATCTACAAGTCATCTCGATGCTTCCTACCAAGTTTCAGGTCAATTGGCCTATCGGTTCAGGAGAAGAAGCGAAAAATAGATTTTCATGATGGCCCCCATCTTCGATTTCCCATCGGAATGATTTTAGCTATTTTTGATGTACAAGTCACCCTGATGCTTCCTACCAAGTTTCAGGTCAAATGGCCTTTTGTTTCCTGTCCAGAAGAAGCTAAAAATAGATTTTCAAAATGGCTGCCATAGCAGCCATCTTGGATTTGGGATCAGAACAATTTTAGCTATTTTTTTTATCTAACTTTCAGGTCAAATGGCCTTTCGGTTCAGGAGAAGAAGCAAAAAATAAGATTTTCAAGATGGCCGCAGAGTTGTCACCTTGGATTTCCGATCGGAATGATTTTAATCTACAAGCCACCCCAATGCTTCCTACCAAGTTTCAAGTCAATTGGTCTTTCAGTTCAGGAGAAGACCCGAAATACAGATTTTCAAGATGGCCGCCATGGCGGATATCTTGGATTTCCAATCAGAAAGATTTTAGCTATCTTTGATCTACAAATCACCCCACAGCTTCTTACCAAGTTTCAAGTCAATTAGTCATTCGGTTCAGGAGAAGTGTAAATAGATTTTCAAGATGGCAGCCATGGTGGTCATCTTGGAGTTCAGATCGGAAAGATTTTAGCTACTTTTGATCTACAAGCCACCCCGATGCTTCCAACAAAGTTTCAAGTCAATTGGCCCAAGAGTGTGGGAGGAATAGGCTTTTAAATCAAATTGTTGATGCTGCACGACGGACACCGTATGAGGCATGATGGACGACAGACATTGACCGATCACAATAGTTACCTTGAGCACTTCATATTCAGGTGAGCTAACAAGTAGACTGTCATCTGCTACAATTTGCTTGTCACTTTAACCTTTATCCCTCTCTGGGCTAATTCATGAAGATATTTTTCTTATTTTTCCAAGAAAATAGGCTTTGAAATGCCAATGCCTATTTTCTTTGAAAAATAAGAAATATATTTCAAAATGTCATCTTCTGAAATTTTTACCCAGTATGCTAAGTGTTAAGGGTTAAAGGTTATATACTGCAGCAGAACTAGTATCATTAATTTTAGTTTGAATTCAACATCTTTCTCACCACTAATCAACTTCCTGTTCAAGTTAAGAGCCCAAATAATGACCATACCCTGCTATCTCATTCAGAAATTCTTTATTTATTCCAGAATTGAGAAGGCATCTCAATCCAGGATACGCAATCATCAAAAGTACCAATAAATCCATTCTACAACCCTTCATGTATTTTAATATACTGGTAAATATTTGTCAGAAATCTGATAGAACATTGATTCTTCTTTTTTATATAAATAAATACATTATTAACCCTTAAAGCACCAAGGAAAACTGCAGCAGACGACATTTTCACTATTTTTTTTTTTTTTTTATAGTTTTCAAAGATAATAAGTCTTGAAATTTCGTGTGAATCGTCTGCCAAGCAGACGATTCACATGAAATTTCAAGACTTATTTTCTTTGAAAAAAAAAAAAAAAAAAAAATGGAATGCCATCTGCTACAAATTTTGCTTGGCGCTTTAAGGATTAAAACTGTCAATATTCAGCCAATATATGCCACAAATATGACAAGTTTTACAAGACTCTGGAAGAGCAGATTATTTGTTTGAATATTTTTCTCATTTCTGCAGGAAAATTTGTCTCACTGATCTTATTGGCATCACTTCAGTCTAAGGGAAAATTATAAGAAAAATATTGCTAATTCTGTTTTCTGATTTTCTAAATTCGGTATGTTAACCTTTAAGGGGGTTGGATACACTTGGTAGGGTTTCCACCATTTTTACAAAAACAGGCAAGTTTTGTGACTTCCTGTTTGCTTTCCTGCACATCAAGCCCTTTCTAAAAAGGGGTCTACTCTATCAGGAAAGAATTTGCTCCCATAGGGAGCAAATTCTTTCCTTTTAGAGTTGACCCCTTTTCAGAAGGGGATAAAATCTATTTTGATAGTTGCCTCCCCTAAAGTGTAACCATTCCCCTTAAAGTGCCAATCACAAAAAATACAGCAGAGGATGTTCTGATTTATGTTTTAGAGAAAATAAGTCTTGATAGCCTAGTAGATGGTTCAGATATAATGTCAAGCCTTATTTTCTCTGAAAATTAACATTATGAAAACAAGCCTAAACAAAATGAAAATTTTCAGATAAAAATTCAGATTTTTTTTCTTATTTCTGCTCAAAACATAGATTGTGGGTACTCGTTAGAACCGCCTCGGCGAGGCGGTTCTAACAAGTACCCACAATCTATGTTTTGAGCAGAGATAAGAAAAATAATGTATACCCCTGTAAA
The DNA here is from genome assembly GCA_964016985.1 of Anodontia alba. NCBI lineage: Eukaryota > Metazoa > Mollusca > Bivalvia > Lucinida > Lucinidae > Anodontia > Anodontia alba. The sequence continues at coordinate 35,841,117 of OZ024823.1, forward strand.
CCCCAGTTTTACTATATAAAAGTGGGGTTTAAGGGGGTAAAAATTATATAGGTATGTTTTCGTGATGATGCAGACAATTCAGATGAAATCTCAAGCCTTAATAAACCCTCTGAAAAAAAAAAGATAAAAATTAGAATGTTGTCTGCTACACTTTTTTATGGACTTTAAGGGTCAAAGGTTATAGAATTTTGATAACAAAACTGGAAGATGAGGAATAAAATGATGTTAGATTTTTTAAGGAAATTATTTTCTACAGCAATTAATTGCAGAAAACATCAGCCCTATTTTCATGAAAAACGAGGAAAATATTTTAAAATGTCCTCTGTAGATATTTAAATTCAGCATACCAAAAGTTAATAACAGGAAGAGGAAGCCATAACTAACATTAAAAGACACTATTATTCATACAACAGTCAATATCATAACAAAAGGGACAAAAGATCATCTGGAAATTCAACTTTTATTGAAACAATAGCTCCCAATTTCTATATTTTTAATGACAAATGGATCAGAGTGGGAGTGATATCATAATTTTAACCGTAAAACACCAAGCAAAATAGTAACAGACATTTTCATTATTTTTTAGAGAGTTACAGCCATCAAGTGTGACAGAACCACGAAAACATGGAACTAAGGAAGGACGGAATACTAATATTATCAATCAATGTCCCTCTCTTCGCTAGTGGTCCCAACAATTAACTGGTCCACCTGACTATCATGATGATGTATCTATAAAGAGCTGGCTGAATAGAAAGCAGTGTAGACCCAGATCAAACTGCTCCCATAGGAGCAGTTTGATCTAGGTCTACATAGTTTACTCAGTCATGTCTCTCTGAATGTTTAGGATATGTGTGATAGGAACAGTGTGAGGTATAGATCATTACTGATTCACAGCATCCTCAGAGATTCACAAGTTCTTTCAAAGTAAATCACAACAACTTTCACACATTCTTTCAAAATAAATCACAACAGAATTTTGGCTCTGCTGCATCAAGCAAACTGGTTTAGTGCAATAATGTAGGTTAACTGTAATAACTTAAGTTTACCATAATAACCCTAGACTTACCATAAATATTAATCTTAGGTTTACCATAATAACCTTCTATGGTTTACAGTAATAATTTAGATTTACCAATAACCTTAGGTTTAATGTAATAACTTTAGGTTTACTGTAATAACCTTATGTACTATGATAAGTTTACTGTAATAACCTTAGGTTTGCTGTAATAACTAAGGTTTACTGTAATAACCTTATGTTTACTGTAATAAGTTTACTGTAATAACCTTATGAGTTTACTGTAATAACCTTATGTTTACTGTAATAAGATTTACTGTAATTACCATAGGTTTACTGTCATAACTTAGGTTTACTATAATGAATCTAAATACTGGGACAAACAGGTCTGAGCAAACAGTGTAGGCCCAGATCAGATGCCACATACATAATGTGGCATCTGATCAAGGTCTAATATGTTTGCCACTTATCCAACTGTATTTTTAGACAAATCACAGGTAGTAAATTGAATCTTCAAATTTCAGTACAAGTATGGTAAGGAGGTAAAGAGTCCCAGTATTTAGGGTCAATAAAATACATATGTATGTGAATAGTGAAGGTCTAGCTCACCAATGTTGAAGGCTTGAAGCATTCCCCAACCCCCCTACACACATACACCATGCATATAACTGCATGACCATAGGTCTAGATAAAAGTGGGTATCAGGTCAGTATTTTTCTTATTTGTCCACAAAAACATATGTTGTGGGTACTCATTAAAAGCGCCTCATTGAGGCACTTCTAATGAGTACCCACAACATATGTTTTCATGGACAAATAAGAAAAATATCAATACTTTTGGACTGAAAAAAGCGCCTTAACTAGAACTATGAATTGACCATGCATTTGCTTACACAATTGTTAACCATAACTATTTGTCTTAAGTATTGAGACAGACGAGCCTGAGCAAACAGTATAGACCCAAACCAGATGCCTCAGAATCTAGTGTCTGATCTGGGTCTAGCTCATTGTTACCACTCATACAGTATTTTTTAAACAAATCAACAGGTAGTAAAGTGGACCTGTACAAATTTTTAAAACTGTGGTTATGAGTTTAGGCATCGCAATATTTTCATTTGACATTTTAAGAGGATTGCTTCCTTTGGACCAAATTCATATGAAACATCAAACTGTATTTTCTCGGAAAAATATCAATTCATTGGCCACAGAATTTGCAGAGTGCTAAATGTCAAAGCATGTAAAAGAAGTATCTTCAATCATTAACCTTTACCACTCTCTAGGCAAATTCAGCAGATGACAAACTGATGATAGTTTTCTTATTTTTCCCAAAAAATAGGCTTTGACATTCTATGCAAATTGTCTCCTCAGGAGACAATTTGCATGAAATGTCAGATCCTGTTTTCTGGGAAAACAAAAAAAAATATTTCAATATGTTGTCTGCTGAAATTTTTACCCAGCATGCTCAGCGTTAATCAATAAAATACATCCGGTCTTTTTTTGAATCAGTTTACTGATATAATTGCTCTTGTTAAAAAGAACAACAAGTGGCATTAATGACATCCCAACCATTTTTATCATTTAGTGACCTCCCATGGGGAGATAAAAAAAATGATATTTATTTGTACTGATTATGCAAATCTAGTTGAATTCAAGGTCCAGATATGCAGAGTATTCCGATAATTTACAGCAACATGAGAAAAGGGAGCTTACAGCATAGCACTGGGTAAGACACTTTCTTTCAACCATGAACTATTGATGTTTTTTCTTATTTCTTGTGCAAAAGAAACTATCATGCTGATGCTGACACCATGAATGCTGACGACAAAGCCACCACTTTTAGGGCTGAACCGAAAACACTAAGTGCCCCTCCACCTCTAGTGGGGGACATAATGAAATGTAAACCTTTATTTTCAGTGAAATAGAAACTTAAAATGCCATCTCTGATGATGGTTTAGTGTTTTATGTCCCTTTTAACATTATTTAAGTCATATTGAAACAATGGAAGGAAGATAATGAAAGGCTCTGTGCAATGAAGTGCCGTACAGTCATGCGCTGAATTCCCCTTCCTGCTGGAATCGAATTTGTGTCCAAAGTCGGGAGGGCTAACCACTCAGCCACCACTATGCTTTGAAAATGCCATCTCTGATCTTTAAAATCAGCAAATTAACCCTTCTCCTACTGAGCCCAGATATGCCCTTCCTTTGCAAACAGTGTAGATCCAGAGCAGTTGGCTTCTGAGGAAGCCAAATAATCTAGATCTGCACTGTTTGTCATTCAGTATGTGAACTTATATCAACAATGTGGATAAAGTAATCTGAATGGCTGACAATTACAAATGGGCGTGGCATCTTAATTTATTCAACAAGGTTAATATCAAAGGATAATAATGTGGCAAGAACAGCTAGATTGTACTGTAATAACCCTAAGTATTGGGACACCTTACCTACTTACCATACTTCTCCAAAAATTTGAAATAGTCCATTTTGCTACCTCTCAATGTGCCTAAAATATTATTATATGTAAGGCAAACAGTGAAGACCCTGATCAGACACTGTATTTGTCGGTGTCTGATCTGGGTCTACACTGTTTGTAAAGGTCTACCTACTTACTTACGGTTATTACGGTAGTAAGAGACAATTTCGGTGAATAATGAAGACTTCTCAGACTGCATAAATGTGCATGCTATCTCCTAGCCCTGGATAATGCACTTTTCCCAACTGAAAAGTATCGATATCTTTGCTTATTTCTCCACAAAAATATATGTTGTGAGTACTCATTATAAGTGCCTTGGTGAGGCACTTCTAATGAGTACCCACAACATATGTTTTTGCAGAGAAATTAGAAAACTATTATGTGGCTACCCTCTCTTATCTAGAGCTATGTATCTGACACTTTTGCAGTTTGCATATTGTCCATTTTATTGCACCACAACTTGAATGTTTTCATGATCATTGATTAGAGAAATAGAGATGGATCATATTTCTTTCTATATTAGGAAATTATAAAGTATCTCTTTGAATCCAAACACGCCAATATTCTTAAAGAAAAATGCAAACTCAAAAAAACTGGTAAAGAATTTGGGTGTTTTAGTGTTTTTTAATCACTTAACTCTTTCTGCTGATTTTTTTTATGCAGAGTGCTAAGCTCTAAACCAACCAGAAATGTGAAGCCCTTACTTTCTGGAAAACAAATTAATATAATATGAAAATTCTTCTTACCCTCAAAGCGCCAATCACAACTGCAGCAGACAACATTTTTATTATTATTATTATTATTTTTATTATTATTTTTCACAGAAAATGTCTTGACATTTCATGTGAATTGTCTACAATATGCATGAAATAGCAAGACTTATTTTCTATGAAAAAAAAAATAAAAAAAATAAAAAAATAAAAAAATTAGATGTTGTCTGCTGCAGATTTTGCTTGACACTTTAAGAGTTAAATTAATGTCTACTGATATTTAACATTCAGCACATGAAGAGACATAATGAAACCTGCATGCCCTTTTCTTCAGATACTCTAAGATTTCAATTTTCTGCACTGCACCCCAATGAATCTATAACAAATCCGCCATATGTACTATAAATATTGGGACAAGCAGGCCTAAGCAAATGGACCATGATCAGATGCCACAGAATACCCTGTCAGAGCTACACTGTTTGCCACTCATCCAGCATTTTTAGTACCATCAAAAAATAGTCAGTCTGGATTAGTGCATATTTTAGGACCAGTATGGCAATGACAAAGTGTCACAATATTTAGGGTAAACACTATGTAACATAGCTCCCGAAAAGGCACTTTTGTAACCAAAAATTGTTGATATTTTTCTTCTTTCTCTGCGAAAACGTGTTGCGGGTACTCATTAGAAGTGCCTCAATGAGGCACTTCTAATGAGTACCCACAACATAATGTCTTCGTGGAGAAATAAGAAAAATATTTTCCTGATAACCCCTCTTATCTGGAGCTATGCATATAGATTGCGAAACTATTGAGCCCCAGTGGTGAAAACTGGTCCAAATTTAATATCAGTGATTGGCATTTGGAATATTAACTGCCAACTGAGACCATCTAAATGCATTTCATGTGTCATTATGCTCACTTAAGCGGAAGAGAATTGACTCTCCACTGGCCGCTTGTGGGTGATGTCATTGCATCGGACTGCAGATATTGCTTTTTACACCTACTGGACACCGATGACTCAGCCTGCTAGGAATCAAACCATCATGAAATGACCCTTCCAATAGTTAGACCAAAAAAAAAAAAGTTATTAGATTCTCAGATACATTTTTAAAAAAAATAGATGCGTGTAGGCAGCTTTTTATTTTTACTTTTATTTTCCAGTTGAGTACATTCTTGGACATTTGGGTTTGTTTGGCTAAACAAAATGGCGACCGGAAGTATCTAAAATCTATCTATCTGCCAGTTTAAAGTCTCAAACACTATAAACAGATCGTAATTTACCGATTTTCTATGAAAGTAAGTAAGAATGCTATATGTTTGTGGTCTAGATTGCAATTTGGTTAGAAATGATTATCAGATAAGCGAGTAAAATCCAGTGTCACATATTTTCGTGGGTCGGAAAAAAACTTATCACTTAAAAAAAAGTCATATATGCGGGACCTTTTGGACAAATGTGGCGGTGTCTGAGAATCTAATACTTCTTTTTTTTTTTTTTTTTTTTTTGGGGGGGGGGGGGGGGGTGGGGGCCTTAGCTAAACTTCTGGCATCCTGGGTGAAAATTTCAGAAGACCACATTTTGAAATATTTTTTCTTATTTTCCCAAGAAAATATATCACCAGTTTTTAATGTGTTGTACACTGAAAAAACTCAGTGTGCTTAAACTTAGCATGCCAAATTAATTGTTTTTGAATTCTGAATAAAAATATATAAGCAGACAACATTTTAAAAGTATTTGTTAAACAGGGTATTTCATGCTGGATCATCTAGGAACAAGGCTTGACATTTTATGTGAACTGTTTCCCTGATGATCCACAGATGATAAACCTCAGCTCCTGGACAATTCAAATCTACCATTCACTATGTCTGTATTCAAAAATTGCATCGGGTGAAAAGTATCAAATCTAACATAGCAAAAAAACAAAAACAAAAAACAGACTCAGATAATCCTATGCATCTGCACAGTCTTGTCAGGGCCTTTGCTGTCTGTTAACCCTTAAAATGCCAAGAAAACCTGCATCTGAAAATTTCATCTGTTTATGATGTCTGCTGAATATTCTTGCAAACTTTTCAAACCTACTTTTTGCATACAGGCAAACAGTGTGGACCCTAATCAGACTGCTCCTAAAGGAGCAGTCTGATCTGGGTCCACACTGTTAGCATAAATGACTTAAAATCACAAGCAGATGACAAAGCAGACGACAATTGTTGTGATTGGCAGTTTAAGGGTTAAGTATATTTTATAGTACATAATGATTCTGTAAACGGACCGCAAAAACTTTGATCAGTCTGAAACCCACAAGCTGATATGGGTCTTTGATGTCAGCATTGAAGTTACGTTGGCTTGAATCAGCTCGTATTGCTGTCTTTTAGGCTGTGAGATAAAACATGGCATTTTTTTTTTTGTTTACAGGTATATTGTGCTTTTAATTTTGTTGCTTGACAAGAGCCTTTCTGGCATTTTTCCAAAATTTGTATATTTTTTAATAAACACATTAAGCGCTAAGCAAATTTGAAACAGATGACATTCTTATACTTTCTTTTTATTATTTTTCAAAGAAAATAAGATGTAGCATTTCATGTGAATTGTCTGCTAGGCAGACAATGAACTGTCTGCCTAACATGAAATAGCAAGCCTTTTCTTTCTCTGAAAAAAAAAAAAAATACAAGAAAAAAAAAAAAAAATGTTGTCTGCTGCAGTTGTGATTAGCACTTAAGGGCTAATGATGATTGCTTGAAAACAATGCAGAAATGGCACATTGTTTGGAAAAACTACTGTCATTGCATCCAGACCCTTAGGGAAAGAGGGGAAAAAAGCAACATCTATGTTCCCAAACACATTTATCAATGTCTTAGGAAAGACAGGAGAGGATTTTTTCCCTTTATCAACCAGGTACAAAGTCTCTTATCTTTTCTTGTGAGAAAGTAACATCTGTTTTGCCAACAGATAATATCAGGTGAAAGCAAACATAAAATTTTTTATCCAGGTATGTTTTCTCCATATACCAGAACTTTTTTCTGGCTAGACATCTTCCCCTCAGCCCCAATCCAAAGCATGAAGTATTTACTCTAAATATTGGGACACCCTAATCCTAGTCCTGCTGAATAAATTAAGATGCCATGCCCCTTTTAATTTTCAGCCAATCAGATTACTTGATCAGGATTATTGCCATAAATTCACATACTTAATGGCAAACAGTGCAGATCCACATTAGTTGGCGTCTTCAGAAGCCAACTGGCATCTTCTGGATCTACACTGTTTGCAAAGGCAGGGTATATCCGGGCTCAGATGGCAAGGGTCAAGTCCTTACCAAATAATTCTCGTGACTTTTGAATATATCCAACTTACTACCTGTTGATATGTCTAAATCAGCTGGATGAGTAGCAAACCATGTGAAGACTGATTAGCTGTTGCATTTTCTGGTGTCTGATCTGGGTATATATAGTTAACTCGGGCCTGTCTGTCCACTACTTAGGGTAAAGAGCATAGGTCTAGGTAAGAGTGGGTATCAGGTAAAAAGTTTTCTTATTTCTCGATGAAAACATATGTTGTGGGTACTCATCAGAAGTGTCTCGTTGAGGCACATTTGATGAGTACCCATAAGATATATTTTCTTCAAGCAATAAGAAAATTATACAAACTTCTGGTTTGAAAAGAGCACATTATATAGTATCAAGAGCCGCATAATGGTAAAGAGAGTATTTTAAATTCTTACTTCTCTATCAAAATGTATGCTGCGGGTACTCATTAGAAGTGTTGTCAGGCTATTTTAAGGCATACCCATAATATATATGCTTTGTTGGAGAAATACAATTAGAAATTTAAATACCCAAAGTTTGTTTGTTTGTGTTGTGGTTTTACGGCCCAGTCAACCCAATGGGGGCATGTCGAGCGCTTAACCACACTTTTACTGGGCGGGCTTAATCCTCTAAGTGGTTAACCAGTATTGTGCACATTCTTTCGCCAGAAACTGACAACTGCCCTTCTTGAATCAGCGGAAGGGAAAGAATGACCGTAGAAAATATTTCATGATCAATCTCCATGAAAGAATGTTGGCGACCCAGCGGGGATCGAACCCGCGACCCGCGACCTCCTGATTACCAGTCAGACCGAGGCGAGCAAATACCCAAAGTCTGTAGGCTATCAAAAAAAGATAATTTGTTAAGGAGTACTGATGGTAATTCTGGGATGATTTATCCAGTTCTCCATGCAAACAAGTTTTGGATGTCTCAGAACTGCCTTGGTGAGGTAATTCTTATGAGTGCCCATATTATGTTTTGATGGAGAAATAAAAAGATACCAGAATTATCACAAACTATACTCCTCGTCAATAAGTCCGGAACATCTTAACTCCTTATCATACTGAATAAATTAAGATGCCATGCCCACTTCCAATTTTCAGCCAATCAGATTACTTGATCCAGGCTGTTGATATAAATTCACACACTGAATGACAAACAGTGCATATGCAGATCAGTTGGCTTCTTCAGAAGTTCAGAAGCCAACTGATCTGGATCTACACTGTTTGCAAAGGACAGGGTTAACTCCTTACCATACGTCCTAAGGTTTGAACAAGTCCATTTTACTACCTCTTGAAGCATTGAAAAATCTGCTTGATACATAGCATAGAGTGTTACTAAGACCCTGATCAGATGCCACATTCTGCGGCATGTGATCTTGGTCTACACTGCGTACTCAGAGCTGTTTTCCCCAATACTTAGGGTTATTATGGTAAGTAGTGGGACAGACTGGCTTGAGCATAAAGAGTTTGATAAGGGTCTAAACTGTTCGCCACTCATCCAACTGTGTTTGGACAACAGAAAATAAAATGAACTTGTTCAAATTCATTGTTAAATATGGTAATGAGTCAATTTGTCCCTTTATTTAGGGTTACTATGGCATATATTTAGATAACATTTTCTTACATTTCCTGTAAACATAGGCTGTGGGATCCCATTCTGATGAGATTAAACAATATACAATACAGAAAGCATCATTTTGCCTCAAAAACTGATATGCCCTTTATGTATTTTCTTGAAGTCATAAGTCTATTTTAACCTTGTCATGCAGAATAAATTAAGATGTCCCTTCCACTTCTAATTTTTAGCAAATCAGATTACGTGATCCAGGTTGTTGATATAAATTCACATTTTTAATGAAAAACAGTGCAGATCCAGATCAGTTAGCTTCTGAAGCCATCTGATCTGGAGCTATGCTGTTTGCAAAGGCAGGGCATATCTGGGTTCAGCAGGACAAGGGTTAAGTTTACTGGTACAGACTAAAGCAAGCCACATCATCTGGAGCAAACCCACACATAATCTAGAAACATTCTCCCTTATATTGCTTCAGAAATGGGGCTACTCTTTAAAGGGAAGAATTTGCAAATATTTCTCCACAGGTACATGTGAAATACCTGTAAGCCATTTGGTCATTTGTGTAATGAGTGATATTGGCTTTGTCTGCACAGGTGACAACGCATACTATTTAAATGAAAATCTGAAGCCTTTTATCTGGTTGCAATGCAACAGATTCTTTTTGTCCATTCCCACTATATCCCTATTTAATGATCACCACTCTCTGGGCAAATTCAGCAGATGACAAACTGATGATATTTTACTGAGAAAATAGTCTCTGACCTTTCATGCAAACTGTCTCTTTTCAAAGCCTATTTTCTTGGAGAAAATAAGAAACTATTTCAAAATGTCATCTGCTGAAATTTCTACCCAGCATGCATGCCAAGCATTAATATTCCCATAAAATCCATGGTGAGGCTTATCAATGAATTTCCTGATCATAATTACAATACAGTATAAAAATATTAGAGTAAAGAGCATCTCTGCCTATCATCAAAAAAAACACACATAATGTACCAGATTACATGCTGTTGGCTATGTTTTTTTTCCCTTTCTCTTATCTATGAATTAATATAAAACACATGATTCTGCAGCTGACCATATGCTAAAATCATCCCTTCAAAGCAAACCAAGAACAGATTTCAGCACTCAATATAACATACCTACCAAAAAACAAAAACACTTGAGAAATGTGTCTCTAAAACATTATGCCCCTAACTATATGCTTGTCTATACAAAATGTCAAAATTGAAAATGGACACAACTCTCACAAAATAATTTTGATTTTTTCAAAAGTACCAGTATATCAGGTGAGCTACCCCCCAGCCCCAATGAGCTCATCAAGTGTTAGGCCCTATTTCAAATAGTTATTGAGAAAGCTTGCTGACAAGAATAGCATGATGCATGAACAGATGGACAAATGTCCCAAAAGCATTATTATGCTGCTCCTACTTGGAAGGTGGGGGCATAAAAGCAGTAGGAACTCTGAATTACAACTTTGTCTAAAAGGGAAAGAAGGCCTTTAAATATTTCGTAAAGGGGATTCTCCCTAATTAACCGTTACCATTCTCTGGGCATTTTCAGCAGATGACAAATTGATGATATTTTTCTTATTTTTCCCAGAAAACAGGATTTGATATTTCATGCAAATTGTCTCCTTAGGAGACAATTTGCATGAAATGTCATATCCTGTTTTCTGGGAAAAATCAGAAAAATATTTCAAAATGTTGTCTACTGAAAATTTTACCCAGAGTGCTAAGCATTAAGAGGAATGGATATACTTCCAGGGGAGGCGTTGGTCCTAAAGATTACCTCTGTTGACTGCCTGTCAAAAAATTAGTTTGCTTCCCTTCTGAAAAGGGGACTAAAATTTGCTAGACCCCTTTTCAGAAAGGAAATGATGTGCAGGAAAGCATTCAGGAAGTTCATAAAAGTTGTCTTCCTTGTCAAAAATGACAGAAAATCAAATAAGTGTATCCAGTTACTTTAAATTTGGTGTTAGAATGGTTTAAAGCCTTAACATCCTGTGTTATCAGACCAGACAAAGGATTTTGGTTTCAAGCATAAAAACATCTGTTAAAATCTTAGGAATATGATCTGCTTCATGGACACCAGCTCTTTCTAGCTCACTGCTCAAATCTACCTATATTGGCAAGTTTCCAGACCACCAACTCTGGCTGGAATAAATGTTCCTGGCACATAATCTCAGGTACATATACCTAAATATGGTGTTTTTTTCACCCCAAAAGTATTAACCCTGGTGACCTGCTGATCCAGGATAATTGCCCTGCCTTTGCAAACTGTAGATCCAGATCAGTTGGCTTCTGAAGCAGCCAACTGATCTGGATGTACACTGTTTGTCGTATGTGAACTTGTATCAACAACCTGGTGGACATGGCATCTTAATGGCATCTTAATTTATTCCACATGGCAAGGGTTAATATTTTTTCTTATTTATCAACAAAATATGCAGTTAGTACTCTGTGAGCTGATGAGTACAAAAACATAATGTTTTTGTAGAGAAATATACTTTGTGGGAAATTATGTTTTTGCTTTTTAACTTCCCATCAAATGCAGTTCAGTCATTCTGGAACATTACTTGTTACTCTTGAGTACCCCAACACATTTTAATACAGAATACTACTTTTGTGAAGAATGATGTTTTTACTTTTTAACTTCCCATTAAAGGCACTGTGGTCATTTTGGGACCACATTAACCCTTGTCATGCTGAATAAATTAAGATGCCACACCCACTTCCAATTTTCAGCCAATCAGATTACTTGATCCAGGATGTTGATATCAATTCACATACTGAATGACAAACAGTGCAGATCCAGATCAGTTGGCTTCTTCAGAAGCCAACTGATTTGGATCTATACTGTTTGCAAAGGCAAGGTATATCCGGGTTCAGCAGGACAAGGGTTAAGGGATATGCAGGGATTTTTCAGGCAAGATTTTTAGAAATTTGCTCAATTTTTGCAAAAAATCTCATGGAAATTTGCTAAATGGGAGGCAAAATGATATTTAGCTAAGGATTTACTAAAATTTCTCACTGAAAATTCATAGTTTCTCGCCAGTTTTAGCTGAATAAGATATATTCTCCCATGTACCCACTATACATTTTAATGGAGAAATATATTTTGGGGAGAATGGTGTTTTTGCTTTTTTACTTCCCCTTAAATGACTATTTCGTCATTTTGAGACAACATGAATGGATACTCATAAATACTTCACAACACAATTTGATGGAGAAATATATTTTGTGGAGAATGATGTTTTTGCTTTTTTTAGATCACAGCAGGAAAACAACACTGCAATTTCTCACTATTCTGTATTTACCCGAAGAGTTTGTACACCAAAACTCCTTACCATGCGTCTCCTAAAATTGGAACATCTATTTTTACTCTCTGTTGATGTGTCTAAAAACAGCCGGCTGACTGGCAAACTGTAGACCCTGATCAGAAGCCTCGTTCTGCTACATCCTAACAGGGTCTACAATCTGTTTGCTTAGGCCTGTTTGTTTGAATACTTAGGGTAAAGATGGTAGTCTCTTTTAGGAAAAACTAGCTGTGTGAAATAAAGGTACTCATTTCTCTTCTTTCAATCATAAAATCTTATCAAGCAGAGATAATTATCAAGGCAGACAGTTACAACAGATAAGATATCTTCAGCAGTCCAGATCAACAGATATCAAGATAACTATTTTCTCATTTCTCCATGAAAATATAATATGTTGTGGGTACTCAGTGAGGCACTTCTTATGATTACCCACAACATACATTTTTGTGGATATTTTAATAAGTAATATATAGATATTTTAGTCAGCAAAGTGTCTAATCTGGAGTACTCTATCTGGCATCAGGCAAATTTATTTAATTTCTTGCATCACAAACAACAGGAGATAGAATAGTTCCTGAAAAGGCACTTATTGCAACTAAAAAGTATGTTTTTTTCTTATTTTTCCATAAAAACATACATTGTGGGTACTCATTAGAAACACCTCACCAAAGTGCTTCTAATGAGTACCCACAACATATGTTTTTGTGGAGAAATAAGAAAATATTTATTTGGATACCGATAGCCCTCTTATCCAGAGCTATGGACCCCTACAGTATCCCTCTTATCCAGAGATATGGACCCTACAGTATACCATATTTATCCTAAATATTTGGACAGTCATGCTTGAGAAAACAGGATAGACCCAAATCATACTACTTCTAAAGGGAGTAATTTTATTAGGGTCTGCACTCTGCTATTCTGTCAATGTTTTCAGACTCATCAAAATGTACTCAAATGGACTAAGTAAAATTCTAGGATATGATAAAACCAGCAAAAAGCACTCATGTCATTTGACCTTCATACTTTCATAGCTGTGCCTTCACAGGAGCTTTACTTGGCCAAGAAGTCTTAGTTATACCATGGTTCGTGCGCATGTACGATGCGATAATGCACGAGCGTGAGCGAGTGCATTATCGCACGTACATGCGCAGAACCATGGTATAACTGATTTATCACATTTGCATGCAAGTAGACCATCTACATCGCAAGATATTTCATGTTGAATGTTGGGAATTTAGGCCACTATGTGATAAGTCAGATTTGTTCCATGCTAAAACATTTTACTTGGCCAAGAAGTCAGATTTGTTCCATGCTAAAACATTTTACTTGGCCAAGAAGTCAGATTTGTTGGACATTGCTGCCCGCTATGAATTGACTACCGTCAGTAAGTCCATGCTAAAATATTCTGGTTCAGTTTTCGGTTGAAAAGGAAATACTTGGATTTCTCTGCTTTGTCTCTTGTTCTCGTTACACAGACAGGCTTACAAATGCAAGAGCTTGAAATTCAGAAGCATATTGAGTTAGAAAAATTAAGATTAGAGCAAGAAAAACTTAACCCTTGTCCTGCTGAACCCGGATATACCCTGCCTTTGCAAACAGTGTAGATCCAGATCAGTTGGTTTCTGAAGAAGCCAACTGATCTGGATCTGCACTGTTTGCCATTAAGTATATGAATTTAAAGCAACAATACGGATCAAGTAATCTGATTGGCTGAAAATTAGAAGTGGGAGTGGCATCTTAATTTATTCAACAGGACAAGGGTTAAAATTGAACAAGAAAGACAAATGCAGAAAGAAAGAATGGAAATGGAAGAAAGAATGAAAGAACAAGAAAGACAAATGCAGAAAGAAAAATTAGAAACAGAAGAAAAAGAAAGAGAGAGACAGTTTAATTTCAGAATGAAAGAATTAGAAATGCAAAACAAAACGGTAAAACTGCAACCTTTAGACTCTGGAATTCATTTTGATGTTAGCAAACACATCAGATTAGTTCCTCCATTTCAAGAAAAAGAAGTTGACAAATATTTTCTTCATTTTGAAAAAGTAGTTGAAAATTTAAAATGGCCAAAGAAGCATTCGACCTTGCTTCTGCAAAGTGTTATAACTGGGGAGGCTCAGGAAATTTACACTCAGCTAACTGTCGAGAGGAGCTCAAATTATGACACTGTAAAAGAATTAATTCTTAAAGCTTATGAGTTGGTCCCTAAGGCTTACAGGCAAAAATTTAGGAATTGTAAGAAGGCAGAAGTGCTAGGTTGTAACACTCCCTCTTTTCAAGGAAGTCCTCATTTATGATGACACGAAGCCATTTTTGGCTTCAATCGTGGACTAGCCCCCATCCTAAGATATGAAAGTCACGACAAAGGAATGAAGCATAGCTGAAAAAATTTCCCACATATCGTGGGATTCGAACCCAGTTGGCCTGGATAAAAAGCCAATGCTCTAACCACTAAGCCAAAGAGTTGACTCCCTGACGCAGCTGTCAGAGATTGAATACATACCTACAATGCGTAATCTGCCATGGCAGATAATCGAAGGTAGGAGTGCTAGGTTGTAACACTCCCCCTTTTCAAGGAAGTCATCATTTATGATGACTCGAAGCCATTTTCCTTGAGGTAAAGTTCAATCGCGGACAAGCCCCCATCTTATGACATGAAAGTCGCAACAAAGGAATGAAGCAGAGCTGAAAAAATTTCCTGCCTAATGTGGGATTCAAACCCGGTTGGCCTGGATAAAAAGCCAATGCTCTAACCACTGAGCCAAAGAGTCCACTCTCTGACGCAGTTGTCAGAGATTAAATATATACCTACAAGCTATGCGTAATCTGCCAAGGCAGATAATCTAAGGTAGATGTGCTAGGTTGTAACACTCCCCCTTTTCAAGGAAGTCATCGAAGGTAGGAGTGCTATTAGTCTTAACACTCCCTCTTTTCAAAGAAGTCATTTTATGATGACACGAAGCCATTTTGGGCAAGGTTAAGTCCAATCTCGGACAAGCCCCCCATCTTACGATATGGAAGTCACAACACTGGAATGAAGCCTAGCTGAAAAAAATTCCCACCTAGTGTGGGATTCAAACCCGGTTGGCCTGGATAAAACTCCAATGCTCTAACCACTAAGCCAAAGAGTTGACTCCCTGTCACAGTTGTCAGAGATTGAATATATACCTACAAGCTATGCATAATCTGCCAAGGCAGATAATCTAAGGTAGATGTGCTAGGTTGTAACACTCCCCCTTTTCAAGGAAGTCATCATTTATGATGACGCAAAGCCATTTCGGCGAGGTAAAGTTCAATCTCGGATGAGCCCCATCTTATGACACGAAAGTCGCAACAAAGGAATGAAGCATAGATGAAAATTTTCTCACCTATCACGGGATTCCAGCCCGGTGGGCCCTGATAAAAATCCAATGCTCTAACCACTGAGCCAAAGTCAACTCCCTGACGCAGTTGTCACTCTGGGACTGAATATATACAGTCCAACCTGTTTTAAGCAAGCACCCAAGGGATAGTCCAGATGTGCTTGCTTAAGACAGGTGCTTGTTTAATACAGGTGAATTTAACAAATTTGCCTTTTTTGGGAACTGAAGTCATGCTTGCTTAATACAGGTTGCTTGCTTAAAGGGCAAATATAAAGGTTTTTAAAATATTCCTGGTTTTCAGGGTGTTGATAGAATGCTTTAAGAGAATTATTTTGTTGAAAACCCCATCAAAAAATTCCAATCCAATCAAAAGTTATGGTGATTAATTTACGATACCTACCTTTTTTCCTGTTAGAGTAACCTCCCTTGGATTGTGTATTGATTAAGGCCCACAATGCAATATTCTGTGATGTCATAGTGGAACTTAAATTTTAAATTGAAATTTTAAACAGGAGTATTCTGCATTTCCTTATATGCTACACAGTTTTTCTCCTTAACCATTATTGAAATTGGTCTCTGTCCACAAATAAGCCCATGAATAGAGAATTTAACTCAAAATTTAATCTGTTATTTAAATTTAAAGCTAAATTTTAAAATGTTTAAAACTTGACTAATATTAATTTTTTCGTAAGTTTTTTTAATAATAGTGAATTTTGGGTGTATATCATATAAATGAATGCAAAAAGGGCCAATTTTGGCTAATTATTAAGCATTGTAACTGGATTTTAAATTATTTAAATGAAATTTTTAAATTTGAAATGTAACACTTTAAACGGAAAATAAGAGCTAAATTCCTATGTACATTAGTTTAAAGGAGCTGAATAAATTAAACAATATGAAAACTTAATTGATGCAGATTAAAGAGCAAAAAATATTGGCAATTTAAAAAAGTTTAAAATTTTACTGTTCCCTTATGATGTCATAAAAAGGCTCATGAATATTAATGAGGCAGCCTGAATTCAATCCTCTTGGATGTTAAATATCAAATTTCAAATCGCAATTTTTCAGAAACCGTTTAAGATAATTTGATGCGGTTTTCAGCAGTCACCTCCTTACTGAAGTGCCCTTAAATATTTAGTAGAATTAAAACCTTTATATTTGCCCTTTAATAGAGGTGGCCACTATGACAGGTTTTACTGTACCTACAAGCTATGCGTAATCTGCCAAGGCAGATAATCAAAGGTAGGAGTGCTAGGTCGTAACAATAGTAGGATGTCCAGATGCATGAATTTATATGAAACATGGTAGCTGTAGATAAACTCCCAGCATCAGTCCCATCTTCATTGATATCAGGTTTATAAAGGTCAAAAAAATACATTGATAAGTATCATGAATTAACCCTGGTCCTGCTGAACCTGGATATGTCTTGCTTTTGAAAACAGTGTAAATCCAGATCTGTTGGCTTCTGAAGAAGCCAACTGATCTGGATCTGCACTGTTTGTCTATCAGTATTTAAATTTATACTAACAATCTGGATTAAGTAACCTGATTGGCTGACAGGTAGAAATGGGCGTAGCATCTTAATTTATTCAGCATGACAAGGGTTAATGCATGTTGTTTACTCAACAGAACTGACTCTGAGAGGTATGTACAGTGCAACCTCTCTTTAACAGCCACATCTGTAAAGGCATATAACTAGCTGTTATAGGCAGGTGCCTGTTGTCAAGAGGTTAAATACAAAATAAAAAGCACTTTGTGGTTCAGAAGTGTATCTTGACAAATATTTTTTCCCCACAACAAACATATGTTAAGGGTACTCATTAGAAGCACCATGGATGGATGGCCAGACTGAATGACAGAGTGGAGATCTTTAATCATGTGTCTGGAGGCCTGATAAAATGACCTGAATAATCATGCTAAATTCAATGTGCTCAGAATGAAAGAATTCTGCATCTAATTTAAATACAAGAAAAGCAAATAACCTCATCCTTCTTTTTTTTTTTTTTTTTTGCTTTTATTCCACATTTCCAAAAATACATTGTTAGGGTCATGAAATCTTCAAAGCATGCAATTAACTCTGATACATGATTATAAACCCTACCAGCATTACACATAATTACAGGGCAATATATCATTTATCAAATTTCATAATTACCACACCTCAAAACAATATAACCAGCTACTGCTGCTGAGAAAATTAGAAATATCTTCAGTGCCCCAGATCAACTATTCTGAAAATAAAAGGGCTGAGAAAATTGGAAATAGCTTCAGTGCCCCAGGTCAGTCATTCCTGAAATAAATAGGGCTTTATAATGCATATGAAAACAGTGAAGACCCAGATTATCCAGAATTATCCCCATTTTTTTTTTCTTTTCTTTTTTTCTCCATGAAAACATGTTTTTGGTACTCACAGAAGTGCCTAACCATCACGAAAACATGCCTATATAATTTTGACCCCCTTAAACCCCACTTTCATATAGTAAAACTGGGGTTTATAGGGGTATACTTTATTTTTCTTATTTCTGCTCAAAACATAGATTAAGGGTACTCATTAGAACTGCCTCATCGAGGCGGTTCTAAAGAGTACCCACAATCTATGTTTTGAGCAGAACATGAAAAATATCAGAATTTTTTATCTGAAAATTTTCATTTTTTGGTGGTAAAATTTTCAGTATATTTGAATAGGCATGTTTTCGTAATGTGAGCTCCAAAGCTCTAGATAAGAGGATTATCCACTAAGTTATTATTTTATTTTGTTTTTGTACGTAAAAACTTATGTTGTGGGTACACATTAGAAGCACCCCAGTGAGGCACTTCTAATGATGAGTTACCTAAACATATGTTTTCATGAAAAATATCCAAACTTTTGCTTAAAAAGCATCTTATCTAGAACTATGCAGATCAGCCTACACACTCAAGCAGTCTGATTAAGTCATAGCTCTTGATAAGATGCTTTTTTTTCAATCTAAAAGTATTGATATACATGTGTTTTCTTATTTCTCCACAAAAACGATATGTCGTGGGTACCCACAACATGGAGAAATAAGTAAAATATTTACCTCAGATACCCACTCTTATGTAGACCTATGTTAAGCCCTTCATCGGATGCTGCAGTCAGTGAATCTACCATCAAAAAGTAAAGGTTAATCTGGGTCTTTGCTGTCTACACAGTCAAAGCTCTATTAACCGTCCTGCTGAACCCAGATATACCGTGCCTTTGCAAACAGTGTAGACAGATCCAGTCGCCAACTGATCAGGATCTGCACGGTTTACCATTAAGTATGTGAATTTATAGCAACAATCTGGATCAAGTAATCTGATTCGCTGAAAATTAGAAGTGGGCGTGGCATCTTAATTTATTCATCAAGACAGTTTTTCTGGGTTTTTTTTTTTTTTTTTTTTAAAGTACTGTTATTTTTCTAATTTCTCCATAAAAAGTTATGCTCTGGGTACTCATTAAATGGGCCATACCAAGGTAATTTTAATGAATTTTCACAATATATATTTCCATGGAGAAATATAAAAATATACTTATCTGGATACCCCTCTTACCTAGAGCTCTGCATGTAACATGTCTGCTTTTGTTTTGCCTGAAACAGCTTGCATGCAATGAAAAAGTTTTTTTGGAGAAAAATGAAAAATGTTCACCAGAATACACTGTTTATCAGAGGCCCTGGATGTTGATATAGAAGTGATAAAACAAACATATGCTGGGCATTTATCAACCCTACAACTCCCCATGAAAGAATTAATAATTCATTGATATAATTGGTAGTGATTATTGTGGGTGAATGCAGTTTTATTAGCCATGTATTCTGCTTCAAGTGATGCTATCAGAGAATCTAACAAGGCTACTGAACAGAGAAAGGCACTCAGACTTGGAAAAACTCCAGGCTTTGAAGTTGAAGAAAGCAGTATCAGGAAAGACAATATCTAGGGAATAGAAAGGAACAATTTTTCCAAATTTCACTGTCCTCCTACAGTACTACCCAAGTGGTGTAAAGCAGAAGATTTCCGATAATGCTCCATATCAAAATGTATTAACCCTTGTCCTGCTGAACCTGTATATACTCTGCCTTTGCAAACAGTGTAGATCCAGATCAGTTGGCGTCTGAGCCAACTGATCTGGATCTGCACTGTTTGCTATTCAATTTATGAATTTATGTCAATAGTCTTGATCAAGGATCTGATTGGCTGACATTTAGAAGTCGGCGTGACATCTTAATTTATTCAGCATGACAAGGGTTAACAAAAAACATTAACACCTTATCATCTGTGGAGACTACTCTTTGAGTACAAAAGAATAATGGATTATGGTCCATTTATTTACTTGACCTTGAAGCAGAAAATTTTTTCTCCCAACTGGACTAATTTATCACTTTTTACATTTTAACCCTTGTCCTGCTGAATAAATTAAGATGCCACGCCTACTTCCAATTTTCAGCCAATCACATTACTTGATCCAGTTTGTTGATACAAATTCACACACTTAATGGCAAACAGTGCAGATCCAGATCAGTTGGTTTCTTCAGAAGCCAACTGATCTGGATCTACACTGTTTGTAAAGACAGGGTATATCCGGGCTCAGCAGGACTAGGGTTAGAAGGGAAAAAAATGTATTATAAATACAGTCAAACTTTGATGGCTCCAACATCTTTGGGACCAGGGAAATTTGATCGAGATATGGGTAGTTCGAGCCATTGAGGGTTAATCATGGTGCCAGGTCAGGAAGCAAATGGCGATAATAATTAGGGAAATCTTTTCTATCCTCTACACAATTACGGTATATTGAGTGTACTCATTAGAACTGTCTCAATGAGGCAATTCTAATGAGTACACACAACATACGATTTCGTGATAAAATAAGAACATTTCCCTAAATATTTGTTTGTTATCAGAACAGTTTTGTAGGGGCTCAAGAACGAGTTTAGATAAGCCATGGTAGACAAGCCATCAAGCTATAGAGGTACGACTGTATTGACAGAATCATAATATGGTCATTTTTTTGCCACACAAATGACCATAATTTTTCTGTAGCCTGTGACTTAAGTTAGAGAGAATATTTGAATCAAACAAAATTGTTTGTCTCAAAATTATTGTCTCTTACCTGAAAAAGGGTACTGCACTCTTGGGAGCATTGGTTTTTGTTTTTTTTCACTTTTAGAGTAGAAAAGGGTGCAAATTCTAACCTTTTAGAGTAGACTCATTTTCAGCAGGGGCAAAGTGTTCAGAAAAGCAAACAAGAAGTCATAAAAGTTGCCTCCCTTTCAAAAGAGAGCAGCAAATCTATCAAGTGTATCCAGTTGCCTTAAAATGACCCATAAGAGACTTCCCAAGAGAAGCCAGTTCTCTTTCTTTTTTTTGTGTTTTTTTTTTTTTTACATATTCAAATACTGGCACATTAACAAAGACACTAATACTTACAGACTGTTTCTTGAATCTATCAAAGATCCATACATTTCAGAAAAAAGATATCAATGTGACAGAATTTCCAAACTGGACAGTTCTGCTTAATAATGATAAGAAAATCCAGTTGTATATGAACTAGAAAATGACATTCTAAGCCTCCTGAGAGTTAATGAGAATTGACATGCTAGCCCAAGACTTAATGCCAACAATGACCGACAAGTGAATAGAGATGTCTTAAAGTATAGGCAGTCTACAAAGACGCTGATTACGGTAAATTTCCTAAAATTTCGAACACTTTATTCCATACCCTTTTGGCTTAAATTTTGCTTTTTATGCAGCAGTTTCTTTAAATATTTAGTGGAATGGCAAACAGTGTAGACCCTGATCAGACTGCTCCTTCAGGAGCAGTCTGATCAGGGTCTACACTGCTTGTATATGTCATTTTGTCAGACGCTTTAGTGTTCGAATTTTTAGGACATTTACCATAACCTGTACATGATTCTAATACACAAATATCTGGAGCTGT
Organism: Anodontia alba; assembly: GCA_964016985.1. Classification (NCBI taxonomy): domain Eukaryota; kingdom Metazoa; phylum Mollusca; class Bivalvia; order Lucinida; family Lucinidae; genus Anodontia; species Anodontia alba. Next base: position 35,862,798 of record OZ024823.1, read on the forward strand.
AGAATGAATACAGGGTAGATAATAACTAGACTGCACAAACACATAGGTCAATAGGTAAATTATGCATAGAACCCTAGCTCCAAATTTGGACCAAAGAGGGATATCCTGGTAAATAGTTTTCTTATTTCTTCACAAAAAAAACAAAAAAACATGTTCATTGCTATGGGTCCAGCAACATAATGTTTCCAATGCAAGATGAAAAAAAATGTCAACCCTTTTATTTGAAAAAAAAAAAAAGATTAGTCTTATCTGGAGTTATGCATAGCCATCTTCTATAGAGCTATAAACTGGAATATGTATATATGGAAACAGGATAGGGTACCATTTTTCTTGTATTGTTTTGTATTTTATTCATAACTGACAAGTTTGGTTAATGTGATTTGTATTTGTACAGTAAAAAAAATCTCTAAGAATTCCAAGCTGAATATTGTTAATAATCCATTACTGTCAAAAGGTTGCAGAGTTTTAACAACAGAAACTTATTATAGAGACTAGGAGTTAAGAGGTTGTAAAAGTATGTTTTAGTGTCACTTGATGCAGGTTTTGCTCTGTGGGTTTGCACATGCATGTTTGTGTGCACATGTATTTGTATGTGAGTGTGTGCATATGCATGTGTCTTCTACAGATGACATAACTACAGATAGGACACTTTATTTCAAGCAAAATTATTGATATTTGTTTTTTTTTTATTTCTAATGAAAAGATTTTTTACATATGCTTCTGATGAGTAACTACAATATATGTTTTAATGGTGAAAGAAAAAATATTTCTCCGGATACTCCTCTTATCTGGAGCTCTGAGATGAGAAGCATATTCAGTTAAAATTATTTTTAATTAAATGAGGGAAGGGACCATGCATGATTCAAACACAAACTTGGAAGGTAAGAAGAAAACTATCCAAGATAAAAAAGAGTAATATTAGTTCTTTTGTATGGACCAAATCAGGACAAGTCATAAATAACATGACACAATAAATTTTGCAATCTAGAGCTAAAAAGAAACAACTTTAGTCTGTTTCATGAATCGTGATTAAGATTTTTAAACTGTTATGAATTTAGGGACAATTGTAACTTTTCATGTAAAGACAAGAACTTATGAGGGCGTGTCAATAAATAACAAGCCTATCCCATTTTCAATGGACCCAGACAGTCAGGATTTTCATGCTTTGTTTCAATATATGTTTTATACATGGGTACAAAATTGCACTCATATCGAGTCATTCTTTAATAAGATATTGAATGTCAAACATGGCTAGTGATGCAAAGGCATGCTTTTCATCTAAAGTTGAGTACCGTGCTGTAATTCGGTACTTGTATTTAAAAGGTAAAACAGGTAAGGAAATACACGGTGAGTTAGCCGATGTTTATGGGTCTTCTGCACCATCTTATGCTCAAGTTAAATTCTGGGTAGGGGAATTCAAATGCGGTAGAACGTCTTTAGAAGATGAAGCCAGGTCTGGACGTCCACTGGATGCCACCAACGAAGAAATGTGTAAGAAAGTTCGAGATCTGGTATACTCTGATAGGCAAATTCAGGTGGAAGAAATAGCGCAGGCATTAGGCATTTCACATGGTAACGTTTCAACAATCTTACATGATTGTTTAGGTATGCGCAAGCTAACAGCCCGTTGGGTCCCCAAATCCCTTAGCGATGAGCAAATGGCAACCAGAGCATCAGTATGCAGCACCTTGTTGAAGCATTTTAGGTCAAAAGATGATTTTCTTTTGCGTCTGGTGACTGTAGATGAGACTTGGGTTCATTATTATGAGCCAGAGAATAAAGCTCAGAGTTGTCAGTGGGTAGGGCCTGGGTCCCCGAGGCCAAAGAAATTCAAGACGCAGCCATCTGCTGGCAAGGTGATGGCCACAGTATTTTTGGATGCAAAAAGCGTTATTATGTTGGACTTTTTACCCAAGAGAAGTACAATAACTGGAGTGTACTATGTTAGACCAGCTGACAACCGCCATCCGTGAAAAATGCCGAGGTAAACTCTCTAAAGGTGTTTTGCTGAAACAGGACAACGCCAGAGTCCACACTTGCAAAGTTGCAATGGATGCTGTAGAGCGAAACGGGTATGAATTAATACCACATCCTGCCTATTCGCCTGAACTAGCTCCTAGCGACTTCTTCCTGTTCCCAAACTTGAAAAAGGATATCCATGGACTTCATTTCTGGTCTGATGAAGAAGTCGTGACGGCAGTTGAGGAGTGGATCAATGGAAAGGACCCTGACTTTTTCAGTTCTGGGCTGATGGCACTTGAACACCGTTGGTCTAAGTGTATCACACTAGAGGGCAATTACATCGAAAAAGAAGAGGTGGATCTCAACCGGAAATAAGTTAGGCTGGTTACTTATTGACTCACCCTCGTAACACCCATGTAATAATTTACAAAAAAAATATTTACCAATGATCAGTTGTCTCTTATTGATACACAGGTGCTGTAAGACTATATGGGAGATCAGCTATGTCATAAAACTTCTCTGTATTTTCACAGAATAACAGTAACTGCCTTCAGCAGTAATGCAGTAAAGGAAAATCTGTCACCTTGCCAAATCAGCCGCAATGCTTTTGGTTCCCAGCTGTATTACATCAAATAGAAAATTGAAACCAGGAGTTATGGGTCAATGGACAAGGTTATATTTATACCTACAGACTAGGCAAGTGTGTATATACCAGAGCAGATTCTTCCCAATGTTTTAATCTTTGATCGGAGAAGAATGACAAAGTCAGGCGATGAATGAAAGCAAAACTGAACAAGTGCACGCTGTCATAATACATATGCGCACATGTACATATACCATAAATACCAGCCGGCCCCGGTGGCTCAGTTGGATGCACGTCCGTGTGGTGATCAGGAGGTTGTGTGTTCACCCCCCTGCTGGGTTGGCAACATTCTTATCCCCAGTTCCATCATCTCTAAAACCTTTTGTCTTCTTGTGATCTCATTGAAAGAAGAGTACACTGACAAGAAGAAGAAATTCATTCATTCTCTTTTCAATAATACTTACTGATCTTTTAAGTCATCAATGTCAAAGTCCACCCCTGGAGAAACACATCTTGGTACTGGTAAATCCAGAGGCGGTTCATCACAGGCAGGCTCAAACTCAAGTTCATCCAGAAACAGTTTTATCCTTTCTCCAGTTGGAGACTCTACATTTTTGAAAACTTCTATTTCTTCCATCACATTGTTAAGAATACACTGATTCTCTGTCAAAACCTTCATCAGGATAGACTACTTTATCCAGTACTTTTGTTTCACTGCTTACTAAATCTATCAAGGTTCACATGTTAACTACATTGTCATCTCATTCCTTACTTAAATCTATAAGGTTCACATATTAACTATATTGTCATCTCATCCCTTACTTAAATCCATTTAGATTCACATGTTAATTATATTGTCATCTCATTCCTTACTAAATCTATTAAGGTTTGCATTTTAACTAAGTCATCTCATTACTTACTAAATCTTTTAAGGTTCACATGTTAACTATATTGTCATCTCATTCCTTACTTTATTAAGGTTCACATTTTAACTACATCATTATCACATTCCTTACTTAAATCTTTTAAGGTTCACATGTTAACTATATCGTCATCTCATTCCTTCCTAAATCTATTTAGATTCACATTTTAACTACATTGTCATCTCATTCCTTATTTAAGGTTCATGTTAACTTTATCATCATCCCTTCACACTGTCATCAGATGTTATATACCGGTAATATCAGCAAATTGTTTAACGCTGGACAAAGTTTTCAGGAAACAAAATTTAAATAATTTTGAAAATTTTTCTTTTTTTCCCAGGAAATAGGCTTTTGATATTTTATGCAAATTGTCTCCTAAATTTGCATGAAATATTAAAGCCTAATTTCTGGACAAAAAAATAAGAAAAAATGTCATCAATTTTTCATCTACTGAGATTGCTAACAATATGTTTACTCTTAAAGTGCCAAGCAACTTTCCAGCAGATAACGTCTCATTATTTTTATATTTTTCAGAGAAAATAAGACATTTTTTTCAAATGTCGTATCTTATTTACCCTGAAAAATATATGCAAAAAAACAAAAAAAAACACACTAAAAAATCAGAATGTCGTCTACTGCATATGTGTGACTGATGCTTTAAAGATAACGAATTAATATGCAAAAGTTATGTTTCAGCTACAGCTGTTACAACAACCATTGTTTTTTTTATATATAATAATTCAATAAGTTACCCAGGGATTACGCTTCATAAAATATAATTATAACTTTATTTGATCTCACACTCACTGGGTTTAATGTGTTGAGGTTTTACGGCCCAGTCAACCCAATGGGGTTATGTCAAGCGCGGTCAGTTTACCTAACCACACGTTTACTGGGCAGGCTTAGTCCTCTAAGCGGTTAACCAGTATTGTGCACATTCTTTCGCAAGAAACTGACAACTGCCCTTCTTGAATCAGCGGAAGGGAGAGAATGACCGTAGAAAATATTTCATGATCAATCTCCAGGAAAGAATGCTGCCGACCTCGGCGGGGGTTGAACCCGCGACCTCCTGATCTCCAGTCAGACGGCGCAGCCAACTGAGCCACCGAGGCCGGCACTGGGTTTAATGTGAAAACTTGACTAAACTAGAAAAAACTTGGCAAGTCGGCAAAGGTATCTCGGAGGACAGGTCCATAAGTCACTGTGACCTGCTTTTGGTATTTGAAAAACAAACTTCAGGATATGTACCAAAGTCAGTCAGCGTACGGTATGGTAGATCCAATATGATGTCTATTTTTTTTTTTTTTTTTTATATATAGCAGAAAACACAGCTCTAGATATGAGGGGGTATCCCCATAATACAGTGAGCCCTCATTACAATGACAGCATTTGTTCCCAAAGATGAATTAGCTGTTATAAAGAATACTTAATGAGCAGATTGATATGTAAGAAAGGTCTTTTTTTTGTTCTTATTTCCTCATAGAACATATGCTTTGGATATCTGTTAGAATTGCCTCATTGAGGCAATTCTAACAAATATCCAAAACATAGTTTCCTCAAAGAATTAGTTACTATATTCTTGCATTTGTGACTAATTATTACCTCTTAAGGGAATGTTTCGTGACAGTCAAATTGTCATTATAACGATTTTTGTCGCTGTATCGAGTGTCGGTATAAAGAGGGTTGTCTGTATTTTGTTTATTTTTCCTTGAAAACATGTGGGTACTCATCAGAAGCGCCTCACCAAGGCGCTTGAATCACCAAGGCCCTTCTAATGGGTACCACAACATATGTTTTCATGGAGAAATAATAAAAATATCATTGCTTTTGGGTTGAAAAAAGAACCTTATCTGGAGCTATGAAGAAATGAAGGAGGGTGGTCAACATACCGGATGCAATATGGTCTATTATGAAAGGTAATAATTTACGAACAACTATATTTATGGGTACAGACCACACTCTTTATACTGACACTCGATACAATGACAAAATTTGTTATAATGACAATTTGACTGTCACGAAACTTTCGCTTAAGAGGTAACAATTACATGTAGTCACAAATTATGCAAGAATATTGTATTTAGTACTTTAACGGAACATAGTGAGGCAATTCTAACAAATATCTAAATCATATGTTCTATGAAGAAATATGAATAAAACAAACCCTTTCTGGTATATCATTATGCTGCATTTAAGCATTCTTTTCAGCAGCAAATTCATTTTAATAGCAACATCTTTGGGAACAAATGCTGTCGTTGTAACGAGGATTTACTGTACTCATAAGAAGCCCCTCAGAGTGTGCTTCTAATAAGTACCTACAACAAAAATAATATGTTTTCATGAAGAAATAGAAAAATATCAGGGCCCAGTTGTTCAAAGCTAACGACATCATTAGTTAACGATTCGTTAAAATTTACATCGCATGATACGCAAATATGCTGAAATTTTTTGCTGAAAAAATGTGAGTAGCTTTTGCGTGCAAAAGCTACTCACATTTTTTCAGCTAAAAATATCAGTATATTGTGTATCGAATCCGCTAAAATAGTTCACGGAATGATCCTTAACGAGCTTGTTAAGCTAATGACGCTTTGAACAACTGGGCCCAGTACTTTAAGGCTGTAAAACATGCCTTATCTAGAGCTATGATTTTACTTCCACCACTTTTTGTAATGTACCCATTTCAAATTTCCTCCATCTGTTTATCACATTATTCAACAGTTCCATATAAACTTGAAATAACAGAATCATCTGCTATTGAGTAGAAAGAATATATCACAAAGTTTTAGATGAGTATAAACTATACCATTCAGAACTCAGAAATTAATTATTCTTAGAAACTCTAAAACAAGTCAATTACCCAATTCACCATATATTTTCCAAGTTCCTTATCACAGAACCATAAACTTGGACAAATTCATTTGATTACTGTATTTACCCTAAATATTCGGACACCTCAACTCCTTACCATACTTGTTCTAAAATTTCAACAAATACAATTTACTATCCGATGTTGTGTCCTAAAATTGCTGGATGAGTGGCAAACAGTGCAGACTCTGATGAGATGCCACATTCTGCAGCGCATTCTGCGGCATCTCATCTTGGTCTACAGTGTTTGCTCAGGCCTGTCTGTCCAAATACATAGGGTAAATACTGTAGCCAGCAATGTGACCCTAAACAGAGCTTGAAAATTCTAAAATTTTCATGTCCTATATGACTGGACATTATTGTTATTTCAGTAATTTATGTAGGAAATGGTCAAAATTTTTACTCTGCTGCAAAAGCATTCACCATGGAAAGAGTATGAGTGGAAATTTCCAGCTCTGCTAAACTTACAGCGCGGCAATGGCAAAAACTGTCAGACCCTGATCAAACTGTATCCAAGTTTTTAATCCTGAAATCTCACATTTTGATGCTTTCACAGAAAGATAAGTAAATTACAGTAACTCTGTTCAATAACAGAAGAGAATTAACCTCCAATGAAGCAACTGGTAAGACAATCTCCACAAAACAATCTCCGAAAATAATACATAACTGAATTAAACTGCTGAAGTTGATTGAATTTTCTGATGTCTGCTGCACCAAATGACTTATGACATTAGTCAATATTTTTCAAGTTTTGAGGAAGTGGAAATGACACTTAAAACTAAATGACTATTTGATATTTAACCTTTACCACTCTCTCGACAAATTCAGCAGACGACAAATTAATGATTTTTTTTCTTATTTTTCACAGAAAACAGGATTTGACATTTTATGCAAATTATCTCCTCAGAAGAAAACAGGCTTTGACAAATGTCAAAGCCTGTTTTCTGCAAAAAATAAGAAAAAATGTTTCAAATTGTCATCTGCTGTAATTTTTACCCAGCAGGCCACATGTTGATTAACTTCAGGGCTCTAGATAAGAGGAGTATGTGATCAATACTAAACTTGTGCTACTCATAAGAAATGCCTCACCAAGGTACAGCTATTGAGTACTACCCACAACATGTTTTCCAGGAGAACTAAAGAAAACATCATATTTTTCGTTCATCTAGAGCTTTGTTTCTTTTAAGTTTTCAACTACTGAGAGCTCCAAACAAGGTAGCCAATCCAACAATTGTTTTCTTAACCCTAGTCCTGATGAACCTGGATATGCCCTACCTTTACAAACAGTGTTGATCCAGATCAATTGGCTTCTTCAGAACCCAACTGATCTGGATCTGCACTGTTTGCCATTCATAATCTTCAGAAGCCAACTGATCTAGATCTGCACTGTTTGCCATTCATAATTTGTATCAACAACCTGGATCAAGTAATCTGACTGGCTGAAAATAAGAAGTGGGCGTGGCATCTTAATTTATTCAGCATGTCAAGGGTTAATAAGAAACAAATGAACTGCAAAATCAGAAAACATACCTTTGGACATGTGTGCCCAGTGAAGATTCAGATCAGCCTGCACATTGGTACAGTCTGATCAGAATCTTCATTGGGCAGATTTTGGATACCCAAGGAAACAAAATTTCTTCATGCAGACAATGAGGACTATCAGACTACATGGATGCACAGGCTGATTTGAGTCTTCATTGAACTAAGACTGTTTTGTAGCCTCTTAAAAGTATTTCAATGTGACTTTACTAATGAGACCAAGACCATAAAAGATAATTTGTTTTAACCCTTGTCCTAATGAATAGATTAAGATGCCACACCCATATCTAATTTTCAGCAATCAGATACTTAATCCATATTGTTGATATAAATTCACATACTGAATGGCAAACAGTGCTGATCCAGATCAGTTGGCTTTTTAAGAAGCCAACCGATCTGGATCTACACTGTTCGCAAAGGCAGGACATAGCCGGGTTCAGCAGGACTTGGGTTAAATGCCAAGCCTTATTAACCCTTAAAATGGGGAACCTAAATACATGCATTTTGTGTTTGTGTGGGTGGGTGGGTGGGGGAGGGTGGGGGGGGGGAGGGATAGAGATGGTGTGTGTGTGTGTGGGGGGGGGGGGGGGGGGAGGAGGGATAGAGATGGTGTGAGGGGGAGGGAAGTGGGCAATTCACAACGCCAGTTTTAGAAATGAAAAGGAGGAAATTTACTTTTTAATAAGCATCTTTTTTTGAATTCAATCTGTGAAAATAATCTCCAGGTTCACAGACTGTGTAGACACACAGAATAATATGAACCAACACATTTTACATGACTGAAGACTCCTTTTCACTTGATGAGACTCATACAGTCAGTTAATTTTTGCCTGTAACCAGAGAAAGGTTAACAAATTTAAATGGCCAAACATTGGCCTTTTTACCCCTCATCACATCCCTCTTTTTCAATTATGGTCAATTTCCTGGTCCCATGACAATTTGAATGGAAGATTTCATTAAAAGAATCTGCCTTTAGATTACTTCAGCTGAAGAAGAAGCCACATTTAATGAAATAAGTAGCCTCCAAAGGCATTTATTATTGGGCCCTGTTTCTATTATTTTGACAGGTTATTGGTGAGGGAGTGTGTCATTAAATGATGAGGTCATTAATTAGCTATTATCTCTCTCTAATGGAGAACTTTGGATGATTCACCCATAAATGCTTATGGTGAGCCTGTCTAGCATACCAATACTGCCCTCCTCTCAGGTGCTTATTGTTTTCTGGGAGTCAAATGACTTTGGCGTTAACACTAATACCATGCTATGGACAAATTCAGTAGATGAACAACTCATGATATTATTTTTCCTAGAAAATAGGATTTGACATTTCATGCAAATTGTCTCCTAAAAGTTGTATGAATTATCAAATCCTATTTTCTAGGAAAAATAAGAAAACTATTTCAAAATGTTATCTCCTAAAGAGACAATTTGCATGAAATGTTAAATCCTATTTTCTAGGAAAAATAAGAAAAATATATTAAAATGTCATCTGCTGAAATTTTTACGCTCCATGCAAAATGTTATGAAGCAGCAGTTTCGTGTCATAGTCAACAATTTACAAGAGTCAGGACTGCAAAATATTTTGTCAGTAATAGGATTCCACACCTTTATCCCAGGTGTATTTTAACCTATTTATGCTGAGTGGAATCTTCTACCACACTCTTTGGACTGGTCCATTTCCAAAAGCAGGGTATCTGGTTAAGCTTTTGTTACTACATTTTATAGAAATTCTTGTATTCAATGCAAAGTCACAGGCTGCTTCTATAAAAACTGTGTTGAAGAAAAAAAAAAAGGTTTTACAGTAAGAAACATCCAAGAAAAGGATGGACCAGGGGTCCATTTTCTACATAACAATGCCTCATCTTACAAGTGCCATATGTTAACCCTGGTCCTGCTAGTTTCAGATATGCTCTGCCTTTGCAAACAGTGTAGATCCAGATCAGTTAGCCTAGCATAGAGCCAGATCAATTGGCCAAACTGATCTGGATGACTGCACTGTTTGTCATTCAGCATGTGAATAAGTATCAACAACTTGGATCAGGTAATCTGATTGGCTGACAATTATAACTTCATTCAGCATGGCAAGGGTTAGGCTTTCTTGGTGTTAAAAAATATGCAAACCATCTGCCTTACCCACCAGACTTGAATTTTAATTATTTCTAAGGCTTAAGAAAACAGAAAATGTTTTCTGGAAAGAACTATAAACCCAGGAGTTCTCTTGGAAGCACTATATACCAGTGTCTCCAACAGACACCAAAAGAAGACTACTGTATTCGACCTAATTACTGCACTTCAATTTCAAAATTACTGGGAAAACTTGTGGTAAAATATGTCTCTACCTACACAGAGTACACTTAAAAAAACAAGATCAGCAAAGGACTTGTTTGATAACGCTCATGTGATTTTTCAGATTTTCTTTATAAACTTATTTGAATTGCTTTGACAAGTCCATGTCATTCAAATGGGTACCCACAAAAAATGCCTTTATACAGTAGATAGAAAGAACACTGGCTGCAATCTGAAGATTAAGATACTGCTTGACCGTGTGCTTATAGGGGTATGTGCGGTACTTAGGTTGAATACTGTATCTAAGTGCAATTCATGACTGAGAAAAAGGGTTACCAAAATGTGTTAAGGTAAAGGGGAAATTCTTTGGAGCTTTATAATAAAAAAACATTTTTGATAAAATGCTGCAATTAACCCTTGTCATGCTGAATAAATTATGATGCCCTCCCACTTCTTATTTTCAACCAATCAATACTTGATCCAGATTGCTGATACAAATTCACATACTGAATGACAAACAGACCATATCGAGATCAGTCAGCTTCTTCAGAAGCCAACTGATCTGGATCTACTCTGTTTGCAAAGGCAGGGCATAACCGGGTTCAGCAGGACTAGGGTTAAGAAAATGTTTCTGGGAAGAACTAGAAGCCCATAAGTCCTCTTGGAAGCACGATATACCAAAAGAGGACTGTCTAACTGCATTCATGACTGGGAAAAAGGGTTACAAAAATGTGTTTAGGTAAAAGGGTTTTCAATAAAAATACTTTTGATAAAATGCTGCGCATAAGAAATCCAACTGCAACGACAAAACATTTTGCAGGACCTTTTTATGACCCTATTTCTGAGTCAGTATAGGGCTGAAGAGTATACTGTGTATAGCTTTGTATGAGAAGAACAGAAAGCCCGTGAACAGCTATCTTACGTCACAATCATTCGTGCGGCTGGTGTTTAAATGTTCTTGTACTTATAAAGCAGTCTGACCATGAAGTAAAGTAGTTATGATATTATTTTATAAATGACAGTAGACTAAACTGACACTTAATCTTTAAGACAAAATATCATCCATTAAAACTATTTGACCTTAAGGTGCATTTGGCTATTTATTACTAATGCATTACTTTTCAATATTGACCTTATCACATTACCTAACAATAATGGACCATCAACAAGCCAATGACCAACAATAGGACCTCAATAAGCCAGTATTACTCCAAATAAGGCATTTTTAAGTTTACCAAACTTATTGTTTATTTCTTAATCCCTCCACAAAAAACACAAATTATGGGTACTCATTAGAACTGCCTCACAGAGGCAATTATAATGAGTACCCTCAATATATGTTTTGTGGAAAAATAAGGAAATAATATTACAACCAGATATGCCTCCCGTCTAGAGCTATGGGAAGCCAGGCCTGAGGTCAGGTCACTGATTCTCTAAATCCTATTATACTGCTCAAGACATTGTTGGACTTAAATACATTGATCTAGAAAATCCATATCCAGACAAAACCAGAAATCAGTACAACATAAACTGACCACAAAATTACTCAGAGTATAACCAACCAGAATGAGAAAATTGCTAATGAGAAAATAAGAGTTGTGACAAATAAAAAGATACCTGTCAAAGCTGATTGTTTGAAGTCAGCATGATTATGATGTGGTGTTTTACGTCTCTTTCAACATTAACCCACTGTAGAGTGTAGACTGAATAGACTCCTCCACACTATATTCTGGAAGAGTCCAATTTCAATTTTAGGTACATCCAGCTTTAAGATTTAGTTATTCCTAGAGAAAAACTAGAGCTGGTGTTTGTAAAACACTATGCCCCCAACTGCCTGACTCTTAACACTGTTTGACTCCAACACTGCTTAGCCATGACGGTAACAACAGTACAAATATATGATTTCAATGTTATTTTATCAAAGGGAAATAACTCTAAAATAGGAGATGATTGGGATAAGAAAAAAATACGGATCACCTATTTTTTCATGAGGAATCAAAACATGAAATTTCAAAACATTAGCATACATGGTTCTAAATTTATGCTATACACAATAAAGCAACGACATTAAATGGCCCGAAATTGCGAAGGGCCATAACTCCAACATTTCATTTAATTGGTTCAAAATTTATTCAGGTGATCTCCTCCTCAATCCCAATCAGTATACCAAATATCATGGTTCTAGCTTAAATACTTTTTGAGATATCTTGCTGAAAAAGTCAAAATGCCTAGAACTACAAAGGGCCATAACTACATCAATTTTTCATGGAATTCCCTAAAAAACAAACCAGGTAATCTCCACATCATCCCCAATCAGCATATAATATTTCAAGACCCTAGCTTAAGTGCTTTTCGAGAAATCTTGCTGACAAGGTCAAAATGAGCAGAACTGCAAAGGGCCGTAACTTTATCAATATTTTCATGGAATTCTCTCAAAATATAATCGGGTAATGTACACATCATTCCCACTCACTGTATCGAATTTCAAGAACCCAGCTTAAATACTTTTCAAGATATCTTGCTCACAAGATTTAATTCTGATTTTTTTCAAAGGGGCATAACTTTAAATAAACATGCTAGACAAGAAACAAAATACGGGTCGGCTATTTTTTCATTGGGAACCCAAATATAAAATTTCAAAACCCTAGCGTGCAGGGTTCTTAAGATATGGCATGCACAAAAAAAGCTTGATGAACGGACAAACAGTCGGATGGACAAATGAAGGCAAAATAATATGCCCCATCAATTTCATTCGAAACTGGGGGCATAATCAGGTCATCTACTCATCGCTACCAATCTATTCATCAAGTTTCAAGGCTCCAGCTTCAATAGTTTTTGAGATATTTTGTTCACAAGGGAAACATGCCCAAATTTACAAAGGGCCATTACTTATGAAATATTTTTCAGAATTTATAAAAAAATTAATCAGGTCATCTACTCATCATTACCAATCAATTCACCAAGTTTCAAGTCTCTAGCTCTAATAGTTTTTGAGATATTTTGCTGACAAGATAAAAATGCCCAAAATAACAAAGGGGCATAACTCAATAAGTATATTTCAAAATTTCTTCAAAAGTTAATCAGGTTGTCTACTCATCACTACCAGTCTATTCATCAAGTGTCAAGGCTCTAGTTCCAACAGTTTTTGAGATATTTTGCTGACAAGGTAAAATTGCCCAAAATTACAAAGGGCCATAACTCATGAAGTATTTTTCAGAATTTCTTCAAAAATTAATCAGGTCATCTACTCATCACTACAAATCCATTTACTAAGTTTCAAGGCTCTAGCTCTAACAGTTTTTGAGATATTTTGCTGACAAGATAAAAATGCCCAAAATTACAAAGGGCCATAACTCAAGAAGTATATTTCAAAATTTCTTCAAAAGTTAATCAGGTTGTCTACTCATCACTACCAGTCTATTCATCAAGTTTCAAGGCTCTAGCTTCAATAGTTTTTGAGATATTTTGCTGACAAGTTAAAAATGCCCTAAATTACAAAGGGCCATAACTCATGAAGTGTTTTTCAGAATTTCTTCAAAAGTTAATCAGGTCATCTACACATCACTACAAATGCATTTACTAAGTTTCAAGGCTCAAGCTCTAACAGTTTTTGAGATATTTTGCTGACAAGGTAAAAATGCCCAAAATTACAAAGGGCCATATCTCAAAAGGCATTTTTCAAAATTTCTTCAAAAGTTTATCAGGTTGTCTACTCATCACTACCAGTCTATTCATTAAGTTTCAAGGCTCTAGCTCCAACGGTTTTTGAGATATTTTGCTGACAAGATAAAAATGCCCAAAATTACAAAGGGCCATAACTCATGAAGTATTTTTCAGAATTTCTTCAAAAGTTAATCAGGTCATCTACTCATCACTACAAATCCATTTACTAAGTTTCAAGGCTCTAGCTCTAACAGTTTTTGAGATATTTTGCTGACAAGGTAAAATTGCCCAAAATTACAAAGGGCCATAACTCAAGAAGTATTTTTCAAAATTTCTTCAAAAGTTAATCAGGTTGTCTACTCATCACTACCAGTCTATTCATCAAGTTTTAAGGCTCTAGCTTTAATAGTTTTTTGAGATATTTTGCTGACAAGATTGCATCCATATTTTTTCAAAGGGCCATAACTCAGAAAAGGGGCATAATCCTGTCAAGAAAAAAAATACGTGTCAGCTATTTTTTCATGAGGAATCCATATATGAAATTTCAAAACAGTAGCGTTCACGGTTTTAAAGTTATGCTATGCATCAAAAAGCGTGACGAACGGACGGACGGACAGACGGACGGACAAACAACCCAGAAGCAATATGCCCCTCCAACTTCTTTGAAGTTGGGGGCATAATGACTAAATTATTTGCAAACAGTTGAGACCCTGATCAGATGCCGCATTCTGCAGGCGTCTGATCTGGGTCTGCACTGTTTGCCAATTACCCTTTTATGGGTCTCTCGACTACAATAGGTTAAGACACTGAAGAGGAGAGAATGTAAACCTCTGATCTAGCAATATGAAAGGCTCTGAGGAGGTGAGCATGAAAGGCTCTGGGCAATATGAAAGGCTCTGGGCAATAAAGGGCCATACAGACATGAGGTAAACTCTGCCTAAAGCAGGATTCAGTCCCAGAACCTTGTGATCTGACATCATGCAGTTACACAAAACCCTTGGCCAAATGGACGCTTTACATGGAGGTTAACAATGATGCTTTAACAAAACTAAATATGTAAATAACTGGAGAACTTTAAAACCTGAATAACCATGATCCTTTTGGTTTGAGATTGCCTTTCAGTTTTCTTTTTGGGTTGACATTATGAACTAAGATAAATTGAGACGTGACTTTGATACCAACATTATACTAGAGCCATCCAACTATTATCATTCCCTGTGAAAGGAAAAACAAACATATGATATTTTAAAATATCCTAATAATCATATCTGCCCCAGAAAACAGCGCTGATATTGGATTTATACTATCTCTAAGGAAAAAATATTCATGATATTACAAGAGATATCTGCTACTTTTTATGGAATATATTAGGCTTGACATTTCATGCAAATTGTTTCCTTGTAAAAAACTCATATGAAATGTCAGGTGCAATTTACTTGGAAAAATAACACATCATGGGCAATCAGACAAATAAACACATTTTTTTTTATCAATATGCCAAACTCATTTTCATCATCAAATATTACAGATTCAATTTACATTTAGTTTGATAAATTTGTCATTTTTGGGGGAAATGTTCAATATATAACCAACAAACACAGTGATTGTTGAAATCCAAAGCTAGCCTAATGATCTAAACTTAATATTTTCTGGATAAGAGGCCTTCTTTTCACTCCTATTTTTCTTAATTTCCATGAAAATGGGTTTGAGGCATGGGCTTTGCAATTTTAATGAATACCCACAACAATATTTACCAGAGTACCCTGGGCTGGGAACTGGTAATTTATCTAGCCATAATTTCATCAGGTGTTAAGGTATATACCCTAATTATTCAGACAGAGAGTCATGGGCATACATTGTAGACCAAGATCAGATGCCGCATATTGCGGCATCTGATCAAGGTCTACACTGTCTGCTACTCATCCAGCAGTTTTTAAACACATCGACTGGTAGCAAAAATTGGGTTGCTAATTTAAGGACAAGTATAGTCAGTAGTTAAATGTAGTTAAAATGACCAAATACTTGGGGTAAATATGGTAAAAACTCAAGGGCATATAGTTACTAGTACTGTAAAGCATTTGAAATCCTAACTTATCTGTAAATTTGTAAGACATCTTCAAAGTTTTGTTTTTGTTTGATTTGGGCTTAACGTCGCTTTCAACAATCTTTCAGTCATATCGGGACGGTGTCTGGATGTGACAGGGAGCTCAATGCTCACTTTTAGAGTGCTGCCTCACTGAAATATCATGCCCCAGACACTTTGACATGATATTCCACCCAGTCACATTATACTGACACTGAGCTGACCAGTTCCGATTCCTAGCTCTACTTTCTTAATGCTGAGCGCCAAGCGAAAGAGCAACTAGTACCATTTTTAAAGTCTTTGGTATGACCCGGCCGGGGATCGAACCCGCAACCTCCCGATCACAAAGCGGACGCTCTACCACTGAGCCACTGTGCCGGTTGACATCTTCAAAGACATGAATAAATTTGTGTTCAAGTGGTTCTCTAACGCCCACTTCCACTTCCAGATGTTCAAACTTCATTTGAATTTCAAAACTACATTCTAAAACTCACAATTTATTGTTTTGTTTTTATATGGGCACTCAAGTCTATAGACATACCATAACCCTAAATATTCGGGCAGACAGGCCTGAGTAAACACTGTAGACCCACATCAGATGCCACAATACGCAATGCCTGATTGGGGTCTACATTGTTGGCCACTCATCTAGCACTAATTTAGACATATCAACAAGTTGTAAAATAGATTTTTTTTTCAAATTTTAGGACAAGTATGGTATGGAATTAAAGTGTCTACATAGGATAAATATGGTAGTTTGCTTTGTTGTCCTATGTTGGTAAAAGGTTGTCTAGATTATTGTGACAGAGCGGTTAACCAGTATATTGTGCACATTCTTTCACCAGAAACTGACAACTGCCGGTCTTGAATCAGCTAGTCATTCTCTCTTGCTGATTCAAGATGGGCAGCTGTCAGTTTCTGGCAAAAGAATGTGCACATTACTGGTTAACCGCTTAGAGGACTAAGCCTGCCAAGTAAAAGTGTGGTTAGGTAAACTAAGGGGATCTGCCCAGTAAAAGTGTGTTTAGGTAAACTGGGGGGGAGGAGGAGGAGGAGGGGGGGGGAAGGAGGAAGGGGGAGGGGAAGGGGGTGCATGTGAGGGGGAATAAGAAAAAAAAAAAAAAAAGTTGTTGTATGTATGTATCTAGATTTTTAACGCTACCAGGCAACTGACTCATATAGAGGCAGTGCCTAAAAAAAAAAAAAGTTGTCTGTTGAAATTTTTACCTGGCTAACCCTTGCCATGCTGAATACATTAAGATGCCACACCCATTTCTAAATTTCCAGCCAATTAGATTCCTTGATCCAGGTTGTTGATACAAATTCACATTCTTAATGACAAACAGTGCAGATCCAGTTCAGTTGGCTTCTTCAGAAGCCAACCGATCTGGATCTACACTGTTTGTAAAGGCAGGACATATCTGGGTTCAGCAGAACTAGAAATACTTTTCCAAGAAAAGAAAATATGTTTAGAATAAAGAAAAGTACACTACAGTTTTCACAATTTAAGTAAATTTACTATATTTACTCTAAATATTCGGCCAGTCAAGCATGAGCAAACAGTGCAGACCAAGATCAATTTAATCAGGTCCACACTTTCTGTCATTCACTTAAGTATATTTTAGACCTATCACAATTAGTCTTGTTCAGGTTTTAGCATAAATATGTTAAAGAGATGGTGTCTGAATATTTAAGGTGATTCAGTATCTTTGATTTGCTCTTTTACTGCACCTGGCTGAATGTATCAATCATTTAGTAAGGAAAATAAATGATAAACAGTTATTATTGCTATGCAACAGAAGACAAACTGATTATATTTTTCTTATTTTTCCTAGAAAATAGGATATGAAACTTCATGCAAATTGTCTCCAAAGGACACAATTTGCATGAAATATCAAATCCTATTTTCTATGAAAAATAAGAAAAATATTTCAAAATGTCTGCTGAAATTTTTACCCAGCATGCAAGGTGTGAAAAAGTTGCTCTGGTTATTACCAGTACACAGGACAGGTGAAAATCTGGTTGGTCCTGTCTTGAAAAAAAAAGAAAAAAAAAAAAAGGTATTTATTTTACCTGTCCAGAACTTAATTTGAATACAATACTCAAATGCAGTTTTGCTCACATTATTAAATGATTATTTCAAGCATGGTAATTTATTTTTTCTATATTCCTATATTTTGTATGCGATAATCCAATGTCAACTTTCAAAACAAGTCACACAAAAATCACTTGGTCACAAGAACTCACAGAAATAAACTCAAGTCCTTAAACTATCCTACATTTTCACTTATTGTGACAACAGACATCCACAAACGTTTCCCAGAAATGAGGCTAATCTGAACTCCAGAGATCAACAAGTACTATAAACAGAACACTACATCAAATCCGCTTCTGCTGTGACTGAAACTGACTCAGTGAAAGTATTTCAACATATACAAACAAGAAGCATCCAACATCCACCCACATGGAAAAAAATTCCAATATCACAAATTAGGTCCCACAAAAAGCTATCATCCAATTCTCCAAAGGATAATCAAATTCCCATTCATAACAACTAATAGTCTGCAAGTGGATTAAAGCTCCAGACGAGATGGGGTGTCCATATTATATTTTTCTTATTTCTCCATGAAAACGTAGGTTGTGGGTACTCAATAGAAGCACCTCAGAGAGGCATTTCAAATGAGTACCCACAACATATGTTTTAGTGGAGAAATAAGAAAAATATCAGTACTTTTCGATTGAAAGACGTGCCTTATCTGGAGCGATGTATATTATAAGAATAACTTCTAATGCTGCTGCTGTTACTAGACCCACATCAAAGAGTTTTCTAACTAACTCAGTATGTACATGCCCTACTGCTGTTATTGATATAACTTGTGGGTTTTCCTTTCTATCAGCATGTGCTCTCAGAGATCTATAAATAGAACAGTGAGGCTGTGAGATTCCGATATGTCAGGAATTATGACAGATATTAACTTTTTGTATGCACTCAGCGAAATGAGCAAATGACAGTGACATTTTACTCATGGCAATGATATTTTATTTATTTGTCCCAGGAAAATTAAGGCTTTGACACTTTAAAAATTTAAAAAGTGCCAGTATCTATTAACTTTTTGTATGCACTCAGCCAAATGAGCAAATGACAGTGACATTTTACTCATGACAATTTAAAAAAGTGCCAGTATCTACAGCAGAAAAAAAAATATCATTGAAATTTCAAGTGAATTGTCTACTAATTTTCTGAGAAAATGAGGCTTGACATTTTATGTGAATCATCTGCTAGACATACAATGTCTTCTGCTACAATTTTGAATGGTGCAGAGGGTGCAGAACACTCAAGTAGATAACTAATTTTCCTGAGCACAGAAAGTTTTGTTTTTCAATTCTGACAATTTGAATGAAACAAAGAGCCTTAATTTCTAAAATAAAAAGACCAACAAAAAAAACCCCAAAAAACTGGAACCCTTTATAAAATGGTTCATAATAAGATGGTTTTAGGTACAAGATGGTTTAGTGACCTTAAAAGTGCTGTATGCACACAAATATGTACAGATTATTAAGAAAAATGTCCAATTATGGTCATTTTTCTATATAATCTACACATTTTTGTTTTGGATCCCAGCAATATTATTCTAGCGAGATGGTAATTTTTTCTATATAATTTATAATACATCTTTGTTTGGCTACATCAAAGTTTTTTTGCTTACACAGTTTTTACTTTGGATCCCAGCAATAGCATTATAAAATAAAGAGATTGTGGTATACCTTCAAAAATTGCTGTCTGTTAACCCATTGTAGACTGAATAGACTTCCCCAAACTATATACTGGAAGAGTCCAATTTCAATTTCAGGTAGATGAGGTTATGAGATTTAGCTATTCCTGGAGAAAAGTATTTGCAAATTGAAGACCCTGATCAGACACTGCGGTCTGCGGCATCGGATCTGGGTGTGCACAGTGTTTGCCAATTACCCTTTTAGGGGTCTCCTGACTACAATGGTTTAATTTAAAATCAACAGGTCAAAGTCAAACTGGTCAGCAGTATGAGCAAAAAGATTGCAACAACCACCGTCACTGAGATGCCGCAGAGTGCAGCATCTGAATAGGACCTACACTGTTTGCATCTCATTCAGCAGTTTTTTGGGTTGATTGTTTTACAATCGAGACATTATGTATACATTACATACACCAAAATTTTCTTAAGGTTGTTGCCCATTTTGCCCATGTAATTATCAGTGACCAATGAAATCAAACTGTGGGTTAGTATAAACTTCAGGTAATTGTTATTTATAGCCCCTCTATTCTTGTCACTTTGACGTCAGAGTGCGGTGTAAAATGGAGTTATCTGTAAAACCTGGACTGGGACATTGGCAAACAGTGCAGACCCAGATCAGATGCCACAGAAAGTGGCATCTGATCAGGGTCTGCACTGTTTGCTTAAATTACGGGAAGTTCACTTGGTTAAATGAAAAAGTCTTAAGTCCCTGTTCAGGACCATTTTCCCAGCATACACTCAGAGACAGCATACACTAAGAGACAATCAGCCAGTGCTGTCCGTGCTTTGATTACACACACTGACAGGTTGTCAAATGGCGTTGTTCAACTTTTAGGACAGGACCTGGTAAGGTAGTGGGTCAAGGTGTCTGATATTTTTCTGATTTTTCTGCTGCCCAAAACAGGCATTTACATTTCATGCAAACTGTCCGCTACCCACAACACGTTTCGTTATTTTGTTCACCAAGGATCAGTACTGGGCCCGCTGCTCTTCATCATTGTGCTTGAAGCCTTATCATGAGAGTTCCCCTCTGGGATCCCCTGGGAGGACCTCTATGCCGATGACCTTGTTATCATCGCTGAATCCCTTGAGGAATGTGTCAGGAGGCTCTTGACTTGGAAAGAAGCAATGGAGAAGAAAGGACTGAGAGTAAATGCAGGAAAGACAAAGATCATGATCTGCGGTACGGGACTGGACCTCCTGCAGAGTTCAGGCGAGTTTCCATGTGCTGTCTGTCACACTGGAGTGGGCAGCAACAGCGTCTTCTGCAATGGCTGCAAGCACTGGGTTCACAAGAAATGCAGTGGGCTCAAGCGCTTGAAAAAGGACCCTGACTACAGATGTACACGGTGCCAGGGAACTGCACGCCCCTTGGATGGCAGACCACAGAAGGAAGTCCAGGTCGGACCTGACAAGCTTGAGGTGGTAGCTTCCTTTTGCTACCTAGGAGACATGCTCTCAGAAGCAGGTGGCTGTGAACTTTCAACCACAACACGTGTGAAAACCGCTTGGAAGAAGTTCAAGGATCTGCTGCCAGTCCTCTCTTCATACCACCTCTCTTTCAAAACATGTGGCCGTGTGTACAGCTCTTGTGTGCGGAGCACATTGCTCCATGCCAGCGAGACTTGGCCATTGACAAAGCCGAACCTCCAGCGTCTGCAGCAAAATGACAGGGCAATGATCAGACAGATCTGCAATGTCAGGCCGCAAGACATTGTCACCACCAGGTCCAATGAGCTACTTGTGCGGCTTGGCATTGAGGATCTGGACCTCATTCTGAAGGAGAGAAGACTCCGATGGTATGGACATGTGGAACGCTCTAGTGGTATAATCAAGACAGCCTTTGACATACAGGTTGATGGAAAGCGTGGGCCTGGGAGGCCCAAAATGACATGGAAGCAGCTGACAGAGGGATTGCAGAGTGGAAGCTCTCGGCTATCAACCCTCATGATAGACGTACCTGGAGATCAGGTGTGAGATCTGCCATGTGTGCAGCAAGCCAGCTATCTGGAAGGGGGCCCACTGATGTGGATGGTGCCCCTGTACCTGCATGTTAATCAAAAATCCGATTATGATTATGATATGATATTTGGAGCTATGTTTATTGACGGTACATAATTTTTGTACTTTGAAAATGTATGTAATGGAACCTCATCTAAATAGTATAAGAAACTTATTCCTCAGCTTGTTTTCAAGTTCTGGAGCCCTGGACAATCTAAATATACAGAAAAATTCAATTTCAAATTTTAAACAGAACATTGCAATGTTTATTTATTAAGAGGGTGAAAAACTACTAGGACACCTCATGAGAGCAAACACTTAAATAGACTTGAAATTATCTCCAACACCAGTGATTTAAGACATACTTAACTCTTACAATAAAAGGGCATTCAATATTTCTCTGTAATGAAAATTTTAAGCACTCTCCAATTTCGAAAACAGAATATAGGTATTATAAACAGTTTGGTAATATCAGTTTAACCCTGTATACAAATCTTATTCTTATACTTTAAAATGCCAAGCAAAATTTTAGCAGATGGATTTTTTATTTCTTTTTATTTGTTTGTTTTTTTTGTGTTTTTTTTTTTTTTTCAGAGAAAAGAAGGTTTGACATTTCATGTGAGTCATCTGCTAGTAGATGATTCACATGAAATGTCAAGCCTTATTTTCTCTGAATTATTTTCTCTTCAATTAATAGTTCGCTTAGTCGGATAAAGACACTACCCTGCTGTTCCATACTACCACCACACTTCAAAGACCCAATTAAGCATTTTATTAATTATTGCCTAGAGCAATCAGAATTCCAGAAAGAGGGGAAATTTTTCAGAACAGAAGTGTTGGGCTGACACATTTCAACAGCAAAAACAAAGCCCCATATAGAGTATCATATTTATCCTAGGATACAGTGCCCCATTTACAATTCCAAAGACTTATTGCACTGTATTAATGTGCCAAAAATGATGAAAGTTTTTTTGCGTTGAGGTTTTACAGCCCAGTCAACCCAATGGGTTCATGTCAAGCGATCAGTTTTACCTAACCACACTTTCACTGGGCAGGCTTAGTCCTCTAAGTGGTTAACTAGTATTGTGCATATTCTTTCGCCAGAAACTGACAAATACCCTTCTTGAATCAGGGGTAGGGAGAGAATAACCATTGAAAATATTTCATGATCAATCTCTACGAAAGAATGTTGTCAACCCAATGTGGGTCAAACCCGCAACCTCCTGATCATCCAACTGAACCAGGGAGGCCATGTGCCCACAACAATGAAAGAAATGAGATGTTACTGAGTTATTTAAAGGGCAAAACATGATCTCTTGTTGCATGGTACTAATGTGGCAAAACTGATCCTAATGTGCCCACAACAATGAAAGACATAAGCTGTTACTGTACTGTTTAATGGGCAAAACATGAGCTCCTATTGTATTGAACTAATGTGCCAACCTAATAAAAGACAAAGTTGTTACTGTATTGTTTAATGGGCAAAACTTGAGTTCTTGTTGCAGCTTAATAATGTGACAACACTGATAAAAGACCTGAGCTGTTACTGTACTGTTTATTGGGCAAGACTTGAGCTCTTGTTGCAGTGTACTAATATGCCAACACTGATGAAAGAAATGAGTGGTTTCTGCAATTTAATTGGCAAGACGTGAGCTCATTGTATTGTGCTAGTCTGCCAACACTGATGAAAAGGCATGTGCTTTTTAAGCATCTACAGGCATGTACTGTTTAAGGGGCAAGATATCAGCACTTCAAAAATGTACTTATGTGCCAACACTGATCCTAATGTGCCAACACTGATGAAAGGCATGAGCTGTTACTGTACTGTTTAACTAGCAAGACATGAGCTCACTGTGTTATTTAATGTACCGACACTGAAGAAAGATGTGAGCTTCTACTGTACTGTTTAATGGACAATGTGCCAACACTGATCCTAATGTGCTAACACTGATGAAATGCATGGGGTAAATGGGAAAGACAGGAACTGATGTGTCAACACTGATGAAAAAGGTGAGCTTAATGGGTAAGGTGTGAGCTCTTACTGCATTGTACTTATGTGCCCAATGCTGATAAAAGGCATGAGGGCAAGACATGAGATCTTAATGCATTGCACTAATGTGCCAACACAGATGAAAAAAATGAACTAATAATGATTTGTGGAGTTTAGAATACTTATTTTGAATCCAAAGATTTTACTTGCAGGTTGTGTATTCTTTTTCTAAAAGGAAATTCTTTTTCTAAAAGGAATTCACATGAATCTATTCTGGACTATTAAAACCCTTTCTTTAGACATTAGGTCCCTAATAATGACATATTAATCACTTCTAATTTGACAGAAATCCTCATGTGAACTTGAGCAGTATTAGAATTTTTATGATAAATGAACTTTGGCCATGGCAAATACCAATATATGTGCTGCAACATGCAAAAATGTGTCTTTGGGCATATGCGGACAGTGAAGGACCATATCAGCTGTCTTTGCATCTGTGCAGTCTGATCAGGACCTTCACTGCCTGCTAACAAAATCATTGGATACTACAGAATATATGAATGGAGAACAAAGGCCCAGATGACACTTTCCGCATGCGCATGATGATCTGAATCTGCACATTTTGCGCATGTTGGAAGGCACTTTTTCACTTGAACTGACCCATATTGTCAGGGTTATAAACAGATAGCTACTGGAAATGGCAAATAGCAGACAGCATAATGTCCCCAAAAGAGTTCTTGTATAATGACACATTAACCCTTGTGTGGTCATTTTGTGTTGCCTCCCAGAGAGAAGGAAAGAAGAGCTAGCAGAAACGAGGAAGGAGAAAAATACAGCATGATGAGGGGAAAATGCAAATGACAGTGTGGTAACAAAATGACTAACAGACTCCCTTCCCCTTTTTATAACTGCAAGTAAAGCAGATCCTAGACTGGCTCCAGTCTCCAGTGACTAAATATTTTTCTCATAATCCCATTTGATAATCCACTAAGATAAAACCAAAAAATATCATGACTATAAAGGCTGGTCACTAGTGACCAGCCTTTATAGTCATGATATTACTTTGGTTTTATTTTAGTGGATTATTAAACAGATTATAAGAAAAAATATTTTGTCACTAGAGAGTGAAGCCAGTCTAAGCAGGCCCTGACTACTGTCCTACCACCCAAACAATATGGGAAAAAGACTATTATACCATATGATTAGTGAAAGCCAAGATCATCCTGCTCATCCATGGAGTCTCATCAGGATCTTTGCTAGCTTACAGAATCCTTGGGTACTGCTGAATATACTGATGAAAATAGAAAGCCCTGGACTCCCAGCTGATTGCACAGATGAACAAGGTAAGCTGAGCCTTTACTGATTGTATATAAAACGCTTAGCATGCTAGGAAAAATTTTAGCAAACAGCATGAAATGCCAAACCTGGGTAAAATAAGAAAAATATTAAATGTTTGTCATCTTTGGAGAGTAAAAGTTATTTTTGATTTGGGTTTTACGTCCCTTTCAAGAACATTTCACTTATATCGAGCCGATTGTTCATCAAAGGTGGGCGAAAATAAGAGAACCCGGGGAAAACCCACCTGACCATCCGTAAGCAGAATTTGGCTTTCCCACATGTAACCCGAGCGAGGCTCGAACCACAGCGATGAGAAACCTAATGGATTAAGTCAACTCTCCTATCCACTAGGCTATGGGGGTCCACGGAGTAAAAGTTAACCCATTTGTGCCTAGCATCCCATAAATGGGACATTGGCAAAAAGTGTAGACCCAGATCAGACATCGCATTCTGCTGAGTCTGATCAGGGTCTACACTGTTTGCATAAATTACAGGCATTTCAATAAAACATGGTAATAATGAAAACTGACCAAACATCCCTTAAACTGTAAATGGACTGGTCCAACGAGTTCAGGTAGAAGAGTCTACTCAGCATAAATGGGTTAATGATGTTTCTCACATGATGAAGCTCAATGATATTTTTACTTATTTTCCTGTGAAAATGATATCTTGGTTATGGTTATTTTATTAATTTTATGCTGTCAATTTTTCTGTTTCTCTATTTTTTTTCTACAAAATTTTCAGAGATCTAGATGAGAGAAATATCTAAATAAATATATTTTTCTTATTTCTCCATTAAATCACATGTTGTGGGTAGTCATTAGAAATGTCTCATTGCGGCCATTCCATCGAGTACCCACAACATGTTTTTTGTATAAGATAAGAAAAATGTCAGTCAATAATTTTTGGTTGAAAAAGGTCTTATGTATAGCTATGCCATTTTTCATTTAACAGAAAAACCTTATCTGGAGTGTTGTTTGATAGGACACCATGCAGAAATTGTTAGCATGAAATTCACATCTCTTTATTGCCATTATGGGAAAACTCTTCAGAAAATATTGAAATAAATTCATAAACTAGCATTTCTAAGCCATCAGAAGAGTAATAAAATCTATATCCCTTAAAGCACTAAAGCAAAATTGTAGCAGATAAGATACTGATCTTTTTTTTCTTCATTTTTCAGAGAAAAGAAGACTTGCCATTTCATGTGAATCGTCTGTGCAGCAGATGATTTACATGAAATGTCAAGTCTTATTTTCTCTGAAAAATAAATGAGAAAAAAAAAAAAATCATCTGCCTGCAACATTTTGATTAGCACAGGAAATACATGTTATCTTCTGTTGTTGATCTTCTTCTTTACAGGAATTGAATTATACCAGTAAATTGTCCAACTGCACAGAACAGAACATAACTTTATTGAAGATACTCAGGCCACACGCAGGTGGCGGAAGAGCATACTATACAAACAGACAAACAAATGGCATTTAATAAACAGACATGTATAAACATGAGCAAATGCAACAATGAAAAGGAAGCAGAAATGTCACGCCACCATGCCTATGCAAAATACTAAGATTTTTTGCACACTGCCACATTTACCCTCAATATTGGGTCATCCAGATAAGGTACTTGTTTCAATCGAAAATTACTGATATTTTTCTTATTTCTTGACGAAAACATATATTGTGGGTACTCATTAGAAGCGCCTTGGCTTCTAATAAGTACCCACAACATATGTTTTTGTCAAGAAATAAGAAAAATATTATGTGGATACCCTCTCTTATCTGTAGATATGTCCTTACCATACTTGTCCTAGCATTTGAACTATTCCATTTTACTACTGGGGCACGGCATGTCATACAAGATTGCATGTGTACCTAGAAAAGACTCAGATCAGCATGCACATCTGCACAGGCTGATCAGAGCCTTTGCTGTCTGCCTAGGGAACCTTACGATTCTTGGCTACCCACAGAGTGCCTTGTGAAGACTTTCTTCAATCTTGTAGGAATGCTGTGCCCTGGTTCAATTATGTTTTCATGGAGATAGGAAAACTTTTTTGCTAGATGATGATCTTATAATATACAGAGCTACAATTCACCCATTTTAGGCTGAATGAACTTCCCACACAATATATTGGAATTGCCCAAACAATATATTGGGACTGAATTTCAATTTTAGGTATGTCAGGCTATATGATTTAGATATTCCTAGAAAAAAAAAAAAAAAACGGCTGCACTATTTGCAAACAGTGGATACCCTGATCAGATGCAACATTCTGTGACATCTGATCTGGTCTGCACTGTTGGCCAATTACCTTTTGTGGGTCTCCAGACTAAAATGAGTTAAGCTATATCCAGCTGAACCGGGGTATGCCCTGCCTTTACAAACAGTGTAGATCCAGATCAGTTGGAGAAGCCAACTGATCTGGACCTACACTGTTTGTCATTCAGTACTTGAATTTATATCAACAATCTGGATCAAGTGATCTGATTGGCTGAGAAGTGGATGTGGTATATTGTATCTTCATTTATTGATGGCAAGGGTTAAGACCACCATATTCATACATAAGAATGAGAGGTGTATGCGAACTGAGCAGACCATTTAGACAAAAACCACAAAGTATGAAATGTTCATGGCCTCAAGTCTGAAATTTTAATTCCAGTAAGAATGACTCAACTCAGTCTCAAGTTCCTGAGTACTGGTTGCAGCTCTAGTGTCCTCTTCTGAATTTCTGAAAGTCTCAAAATCTGTAACCCTGTTCAGGCCCAAAAACAAAACTGATATTAACCCTTGTCCTGCTGAGCCCTGCCTTTGCAAACAGTGTAGATCCAGATCAGTTGGCTTCTGAAGAAGCCAACTGATCTGGATCTGCATTGTTTGCCACGGAGTTTGTGAATTTATAGCAACAATCTGGATCAAGTAATGTGATTGGCTGAAAATCAGAAGTAGGTGTGGCATCTTAATTTATTCAGCAGGACAAGGGTTAAACTTGTTTCAAGACCTGACACTATCAGTTTAATATAATTCAAGGTCAAATATCAGCTGCTCTTTTTTGTACCTTTTTTTTTTTATCTCAGCTACCAGTGATATGACAATAACATCCTTGTTATTTATCTATTGTGGAGATTGACTTCCGTGAAGTACCAAGCCCAAACTTTTTCTGGGAAAATATACAGTTGTTGTCAGTGCTAATATTTTGATTTAGCAGGTTAATGGTAAAGACTGCAGATAAGGCAATTGGAGTGGACTGGAAGGTATGGTAATTAACCCAAATAGTCAAGTGGACTTCTACCACAACTCTTTGGACTGGTCTATTTCCAAATTAGCAGAGTGGATAGTTTTCATTATTATCATGTTTTAAAGAAATTCCTGTATTTAATGCAAACAGTGTAGACCCTGATCAGATGCCGTAGCATCTGATCTGGGTCTACACTGCTTGCCAATTACCCTTTTGCTGGTTTCCCAACTAAAATGGGTTAATACTCGCAATACTCACTGGAATTGCCTCAAATGCAAGTAGTACCCACAAGATATGATTTGGTGCAGAAATAAAATAACACAAAACTTCAGAATACCTTCCTCAGCCAGAGCTATAAAATACAGACACACTTTCCTTAATTAATATCAAGTTTTGATCAGATGTAAACTGTAGTAGTTAGCCGCAAATGAAATGTTTACAAAAAATTTCGTATGGGCATAACTCTGTTAATATTTGGTGGACTGTAACCTCGAAAACAATATGCGCTGCTCCACATCATGTTCAACTATAGATGTGAAGTTTCAGCTTGATCGGATGTAAGCTGTAGTGTAGGAGGAGTTATCCGGAAACGAAAAGTTTACAGATGGGTGGACGGATGGATGGAGGGACATAACATAATATGACTGTCTTTCAAACGGGCAAAAAAAAAAAAGGGTGAATCGATAATACCCCCGTGAGGTGGTCAGATAACTGTCAAAAATTGATGAAATTTGCCCATTAGCAAATCTGAAGCAGAGCTCCACAATATCAATGCACATACCAAGTCTGGTGAAAATCCACTGATATTTACTCAAGTTATCATCAGAAACAAAAATACTGACAGATGGATGTAAGATAGCTGGATGGATAGACACTTGGACTACCAACCATAATATCCAACCATCATCGTGTGGGTGTGGGTGGGGAGGCATAAAACTTAGTCTGTTATCTGCTATATTTTTGTTATAAGTGTAAAGAGAAATACCATAAAAATTCTAATTATTACCCCTGTGTTTATTAGAATCATTATCTTTCATAAAGAGGGAGATGGGTGTTTATTAGAGACTACAATGTTTGTTAACAGCTGGGAAAACTTCGAAATATTAAAATTTTCCCCCAATGACCGCCATATTGATATCGGAAAGGGAAGTATATACTAGCGTTACAATGGACATGTTAAGTGTAGACTAATGTTACAAAAGACATGTCAGCCTCTCCAGGACAATCATTATATTACCTGGCGGAGGAATAAAAATCCCATGCTCATATCTTTTATTTGGACTAAGAGAGAAAAAGGGACTTGTTTATTCTGTTATTAAACAGTATATTCGGAAACTATCTGCATGAGGTAGTAGCAATATTTTTTCTAATTTCTAAATTGAAAGATGGGTGTTTATAAGAGGCTGGTATTTCTGAGAAAAGTGATAAAAAAGATCACCAATTTCCGGCCCAGACTAGGGGATGGGCATTTATTAGAACTTTAACAGTAACTGCTTATTTGTGCTGCCTCAAGAGCCTCTATTAAATTTCATAGCTTTCAATAAGCCAGTTTTAAACCAAAAAAATATTGATATCACTGTTATTTTTTAAGACAAAATGCTAACTTAAGCACACTCATCATAAAATGCACTGCTGAGGTAACATATACTTCTAATGAGTACCCACAAGGTTTCATGGAAAAAACAGCAAAAATATTTATCGAGCTACTCCTTTCAACTACAACTATGCAGTGATGACTTTCAAAATGACAGTACTTGATGGTCAGTGGATGGCTCAAGATAAGAGGGGTATCCAAATGATAATTTTCTTATTTCTCCATGAAAACATATCTTGTGGGTACCCATTAAAGTGCCTCACTGAGGCACTTCTAATGAGTACCCACAACATATGTCTTCATGGAGAAATAAGAAAAATATCAGTACTTTTGGATTAAAAAAGTGCCTTATTTGGAGCCAAGGTCAGTGATAGCAAAGTTATAACAATGTACTTCAGTTTATAATTACAAGGATTATGAAACCAAGGCCTGAAATTTCAGCAAAGATATAAAATCCATAAAGTAAACAGTCTCATTGATTCTTGAGCAGGAACAAAGCCTCGCCATTTAAAGCCACTACAGAAAGTCATTTGCATTTCTATTAGCTTTTATAAAGGTTTCCGATACTCAAAACTAAAACAATGTCATACTAATACAAACCAGCTTAAGTAAATCCCGTAGCAGGAATAGCGTACAAGTGAGCTAATGAAAAACAAATTATTGTTTGGTCAAAAGATTTTATCTACATTAGCATTTTGAAGGAGCTACCGATTTTTTTTTTTTTCAGGATAATTGAGCCACAATGAATGTAGAGAAACCATCTCCAGCCTGTACATTTGCACTGTCTGGCCTTGGTCTTCAGTGGCTCCCTACACAATACTAAACAGCATCACAAAAACCTCTACAAATTAATGTTGTTGTTGATTCCAGGATTATTTATGCTCATATATCTATTATCATCTAAACAAAAGTCTTAAATTGGACATTTTTTAAACAGGATGATTGTCTGGCAGATATTTTCTCAGGTTTCCACAGAATTTTCCACAGAATTTCATGAAGAACACAAAGCATTAAAAAGACATACAACAACAACACACTATAAACAGATGGCTGACCATTATGCCATATGAGGAAAACTTAGGGGATATATTGTATTCAAAATTGTCATTGGGGAGGTATATCATAGTTTGTGATCGTAAAACTGATATTTGACTCCCCAAATGACAATTTTAAATGCAGTTATCACCATTTTAATGCATTTATTTGTTTTGTTAAAAAATTGTACTATGCACAGAGCAACAAGTGCTGTGAGTGGTGTAAAACCAAATGCCAGCCAATGAAAAGCCACCTTGTGTGATGATGTCGGGTCTCCATCAGTATTTTGCAAGAATATACATTCACAAATTTTTGACGTCATCCAATCAGATGTCGTGTTACATACACATGTACATTAGAATGAAATTTCATTGCTTTGCATGGGAATCCCATGCTATATCATGTTAAGTAAATATTCTTTGAATTACAGTAAAAGTCCGCTATTAAGACCACACTCCTCTAATAAGACCAGCTTCTGTCAGTCCTAAATGTTTTTTTCTTGATATTTTACATAGCTCCAGATAATAGGGAGTATCTGCATTATGTTTTCCTTATTTCTCCAAAAAAAAAAAATATGTTGAAGTACTCATTAGAAGCGCCTTGCTGAGGTGCTTCTAATGAGTACCACAGCATTTTTTTTTTTTTGTTGAAAAAAAAAAAACCAAAACCTTATCTAAAGCTTTGTTCTACATTCAATATTAAGACCGCCCCGCTAATAAGACCACTTTTAGGCAGTACCAACAGTGGTCTTAACTGCAGAATTTTACTGTCTATTAGGACTCTGGCTCACTGAGTTGGGGTAATCATATGCTGCAGATATGGGTAACTGAATAATAAAACAGGGATACCATAATTTGCCCTAATATTGAAACACATTAACTCCTTACTAAACTTCTCCTAAAATTGAGCAAATCCAATTTACTACTAGCAAGTATGTCTAGAAATAGCTGTATGTGGGTGACAAAATCTCTGTCTGATCAGACACTGCATTCTGTGGCATCCAATCTGGATCTTCACAATTTGTTCAGGTCTGTGTCTCCCAATACAAGAGGCTTGTTAAGGAGTATTTGGTGATAATTCTGAGATATTTTTTTCTAGTTCTCTATATTAATATATATTGTGGGTACTCATTAGAAGCGCCTCATGAAGGCACTTCTAATGAGTACCCACAACATATGTTTTTATGAAGAAATAAGAGAATCTGTCCCAGTATTATCACCAGATACTCCTCTGCAATACTTCGGGTTATTATGATACTTTGATCTTTGCTGTATACAATCTACAGCTCTTACCTGAGAAGGTAGACAGCTCTTTCAATGTCAGTGAGTTGTTCATCTACAGTGAGTTGTTCTAGCTCTTCTGTAGACTGAAATAGGGAGAATCAACTGTTGTATAATCCTAAAAATATTCAGGAACATTAAAGGGAAAGGCTCACTAAATTCACTGCTATAGATGTCACAAAATATTCAGCTTTAGAAAACAAACACATTAGCGCAGATTTGATGAAAATTGGCTGGGAAATGAGGAAGACAGGGACATTTGAAATTCTTTTAACTTTGACTATGGGTGCTGCCATTGAATATTTAACATCACGACACCCCTATACCCCTATAAGCGCACAGTCAAGTAATTCCGTAGTCTTCAGTTACAGCCAGTGTATTTTTTTCTCTTTATAGAGGCATGTGTTGTGGGTACTCATTTGAATTGCATCGACTTGTCTTTGTAAAGAAAATCAGAAAAAGAATCGCATAATCATCATCAAATAAGTCCTTTTCTGATCTTTTTTATAGTGTACCTTTAGTAGGTAGATACATATTTTACCAGTAATTTTGAAAAAACCTAAGTGCACAGTGCGGTAATTAGGTCGAATACGGTATATATGTTGTTCCCCTTGAACCCCACTTTTATATAGTAAAACTGAGGTTTACAAGGGTATACACTATTTTTCTTATTTCTACTCAAAAGCATAGAATGTGGGTACCGTACTTGTTAGAACTGCCTCGCTGAGGCAGTTCTAACCAGAACACATAATCTATGTTTTGAGCAGAAATATGAAAAATATCAGAATTTTAATCTGAAATTTTTAATTTTTGGTGGCAAAATTTTCAGTATATTTGAATAGGCTTGTTTTCGTAATGTAAGACATTTAATTTTTGATTACATACTGCTTATATGGGCTAGTCAATAGTATATAAGCAAATAAACACACTTTCAGATGTTAAACAAAAAAATTTTGTTACAGATGTGATTTATTTAATTTTGCATATTTATTTAGGTGGCTTTAACATCACTTACTCAAAAATGGCAACTTTTATGGCAGCATCTTTGAGGTCTTCAAAACTCTCTTATTTCTCAACTGATTTTGATCAAATTTTCACCAAAATGCTCAGCCCAACAGAATTTTTATTTTCTGATATGTTTGTAATGCCTGAAATTTTAAAAACTGATATGATAACAGCTTAGCTTTATGCAGATATTTTTTTCTTTCTTTCTCAATTAAAACATAAGTTTTGGGGGTTGTATCCATTACAAGCTCCTTGCTGGATGCTTCAAATCAGTACTCACAACATACTGCAGTATGCATTTACCCTAAAACCTGAGAAACCAACTTTTAACCTTACATGTTCTACTATTTTAACCCATTGTAGACTGAATAGACTCTCCCATACCATAAATTGGAAGAGTCCAATTTCAATTTTAGGTACAGTGAAACCTCGCTACAACGGTAGCATTTGTTTCCAAAGATGTTGCCATTAAACAAATTTGCTGTTGTACAGAATACTTAATGAGAAGATTGATGTGTAAGAAAGGTCTTGTTTTGTTCTTATTTCCTTATAGAACATATGTTTTGGATATTTGTTAGAATTGCCTCACTGAGGTAATTCTAACAAATATCTAAAACATATTCTTTAAAGTATTAAATACAATATTTTTGCATAATTTGTGACTAATTGTTACCTCTTAAGTGAAGGTTTCGTGACAGTCAAATTGTCATTATAACGAATTTTGTTGTTGTATCGAGTGTCAGTAAAAAGAGTGTTGTCTGTACATCTGGCTATGAGATTTAGATATTCCTAGAGAAAAATGGCTCAACTATTTGCAAAGTGGAGACAATCATCAGACACCCTATTCTGTGGCATCTGATCTGGGTGCACTGTTTGCCAATTACCCTTTTAGGGGTCTCCAGGCTATAATGGGTTAAGCAAAAGTTTTTCTCAGCTGTTAATTGATGTATCTAAAAACTGATGGAATGAGTGGCAAGCAGTGAAGACCCTGGTCAGACATCAAATTCTATGGCATCTGATTTGGATCTGGGTCTTTACTATTTGCTCAAGCTGGTTTGTCCCAATACTTAGGAATATTATGGTATGAAAAATAGCAACATCTTTTTTTGGCTGAAAAACATTAAGATGCCAATGGAATGACAAACTCTGTTGACTAGGTCTTGAACAAAAGATTACATTGCAGAGTCAGATCAAAATTCACATCTGCACAGAACTGACAGAGCATAGATTTTGTGGAAAAACATGAAAAATATATTTGTTTTTGGTCGGAAAATACAATATTTAAGTGTTCAATGCAAATTCATTGTTTAAAATTTATTTTCAGCACTTATAGTTCCATAGCACTAGTTAAGGCGCTTTTTTCAATCCAAAACTATTGATATTTTTCTTATTTCTCCACGAAACATATGTTGTGGAGAAATACGAAAAATATTTACCGGATACCCTCCCTTATCTAGATCTATGAGTTCCAAATAAGGTTTTCTTACTTCTTAATAAAAACATGTATTGTGGGTACTCTTTACAGGTGCCAAAATAAGGTACATCTAATGAGTACCTGCAAAATATTTTTTCACTGGGAAGAAAAGTATTTACGTATTCTTGTAACCTAGAGCTATGTGGGACCTTTATTTTTTCCTTTAAAAAAAAAAAATCAAACACTTGATAATATTCATCGAAGTTGTAAATCAACTAATCATTCTTTTTATCACCAGTTTGAAATAAAATCCTATTTTAGTAAATAATTCAGAATTCTCTTTATAAATTAACTGTTTAAAATCTAAATCTAATCTTTCTCAATTAATGTTCACACTAAAATTGATTTCTGTTTATTTAATTATAAAAGCTGAGATATTTAATTACATCTCCATTCTACCATTACCAAATTTAACTGAATATTTTTCTGAGCTCTGAGAACTACCTTTACCCTAAGCATTGGGAAGACAGGCCTGAGTATAAACTCAGAGCATGCCCACAGAACATAGTGTCTGATTAGGATCTACTATGATTTGCCACTCCTCCAGCAATTTTTAGATTTTGTGAAATGGACTTGGTTTAACTCTTTCCCCATGAGTGGCAACTTCTATCATCTGCTGATAACATTAGCAAACAGTTTGGACCCAGATCAGGCCTGATGTTTTGTTGGGTGTGATCTGGGTCCATACTGTTTGACACTCTGGTGGTATTCCTGAAAGATTTTTTTTTTTTAATTTAAAATAAAAAATCAATCGACAACAAAAAAACATACAAAATTATCCAGCATGCAAAGAGTTAAATATTAGGACAAGTACCATTGTTAATGTCCCAATATTAATAGGGAATAGATACTTTTTGGGGAGGTAACTGTCAAAATTGTTTTGCCTCTCTTCTGCAAAGGGTTCTATTCTGAAAGTAAAAAAAAATTCTCCCCTTCAGAGCAAATTCTTTCCTCTTAAAGCAGATCCCTTTTAGATGGGCTTTGGTGTACAGGAAAGCGAACAGGAAATCACAAAAGTTGCCTCCCTTCTCAGACATGGCAGAAAGTCCAGTCTCTCATTATGGTATGTAAAATAGTATGTAATTGAACACATAGGTAGAAAGCTTAAAGGCTCCATTTCCCTCAAAAATAAGACATTTTATTATCCAAGAAAGGTTTAAAGGGGAACACAACCCTCATGCAAAGTATATTTCACAACAAAGAACTTAACAAACTGTAAAAAATGATACAAATTTGATCAAAATCGGTTAAGAAATAACAATTTTATTATTGTTTGAAGGATTTAAGATGGCCAACATTGGTACTGCCATTTTGAATATTTAATGAGATTTCAAGAATTTTTAAAATTTGATATTATGCATTATTTTTATAGCCAAAGCATTTGTTGTTTGAAAATAAGTTGCTTACCACTTTAGGAAAATATGTTCAGAAACATTAAGACAAAATTATACATCTATATGCTGTTTATTTTAATTATGTATATTTAATTAGGGCTGTGTGACGTCACAACGCCTAAAAATGGTGGCCTCCATGAAAGTTGGTTTTCAAATATCTTACGACATGAAAGTCATAACAAAGGAATGAAGCATAGCTAAAAAAAGTTCCTGCCTATCGTGGGAATCAAACCAAGTCTGTCCAGATAAAAATTCAGTGCTCTAACCACTGAGCCGAAGAGTCGACTCCCTGACGCAGTTGTCAGAGATTGAATATCTACTTAGAAGCTATGCGTAATCTGCCAAGGCAGATAATCGAAGGTAGGAGTGTTAGGTCGTTACACTCCCCCTTTTCAAGGAAGTCATCATTTATGATGACGCGAAGCCATTTTTGGCGAAGTAAAGTCCAATCCCAGATGAGCCCCCATCTTGCGACATGAAAGTCACAACAAAGGAGTGAAGCATAGCTGAAAAAAATTTCCCGCCTGTCGTGGGACTCGAACCCTGTTTGTCCAGATAAAAATCCAATGCTCTAACCACTGAGCCAAAGAGTCGCCTCTCTGACACAGTTGTCAGAGATTGAATATCTACTTAGAAGCTATGCATAATCTGCCAAGGCAGATAATTGAAGGTAGGAGTGTTAGGTCTTAACAAATATTTAAACTCCAATAATTTTCTCATTTACCAGGTTGATTTTTATCAAACTTGTATCACACTTTTTGGCTTGGAATGCTGTATCCTGATAGACATACTTTCTTTCTACATTGCCTTTCCCTTTAATAAATTGATTTGTGGCATTAACACAATCATAAAATGTGGCACCTGACAGCCTGTAAAATTTCAGTTAGTCTCTTGTTCTTGAAATGAAATGATTTTTTATGGTATCTCTGAATTAACATTGCCAACATTAATTCATGGAGATAAGACAAAAAATGATTTCATTTTTGATCCAGTTCAAAAACAAGAGACTAACTGAAATATCAAAGGCTGTCAGATGCCACATTTTATGATGGTATTGATACTATATATGAATTCATTAAGCCTTTCTTGGATAAAAAATGTCTATTTTTGAGGGATATGGAGCCTTTAACATTTTTGCCTCCATTTTCAAAGGGCCCACTCTAGCAGCAAAGAACTGACTCCCCTGACAGATGAATCCCTTCTGAAAGGGGGCTACTCAAAGAATTGGCTCCTAGTGGGGAATTCTTTAAAGACTACCCCTCTTTTAAAAGGGAAGCAAATACTTTCAAGCCAGAGTGATCTCCCTTGGGGGCTGCATCAAATTACTTTAAAATACATGTAATTCTCTCATATCTCCATACAAGACACTTGTTGCAATTGCATCACGAAAACATGCCTATACAATTTTGACCCCCTGAAACTCTACTTTTATAAAGTAAAACTCGGGATTACAGGGGTATACATTATTTTTCTTATTTCTGCTCAAAAACATAGATTGTGGGTACTTGTTTGAACTGCATCATTATCTGAAAATGCTCTATTTTTGGTGGTTAAATTTTCAGTATATTTGAATAGGTATGTTTTCGTAATGGAAAATTACTAATACTTTTTATATTTCTCCAAGAAAACATGTTGTGGGTACTTATTAGAAGTGCCTGGTCAAGGCACTTCTAATGGGTACCCACAGCATATATTTTAGCGAAAAGCAAGAAAAAAAATATGTGGCTATCCCCTCTTATCTGGAATTATGATGTAAATAGCAAAGGATTTGACTATGCCCAATATTATGCAAAGGATACCATATTTGACCTAAATATTCCCTATTGTTTAGAATATTTACTTTGAAAGTATATACAGACTCACAATCTTGTATGGGTTCTTTTGAATAAACAAACATGGCCTATCTATGTAATTTTGGGGAGTTACTTCTCAAATATCTCTAGTCCATAAGAAAAAGGACCTTGGGTTCTAATGTTCTACCTATTTATAAGACATTATAAGCCTTTCTACATGGACAGGCTGAAAAATTCAAGTCCCATTTATAAACATGTATTTAAAAGAACTTGTTGAGGAGCAGTGTATTTGAATACACTCAGGAGCAGTGATCAGAGTTCCAAATAAGACAGAGTAAAGTGTATTTCAGCATTTTTTGTTTTAAATCTGCATTGAAATGGAAGCTGAGGAGGTGGAAATATTCGGTGATTTTTTTTAATTCAGCACTGAAATCAAATTCAGGGGTAAAAGAATTTATAGGATAATGATTATGGTCGGAGTAACTTAGCTTGCTCTATGATAGTTCATTATGTATACCAAAATTTTAGATGGCCAGCATCAATTCTACATAGACAATTTCTCTTAAAAGCAACTTTCCACATATTCTTTTGTGAGCATCACTTGTACATAAGATTAAATAGAATTGTTTTATTCAGAAAAGATAAGGCATGGCATTTCATGTGAATTGTCAGTTAGGCAGACAATTCACATAAAATGCCAAGCCTTATTTTATCTGGAAAAAAAAAGAGAATTTTTCATGCTACAATTTTGCTTGGTGTTTTAGAAATTAAACATTGCAGATGTGTATTTAAGCATTAAGCTTAAAAGTAGGGGATAAAATACTCATTGTACCAAAAACCTTATCTGGAGCACTGAGTGGTTGATAATCTCTGAAATGCCTATAGGTGTAGTTTAATACAAATACTACA
This sequence comes from Anodontia alba, assembly GCA_964016985.1. Lineage (NCBI taxonomy): Eukaryota > Metazoa > Mollusca > Bivalvia > Lucinida > Lucinidae > Anodontia > Anodontia alba. The sequence goes on from OZ024823.1 coordinate 35,901,526, forward strand.
TTTAGGCCTAAAATAAAGAAGTGAGTTTCAGGTTACCCACCCTTGCCCAATTTTTCACCACAGACCCAAAAGTTTTTTAAGGCTTTTCGGGGATTTCTCTGTTCAGGCATATTGTTTTCCTATTAACCTCATACAAAAACTTTTAATAAAATAAAAAATATTTTCCAACCTAACGTCCTTATTTTAAAACTCCATGTAACCAGAAACACACGTATTTTTAATGACAGATTCTATCTGTCATTCTTCGTTGCCACGCACGGTTTTAGAGAAAGTGACTTTGACTACTATTCAATTTCGTATTTATCCGCGCACAAAAGTAGACCCAATGTTTCAATGTGTGTATATTAGTACGCCACTGCAGGGATTATTCTGGCCCAAGATTTTTGTGAGAGAAAAAATCCCATTTGGACAAAAACAGTGAGAGATTTTCAAATTCAGTGAGATTTCTTTTTCGCTCGCTCGGGCAAACTGAGTGAGATTTTTTTTTTTTTTTTTTTTTTGTAAAGGCCAGATTTTTTTTTTTTTTTTTTTTTTTTTTTTGTAAAGGCCAGATTTTGTATCAGAATTGTATGTATAAGTATTATTATTGCTTACTTTGTAATGTACTCTAAATCAGGTTAATAAAATTGTTATATATAGGGTGTTTGATTATTTCAAGTATCATTATTTTCATGTTTACTGCAAGTGTTTATATATAAATTTGAACTTTCTGGAAAATCATGTTTAAATAACAAGTTGTTTATATTCTTTTTAGAATTTCCAAATGGAATAGTCTAGATTAAGCTATTTTTGGCATGTCACAGAACATTTAAATTTTTCTTGACAAATACTGGAAAATAAGTGATGCCTCTAGTACTCTATTTTTTCTTTAGAATGTTCTTTGATATTATATAAGGAGAGAAGATTTTCATATGAGCATCTTTGTACACTTTCATTTTTTTATTGGATTACTTCAATGTTTCATTAATTCTGGAATTAAACTCTGAATTCAGGGACTTTAAATTGTGGGATCAGAAACTGCAATTCAAAGGATTTTTTTCAGAAATTCTTCAGGAATTATTTCTCTGGGATTTTGTGACATTATCCAATGATTTTTTTTTACCTGGGAGTTCCAATTCATATACTCATTATTTTTTTTCTAGGACTCACAAATTTTATAAAAGTGAGTCCCTGAACTCACAAAAAAACAGTATATATCTGCTCTAAAATATATTACAGATTCATGATTTTCTCACAGGACTTATGGAATTTCAATTGAGACTGAATAGAATCAAACTGTAAATAAATCACTGATTATCTTGAAAGGTACCGTTTACATTTATTTTTCTGTCTTGCACATTTTCTTATTTTTTGTTATCAACTAATACTGTAAATAATTTTAAAGCTTGTTGCTGGTTTCACTTTCATTTCTTACTCGTTACGCCTGGCTCGTAATAAAATGCAAACGGCTGAATAAGGGCTTCATGGGCTTGTTATTCATCAAGCTCAGCTCGGTCTTGTGTTTGATCCGAGATCGTCATCCGAATCAGGGGAGGAGAGCGTGGCCGCTTCTGTCGAGCTGGGTTGTGCTCGAACAAGATATTTTAACATGTTGCCATCCCGACTGGACGGCTTCGGGTCGGATAATTTTCTTTCTATTTTTTTTTTCGAGTCGGCGGACATGTTTTTGCTGACTCGAGGTAGCGATCAAATAAACGCTTACTTAAACCAGAGACCGACAATGAGTTTTACGATAAAGCTTTTCAATGATACAGATTAATGAATGGTTACCTGCGTTCGTATGTGTAATGAATTTTGGCGCCACAATAATTCATAAACCGGTCAAACAGAACAGTCCGATAGTCTCGAAATGAACCGCATGTGCAAAATAGGAACTTAACGGCGCGAAATGAGAAAAATTCAGCGTGCGATTTTTTTTCTCACTCCTGGAATTTTGATGCGATTTCTTGCAAAAAAATGCGAGAATATCGCGAAATCGCGCCAGAAAATGATCCCTGCCACTGAAGAGCTGTCCATACAAAAGTAGTGCAACTTGTGCTTGATCTATGGCGAGAGTCGCTGAGAAAACCCGCCTTAATATATGTGCGAACAACAAAGGCGCAGATCAGCCTGCGCGTCTGCGCAGGCTGATCAGCACCTTTGTTGTTCGCTATTGCTCATTTTTTTTCCGACGAAGAAGCATCTCACAAACTTAAATGGGGAACAGAATGATACCGGGAATTTATTAGTTTCTCATAGAATCTGTCATTTCAGGGCTATTCAGTCCTTTGATTTTTTATTTGGCCTTACCCATTATATAATGCAGATAACTAGGAAAAGAACAAATAGAATGGAGGCTTCTTACACTTTAGAGGGCATAGTCCTCGAAAACGTGGATTCCATTAAATACCTAAAAATAACAATCACACATGACTTGAGATGGAATACACATATCAGCAACATGTGTACTAAGGCAAATAGAACTCTTGGTTTTCTGAGATGAAATCTTTATCAATGTCCTCAGGATGTTAAAGAGGCAGCATATAGGGGACGTTTGCCCCATTTTGGAATATGGCAGCAGTGTTTGGGATCCCCAAGGCGTTGTTCTTCAACAAGAAATCGAAAAAGTTCAGAATAGGGCTGCTAGGTTTGTTACTAGCAATTGCTCTTTTGAAACTGGGAGTATGACTGGAATACTGGAAAATCTAAAATGGCAGTCTCTCAAGAAAAAAAGGAGAGACAGTAGACTGATTCTTTTGTACAAAGGTCTAAAGGGTGCTGCCTGCATTCCTATCCCCCCAATCATGTGCAGTAGAAATCATCACTCACCGACTTTTCAGACCCCTGCTACAAGAACTGACATTTACAAGGGCTCATTCTTCCCTCAAACAATCAGAGATTGGAATGCCCTTCCAGATTTGGTCATTACCTCTGCTGAAGGATCAGAGGATGGTGTGGCTAGGTTTACCTCTCTGGTGAGAGCTAGGGACTAACTTCCCATATCACAGGTGAATGAATGTCATTAAACATATCACCTGTAAACATTCTGATTCTGACCCTATATAGCTGAACAGTCACCTTAACTCCTAATCATATCTGTACTAGAATTAGAATTTGAACAAGTGCATAGAATTAGAATTTGAACAAGTGCATTTGGCTGCCTGATGACATCTCTAAAACTGCTGGATAAGTAGCATACCATGTTCTATCTTTACCCCTAGCAATAGCAGGGCACTACTAGCAGAGGTCGTAATCCCCATTACCCCCTGAAGGTGATTTGTGTTGAGGTTTTACGGCCCAGTCAACCCAATGGGGTCATGTTGGACGTGGTCAGTTTACCTAACCACACGTTTACTGGGCAGGCTTAGTCCTCCAGGCAGTTAACCAGTATTGTGCACATTCTTTCACCAGAAACTGACAACTGCCCTTCTTGAAACAGTGGAAGGGAGAGAATGTCCGTAGAAAATATTTCATGATCAATCTCCACAAAAGAATGTTGCCGACCTCGGCAGGGGTTGAACCCGCGACCTCCTGGTCTCCAGTTGGACGGCGCATCCAAATGAGCCACCGAGGCCGGCCCCCTGAAGGTGAAGCATCTGTGTTTATAAACATAGTGTTGCATTAATGTAGCTTTAACAATCTTTCCATTTTATCATGAAGGTATCTGGGTGTTATTTTTATAATGCTAACCCAGGGCCCAGATGCACAACACATCATACCAAGACTGATGATAGTCAGGCATATAACACACTTGCTACCTACCAGGCATGACAATTAACAGGGCCTGGTTACCTTTGGCTCTTACAATATTGACTGGGCCCCTAACTTTTGAAAGAAAATGCCCATTGCTATACTGATAGTTTCAAAAATGGCAATTTGTGCTTAACCTAATTACTGCACTGTGTACTTAGAATTTTCAAAATTACTGGAAAAATGTAGTAAAATCTCCACCTTATAAGGGCACACTTTAAAGGAAAATTGGCAGACTTCATTGGGGTGGGGGAGGTGGGGGTATTCAATGATGCTTAAGAGATATTTTTTTCCAATTTTCTTTATATGATTTTCTTTATAAATAACATATTGTTGGTACTCATCTGAACTGCCTAGATCTGTTGACATTTCAAATGAGTACTAACAACATATACGCTTTAATAAAGTTGATATATGGAAGTATAATGGCTGAAGGCAGGAAAAGTGAATAACACTCGCCAAAACAAGGTAAAAACTTGTCTTGTCGAGTGAAAATCCAGAATCACTTGCCAAACCTGGCACGCATCAATGTAAGAGACATCAAATTGGTTTTGTTAGGCTTATTGCGTGCATTAAAAGATGAAAACTATATTTGCTTTCATATCTATCTCAAACGAAACAAAATACCAGCTGCCAGATAAATCAGATTGGTCTGATAGACTTTCCTGACTTCTGATGCATTCACTTAGCATGCGGTTGAATGTAAATTTAGTTTGACGTGACTTAAATCCCACTCACCAAGATAAGCGGGTATGAATTTTCTCCAGCTTTTTTCCCCGTGAAGATAATCACCTAACTGTGCACTTACAAGAAATTCTATTTCATAGATTTTGAAGTAGTATAATAATATGTGCAGTAATTAGGCTGCATGTGGTAATGATTCATGCCTGTCTATTTAACTACTGCCAGTATTTGGGTGGTGGTTTCAGTTCTAAGCCCTTCTATACATAATACAGGCAGTGGGTGAACAGTCAAAATTGTAGATTGGTGTGGCAGATTTTGTGCGGCGCTTGAAAATAAAATGCGGGAAAGGCAACATTTTGTAATTGCATTTTCAAGTAGAAATAACTCTTAAATGCTGTCTGGAGATCAGAAATGCTACAAAATTTCAGTCTTACCTTGAGTGCCTGCTTGGAGACAGGATGATCGAGGTTCAGCTCTTTCAAGTCATCCGCCAGCGACGTTGTGGTCGCATCCTTAATCTCCATTGTGTATTTTACGCCTTCATTCTTGATTTTTTTAATTATACAACAATATAATTTAATCTACTGAACTTAGATGACACTCGTTTATTAATAAGGCACAAATTAAAAGGTGTGACAAATGTTAGCTTCACTTGACAACACAAGCCGCCATCATGCTCCAAGCGATAATCTCGCTCAGGTACTTGTTCTCGCGAGATTTCCAAATCCTCACCGTGTATACTCGAATGTTTGAGGCGGTTTGCCATTGCGATCAACCTATATCACTATTATAAACAAAAAAAAAAAAAAAAAAAGGCTTTAAATGGTGATTTTAATTCCTAGTCAGAAAAAATGGTTTGAAAGGAAGAAATTATAAAGTAAATTTAAATACATAATCAACCATTACTACTCTCTATGCAAGACAACAACAAACTGCTGATATTTGTCTGACATTTCCAATGGAGACAAATTTGCATGAGATGTCAGAAAAAAAAAAAGAGAAAATTTTTGCATGAAATGTGAAAAAAAAAGTTTTCTGGGGAAAAAAATATTTTCCTCATAGAACAGGCCATTTGACATTTTTATGCAAACTGTCTTCAATGGAGACAATTTGCATTTTGCATGACATTTCATGCAAATTGTCTCCATTGGGCAATTTGCATGAAATGTCAAAATCTGTTTTCTGGGAAAATAAGGAAAATATATTTCAAAATATGTTGTCTGCTAAAAATTTTACCCAGCATTCTAAGCGTTAAAACCCTATATAGTCTCTGAAATCAGTAATAATTATAATCACGCCCCCTGATATTCTAGAGAAAGTATTCTATTTTCATTCCAGGCAGACAATTCACAGGAAAAGTCAAGCCTCATGTTCTCTGAAAAATAATCATGATAAAATATAACCTGCTGCAGTTGTGACAAGTTCTTTAATCCCTTTTAGTCTGGAGACTTCATCCATCCAAAAGGGTCATTGGCAAAGTGCAGACCCAGATCAGATGCCTCAGAATGTGATGTCTGATCAGGGTCTACACCATTTGCATTAACTACAAGAATTTCTGTTCAATATACTACTGGTAATAATAAAAACTAACCAGACACTCTGCTATTAGACCCCAGCTACAAGAACTGACATTTACAAGGGCTGTGGTAGAAGAGTCCACTTGACATCACGAAAACATACCTATATAGTTTTGACCCCCTCAAACCCCACTTTTATATAGTAAATCTGGGGTTTACAGGGGTATACATTATTTTTCTTATTTCTGCTCAAAATCATAGATTGTGTATACTGGTTAGAACCGCCTCGCCGAGGCGGTTCTAACGAGTACCCACAATCTATGTTCTGAGCAGAAATATGAAAAATTTCAGAGTTTTTTATCTGAAAATTTTCAGTTTTTGGAGGTAAAATTTTCAGTGTATTTGAATAGGCTTGTTCACGTAATGATGTAAATAGGTTAAGGGTTTGAACTGATGCAAATCATTCCAAGACATCTCTCAAAATTCAAATGAAAGGTTAGCTGGACAAAGGATGGATGGATTTTATCTCATCCCTCTTTCAACAGTATTTCCATACTTCATTTAAAATAAAAATGCAAAACAAATGGGTGAGAGTCTGGATGGGGGAATACTGCTAACTGATAATCAGCAGAATTTTGGCCCTGTAAACTATCAGGAAAGAAAAGCTCTGTACATTAAACAGTACAGTCATAAGAACACTTCTTTCCTAACTTACAACGTGGGCTCCTGTGTGCATTTTGTACTTCAACAGGGTTGAGCAAAAACAAACGACCAAAAGACTATGCATTTAAAGCCATGCATTCATATGTAAATATTTCCACGAGAAACTAAGGTGTGTAACTAAGGTCATGTACCGGTACTTGCTTGATCAAATATTACCTTCCACAAGAAAGTTACCAATTTATAGGATGAAGAATCTGGAGACCCCTAAAAGGGCAATTGGCAAACAGTGCACATGCAGATCAGACACCGCAGAATGCAGAATCTGATTAGGCTCTGCACTGTCTGCTTTAACTATAGGAATTTCTACAAAACATGGTAACAATAAATTTGTTACTCATCCATGGACAAGTAAATGATCAAAATCCACTTGTCTGAACAAAAATTTACGTGTCTGAAAATTTGTACTTTTCTTATTTCTCAACAAAAAATGTACGTTATACTAGGTGATAGTTATTAAAGTGCTTCATTGAGGTGCTTCTAATGAGTGCCCAGAACACGTTTACATGCCAATGCACGCTTCTGATGTCATAACTAACATCATCAAACAAAACATGAACGTCATGGCATTGACCTTCAGAGCTTAACATGTGAAGTGCTGGAGAAAAAGTTACCAAAATGTTCCTTACATTCTAACTAAGAAAATGCATAGCAACACTAGATAGTTTTGCTCAGAAACAGAGAAGTTAGAGGAGTTCAAAGTGGGGTCAGCATCTGTTAGGGAAACAATGAAGACAAATGAAGTAATCCGAAGCGAGTAGTGAAAAGAAGACAAATGAAGTAATCCGAAGCGAGTAGTGAAAAGAACATCAACTTGTTATTTTTCACTTGGTGAAAATATCATATTCTTTCACTTGTGAAAATATCAATTTTATCCATTTTGGATATACATTGATTTCACCACTTGCAATAAAATAAAAGCATTTAATTTGGATACTCCTCCTAAGAAAATAGAATTTACATGTCCTGGGACAAGCAATTCATAACTCTAGTTATGAATTGCTTGTCCCAGATCATGTAAATTATATTTTCTTACTATATAATTTACATGTCCTGGGACAAGCAATCAACAACTCTAGAGTTATGAACTGCTTGTCCCAGGACATATAAATTATATTTTCTTATTTGTCCCAAGGGAAATGGGACAAGCAGGACAAGTGTGATCTGGCATTTCCAATGCTGTTGATGTAAAGTTCATCTGGATACACAATAATCAAACGACAGACAATACTTTGAATGATTTTATTCATGTTCTTCTGAATGCCAATCATGCTTAACAATGTTAACCACACCTTATTTACATATATATGTCATAGTCATAGCTCTAGACAATCAAAATGTACTTACTTTTCCAAAATAATCAAATACTGAGGTATTAATTGGAACTGACCTGCTGAAGTGGTATTAACCCTGGTCCTGCTGACCCCGGATATGCCCTGCCTTCGCAAACAGTGTAGATCCAGATAGAAGCCAACTGATCTGGATCTGCACTGTTTGCCATTAAGTATGTGAATTTATATCAACAATCTGGATCAAGTGATCTGATTGGTTGAAAATTAGAGGTGAGCATGGCATCTTAATATATTCAGCACGACAAGGGTTAACCTTTAAAGGCATTAAGCAAAACTGTGGCAAATGACCTTTTTTTTAAATTATTTTTCACAGAAAGTAAGACTTGGCATTTCATGTGAATCATCTGATTAATGAAATGTCAAGCTTTATTTTCCCTGAAAAAAAAAAAATATAAGAGGGCCATGATGGCCCTGTATCGCTCACCTGAGTATCATGGCATTTAGAGAACCTGACCTAGAAATTAAGACAAACATTTTGACCACAATTCAAGATTTTGTTTGTGTTTAGATTTTACGACCCAGTCAACCCAATGGGGTCATGTCGAGCGCAGTCAGTTTACCTAACCACACGTTACTGGGCAGGCTTAGTCCTCTAAGCGGTTAACCAGTATTGTGCACATTCTTTCGCCAGAAACTGACAACCGCCCTTCTTGAATCAGCGGAAGGAAGAGAATGACCGTAGAAAATATTTCATGATCAATCTCCACGAAAGAGTGTTGCCGACCTCGGCGGGGGTTGAACCCGCGACTTCCTGGTCTTCAAGATGATTACAAAAACAAGAAGACAATGTAATGCACATTATGGACCTATAATAAAGACCAAAGTCAAATATGGATGACTGCACTGAAGAGGTCATGCTAAGATGTATATATGTGCCAAATATCACTGTTGTAGAACCAATAGTTACTCAGAATCTGACCTAAACACACAAAACATAACAAAGTCAACAGAATATGAAATATAAGTTATATGTGACCCAGTTTCCAACTTGATCTAGAAATCAACAAAACAAACATTTTAAGCAGAATTTGTGACAATTACTTCAAAAATATGACCTCTACGGTTTTCACTGATTTGGCTTGGTGACCTAGTTTTTGACCCTAAGTGACCCAGTTTTGAACTTGATCTAAAAATCATCAAGAAAAACATTTTTTGCAATATTTATGACGATTACTTCAATAATGTGGCCTCTACTGTTAACAAAATTTTCATTAGATTTGGCTTGGTGACCTACTTTTTGACCCCAAGTGACCCAGTTTCAAACCTATCTAGAAATCATCAAGACAAACATTTTGAGCAAGATTCATGATTACTTAAAAAATGTGACCTCAAAGTCTTAATAAGTTTTTCCTTTCATTTGGGCTGGTGACCTTTTTTTTTTACCCTGAGTGACCCAGTTTCCAACATGACCTAGAAATCATCATGACAAATATTTTGATCAAGATTCATGACGATTACTTCATAAATGAGACCTCTACAGTGTTAACAATGTTTTTCTTTTATTTAGCCTGGTCACCTAGTTTTCGATCCCAAATGACCCAGTTTCAGATCTGACCTAGAAATCATCAAGACAGATATTTTGAGCAAGGTTCATGAAGATTACCTCAAAAATGTGGCCTGTAGTTTTTATTTCCTTTGATTTGGCCTGGGGACATAGTTTTGTACTCTAAGTAACCCAGTTTTGAAACTGACCTAGCAATCAAGACATTTTTTGAGAAAGATTTATGATGATTACTTTAAAAATGTGGTCTCTAGTAGTGTTAACAAGTTTTCCTTTCATTTGGCCTGGTGACCTACTTTTTGACCCTAAGTGACCCAGTTTTGAAGATGACCTAAAAATCATCAAGAAAAAAACTTTGGGCAAGATTCATGATCATTACTTCAAAAATGTGACCTCTAGGAGTGTCAACAAGGTTTTCCTTTGATTTGGTCTGGTGACCTAGTTTTTTTTACACCAGGTGACCCAGTTTCGACCCTGACCTAAAAATCATTGAAAAACATTTTGAGCAGGATTCATGATGATGATTATTTTAAAAATGTGACCTCTGCAGTATTAACAATATTTTCCATTGATTTGGCCTGGTGACCTAGTATTTGACCCCAAGTGGTCTAGTTCCAATCTTGACCTAGATTTCATAGAGGCAAACATTCTGAGAAAGTTTCATTAAAATCGGATCAAAACTGTAACCTCTAGAGTGTTAACAAACTAATTGTTGATGACACACGATGGATGAGGAACAGAGGGTGATCACAATAGCTCACCCTCAGCGTTTGCTCAGGTGAGCTAAAAAAAAAAAAAAAGAAGAAAAATCAAAATCAAAATGTCATCTGCAGCAGTTGTAATTAGCATTTTAAAGATAAATCAGTACCATAATATATTTCTGAAGAGAAAAAGAAAGATATCTTGAAACACTTATCTGGAGCTATAGATTTAAGTGTAAATATATATTTAATGCTACATAAAAGACCAACAAATGCATAATTAGTAACAAATTTGAATAATCAAACCCATTTGTATACATTTCATCTGGAGTAAAAATATCTGAAATATATCAGCATAGGAGAAGATGAATTCAGGTTTGACGATGCGTCAACCTATGAGAATCTTTTGCATCATCAGCTTGAGAGAATTCACACCATGGCCTTCCATATTTACCAAATGTAATTACCGTATTCGACCTAATTACCATACAATCATGCTCCTATAAGCACACAGTCAAGCAATTTAATAATCTAAAAGATTACAACCAGTGTACTTTTATCCACTTCTTTATAAAAACATATGTTGTGGGTACTCATTTGAATTGCCTCGACAAGGTCAAGGCAATTCAAACAAGTACCCACAACATATGCTTCTATAAAGAAAACAGAAAATGATATACGCTCCTCATGAAGTTCTCTGTTGATCTGTCTTTAAATTGTGCCCTTATTAGATGGATATTTTACTACAAGTTTTCCCAGTGCTTTTGAAAAAACCTTAGTGCACAGTGTGGTAATTAGGTCGAATACAGTATATGTATTTGGACAGACATGTCTGAGCACACAGTGTAGACCCAGCTCAAACTGTTTCTCAAAAGAGAATTTCATCAAGGTCTGCACTGTTTGCCATTCAACCAGCCTACTTTAGGTACATCTTCTAGATGATAAATGTTTATGTACAGAAAGAAGTTACAGCCTCCAAATATTAACCTCTAAAGCGCCAAGCAAAATTGTAGCAGATGACATTTTTAATTCATTTTTATTCTTTTTTTCAGAGAAAATATGACTTGGCATTTCATGTGAATCATCTGCTAGGCAGAGTATTCACATGAAATGTCAAGCATTATTTTTTCTGAAAAAAAAAAAAAAAAAAAAAAAAAAAGGTTTCAAGGTGTCATCTGCTATAGTTCTGATGAGCTCTTTAAGGTAAGGGTATATATGGTATTTATATCCAAATTACAGACCAGTCTAAATTTCATATCAAACCAGTCTAGTCAGGGCCTTTGTTGTTTGTGCACACATTAACCCTTGTCCTGCTGATCCCGGATATACCCTGCCTTTGCAAACAGTGAAGATCCAGATCAGTTGGCTTCTGAGGAAGCCAACTGATCTGGATCTGCAGTTTGTCATTCGGTATGTGAATTTATGTCAACAATCCAGATTAAGTAATCTGATTGGCTGTAAATTAGAAATGGGCATGGTATCTTAAATTATTCAGCATGACAAGGGTTAAGAAGGGGTGATAATGAAAGGCAATGAAGCCCCATACATTCATGAGCTGAATTCCAGCTTTAGTGGAATTAGAACTTGGAATGTAGTGACTCAAAGTCAGGAGCCACACAGACGCTTCAAGTATATCAGTCCCCCTTTAACTATGAGATGCGACATGTATAAGCTCATGGAGAAATATAGAAAATACAGTCAACTCTCGTTATCTCGAAGTCCAAGGGACTCTCTGAAATACTTCCAGATATCCATACCTTGACGTATCAGATTTGCAGAATCGAGAAAAAGTAAATCAAACAACCACATTTCACAGATGAATATGTAATTTGACTCCTGAAGTTAGAGATAACTTGAAAATATTGCTCCTTAGGGGCAATTTCTCCTCTTTTCCACAATATTTTGTTACCTGTTGTTAGATTTTCATGTTTAAGCAGGGACCAGATTTTCACTTCTTGATAAATAGTTATTCAACATAAGCAAAGTCGGGATAATGAGAGTCGACTGACCAATATTTTTGGTCCAAAGAAGTGTCTAATGTGAAAACTTGAAAGTTTCTCTTGACCAGGTAGGTAATAAAGTTGGGCCAGATTAAGTGAATGGATACACTCCAAAGGAAGATCACTCCGTCACAAAAATGCTTGCTTCAGATCACTGTCATGAAAATGCTTGCTTCCTTTCTCAATGAGAGGGATTTATATACATGTACATGTATCACATAAGCACAGCTTCCTTTGCTGGAGTGGTCTCCCTTTCAAAAGAGAGGCAAAGGCTTTCAGCTCAGACTGCTCTTTCTTTGAGGTCTATACATTCATCTTAATATTGATACCATTTTTTAAACCTATATGAGCAAGAAAATGCTTTGTCATGAACATTCATAGTACGGTAAATGTCCTATATTTTGTACACTAAAGTGTCTGAAAAATTTCATATGCAAACAGTGTAGACACAGATCAGACTGCTGAAGAAGCAGTCTGATCAGGGTCTACACTGTTTGCCATTGCATTCATATTTTAAGAAGCAATTACATAGAAAGTGAAAATTTGGCCTCAAAAGGATGGAATAAAGTATTCAAAATTTTAGGACATTTACCGTAGTCCATGCAGACAGAAGACGAATAAATCCAATAAAACAAATTAAATAAAGAAATTTACAGAGAAACAACCATAAATATTGCCACAACAAGTAAAAAGCATGATTGAGCTACATGCACTGACAGAATTATTATAGCTCCAATAAAGGTGCTTTTATTAAATCAGAAATTGTTGGCACTTTATTTTATTTCCCCATATATATATATATATATATATATATATATATATTCTCCATATATATATATATATATATGGAGAAATAAAAAAAAATATACATATATATATATGGAGAAATAAAAAAAAAAAAATTGTCAACAATAATACAATAATATATACTCTGTTATCTGGAGCTATGCAGTATTTAAGAAGGAAAACATATTACCTAGAAAGTCTAATATCAAAAAAAAAAATTTTATTTGTGAGAGTTTTATTTTCATTATTTTTGTTAAGTGAAACATGATCAAATGCTTTCTCCATGCATGAAAATCCCAAGGAAAATAACAGTAAAACTATGGGTCATGAACTCATGATGCAACAAAATCTGCCTGCCTTTAGGAAGACCGGACTGTGCATATGCAGTCTGTATAATTTGGTTTCTAATCATGTCTGCCCTACAAACTAAAAAGGGGTCATGCAAACAGTGTAGATCCAGATGACATGGCTCATAATGAGCTATTTCATCAGGCTATACACTGTTTGTAACAATACTACCATTTTGTTTTTCAGTTTTTGTCTAACATCTCTTTTGGAAACATGGACCAGTCAGAGTTTAAAGAGGCTCCAAATACATCTGGGTGAAGTCTGGTCAAGGCAAGTGCTGTGTACTGCATTTACTGTAAATATATGGACATCTCAACTCTTTACTATACCTGTCCTTAACACTTTGCATACTGGGTAAAAATTTCAGCAGACATTTTGAAATATTTTTCTTATTTTTCCTAGAAAATAGGATTTGACACTTCATGCAAATTGTCTCCTTAGGATATTTTCCTAGAAAATAGGATCTGACACTTCATGCAAATTGTCTCCTAAGGAGACAATTTGCATGAAGTATCAGATCCTGTTTTCCATGAAAAATAAGAAAAGTATCACCAATTTGTCCTCTGTTGAATCTGCCCATAGCGTGCTAAGTGTTAAATATGAACAAGGCTATTTTACCACCTGCTCATGTGACCAAAAACTGCTGGATTTTGTGTTGAGGTTTTACGGCCCAGTCAACCCAATTGGGTCATGTCGAGCATGGTCAGTTTACCTAACCACACATTTACTGGGCAGGCTTAGTCCTCTAAGCGGTTAACCAGTATTGTGCACATTCTTTTGCCAGAAACTGACAACTGCCCTTCTTGAATCAGCAGAAGGGAGAGAATGACTGCTGGATGAATGGCAAACAGTGTAGACCCTAATCTGTGGCATTTGATCTAGGTCTACACTGTTTGCTCAGGTCTGTCTGTCTGAGCACTCAGGGCAAATATTCCATATCACTGACAGATTTTGTGATGCTGTAGCTCATACAGGAAATGTGCGATGCAAGAACAAAAAAAGCCTATATGCCAAAGACAAACAACAAAGGCCCAGATTAGCTTGTGCATCCAAAGTCTAATCAGGGCCTTCTGTGTTTGTTGATATACATGTATTCAACATTATCCAATGATACTCTTAAGTTGCAAAGAAGGCCCTGAGCAGACCACATACAACATAAGGGCTTCATTCTTGCAGTTAGAATAATGAATATGGAGAAAATTGTTCATGTGCAAATATATCACTTTATGAATACCTTTGGCCATAGAACTTGAGGGAATTATGATGATTATGATGATGATGATTTGGTGCTTTACATCCTTTTCAACATTATTTAAGTCATACTGAGATGATGGAAGGATGATAATGGAAGGCTGTACATTCATTAATGGAATTCTGCCTCAAGAAGGATTCAATCCCAGGACCTTCTGATCTGGTCGGCCACCCAGACACTTCTACAACATAACCCTTGTCCTGCTGAATAAATTAATTTAGCCACACCCATTTCTGACTATCAACTAATCCAATTACTTGATATAATGTATTCATTCAATTCACAAACTACATGGCAAACAGTGTAGATCCAGATCAGATGGCTTCTTCAGAAGCCATCTGATCTGGATCTACATTGTTTGCAAAGGTAGGGGTTGTTGTGATCAGCAGGATAAGGGTTAAAGGAATAAAAGAACTCACAAACAAACTGGTTTTACAGTAATAAGGCGCAGACTGGGGAAACACAGATGGTCAGCATTTTTGCGGTTTTCCTACACAAAATCTGGATCTTTCTTACAAAGACTGATCAAACTGTTCTGGACCACCACTGTATTTACACAGCATACATAGCTCTAGACAAAATTCTTTTTCGATCAAAATAGTACTCAAAGTTTTCTTATTTCTATGTGTATATGTGGTTTCCCATTAGAATAGTCATGATGACTAGTTCTAAATAATATCCATAACATATTTTTCATGGAGTATTAAGTAAGAAAATATCCACATGCCACTTTAGTCTATAGCAATGGACACTGTACTGGATTTCCCAGACAGTGTTGTATTAACCCTTGTCCTGCTCAATAAATTAAGATGCCACTCCCATTTCTAATTTTCAGCCAATCAGATTACTTGATCCAGATTGCCGATATAAATTCACATACTTAATGGCAAACAGTGCATTCACATTCTTAATGGCAAATCAGTTGGCTTCTGAAGAAGCCAGCTGATTTGGATCTACACTGTTTGCAAAGGCAGGACATCTCTGGGTTAAGCAGGACTAGGGTTAATTTGCATTTATGCATACAATATCACATTATGGCATCATCTTAATATGAGCAATTTAAAGTTTACATTGCACAAAGAGAAATGATTTGAGCCAGCCTACAGCAAAACCCAACAAAACACTGAATGCAAATAGTCATAACCAGTTTGTTTTCGGTTAGACCTTTTTCCAACTCCACAAAGTTCATGTCTAGCCAAACCTGTCTTAAAACACTACACAAGGTAGTCCAAAATGAGGTCATTTAAGGCTGGTAACCTTTTAATGCAGGCCAGAATGAACAAATTTTACTCATCTAGGGTTGTTTTCAAGACTAGTGGTCTCAACAAAGTGTATTCTCTTAATAGAAGTGATCTTTACAACATATCCAATTGTTTTTGTTTTTTTTTGCTTGTAGACAGCACAGATCCAGACCAGCCTGCACATTTACAAAGCCTGGACCCAGTTGTTCAAAGCTAATGATATCGTTAGTTAACGCTTCGTTAAAATTTAAATCAAGTCATACGCAAATATGCTGAAATTTTTTGCTGAAAAAATGTGAGTAGCTTTTGCAGTGCAAAAGCTACTCACATTTTTTCAGCAAAAAATATCAGAATACTGTATATTGAATCTGCTAAAATAGTTAATGAAATGACCCTTAACGAGCTTGTTAAGCTAACGACGCTTTGAACAACTGGGCCCAGGTCTGGACCTTAGCTGTTTGCATATGGCAAAATGTTGGCTTTTTGATGAGGCAGCTCATTTACTAGACTAAGGGTATTAAGTGAACAGGTACCTCTTCAGTAATTTAGCTCTGACAAGCAAACATTTGTCTACCTTTTCAATGGGGGCTACTCTTAAATGAAAGAATTCGCTACCTTTAAGAACAGCCACCATTTTGAAAGGATTTTACAAGGGAAGCAAATTCTTGCCTGCAAAAGCTGTCTCCTTTTGAAAAATGGTAGCAACATTTTTCAGAATCCATTAACTTCAAGAAAAAGTTACACTAAATGAAATGCACAACTCTTTGAACAGTATATGAGATGAACTTATTTTCTAAAAGCACAAATACTAAAGTCTAAGATAAGGTCATGTATATTTAGACCTATGCACTCTAGTCACGCCTTTAATTTGAACAGATGTTATACAAGTGAAAAGTCTTATGCAACAATGTTCCAATACAATATGAGAAAAATCTGTCTTCAACAATTAAGGTGCTGAGGTTAAATTAGCAGATTAAATATAGAAATATTTCTCTTTTTTTTTTTTTTTTTTCCTTTCTTTTCAGAAATGTAGGCCTTCATATGTCATGCTAACTTTCCCTTTGAAAGAAATTTTATGAGCTATTTTCAGGGGGATTATTGATTATAAATAGTACACATCCAAACCAGATTTATAGAATGAATATACTGCGGTAGAGATCCTGAACAAAACTGCAAGGGTGTGCAGGCTGGCCTGGATTTTCACATTTCAATTACAGCTTTCCCCAATAGACCTGTCGCAATGGACATAACATGCAGACAATGGAGTTTTCTAATACTGGAGACTACACAAGAGATCGAATGCGTTCATACAAAACAATAATTGTATTGCTTTCTCAAAATTTTACTTCTATTTTTTTTTCTTTAATTTGTATGAGTGAAATTATTCTAACCTTTACCACTCTCTGGGCTAATGCAGCAGACAACAAATTGATGTTATCCTTCAGGAGACAATTTGCATAAATTGTCAAAGCCTATTTTTCTGGGAAAAATAAGAAAAAAAAAATCAAAACGCCAGTATTTTTCAGCTCTGGGATGGTGCTTAAGGGGGTCTCACGACTATAGATTTGACGGAAAATGAAAAATTGTGGGCTCAAATCTCCATGTTGACAGAGAGTTTAGAAATTTCAGTTCAGTGTTCAAAAGTTGTGGCAAAATTATATTCAAGTCCTGCATATTTCTACAGCAAATTCTCTAAACAGAGAACAAAATTAAATCATATTTACACACAACAGCACTGCCCAATTTTTCATAAATCGCTGATAAATAATTAGTGATAATATTCTTCAAGACATACCTTTGTTTACAGTTTTCTTGTCTAGGGTACTAGCTCATAAGTTCCAAACTGTGGCGAGGGAACAAAATTCCACTGACACATTTTCCCAAAGACTGCTATTGGTTAAACAGGCCAGGACATGAGAAATGCATCTTTGCTCTACATGCATACAGATGACCCAGACCAGTCTGCAAAGTTGCACAGCCTGATAACCCTTTGCTATTTGTCAATAACTGAGGAGTTATTAAGGAGGAGTAGTTGGTGATAATTTTGGGATAATTTTTCCTAAGAAAAATTATCCCAAAATTATCTCCAAATACTGCTTCATAACAACTCCTCTCCAATATCTTCTAGTATCCAAGGATCCTGTAAAAGGCTAGTAATCAGTCAGCAGATGTGCAGGCTGATCTGGGCCTTTCTTGTCTGCACATGCCCTAATGATAGTTTTCTCATGGCATGACTCAAATGATAGTATAGTCAAACCGGTATTGTCATGCTGATTAAATTGAGATGCCATGCCCACTTCTAATTTTCAGCCAATCAGATTGCTTGATCCAGATTGTTGCTATAAATTCACATATTTAATGGCAAACAGTGTAGATCCAGATCAGTTGGCTTCTTCTCTAGATCAATACTGTTTGCAAAAGCAGGGTATATCTGGGTTCAGCATGACAAGGGTTAAGGAAGGGCCTATGGGCAAGCAAAAAGTGGTTGCTTAAGACAGGTGCTTGCTTAACCCATTTATGCCGAATGGACTCTTCTACCTTCACTCTTCAAACCTGTCTATTTCCAATATAAGGGGAGTCTGGTCAGTTTTTATTATCATGTTTTATAGAAATTCCTATATTAATGCATTATAAAAATTCCTGTATTTAATGCAAACATTGTAGACCCTGATAGTTTTTATAATTATCAGGTTTTATAGAAATTCCTGTATTTAATGCATTACAGAAATTGCTACATTTAATGCAAACAGTGTAGACCCTGATCAGATGCCCCATTCTCGGGTGTCTGATCTGGTCCTACACTGCTTCCCAATGTCCATTTTTATACTAGCCAGGCACAAATGGGTTAATATAGGTAAATTTACACATTTTCCTTCTGTGGGACATAAAAAACTTGACAGTTAAATACAGGTAACAGCTTAATACAGATGTCCTTTTAGACAGGGTTTGATTGAAAGGAGTTAAATTATAACATGATGTAAATCCAGCTTAATGTGCACATTTATTTTGAAATTAAAAATTTTACAGACATGCAAAGACACCTGCCAGAGAAATAAAACTTACCATAACCGCCCTAAGTACTGGGAACGACATGCCTAAGAAAAAAATGTACTGTAATAACTCCAAGTGTTGGGACAAATAGGCCTTTGCAAACAGTGTAGACCCAGATCAGATGCTGCAGAATGTGTCTGATCAGGGTCTACACTGTTTGCCATACATGCAGCAATAAGCAAGAAGTAGTAGAATGGACTATTTCAAATTTTAGGACAAGTATGGTAAGTAGATAAGATGTCCCAATACTTAGGGTAAATACGGAACAACAAAAGGTAGTCAAATGGAGTTGCTCAAGTGTTATGAGAAGTGAAGTAAAGAGTTAAGGTGTCCCAAAATCTAGGGTAAATATGGTAACTGAAGAAAAAACAACATAAAGTTGAGCCACCTCATGACAAAACCAACAAAATGGCATGTAGTCCAGCAAAGACTCAGATCAGCATGGTCATCCGCCAAGTCTGGTCAAAATCTTCGCTGTGTGGTCAATGGGTAGCTAAGGACCGAAAACTTATATGCGGACAGTGAAGACTCAAATAAGACTGAGTAGATGTCCAGGCTGATCTGAGTCTTTGCTGGACGCACATGCCATTTTGTTGGTTTTGTCATGCGGTAGCTCATATGTTGATGCCCACATTAGATATGTAATAATACATACATCCTCTTCTCTAATTACAGACAAGACCAATGCATAGCTGTAGATAAAGCCCTTTTATTTATTTATTTTATTTTTTTTTTTTGAAAAAAAAAAAAAAAGTGCAGGAAGGAAGGAATATTTTTTTTCTTATTAAAATATATACGGGTGCTCATCAGTAGCAACTTAGCATGGGGCTATTCTAATGAGTACCTACAACATACACCTTTGTGGAGAAATAAGAAAAAAATATTTATCTTCATAGCCTTCTTATCTGGAGCTATGCAAATAAAACTATTTTAGTGTAAAGATTTAGGTAATTAGAAATAGAATGAAACATTTTGGACTGTGAAAAATGAGAAAACAATCCAAAATTATTAAGTATTGTGGGTACAAATAATTAAAACTAGACAAAGTGGGTCACATATACCCCTGGCCTTGATAATATAGTGATTTAAAAGCTTTTACACAAAAACTGATACAGATGTCCACTAACGCTATGGAAGGACAAATGAACATACATACATTTGAACAAACAGATGAACAGAAAAGGGAAAAACAATATACTATAGGAGTATATCACCTTAATGGATTGTCCCCCCTTGTAAACTGATTAATTCCTTTCCATTCAATAATGAACATCAGTATTTACTGTTATTACTGTTCAAATAATCAGGGCCCAGTTGTTCAAAGCACTGACAGCCTAACAAAATCATTAAATTATATGATATAATATACAAGTACAAATTTTTAAATACACTGATACATTTTTGTTAAAAAAAAATTGCAGTACAAAAACTGCTCACGTTTTTTCATCACATTGTATCAGTGTATTTAAAACTTTTGTAAAAATAGGACACCATGTTGGCATGACAACTTCGTCAAGCTAACAATACTCTAACCCTTTCAATCCCGAGTTTCTGAAGTGAACCCTTCCATCCTGGAATTTGGACTTGTCCACCGATGCAAACAGGGGTTTCAGTCTAACGTCAGAAACAGAATGGCAAACAGTGTAGATCCTGATGAGATGGCTTGTTATGAACCATCTCATCTGGATCTACACTGTTTGCATAGGTATTTGTTTATGTCTACCGGACTGAAAGGGTAAAAGAAAGTGGGCCCTGTGTATTCACCATAAAAACAAAGCTCCAGGATAAAATAATTTTCAGCCAAAAATGTTTGATATTTTTCCCATTTCTCCTTGAAAACATGCTGCAGGTACTCATTAGAAGCATCTCACTGAGGCACTTCTAACAAATACCCATTTGTGAAGAAATAAGAGAAGTATTTATCTGGATATACTTCCTATTCAGAGTTATGTAAAAGGAATTTTGTCATCGAGATGCTAAGTGTTACATATCATGAAAACATGTCTATATAATTTTGACACCCCTGAACCCCACTTTTAAACAGCAAAACTGGTGTTAAAAGGGGTATATATTTTTTTTCTTATTTCTGCTCAAAAACATAGATTGTGGGTACTCGTTAGATCCACCTTGCCAAGGCGGTTCTAATGAGTACCCACAATCTATGTTTTGAGCAGAAATATGGAAAATATCGGAGTTTTCTTTATCTGAAAATTTTCAGTTTTTGGCAGTGAAACTTTCTATATATTTGAAAAGGTGTGTTTTCGTGATGTAATTTAACAGCAACTGACACCTGAACTAAAGCCTGAGTTATGCAGGAATATATCAATTACAGAGTAATGGATGTCGTATCAAGCAAAAAAGGTACTTTATCATGTATGGTAAATGTCCTGAAATTTCATATACCAAAGTTTCTGACAAAATGGCATATGCAAACATATGTAAAAGGTGCAAACCCAAATCAATCGGCTCCTGAAGGAGCAGTCTGATCTGGGTCTGCACTGTTTGCATAAATGTTTTTTTTTTGTGCATTTATTACGCAAAATTCTTGGTGAAATGAAAAACAGTGTAAACCCTAATCAGACTGATCTGACTGTTTGCACATGCAATTTTGTCACAAAAGCTGGTGTATGAAATTTTAGGACCATTACTATACTGATACTATCGTATGAATTGGTCCTTTTGTAAAGAGGTAGATTCATGCATGCAAAACAACCAAAAAATCACAAACAGAACTAAAATTGCTCTACAACCTTTAAAGTCTTGTGAAAGTATGTAGATTTCCTCTCTTTAGGCCTTGTTTACATGAGCAAAGATACTCTGCCACTTAAAAATTTTGGCATAGAAAATGTAACAAATTTTTTTACATCACCAAAATGTCTGATGTTTATGGAAGAAACTATGATAAAAATGCTTTGCCACATTTTCTATTACACCACAACCACTTTATGACACTATTGCTGGGATACAAAGTAAAATCATATTAGCTAAACAACTAGACAAAGTGCCCAGTGGGGCACATATACCCCCAACTAGCGCTACCGCCACCTTTTAAAGAGCACAAAGTATGTAGCTTTGACTCTGGAGATGGCAGTTGTATGTTGTATGTTATAACATTGAAAAAAATTCAATCACACAGTAATATGAAGCCTTTGACCTCAAAGGTCAGGCACAGGTGCAGGGATTGAGCTAAATAAAACTTTAGCCCTATAACTATCACCATATACCAGTGAAATCAGTCTTTATAATATAAGTAAAAATGACATTTGTATGAAACGTCTGTGACCTTGACTTAAAAGCTATGCCCCAGCTTGGGGATGGTGCCGAGAAAAACTTCAGACCAATCAGACCTATATATACCATCATGCTTAATATTAATGAAACCAACAAAAGGGTCTTCATAATATAGCTATATAAACTTAGATGCAATTTTTTTTTTTTTTTTACTTTTATATGAAATTTCTAAGTCTGTGACCTTTACCTCAAGGTCATATCCCAGGATAAGGATGATGCTGAGTAAAACTCTAGACCTATATCTACCAACATGTAAAATATAAATGAAATTCCTCAAAGGGTCTTGATGGTATAGCTATATAAACATAAACACAAAAAATTTGACTTATTTATGAAAATTCTGAGACGTTGACCCCAATGTTATTCCCCGGGATAGGGTTGGTGCTGATAAAAACTTAAGCCCTATATCTACCATCACGCTAAACATGAATTAAATCCATCAAAGGCTCTTCATAATATAAGGTCTTATATACTTTAACGTAAAAACTTCGACCTAAGACAAAAATAAAGTATGAACAAATAATGCTTCAACGGATGGATGGAAAGACAAACAGATTCCTTGCTGATAACTATATCCCAAAAGGTCTTGATGATATGGCTATATAAACTTAAAAGCAAAAACTTTTACTTTTAAATGAAACTTCTAAGTTCGTGACCTTGACCTCGGTCACACCCGGGGTGGGGATCATGCGGAGTAAGACTCTAGGCCAATATATAGCAACATGTCAAATATAAATGAAATTCCACAAGGGTCTTGAAGATACAGCTATATAAACTTAAACACAAAAATTTTGACATTTTTAAGAAAATTGGAAGTCCGTGACCTTGACCCAAAGGTCACCCCCCCGGGGTGGGGATGGTGCCAATAAAAACTTGAGAGCTATATCTACCATCATGCCAAATATGAATGAAATCCATCAAAGGGTCTTCAAAATATGAGGTCTAATAAACTTTAACGTAAAAACTTTGACCCTTAGACAAAAATAAAGTATGAACGAATAATGCTTCAACGGATGGATGAACAGACCAACAGATTCCTTGCTGATAGCTATATCCGCTGGCCTTTCAATTAGGGAATACTGAAATTTAACAAAAGGTCTTAATGATATGGCTATATAAACTTAAAAGCAAAATTTTTTTACTTTTATATGAAAAATTCTAAGTTTGTGACCTTGACCTCGGTCACACCCTGAGTGGGGATCATGCAGAGTAAGACTCTAGGCCGATATCTAGCAACATGTCAAATATAAATGAAATTCCTAAAGGGTCTTGATGATATAGCTATATAAACTTAAACACAAAAAACTTTGACTTTTTTATGAAAATTCTAAGTCCGTGACCTTGACCCCAAGGTCATCCCCGGGGTGGGGATGCTGCTGATAAAAACTTTAGACCTATATCTACCATCATGCCAAATATGAATGAAATCCATCAAAGGGTCTTCAAAATATGAGGTCTTATAAACTTTAACGCAAAAACTTTGACCCTGACTTTTTTATGAAAATTCTAAGTCCGTGACCTTGACCCCAAGGTCACCCCCGGGGTGGGGATGGTGCTGATAAAAACTTTAGACCTATATCTATCAACACACAAAATATGAATGAAATCTATCAAAGGGTCTTCAAAATATGAGGTCTTATAAACTTTAACACAAAAACTTTGACCCTGACTTTTTTATGAAAATTCTAAGTCTGTGACCTTGACCCCAAGGTCACCCCCGAGGTGGGGATGGTGCTGATAAAAACTTTAGACCTATATCTACCATCATGGCAAATATGAATGAAATCCATCAAAGGGTCTTCAAAATATGAGGTCTTATAAACTTTAACGCAAAAACTTTGACCCTGTGACGGAAAGACGAACGAACGAACAAACGTTTGTTTGTTTGATTTGGGCTTAACGTCGCTTTCAACCTTTTTCAGTCATATCGCGACGGTGTCTGGATGTGGCAGGGAGCTCAATGCTCACTTTTAGAGTGCTGCCTCACTGAAATATCACGCCCCAGACACTTTGACATGATATTCCACCCAGTCACATTATACTGACACTGAGCTGACCAGTTCTAGCTCTACTTTCTTAATGCTGAGCGCCAAGCGAAAGAGCAGCTAGTACCATTTTTAAAGTCTTTGGTATGACCCGGCCGGGGATCGAACCCGCAACCTCCCGGTCACAAAGCGGACGCTCTACCACTGAGCCACTGTGCCGGTTTAACGAACAAACGTACGTACGAACGAACGGAAAAGCGAAAACTATATACCCCCACATACTTCGTATGTCGGGGGTATAACTATACTGTATCCAAACAGAAATGCATTTAAAGTCAGTTTTCTATATAATATATACATTTTTTGTTTGGATACAATACTTTTGGGGTCCACCTTTAATCGTCTTATATCCGAAACTGTCTTTTAACTATCTTATAAAGAGCTTCCAGGATACAAGTACATGTATCCTATTCTTCGATACAAATATTGTAATCCATGACAAGATTCATGTTTAACAAAAGCAAAGTTTCTCAGTCCAATCAACTATACCACACAAATATGACAAATAAGATGTGGCATTTCTTATTTTTATTTTTGATTTACATGTGCATAGTTTTCTTTAACCCTTGTCATGCTGAATAAACTAAGATGCCACACCCACTTCTAATTTTCAGCCAATCAGATTACTTGATCCAGATTTTTGATATACATTCACATACTTAATGGCGAACAGTGCAGATCCAGATCAGTTGGCTTCTTCAGAAGCCAACTGATCTGGATCTACATTGTTTGCAAAGGCAGGGTATATATGGTTTCAGCAGGACTAGGGTTAACAAACCTACTTCAGCAAAGAATCTTGAATCTTTGCTCATGTGAACAAGGCTTTACTTGCAATGCACTCAAGACAGATAACAACAAAAGAATTAACAAAATTACACAAATGTAAGGGTTTCTATGTGCCTTGTGTTATGTCCACACTCTTGCATCCAGTGGCTTCTGACCAGGGTCTACACTCTCTGCCACTTATCCAGCATTTTATTATACAAATCAATAGGTAGTAAAATGGAATTAATAAAATTTTAGGACAGCTATGGTAGAAGTTAGGTTTCCCAATCTTTGTTCCAATATTTAGGGTAAGTATGGTAAGAAAAGCAGCTGAACAAAAAACATGGCACAAATAAAACGTGAAATGATAATACCACGCCATTATAGTGTGGTTGGCAGATAACTTAAAAATTGATGTAATTAGCCCATTTGCAATTCCAAACCAGATCTCTACAATATCAATGCACATAGTACACCCCTTTTCAGAAGAGAAGCAGAACAATTCAGATAGAGTTACCGCCCCTAAAAGTGTGTGCATTTCCCTAAACTTTCTTGGGAAATACACATGCTATGCAGAGGGGCCAGGTCTTCAGTCTTGGGGTAAATCAAGGATTCCAGCAATAAGGTATGAATAAGACTGTATCTTAGCTGTTTGTATAGGAGAACACATTTCAGGGGATCTGGTTATGGAGGTATATCTGATGCTAATTCTTGGATAGTTTCCCAGTTCTCTATTAAAAACGTATTGTGTGTACTCATTCCACAACTTATGTTGTTGTTTTTTTTTTTTTTTGTTTTTTTTTATGGAGATATAAGAAAAATTATCCTAGAATTATCACAGAATACTCATCCTTAACTCTGATGTTAGAATTTTCCCCGTCATGCTCTATTTGGACAACACAAAAAAATTACCGGATTTCTATAAACCAAAGTTACTTCATATAACTATTATTATTTAATTATTAATAGGCTGGCTCTAGATAAGAGGTGTATCAATATAAATATTTTTCTGAGAAACATATCTTATGGTTATTCATTCAAAGCGCCTGAGCAAGGCGCTTCTACCAAGTACCACAACTTATGATTTTGCAGAGATATAAGGAAAAATATCTACTTCTGTTAAAAAAACAAAACAAAAAAACCTTATCTAGAGCTATATCACATCATGAAAATATCAGATAATAATATTGCATTACAGTCGACTATCGTTATCTCGAATTCCAAGGGACTAATTAAAATACTTCGAGATATCCGTACCTCGACATATCAGATTTGCAGAATCAAGGAAAAAATAATTCAAACAACCACATTTAATGAATATATATTTAATTGGACTTTTGAAGTTAGAGATATATTGAAAATATTGTGTAAAGGAGGAGAAATTGCTCCTTAGGAGCAATTTCTCCTCTTTTCCACAATATTTTTTACCTGTTGTTAGATTTTCATGTTTAGGCAGGAACAATATTTTCACTTCGAGATAAGCGAGGTCGAGATAATGAGAGTCAACTGTATTTTGATCCAAAGGTCTGACAGTAAAACAAAGGGTATTATATATTATAGCTAACAATTGGCATCCATCACAGAATTACACCATTTTCACTATTATCAATTGCACAGTTGTTTACATAGGTCTGATAAAATTTCAGTTACTTTTGCACCAAAACCTATCTTTTAGACACTCACTGGAATTGCATGGAATCAGTTCTAATGAGTACCCCAAAACATGTTTTGGTGCAGAAACAGGTATCATTAAAATTATTGTCTTACTTGAAACTACAATTTTTTCAAAAGCACAAAAGCCTTGCCATGAGAAAATGTCTAAGTGAAAGCCTGGATCTGTCAGTGAATTTGCACAGTCTGACTATATTTACCAATCTGTACTTATCAATCTCCAGATAAGAAGAGTATACAGACAAACATTTTTCTTATTTTTCCACAACATCTGTTTTCATGGAAAAATAAGAAAAATATTGATACTTTTCAATTGAAACATGTACCTTATCTGGAGCTATGCTTGTAGAATCGGGCAATAAAGGCCCTAACTTGACTGCGCAAATGAGCAGGTTGATCTGACAATTTGCTGTCCACATGTACTCTGAAGCCCTATTTCACACAGAATGGCACATATGAGAAATAACACATTAAACCTACTACTTAACTCAGCACAATCAATGAACTTGTTAATTCTGACATATAGTTTTCCATAAAAATGTGTTGAGGTTACTAAGGTGAGGCAATCTTAATGAGTACCCACAATGTATGTTTTCTTTGAGAAACGCGAAAAAATGTTTCTGCACATATCCTTCTTACGGTAATCTAGATCTACCTATGTACAGAGGTATATACGAAAAAATATCAACTGATATCATCCGCTTTATTTCTGTTACACTATTTCTGAGAAGCAACTCTATACCAATCATATTTTCCAATATACATACATAAAAAGACTTAGAGAGTTGATAAGGAGGAGTATCTGGAGATAATTATGGGATAATTTTTCTTATTTCTCCATAACAAACATACGCAGGGGGTACCCATTAGGAGCGTCTCAGTTGGGTGCTTCTAATGAGTATCCAAAAAGTATGTTTTTATGGAGAACTAGAGAAAATTATCCTACAATTGTCATCAGATTCTCCTACTTAACCCTTGTCCTGCTGAATAAATTAACATGCCAAGCCCACTTCTAATGTTCAGCCAATCAGATTGCTTTATCCAGGTTGCTGATACAAATTCACATACTTAGTGACAAACAGTGCAGATCCAGATCAGTTGGCTTCTTCAGAAGCCAACTGATCTGGATCTACACTGTTTGCAAAAGCAGGGTATATCCGGGTTCAGCAGGACAGAGGTTAATTAACAACTCCTCTAAAGACTAGTGCCTACTGCATTAACTTAGTATCACAGATCAAGGAATAATAGGCCCTGACAAAGGGAGTTATTTAGAAGATAATTTTCTGTCCTAAAATTTTATACAAAAACTTCTCTGACAAAACAACATATGCAAACAGTGCAGACCCAGATCAAAATGCCCCTGAAGGCTCTTGAAGGAGCACTCTGATCAGGACCTCACTGTCTGCCATTCCACCAAGTATTTTGTGAAACAAATGCCTAAAAAAACTAGGCAAGAAAGTATGGGGAAAAAGTGTTTTAAATTTTAAGAAATTAACCATATTATTACAGCAAAACATATCTTGTGGGTATGCTTTGGAAATGCCTCATCAAAGCAATTCCAATGAATATCCACAGCACATTTTGAATATGTTTTGGTGTAAAAATAGCAAAAATTATCCTAAATCAGTTATAACACATTAAATATCTAGAGCAATCATTTTAAATAAATAACCGTTACTTTAAGCCTTAGCCTGAACATACAATAAGACACAATGTCAGAGGATTGATTAAATATAGCTCTTTACAACTCTCTGGGCTACTTCAGCAGATGACAAATTGGTGATATTTTTTTCTTATTTTTCCCAGAAAAAAAGGATTTGACATTTCAAGCAAACTGTCTCCAATATTTTTCCCAGAAAACAGGATTTGACATTTTATGCAAATTGCTTCCAATGGAGACAATTTGCATAAAATGTTAAATCCTGTTTTCTGGGAAAAATAAAAAAAAATATTTCAATATGTCGTCTGCAGAAATTTTTGTCCAGAGTGCTAAGCGTGAAGATGATTTTCAGCCAAAAAATAGATTCTTTTCTTACATTTCTTAATGTAAGCGTAGGTTGAGAGTACTCATCAGAAATGCCTCACCAAGGTGTCTCTGATGAGCAGACACAAGACAGGCTTTCATGGAGCGACAAGAAAAATATTTATCTGGATAACCTTATTATTTAGAACCATATGTATAGATGATAAGTAACTTCTCAATTCATGTTGGTTGCCCTAAACTACTAACTGTACTTTCGACATCACTCGGAAAGACGTTTTTACTTGGTGTTTTATTCTAAATAAAAATGTTTTGTTCCGATTGACCTATCTTATCAGAAACCATTTGTCTTTTCTTTTTCTGTGTTTTGTTCACAAATATGTACACTAAAATTAAATTTATGGCCACAAATTGATCTGACCTATGCAATTTAGTAAAGCGATTTTTTAGAATTTTTCTCTAAGAAAATATTTTGCACTTGTCTTTGATGAATTTGAATTATTGATGTTTCACAACAATATTGTGAAAATTTCAGAAAAAATTGAAGGAGCGAACTTGTTGAAAATCTGTCTCCAAGTTACTTACCCTATGGATTTCTGCATAATTTGCATTCATTTTTACTATGGAAAAAAGTGAAAAATTTGATTTTTTAAACACCAAAAGACTAGAATAAAGCTTTTTGTGCAAAGGTAGTTACGATAAATGGTTTTGCATTAAATCATGACAACAGTTTGCAAATTTACTTCTTCTGTGTAAAGCGCCAAGCAAAAAATTACTTTCTGAAAGATGTCTAAAGCACAGAAGCTAGTCTGGACCACAACTTGAACAATTCAGCTATATTTATTCATGTATGAGCATGTTAATTGCTCCCAAGGGTCATTCTTTTTAGACTCTAATACTCTAAATTAATCTGCATTAATAAACAAAGTAACATAGAAAGTTATGTCCCAAGCAATGCTCAGGTGAGCTAATAAATATCACACAGCTGTCATTGCTAAATTCACCGCCAGTATGCAAAGAGTTCACCCTTTAAGTGCAATTCAAAGCAGTAGCAGACAACATTCTATTTTTTTTATTTCTTAAGAAAATCAGGCTTGACATTTCATGTGAATTTTGCTAGGCATACAATTCACATGAAATGACAAAGTTTATTTCCTCTTTAATGCTTAGCACTCTGGGTAAAAAATTCAGCAGACAACATTTAGAAATATTTAATTTTACCCAGGAAATAGGATATGACATTGGAGAAAATTTGCATGATTTGTTTGTGTTGAAGTTTTACGGCCAAGTCAACCCATTAGGGTCATGTCACGCATGATCAGCTTACCTAACCACACTTTTTCCTGGGCAGGCTTAGTCCTCTAAGGGTTAACCAGTACTTGTGCACATTCTTTCACCAGAAACAGAATTTGTATGAAATGTCAAAGCCTAGTTTTTAGAAAAAATAAAAAAAATATATTATCAATTTGTCATTTGCTGAATATGACCACAGAGTGGTAAAGGTTAAAACAGAACAAAAGTATTTTAGAAAGTCCTCTGCTAGGGATTTTGAACGGCGCTCAATGAGTTAAATTTGTCCTTTGCAAGGACACTACAGTACAACACAAATCTACACCGAATCATTTCACTGAAACTTCACCATCTGCAAAGACTGGTCTCTAGTCCCCATTGGCTTGTACCTCACTACCAACACTGAACATCTCAGTAATGTTTTCACCATCTGAAAGGCAAATAAGAAAGATTGTTTTACACTCCAGCTATGGAGACAGATGAGGTGTCAGATGCATCCTATTTACTCTAAGACATCTTACCATACTTTCCTAAAATTTGAACATGCCCATTTTGCTACCTGCAGAATAGGAGTGGGTCCCTGTTCTTGCTTTATATAAAAAATCGTTAATGTAGGTTCGGTTGATATATCGAATCGATAGTTACTGTCTATCGATCATCATATCGAACATTCATAGGAAAGATCAGAATTACCAAAAATAATATAAAAAACAATATGTCCCCCCCCCCACCCCCACCACACCCTTTGGTAGGGGGGCACATAATGATGCATTTGATAAAATGAAGACATCGTATTTTGTTGTTAACTGGATCTGTCCCATGTAGAACCATACTTTACTTTTCTGGGTGGCATTTTCTGAATTTACAGACTAGATTTTCACAGACTGTCAGACTCAGTGTTGCTGGAATATTTGCAAGAGATTTATTTTCTATCTCCATGCTTGGAGAGTAGTGCTGCGTCTTCTTGGTTAATGTCCTTCCCGTATAGGACAACCTTCACTGCCGAATGTTGAGTCATAGTACTGTCTCAAAAGGCACATAAGACAACATCATGCACACCACAGATTGTGCTACATGGGACGGATCCAGTTTCCAACAAAGTACGATGACGTAGCACACATCGTCATGTGATATAAACAATATGGCTTACCACACAGTAAACAAAAGACACTGTCATTTCTAGTCATTATTTTTCTGCAGTATTAAACATTTTTTTTCTGATTTATTCTTGTTAAAATCTACTTTTTACTGAAAATTTCTGTCAAATAAAATATACTGATATTTGAAGGCAGGCAAGGCTGATAAACGTTAAGACCAAACAAAATAAACCATGTCTTCACTTCAGCAAAAATATCAAATGATATATCGAATATCGATCATTTTGTATTGATACCCATATCGTATCGGTAAAGCTGACAGATACCTAGCCCTACTGCCGAGGTGTCTCAAAACTGCTGCATGAATGGTAAACACTGCAGACCCTGATCAGATGGTGTCTGATCTGTGTCTTCACTGTTTGCAAAAGTCTGTCTGTCTCAAAACTTAGGGTTACTACAGTACAATAAGGCAATTTTTTCCATGCAGATTTTCTTATTTCAAATGTTCAGAATTTCACAGAGTGTTAATTTTCAGAAGTTTAAGAAATTTTGAAAATGTGAAATGAAACTTCATCATATATCATCATAATTGGATTTTTGATTAACGTGCAGGTACAAGGGCAACATCCACACCAGTGGGCCCCCTTCCAGATAGCTGGCTTGCTGCATGCATGGCAGATCTCACACCAGATCTCCAGATATGTCTATCATGAGGGTTGGGTCACACGAATCACCGAAATACCGGAATACCACCGAAATACCGGAATACTCGTGAAAAATATAGGTATACCTGTGAAAGATACCTATTAAAGACACCAATATTGGCTTTAATTAATTAAGTAATATTATGTCAACCTAAAGGAAAAGAGATAATACTTTAACCACAAATAATTTGCAAATTGTCTTTGAAGTGTTTTTTTTTTATTTGAAAACATTGTTGATAGTCTGCTAAATCAGAGCTGGAATACAACCGGAATACCCGTGAAAAACGTGAATTACCTACACTTCAAACGAAAAGTACATACAGTACAGCTCAGGTAAAAGAATCACCTCCCCCCCCCCCCCACCCCCCGCACCCAAAAAAAAAACCCCCAAAAAACCTCTATACCCCGAATATCGGCGTTTTGCAGACTTCCCAAAAACACTGGGAATCAAACCGAGTAAATGTAATATTCAGTGGACAACACTCGCAAGTCCGCGCAAAGTATGCGTTATGCAAAGTTGTGCGAAGTTACTCGGAATCGTAATATTGTACCCGGAGACAATATTTCTGCGAAGTTATGCGAAATTCCTCGGAGTAATTTGACTAAATACCTGTCCTTTTTTTTTTTTATTTATTTAATAAATAAATTTATTTAGATATATCTTTAATAAATATATTTATTTATTTATATATTTATTTTTCTACCATATAGTACAGTCTGCGCGAAGGTTATATCGTCCTCGCTCATGCGGATGCGCAGGTTGATCTGAGTCGCTGGTAGCGAAGGTCTTATTATCCCAAAAGTGTTTTCCAAATTTCCGCATTCCGATCCACCTAAATTAGGTTCCCTTGTTTTCTTAAAATATTAGCCAATGCTGCCTTATTCCCTGAATATATTTGGTACTCCCTAGGTCCAAAGAAAACCCCGGTAGCCCCATTCACTGTTCGAGCATGTAACATGGGCCTCAATAAAGCTCCATATGAAAAAGTACCGGATTCTTTGGCTTAGTCTACTCCGGCCACATAAGTGGGTCCGGCATGGTCATTTTTACTTAATATGCCGTAGAAAACAAAACAAACACATGAAAATCACAAAAACCACAAAGAGAATCAAACATCTGCCCCCAATCGACGAGATACGTATTTATAGTTGGTATTCATGCAACTGCCTTTTATAAAACAAATAACGATTTTCTGTTCTTTTTTTTTTTTTTTTTTTGTCGTCTGCTGAATTAGCCCAGATAGTGGTAATTCGATACCCGCGAGCACCAAGTGTTGTGTCTTTGAGCAAGACACTTTATCCACGTATCTTAGTATTGGTTTCTACCCAAGAAGACTCTGCCTAGAATGTCCGCGAGGGCATATGACAATATGGCCAAATAGCATTTTGAAGATGCTTTCCTGCCGATGCTAGTTTTATACATGCGTCTATTTTACTCGTTAAATAAATTACGGTCTTGGTTTTTTATATCGAATGTTGAAGACACAAAAACAGAACACTTTACATGGAAACGAAAGTTTTGAAGATTGCTCTATAAGCCAATAAAGATAATGTTATTAATGTATATATTGTAAGAGAATAACATAACAATATTCATTTGTACCCTGGTAAATGCAGGGTAACGTCCTCACACTGCAGGGTTTTTACTCGTTTAAGGGAGGTAACTCCAGAAACTTGTAACTGCCAATCTTGAAGCAGTGGAAGAAGCGAATGACCATAACAAATGTGTTTCATGATAAGTGGGGACTGAATCGCGTTCGATTCCCGCCGGTGCGATATCATTTTTCCAATAAAGTCAGTGCAAAAACTTATTGCTCGAAAGGAGACGTGCCATATTTATATGAGGGTAAAACGAGACAGAGAGAGAGAGAGTTTGCAAAACTTGTCAGATCTGGCTGGTCCATTTTAGGTACATCCAGCTATGAGGTTTGGTCATTCCTAGAAAAATGGCTAAACAGTGAATAACTGACCAGACGCCGCGTTCTATTATCTCAAAATGACTTTTTTTTTTTTTTTTTTTTTTGTCGTTGTTGTTGAAAGAGACATAAGACAACAAGTCACGGTGATTTAAATGGACAGTTGTATCCCTGGTCCAATCATCAACCGTCCAGGCCTCGATTCGAGTAGTGTAGATACATTCCAGCATGTCTGTTTGTCTCCCTTGTCAAATGAAATGTATCCATACTTTAACCCTTGAAGGGCTTAGCATATTCAGCAGACGGCATTTACAATTTTTTTCTTATTTTCCTGTGTAAATTAAGCATGACATTACATGTGAATCGTCGTCTGCTGGGGCAGACGATTCAAAAGAAATGTTCATCCTAATTTTCACCGTAAAATACTAAAACAGTTAGATCGGCATCTCCTTTTACCCGAGCTGTACTGTATGTACTTTTCGTTTGAAGTGTAGGTAATTCACGTTTTTCACGGGTATTCCGGTCGTATTCCTGCTCTGATTTAGTGGACTATCAACAATGTTTTCAAATAAAAAAAAAACACTTCAAAGACAACTTGCAAATTATTTGTGGTTAAAGTATTATTCCTTTTCCTTTAGGTTGACATAATATTACTTAATTAATTAAAGCCAATATTGGTGTCTTTAATAGGTATCTTTCACAGGTATACCTATATTTTTCACGGGTATTCCGGTATTTCGGTAGTATTCCGGTATTTCGGTGATTTGTGTGACCGTAAGGGTTGATAGCCGAGAGCTTCCACTCTCTGCAATCCCTCCCAGGCCCATGCTTTCCATCAACCTGTATGTCAAAGGCTGTCTTTACTGCACCATTGGAGCATTCCACATGTCCATACCATCGGAGTCTTCTCTCCTTCAGAATGAGGTCCAGATCCTCAATGCCAAGCCACACAAGTAGCTCATTGGACCTGGTGGTGACAATGTCTTGCGACCTGACATTGCAGATCTGTCTGATCATTGCCCTGTCATTTTGCTGCAGACGCTGGAGGCTTGGCTTTGTCAATGGCCATGTCTCGCTGGCATGGAGCATTGCACTCCGCATACAAGAGCTGTACACAAGGCCACGTGTTTTGAAAGAGAGGTGGCGTGAAGAGAGAACTGGTAGCAGATCCTTGAACTTCTTCCAGGCGGTTTTCACACGTGTTGTTTGTTTGTGTTGAGGTTTTACGGCCCAGTCAACCCAATGGGGTCATGTCGAGCGCGGTCAGTTTACCTAACCACACCTTTACTGGGCAGGCTTTGTCCTCTAAGCGGTTAACCAGTATTGTGCACATTCTTTCGCCAGAAACTGACAACTGCCCTTCTTGAATCAGCGGAAGGGAGAGAATGACCGTAGAAAATATTTTATCATTAATCTCCACGAAAGAATGTTGCCGACCTCGGCGGGGGTCGAACCCGCGACCTCCTGGTCTCCAGTCGGACGCGCATCCAACTGAGCCACCAAGGCCGGCACACACACACACGTGTTGTGGTTAAGTTCACAGCCACCTGCTGCTGAGAGCATATCTCCTGTTTCTGCCCACTCCAGTGCGACAGACGGTGCATGGAAACTCGCCTGAACTCTGCAGGAGGTCCAATCCCATACCGCAGATCATGATCTTTGTCTTTCCTGCATTTACTCGCAGTCCTTTCTTCTCCATTGCATCTTTCCATGTCAAGAGCCTCCTGGCACATTCCTCAAGCGATTCAGCGATGATAACAAGGTCATCAGAAAGAAGCAAACTTCTTTGGTACATTTGGTGAACACAGGTTCATTCACTCTGGAAACATCCTATATGGCACTTCTTGTCTTGAGCTAAGTAATATCCATGTAGCATGGCCATATAAGTTGTTTCTACAGAATACCCCTCTACTTTGGAGCTATGACTGCTGGGGTCTACACTGTTTGCAAAAATGATTTTTAAAATCACAAGCAGATGACAAAGCAGACGACAATTGTTGTGATTGGCAGTTTAAGGGTTAAGAGGAGGCTGGAGGCCAAAATGATTGTCTCAAAGGCTTTACTGGCTGCCCAACATCCTTTTTTGTTGCATTACAGTACCGTATTTACCCTAAGTATTCAAGCACCTCAACCCTTCACCATAATTGTTATAAAATTTCAATAAGTACAATTTACTACCCATTGTTGTGTCTAAAAACTGCGGGATGATTGGCAAACAGTGTAGACCCAGATGCGGTGTCTCATCTGGGTCTACACTGTTTGCTCATGCCGGTCTGTACGAATACATATGGTAAATATGGTTATGTAGGCAGTAGCCATTTTGGCCGCCTCAAATTCTGCTCTTTTTTTTTTTTTTTTTTTTTAACATGCTTGGTAAAAATTTTTTTTTTTTTTTTTTATTCCAATACATATCAATACAATCAAAAACATACAGTTGAATAACAAATATCAACATCTCTCATACTATCTCCCATCCTTCTTAATATATATGTTTATAATGAGATATAAGATATGCACTGGCTTTTTTGTTAAACCTGGCAACAAAAGGGAAGGGGTGGGGAGTGTGTGTGAGTGGGGGGGGGGGGGGGGGGGAGGAGGGGGGGGTGTGGAGGAGGGGGGTCCTGCCCAGCACAGAAAAAAAAAAAAAAATAATAATAATTGAAATACAAATTTATTCAAGTAGCATGGATTGGCTCTAACATAATATCATACATTTATTTTCAGTTTACTGAAATACTATTAATGTCGTTCAATAGCAGTTGGTATGGATTCCATTCCTCTAGGAAAGTTTCCAAGTTATTATTTTCACGCGCTATTTGCAAATGAATTTTGTACATAAAATGTAATCTTTTTTTATATACGGTAACAATTGGTGGCTGTTTATTACATCTACAGCAATAAATGTAGTATTTGGTATATAGTAACAAAAACTTCATGATACTTGTTAATCTTTGTTCTTTTTCTAAGCCAAATAGAAACAGTTCTTCAGACAATTCAATATAAATGTTAAAACTCTGCAACCAAGTTGTGACAAAATTCAAAAACACTTTAGTTACATTACATTGCCATAATAGGTGAGTAATTGTTTCTTCTTCTTGTGTACAAAAGGTACAAATAGAGTCTTCTTTAATTTTCATATAGTGTAGCAATTTATTCGTAACTAATATGTTATGATTTAGACTTACCTGGAACCAACGCAAAAGAGAGTATGTTGTTGTTTTGAAGGGAAACATATATATGGTTTTCCAGTCTTTCTCTTCAAAGTTATATTTTTTATTCCATGACTGTTTTCCAGTTGGTATTTCATCATTTGTATTTAAGATGTCATACATTTTCCTAGCTCCCTGCTTGTTTTGTTTTATAGGCAATATATGGCTAGGTATAAATGGATTCGGACTTTTTTTAGTTAATGCAATCTTCTCTTTTCTTAGGTAGGTTTTAATTGCATTCAGTGTTCCCCAGTATTGTAGATAGTTCATTTTGATCCCATATATTTCTGAAAATTCTTGAATATTGTAAAATTCGCCATTCTCCTTTAATAAGTCATTTACAAATCTCACTCCATTTCTGTACCAACTATCATAAAATATTGTGTTGCCATCAATCTGGATATGTTTGTTATGAAATATTGGGCTTTTTATGACAGATTCTTCATCTGTTATTTTCAACTTATCATTGAATTTCAAGAAGCTGTTTAAAACATCAACCCAGAATGTATTTTTGATATTGTCTATCCTTTTCTTAATGTACTGTGCACTACAACCTATTAATTTTTGACATTCGATATGTAATTTAATAAAGTCCTGCCATTTGCTGTCTGTATTGAAAATTCTTCTTATCCATGTTAACTTCAAAGCATCAATGAATGCATTTAAATTAACCATTTTTAGCCCTCCTTCCAGATACTGCTTAATAACTATATTTCTCTTTATTTTCACTTTATTATTCCATAAAAATCGAAAAAGTTTCTCATTAATGTTGTCTATTATATCTTGTTCTGGATTTGGTAGAGTAATAAATAAATGATTGAAAGCAGGTATCATTAAAACTTTTATGGCTGTTATTTTTCCTAAGGGAGTTAATCTTCGTTTTTCCCATTGCTTTATTTGCTTTTCTAAGGTTTGAATTTTTGGCATATAGTTTTCTTTAGTCATTTTTGTAAGGTCTGTATTGAAATTAATGCCCAAAAGTTTAAAAGTTTGTTTACCCCATAATAGTTTCCATTTTGTCTTGATAGAGCTAGTGTCAAATTTTTTAGCGCCAATCCATACTAGTTGTGTCTTGTCAAAATTAACCTTAAGGCCTGATATAGCTGCAAAGAAGTCTAATTCTTTCAAAAGTTCATTCAATGAATTATCTGAGCCATCAAGAAATATGGATGTGTCATCGGCATATTGTGAAATCTTATGTTCTGAATTTCCAATCTTGATTCCTTTAATATCTTTATTGAGTCTTATTTTATTAGCTAAAAATTCAGCACATATTATGAAAATGTATGGAGAAAGAGGATCACCCTGGCGACAGCCTCGACCTATTTGGAAAAAAGATGACAAATGACCATTTTGTATGACTGATGATGTTATGTCAGAGTAGAAAACTTCAACCCACCTTCTTACTGATTCTCCAAAATTGAGAAATTTCAGAGCTTTATGAATA
Source organism: Anodontia alba (assembly GCA_964016985.1). Taxonomy (NCBI): domain Eukaryota; kingdom Metazoa; phylum Mollusca; class Bivalvia; order Lucinida; family Lucinidae; genus Anodontia; species Anodontia alba. The sequence continues at coordinate 35,939,824 of OZ024823.1, forward strand.
AAGGACCAGGACAAGGAGTCAAAAGCTTTTTCAAAATCTATAAGCATTAACAATCCTGTTATGTTGTTTTGTTCTGTATACTGTAACATATCATACACTAAGCGAGTATTCTCCCCTATAAATCTGCCTTTTAAAAACCCTGTTTGATCGCGTGAAATAATGTTATCAAGTACCTGTTTTAGCCTGTTTGCTATTGTTCCTGATGCTATTTTGTAGACAGTGTCAAGGAGTGTCAGGGGTCGCCAATTTTTCAAAAATTGTTTTGGTTTATTTTCTTTTGGTATGCATGTTATTATGCCCTGTCTTTGGGATTCTGAAAGTTTTCCTATCGCATAACCATAGTTTACTGATCTCAAAACAAACTGACCTAAATGTTTCCAAAAAACTTTAAAAAAATCTGCCGAAAAACCACTTAGACCTGGGCTTTTGTCATTTTTCATTTTCAACAAAGTTTCTGAAATTTCAGCCAAGCTAAGCAGACCTTCCAGTTTTTCAGATTCTGCTCTTGCCTCCTCTAAAAAATTCTACCGAAAACCCTGTGACTGGTATCAGTGTGTATTGCCAAATATTTATTTATTTATTTTTATTTATTTTTTTTTTTTGTATAAATCGAGATAAAGGGAATATTCCAAAGACAAGTTTTGCTGTGGGTTCTCAGCAGAACTGCCTGATGAGGCAATTCCAATGAATACTTACAATATGTGTTTTTGTGCAAAATGAAAAAAAACAACAAGAAATCCGCGGAAGGCGTCATTGCACCTGCTGGCGCAAAAGTCACAGGAGCCACAATCAGAATGTGGTTATTAAATAAGTTTATTTCATTCTTAGCAGTGCTTAGTTGGAAAGCTGGGTTGAAAAAAAATGAAGACAAAGTGCCTAGTGGGGCACATATATTCCAGGTCAGTGCCATTCCCTCTAATGGCTATATCTTCAGCACTGATTTTTCGTATTATACAGTCCAATGATAATGGAACGTCCACGTAAAATGTGTAAAAGTCACTGGAGCGTGAAATATTGAAATATAGGTCAAGGTCACTGGGTCAAGATACCTGCCAAGCCAGTGCAATGAGGTGAAGCACTATGCAAGGTTTAGTGGTTGTGGGTCTTATATTTGAGGAGATACCGAACATCAACATAAAATGTGTCAGTCACTGGAGTGCAAAATACAGGTCAAGGCCACCAGGTCAAGGTACCTGCCTAGTCAGTACATCCAGAAGAAGCACTATATAAGATTTGGTGGTTGAAGGCCTTACAGTTGAGGACATATGGAAGGGCGACGTAAAAGGCGTAAAAAGTCAATGGAGCGCGAAATATAGGTCAGGGTCACCCAGTCAAGGTACCTGTGGAGTCCGTACATTGAGGAGAAGCACTATGCGAGGTTTGATGGTTGTAGGCCTTATAGTTGAGGAGATATTGAACATCGACATAAAATGTGTAAAAGGCACTGGAGCACAAAATATAGGTCAAGGTCACCGGGTCAAGATACCTGCCAAGTCAGTACATCTAGGAGAAGCACTATGCAAGGTTTGGTGGCTAGAGGTCTTACACTTGAGGAGATCTGGAACGTTGACGTAAATTATATCAAAGTCACTGCAGCCAAAATATAGGTCAAGGTGACCAGGTCAAGGTATCTGCTGAGTCAGTACATTGAGAAGAAGCACTTTGCAAGGTTTGATGGTTGTAGACCTTATAGTTGAGGAGATATCGAACGTCGACGCAAAATGTTCAAAGTCACTGGAGCGCAAAATATAGGTCAAGGTCACCGGGTCAAGATACCTGCCGAGTCAGTACATCTAGGAGAAGCACTATGCAAGATTTGGTAGCTGTATGCCTTCTAGTTGAGAAGATCTGGAACGTCAACGTAAATTATGTCGAAGTCAATGGAGCACAAAATATAGGTCAAGGTCACTGGGTCAATGTACCTGCCAAGTCTGGAGGTCAGGGAGATGTGTCATGCAAGGTATGATGGTTGTCGTAGAATTGTAGTTGATTAGAATACTAACTTTGACGTAAATGTCGAACTTCGACATAACAGAACTGTTAACAGACAGACGGACGGATGAACGGACAGACAAATGGAAAAGCGGGCACCTATGTCGCAAAGTCAGGAGGGCAGGGAGATGTTTCATATAAGGTTTGATGGTTGTTTAGTCTTGTAGTTGATTAGAATACTAACTTTGACATAAATGTCGAACTTCGACATAACAGAACTGTTAACAGACGGACAGACAGACGGACGAACGGACAGACAAATGGAAAAGCGGGCACCTATGTCGCAAAGTCTGGAGGTCAGGGAGATGTTTCATGCAAGGTTTGATGGTTGTTTACTCTTGTAGTTGATTAGTATACTAACTTTGACATAAATGTCGAACTTCGACATAAATGTTGACAGACAGACGGACGAACAGACAGACGAAGTGAAATCTGGATACCTATGTTGCAAAGTCAGGAGGTCAGGGAGATGTTTCCCACAAGGTTTGATGGTTGTTTAGTCTTGTAGTTGATTAGAATACTAACTTTGACATAAATGTCGAACTTCGACATAAATGTTGACAGACGGACGGACGGACGGACTGACGGACGGACAGACGGACGGAAAATCGGACGCCTATATCGCACCCTGCTACAAGCAGGTGCGATAAAAATCAAACTGACACCTCAATTATCCCCTTATTTGGAGGACTGGGATGAATCAGCATTATTTCAATACATACCTTTTGGAATCCTACTGGCTAAAGGTTCTTGATTTACAGAAGGCTTTGCAACAGTTTGTGAACCAATTTTGGTTGGATTTCCATCTTCATCTATCAAACTAGCTAACTCTTGTTTTAGTCCATTCAATGATAAGCTTGTATGGAAATCTGGTTTAACAATATTTAAACTTGTCCCTTGATCTGCTAATTTATCACAGATATCTGACTTTTCTACTTTATTCCATTGTTCTGATTCATATTCCCCAATTTCTGAGCCTCTGTGATGATGACCATTGGTTCTGGAATTCGAAGGATCAGCGTTAATCTCCTTAAAAGTCTTTGCATTTTTATCTGAACTTTCACCAAGTACACTGTCAACCGGCTTTGCATCCTCTGTAATATTATTATTTTCCAGTTCAAAAGGAAGAATCATGTCACATAAACTATCAGTTAAACCACAGTATTTAGTGTTGGAAATGTCATCATTGGAATCACAATCAATCAGCTCTGGCAGCTCTTCACTTAAGTCTGAATCAAGCTTAATCTCACTAATGTCAGATTCAGGAATTATCTCAATAGAATCTAGCTGGTTATCACTTGTATCAGAACATAATGATACAGGAACACCATGCGTATCTGAACCTTCTTCACAACTTTCTTCAAACACTTTATTTTCTAAGTCTCTGTCTAATGTGGCAGCATCCGACAAATCACTTGGAATGGTATTTCCTTTTGTTAACTTTTGTGAATCAACTTTGCATTGGACATAGTTTGAAGTCAATTTGCTTTCTTCACTTTGGGCAAAAGCAGTTTCAGCCTCAGTATTTCTAATCTCAGAAGCTAAGTTATTAGAAGTCATCAATACCTCGGAACTCTTCAAAGACTCATTTTTAGTCAACAGGATAGAAGCACTGTTATTTTCATCACAAACTTCAGTTTTGCTGAATATTTCGGACGCTTGCATGTCTACAATATTATCCCCTTTACTAACTAGATCAGTATCTTTAACAGGTCCATCTCCAGCAGACAATTTGCCCACCACTGGAGCAGTCTTACAACTTAATTCATTCATCTTTGCATCTATCTTTTTTTCTGATACAGAATTTGATTCTGTATTAGTATTTTTGTCACCAGTTTCCAGTCCTAAGGAACTGTTTTCTGGCTCTGCATTGTTTTGAATGTAAGACTCCACTTCTGTATCTAATTCTTGAGAACCAATGTCTGTTTCTAAAATATCTTGAATGTATGCCTCCAGAGTCTCAGTCTCCAATTTTTGCTGAATCAGACATGCATCCACAGCTACTTGACTAGATCTGTCTAAATTCAGTGTTTCAATTGTTAGGGAAGAAACAAGAGGGCTATTCACTGGTACCGAAGATAAAGGTGTGCATATGTGAGAAACTGGCAGACTTTGATTTGTACTGTCTAAAAGAGGATTTGTGGATGGAACTAAAGTCGGACTTGTGACCCGTGTCACTGAAAACAACTTTTTGGCTGTCATTTTCGGACAGTATTGGGGACTGAGCAAATCTTGCCCAGATGCTGGTTGTAATGTCAAGGATGCTACATCAGACTGATGAACAGACTGGAGTGGATGTAATAAACTGATATTTTCCTGAACACATGCAGGGCTCTCTAAATCTCTTTCAGGACTATTCTCTGTTAAAAACAAAAGTTTTGGTCTGTTTATTTTGTCTTCTGAAGGAATGTATACATTTTCATCACTTAACAAATCTTTTTCGGCATTAGTTAGATCACCATCCCCAGATCTGAGTTTATGTTCCACCTGTGTTACTGTATTTTCTTCATGTTTAGGCTTAGCTTGATCCTGATCAAGTATTTTGCTTTCAGCTTTTGCTGCTGTTTCTTTTTCTTTCAATTGTTTATGAGCTAGATCTCTGTTTCTTTCAAGGTAAGTTCTAATGTCTTGTTGCAATCTCTTCTGTTGCTCCGCATAATCTTTGATTCCCTGCAAAATATAAATAATTCCTTTTAAATCTAATTTCTCCTATTATGTTGATAATTGTTTGTTTGTGTTGAGATTTTATGGCCCAGTCAACCCAACAGGGTCATGTCGAGCGCGGTCAGTTTACCTAACCACACGTTTACTGGGCAGGCTTAGTCATCTAAGCGGTTAACCAGTATTGTGCACATTCTTTCGCCAGAAATCATGTTGATAAGAACATGTATTCAAGAGATTCAGTAACTAATTACTTTCTGTTTGTAACTGCACAGATTCCCAACCAAAAAGCACTTCCTTATAACTCATAGCTCCATATATGCTAAACTATAAAACTAAACTATCAACAGGCTGTCTGGATGGAGGGATTAAGGATTAATGACATTTTCAGTGAGTTTTGGCAGCACATGGTGGCTAAGTTTGACCAATGGCGGAAATCTGAATACATGTATGTCTGAAAAGACACATGGACTATCAGCAACTAAATTTGTTTGAGTTCTTGTTTAATGACATGTTAACCCATGTGGTTCATTTTGTGTCATCTCCCAGATGATGATGATGGTTTGGTGTTTTACATCCCTTTCAACAGTATTTGAGTCATATGGAGCTCATGGAAGGATGACAATGAAAGGCTCTGTGCAATGAAGCGCCTTACACTCATTTGACGAATTCTGCCTCCAGCGGGATTCGAACCGGGGACCTCATAATCCAAGTCGGGAGAGCTAACCACTCGGCACCTGGCTGCTTTGTCCACACCCAGAAAAAGGGAGAAAGGCACAGAAGAGCTACAGTAAATGTCCTTAAATGTCAAACACCAAAGTTTCTGACAAAATGCCATATGCAAACTGTGCAGACCCAGATCAGACTGCTCCTGATGGAGCAGTCTGATCAGGGTCTACACTGTATGCCATTCCACTAAGCATTTTAAAAGACAAATGCATAAAAAGCAAAGTTTAAGCAAAAGAATTATGGAATAAAGTGTTCAAAATTTTAGGACATTTTCCTACATGTAGTAAAAGAGGAAAGGAAGAAGTAGAGGAGGATGGCAAATGACATTGCAGAAACATAAGAAATACTTATTTATTCCATTCCCTCATCTCCCATAAGTACAGCAGTCCTAACCACCACCCATCTAAATGCCATCTTTCTCACATATAAGCAATTACAGTCGAACCTCGTTATCTCGAACTCGCTTATTTCGAATTACCGCTTATCTCGAAGTGATAATCTGGTCCCTGTTTTAACATGAAACTATGACAACAGGTAACAAAATAATGTGGAAAAGAGGAGGAGCAATTTCTCCTCTTTGCCACATTATTTTATATATATATTTCTAACTTCAGGAGTGAAATTACATATTCATTTGTTAAATGTGGTTGTTCAATATATTGTTTGCCTCACTCTCTCAACTCTGATATGTCGAGGTACGGATATCTCGAAGTGTTTCAGAGAGTCCCTTGGAATTTGAGATAATGAGAGTCGACTGTATTGCACATGGCAAGTCTCCAATCACAACAGTAGAGTAGTGATCCTAAAATGACCTACTTAGATCACCTCTCCCCTCCTCTGCATACACAGACAGGAATATACAATCTCAAAACTGAAGTTCTAAAATAGTCAAAATTGATATGTGATATGTAATTATTTGTTTTTTATTATACAGTCTGGATTATTTTACTATTAAGTTGTGAGAGCTCAAAAGGTGTTGTTTTGAGCCTACATGTAGACCTAAGAATCGAACTACAGTAAAAGGACATGAATTCATTTTAAATAACAGAATACAATACTTACAACAAAACTTTTACCATTTTTACCCTAAACACCTTAACTCCTCACTATACTTCCCCTAAAACTTGAACAAGTCCATTTAACAAATCGATTTTACTACCTCTTGATGTGTCTTTAAAATTTCTGGCTGCGCGACAAACCCTGCAGATATAATGGATCAGATGCCGCATTTTGTGGCATCTGATTTGGGTCTACCCTGTTTGTTGCAGCTTGTCTGTCCAAAAACTTAGGGAAAACCAAGTAAGACCAAAGAAAAAATGTGAGTGTTTAGGGTATCTCTACCCTACTTAATTTTCCTAGTGAAACTAGCCATTTTTTTTTTTAAGGAGTTTGCAGTATAAATAATTTATACTACCATATTTATGCTAAACATTTGGACAAGTATGTCTCAGAAAACAGTGTAGACCTAGATCAAACTGCTCAAGGAGCAGTTTGATCAGGGTCTACATTGTTTGCTATTCTATTTTAGACACATCAAAGGGTAGTCAAACAGGATTGGTAAAATTTCATGCGAATTATGGTGTGGAGTTCAAATATTTTTGGTAATTATTGTACAATTTCATAAAAAAATGTAAAAAAAGTGAAGATACCTACCTACCCAACCTATTTTTTCAAACATGTTACCCTAAACAAACATATTTACTTATTTGGTCTAAGCATTTTATAATAAGCTCAAGCTACCAACCTGTTCCTTTTTAGTATCTTTGTCTAGGTCCAGCCTAGATAGACTGTTGTTCACTTTAAGAGCCAGTGACAGGGCCATTAGTCCTGCAGTTTTAATATCATTTTCTTGAAGATCTAAACGCACCAGGCGGGCAGTGTCTGCTATTACCTCTGCTAAAGCAACAGCACCTGTAAAACAAATGAGCCTGTGAGAAACTTTTTGTGATAATTTTGAATAACTGTTGAGGGTTATTAATAAAAGTGCTTTGCTGACTATGCACAAAATGTGTTTTTGTGAAGTGATAAGTATTTTTTTTTTTTTATATTCCTCTTACCTGGAGCTATATACATATGCTAAAAAGTACCTATTAACCCTTGTCCTGCTGAACCCGGATATGCCCTGCTTTTGCAAACAGTGTAGATCCAGATCAGTTGGCTTCTTCAGAAGCCAACTGATCTGGATCTGCACTGTTTGCCATTCAGTATTTGAATTTGTGCCAAACAACCTGGATCAAATAATCTGATTGGCTATAAATTAGAAGTGGGCATGGCATCTTAATTTATTCAGCATGGCAAGGGTTAAAATCACCTTGACAAGCATTTCTAATAAATAAGCACAATATAGGTTCCGTAGTAAACATGTCACTGTGGCAGAAATTGCCAGTAAAGAAGAGGTAAACCTTGAATACAATTTTCCAGAAAACCTTGTATGACTCTGAATGGGGACAAAACTAAGATCTGATCTGATCAGAGTCTTTGTCGTGCCTTCAATAGTTAGCTTAAGACCCAGTTTTTTCATGTGGACAGCGAAGACTGGGTGGATGCCCAGACTGATCTGTCTTTGCTGGGTACACATGCCATTTTGTTGGTTTTATCATGTGCTGGCTCAAATATTATGCAGATAACTTTCCTCCTATCTGGAGCTATGACCAGAGTATGCACTGTCGGAAGAAACGAATGATGGTGTTTTCCGTCCTTTCAACATTTTTAAAGTCATATCAAGACAATAGAAGGGTGATAATGTAAGTTTCCAAGCAACAAAGTGTGGTACTGTCATAAGCTAAATTCAGCCTCCAGCAGGATACAAACCTGGAATCTTGTGACCCTAAGTCGGTAGCACTAGCAATTCGGCACCTCGTACACTTCCAGACCAAATAGCAGACTGAGGCTGATTTTCAGCATAACTGACTGACCATAAATGGGGACAAAAGAAGTACACTCCTCTTCTGTTGGAGAACCTAGAATTAAGAGGTGTGTCTTGTTTCTGGTTATCATGGTATGTACTGAAGCAGGCCTAAACAACACATACTGTATCTGTTTAGCATATAATTCGAGGGTTGAGCGCAAGACTAGTGTAAGTCAGATGGTTGTTTTTCCCCAAACCTAATCTCCTCACCATGAAGGCGTTATGAAGATTACAACATTTCTTTCTGTAAACAATGAAAATTTAGGTGCCATTGCTCATATGAGCAATGGCACTTAAATTTGCATTGTTTACAAAGGGGTCTAAGTTGCCCCTAAACAAGGGTTTCAAAAATATGTTTGAGTTACTATAGTCTTGCGCTCAACCCTTGATATTTCAGCCTTATTCACAAAGCAACATTCATAACTCCAGATAAGATTTTTTTTCAACCAAACAGTATTGTTACTTTTCTTATTTGTCCATGACAAACATGCTGTGGGTACTCACTGAAAGTGTCTCACTGAGGCACTTCTAATGAGTACCCATAACATGTTTTCATAGCTACAGATAAGAGGGGATATCCACATAATATGTTTCTAATTTCTCCACTTCTAATGAGTACCCACAACATATGTTTTTGTGGAGAAATAAGAAAGATATCAGCATTTTTCGGATGAAAAAAAAAAAACACCCTATCTGTTGCTATGTGTTTTCATGGAGAAATAAGAAAAATAATTACTCCGATAACCCCCCTTATCTAGAACTATGAACACTGCTTGTTAATACCTTCACATGATACTTTGGTTCCTGATAAACCCAGTTTCAGCAGTGACTTGGACTTCAACAGACCATCTTTTACCAGATGAATCCCCTCATTGGTTATCGGATTGTGGCCCAGGTTAAGGGTCTCTAAACTTTCTGTCTTTTTCTGAAATCAACATGATACACTGAATTTACATCTCTGTTAAACTGTTCTTTTGGAAGCAAATACTTTTTTTTCTTCCAACAAAAACCTAGCACTTTAAACCCTAGTTATTCAGATACTGTAACTCCTAGTAAAACTTTTCCTTTCAACATTATTTAACCCATTGTAGAATGAATAACCTCCCCCACACTATATTTTGGAAGAGTCCTATTTCAAGTTTAGGCACATCTGGCTATGAGATTTAGATATTCCTAGACTTTTGGCTAAAATATTTGCAAACAGAGGAAACCCTGATCAGACGCCGCATTTTGCAGTTTGCATTGTTTGCCCATTGCCCTTTTAGGGGTCTCCAGATTACAATGGGTTGTCATACTGAGAAGATAGAAGGGTGATAATGGAAGGCTCTGTGCAGTGAAGCATTCATTGTACAGCTGAATTTGGCCTCTGGCTTGATTCAAAGTCGTGAGCATTAACCACTGGGCCACCTGGACACTCTGCCCCAAAGTTAAACACATCCATTTGCCTACCTGGAGATGTCAGAGGAACTGTTAATGAGGTGTATTTGGTGATAATTATAGGACAATTTTTCTTATTTCTCCATAAAAACATATGTTGTGGGTACTCATTAGAAGTGCCTCACCAAGGCGCTTCTAATGAGTACCCACAACATATGTTTTATGGAGAACTAACATATGTCGTGGATACTCATAAGAAGCACCTCACCAAGGCGCTTCTAATGAGTACCCACAACATATGTTTTTATGGAGAACTGGAGAAAATTATCATATACTCCTCCTTAACTATTCCTGTGTGTGTCTAAAATGGCTGGATGACTGGTAAACTTTGTAGCCCCTGATCAAACTGTTCCTTAAGAGCAATTTGATGAGGGCCTACATTGTTTGTTCAGACATGAATGTCTGAATATTTAGGGAAACTATGATATTTGAATGTCTCCATATTTCCGATTTGAATTGCTGACATTACCAATAACACAAACTTAATTTTGTTTATGGTATCCAACATTTCACCTTATGGCTTTATAAATGCTTTTTTTTTATTGTCTCCATAAAAATAAGTCTAGTAAGCTCGTAGAACATATTTCTATGACAAAATATGATAAATATTTGTTTAAATAATTCGCATATCTGAAACCCTAAATGCACATCGAAATGAGCCGCCCCACATGAAAATGTCCCTTTGGATATACAGTAAATTCCTAAAATTTTGGATACCGAAGTTTCTGACAAAATGCCATATGCAAACAGTGCAGACCCACATCAGACTGCTCCTAAAGGAGCAGTCTGATCAGGGTCTACATTGTTTGCCATTCCACTAAGTATTTTAAGAGATAATTGCATAAAAAGCAAAATATAGGACAAAATAGTATAAAGTGTTCGAAATTTTAGGACATTTACCATATATTGACAGTGAAGGCCCAGATCATCCTGTGCATCCACGCAGTCTGATCAGGGCTTATGCCATTCACATTACAAACCAATGGACACAGTAAAATATATCTATGAATAACAAAGACCCTTATCCAACTGGGCAATTTCACTGGCTTATCTTGAGTTTTACAGTTTGCGTATGCCCCAAAAGCACTGCCTATACCAGTATTCTCACAGAATCAGTTTGGCCTTGGCAATTTGCATCAAATGGGACCTATTATCATTTGCTGGAAAAATAAGAAATATTGTAAAATGCTGTGAGCTGCTATTCTGGCCAGCATTTTACAAGCAAAAAATATTATTTCCAACAAGCTGGATTCCCACAAAAATAAGGATAAAGCCTACCAAAGCTTGGCTGATATCTGACATGGCTTGGAATGATATCTGGTTGTTCCATAATACTAGAGTGAGCAGTCCAGAGCCATACTTCTGTTCCGCTAATCCCTCACAAATGTGATGAACACCGACATCCTAGAACAAACACATCAGAATATCGATAAGAAAATTCTAATGATACTCACGCGATAGTAATACACCACAACCTCTTTATAACACTATTGTTGGGGTCCACAGCATAAACCGTGTTAGTTAAACAACCGTGTTATATCCAAACAAAAATGTATAGATTATATTGAAAAATATAATCTATACATTTTTTGGGTTCCATCTTTGAACCGTGTTATATCGCAAAACCATGTTATAATGAACCGTATTATAGAGTGGTTGTAGTGTAGTATCTAGAGCTATACCTTCAAATATGATGATAAAAATGAAGTTCACAGATTAAGTAATTCTATTCTGTCAAAACTGATCTATTTGTTTGCTTATTTATTTATTTATTTTTTTTTTTCAAATCTGTCATAAACCCTTGTTATGCTGAATAAATTAGGATGCCACACCCATTTCTACCTGTCAGCCAATCAGATTACTTAATCCAGATAGTTGATATAAATTCACATATTGAATGACAAACAGTATAGATCCAGATCAGTTGGCTCCTTCTGAAGCCAACTGATCTGGCTCTACACTATTTGCAAAGGCAGGGTATATCTGGATTCAGCAGATGGATTAATGACCACAAGGTGGAGTTATTTGTAGCAATGTTACCCTCTTTTTTATTTGACAACATGACATAAATGTTGGCAAGAATAACTAGAGTGGGTACAACATCAATCTGGAAAAATCATGACTTTCCACTCAGACAACTGTCTGACAATGATAGCCTCAATAGGTATATCATAAAAAATTTAGTACTTTCAGAAGAAAAATATTTCCAAATACATGTATCTGTTCATATCTAAATGAAGCACACTACATGTTAACACTATGATTGATCAACTTAATCAATAAAAGTGTTTACCACCTACCTGTAGATGGTTATTTCGGAGATCTAGAAGTTCCAGCTTATGGTTAAATTTGAGGAGGTTTCCAACCTGAACACCATCTGTTGACATTAGTTTGTTATCACCTATAAACAGCTCCTTCAAAACCTCATTCATCTTCAGGGCAGCCACTGGAACATACACAGAATATCAGATAACATGCTTATTTTGACCACTTTTCTTATCAATTCTATCCACAAACATACATTGTGGTTTACACATTAGAAACTAATGTTAATTCATTTTCATGTAGAAATAAGAAAGATATTCACTTAGAGCCCATCTTACCCATCCTAAATTTTGTCAATTCAAAAATTTTTAATGAAAATATTTCACCTGAAAAGTAAATTTAGCCACACCAAGTGAAAACGAATTTCATAGCTTATGTGAACAATGGTGAACAGTTAATTCCTACATCAGCCCACATACCAATACTGTCTGATCAGGGAATTTGTTATTCAATTCTGATAAATTATGTCCACGACAGAAACATTAGATAAAGCCTTATCCACTGGGCTATGCCATGCAAAAAAAGGGTCTTCAGGCATATACAGACAGCCTAGGACCAGATCATCCTGTGCATTCATGCAGTCTGACCACAGTCTTCACTGTCAGCTAACAGAATCATTGGATACTACAGAACGTATGAATGGACAGATTCAGCAAAGGTCCAGATGATACTTTGTGCGCAGGTTGATCTGAGTCTGTGCATTTTGTGCATATTCGAAAGCACTTTTTCCCTTAATGCAGCCCAATTAAGGTTATATTAAAATTACATGTACATGACAATAGTAATGATGCTAAAGGACAAAATGAATGCACTTGTTTTCTGGACAAACTGAATGAACTTGTTTTCTGGAAAATAAATGAGAAAAATATTTCAATATGTTGTCTGCTGATAATTTTTCCTAGAGTGTTCAGCGTTAAAGGGGAAGAATATATACCTCTAAGGGACATCACTCTGACCACAAGGTATTAGCCCTGTTTTTCAAAAGGGGCTTCTCTCAAAAGAAAAAAAATTGCTCATCTTGGAAACAAATCTTTCCTTTAAGAGGAGTCAACTTTGAGAATGAAGACACTTATCTACCAGCAGAGTTGTCTCCCTTAAAAATGGAGGCACACAACTTTCTATGAGGCGAATCCATTCACCTTTAGCTAAAGTTGAAACCCTTCTGTGACATTTACAACAGAGCTCTATAGAGATAAAAGGGGTATCCAGATATTTTTTTTATTTCTCCACAAAAAAAACATATGCTGTGGGTACTCTTCAGAAGTATGCTGTAGATCCACTGTATCATGGTACAAGGGGTTCAAGATCTCCTATCGTGATATACAGTGTGGGGAATCCACGTGACCAAATGACTAAGTACAGGGAGTTTGTTACTATTTTAACTCCGCATAAGGTAGGATTTTTTAGAATATCTCCATTTAAACCAAATGGAATTCAGCACTATTCTGAGATCTGAACTAATTCTTGAGAACATTGGAAGAATGTTTTTGCTGTCAATCTGGGCTACCGGGACAATGTACAAGAATTTTGATGAAAAACATTCTCCCAATGTTCTCGAGAATCAGACCAGATTGCAGAATAGTACTTACACCACCAGACAGAGTTTGATTTTTCGTGTACTCTGCGCTTTATTTGAACAAATTCCATCAGGTATAAATCAAGATATCCTAAAAACATCCTACCTGATGCGGAGCTAAAAATAGTAACAAACTCCGTGCACTTAGTCATTTGGTCACATGGATTCCCCACACTGTATAACTTGATTGCGATATAAGTCAAGACATGTACCATGCATGTATAACAGCATGTATAACACTCAGTTTGCTGAGACATGGTTGATAAATAATATTCAGTGAAGCTATCAGCCATTTTTCTCAATTTAAATAAGATAAGAATCGCTTAACGGCAGTTTATGATAGGCCATTATGTCTAAGAAATAATTTGAATTGAGACCAGCTGATAAACTATGTTTGAAAACAACAAATCGTCGAGTTGACAAATTAAGATGCCATTTTGGACATCGATGGGAAGCAACTCAAACTGCCCAAGTTGTCCTTGTGAAATTGGAGTTGCTTCCTTTTACATATTACTTGTGTTGTGAACCCAAAAACTATAATTTATCAAAGTGTCTTTTTTTTTTTTTTTAGTTGTTATTGTTTTCTTTTAAAATTATTTTTTGCTAGAAAAGTGTGAAATGGGCACTGTGAAAATGGCAAGAATAAGAAATGGATGTTTGGGACAGATACATCACAAGGTAACTGTCTTGTAAATATTGGTAGGTCCTGAAAAGGACCGTTTTCGCCTTTTAAGGCAAAATTAGTTTGTGGGCATCATTGACTGATTGAGCATTGAGCAGATCTATGTATTCAATAATGACACTGATTATGACAATAACAGAGATTATAATTCATTTTATACCAATTATAATCCATGCGTGTACTGATTGTGACTGATGCCAAGGGGGATTGTTTGTCATAATGCGTGACTTGACTTAGCGTCGGGATAGGAGTGAAAAATCAAAACTGGAACACATTATTTTTCTAAGACAACAAACATTTTATGAGTTTTAAATTTTTTGCTTATGGAAAATTTAGGATCCACAACCGATTCCCGATATACTGGATTTCGCAAAAAATCAAAGACCGCAATGTATTGGATCTACAGCGTACCTCACTGAGGCACATCTGCTGCATACCCAAAACATATATTCTGTGAAGAATTAAGAAAAAAACATCACTGATTTAAAAAAATTAGAAACCAACTTAAAACACTGTAAAGCTATATTACCTGAGAAAAAGACTTAACATTTCATGCAAAACTTCTCAATGATTTTGTGAACTATTTCTTGACAATTTGTAAGTTCTATTTTCAGGAAAACATAATTAAATCGTCCTTCAGCAAGTTAAGCCTTAAAGTGCCAGTCATTACTGCAGCAGACAACATTTTGATATACACCACATCTTTATAACACTGTTGTTGGGATCCAAAGCAAAAACTGTATTAGCTGAACAACCGTGCTGTATCCAAAAAAATGTATAGATTATATACAAAAATGACCATTATGGTCATTTTTATATAGAATCTATACATTTTTGTTTGGATACAACACTTATGGGGTCCACCTTTACACCTCTTATATCAAAAACCATCTTATAATGAATTGTCTTATAAAGAGGTAGCAGTGTACACATGTGTATGTTTTTATTTTTGAGAGAAAATAAGGTGAATCATCTGTTTAGAAGACAAGATCACACAAATCACATGAATGTCTAGTGTTTTTGTTTGTTTGTTTTTATGGTTTTTTTGTTGTTGTTTTATTTTTTTTTTTCCAGGACTTTGTACTTCTAACATATTTATACAGTTAAGAACCCAGCTACCTTACAAACTGTAATATCGGGTTTTATCAATAAATAAATGAAACAAGAGGCCCACGGGCCACGGGTCGCTCACCTGAGTGACACAGTCACTGCAGATATGCAGATGTTATGCAACATTTTTCCAATCCTGTCATCGCAACTAATGAAAAGATCATCATTTAAGCAGTTCTTTATTTTGAAGAAGATATATGGCATGCCAGTCAATTGAGGGTGATCATTTGAACAAACTCTAAATGGCAGCCAGCTTGGAATTACAATCGGCACGATTTTAGCTATTTTTGATCTACGAGTCACCCTCATGCATCCTACCAAGTTTCGAGTCAACTGGCCTTTCAGTTCAGGAGAAGAGGCGAAAAATAGATTTTCAAGATGGCTGCCATGGCAGCCATCTTGGATATCCGATTGGCACAATTTTAGCTATTTTTGATCTACAAGTCATCCCAATGTCTCCTACGATGTTTGGAGTCAATTGGCCTTTCTGTGCAGGAGAAGCAGCTAAATATAGATTTTCAAGATGGCGGCCATAGTGGCCATCTGGGATTTCTGATCAGAACGATTTTAGCTACATTTGACCTACAAGTCAACCTGATGCTTCCTACTAAGTTTCGAGTCAAGTGACTTTTGGGTTTAGGAAAAGAAGCGAATAATAGATTTTCAAGATAGACGCCATGGCGGCCATCTTGGATTTACGATCGGCATGATTTTAGCTATTTTTGATCTACAAGTCACCCAAATGCTTCCTACCAAGTGTGGAGTCAAGTGGCCTTTCGGTTCAGGAGAAGAAGTGAAAAATAGATTTTCAAGATGGCTGCCATGGCAGCATCTTGGATTTCGGATAGGCACGATTTTTGCTATTTTTGATCTATAAGTCACCCCAATGCCTCCTACCAAGTTTGGGGTCAATTGGCTTTTGGGTTTAGGAGTTTAAGCGAAAAATAGATTTTCAAGATGGCGGCCATGGCGGCCATCTTGGATTTCCGATCTGCACGATTTTAGCTATTTTTGATCTACAAGTAATCCTGATGCTTTCTAGCATGTTTGGAGTCAATTGGCCTTTCGGTTCAGGAGAAGAAGCAAAAAATAGATTTTCAAGATGGCTGCCATGGCGGCCATCTTGGATTTCCGATCGGCACGATTTTAGCTACTTTTGATCTACAAGTCACCCTGATGCTTCCTAGCAAGTTTGGAGTCAAATGGCCTTTCGGTTCAGGAGAAGAAGTGAAAAATAGATTTTCAAGATGGCGGCCATGGCGGCCATCTTGGATTTCCGATCGGCACGATTTTAGCTATTTTTGATCTACAAGTCACCCTGATGCTTCCTAGCAAGTTTGGAGTCAACTGGCATTTCGGTTCAGGAGAAGAAGCGAAAAATAGATTTTCAAGATGGCGGCCATGGCGGCCATCTTGAATTTCCGATCAGCACGATTTTAGCTACTTTTGATCTACAAGTCACCCTGATGCTTCCTAGCAAGTTTGGAGTCAATTGGCCTTTCGGTTCAGGAGAAGAAGTGAAAAATAGATTTTCAAGATGGCAGCCATGGCGGCCATCTTGGATTTCCGATCGGAACGATTTTAGCTATTTTTGATCTACAAGTAATCCTGATGCTTTCTAGCAAGTTTGGAGTCAATTGGCCTTTCGGTTCAGGAGAAGAAGCGAAAAATAGATTTTCAAGATGGCGGCCATGGCGGCCATCTTGGATTTCCGATCGGAACGATTTTAGCTATTTTTGATCTACAAGTCACCCTGATGCTTCCTAGCAAGTTTGGAGTCAACTGGCCTTTCGGTTCAGGAGAAGAAGCGAAAAATAGATTTTCAAGATGGCGGCCATGGCGGCCATCTTGAATTTCTGATCGGCACGATTTTAGCTACCTTTGATCTACAAGTCACCCTGATGCTTCCTAGCAAGTTTGGAGTCAATTGGCCTTTCGGTTCAGGAGAAGAAGCGAAAAATAGATTTTCAAGATGGCGGCCATGGCGGCCATCTTAGATTTCCGATCGGAACGATTTTAGCTATTTTTGATCTACAAGTCACCCCGATGCTTCCTACCAAGTATCAAGTCAATTGGCCCAGGGGTGTAGGAGGAGTAGGCATTTAAAGCAATTGTTGACGCAGCACGACGGACGACGGACGACGCACGACGGACGACGCACGACGGACATTGACTGACCACAATAGCTCACCATGAGCACTTCGTGCTCAGGTGAGCTAATTATCAATAAAATGGTTATTAGATAAAGACAAGATTAAAAAGGAAAGTTCAACACTCAAATGCTTTTTCGGCATGTTACTGTGTCATAACAGGGAACCAGCGTGACTTTTCAACATCATGCACACCAAGTGTGAAAGTAAGAAATGTCAAACCTTACTTTCTCTCATCAGAAAAAAAGAAGGTCATATACTACAATTTTGTTTGACACCTTCAGGTTTATAATAGCTCACTAGAGATATAAAGAAACTTACCCAGAATTACGAGAGCTCTTCCCGCCAGTCCTACACTTTGTAGGTGCAATCTTGTGAGGTAACAACCCATCCTCAAGGAGCGACCAAGGATAGGCATCACACGCTCATTTAAATCACAGTTCTTAGCATCAATAAAGGTTACACATGGTGTCTGAAAATGTTAAAACAAACAGATAAATTTTCTATGTGAATTACATCAATATTAGTCAAATACTCAGAAAGAGTATTTGGTGATAATCATTGGATAGTTTTCCCCAGTTCTCCATAACAAACATATGTTGTGGGTACTCATTAGAAGCACCTCTGCAAGGTGCTTCTAATAAGTGCCCACAATATATGTTTTTACGGAGAAATAAGAAAACTTATCCAAGAATTATCACCAAATGCTCCTTAACAATTGCTCTGAATACTACTTTAATTATGCTAAATATTTGCATAAACACAGCTAAAGAAGCGATCTGACCAGGGGTTACACAATTCGAAATTCTGAAGCAATGCAATCTGACCAGGGGTTGTGCAATTTGAAATTCTGACACATTATCAAGTAGTTAAACGGACTGTTTGTTTGTTTATTTGATTTGGGCTTAACATTGTTTTCAACAATCTTTCAGTCATATCGCGACAGTGTCTGGATGTCACAGGGAGCTCAATGCTCACTTTTAGAGT
Organism: Anodontia alba; assembly: GCA_964016985.1. NCBI lineage: Eukaryota > Metazoa > Mollusca > Bivalvia > Lucinida > Lucinidae > Anodontia > Anodontia alba. The sequence goes on from OZ024823.1 coordinate 35,958,381, forward strand.
GCCGCCTCACTGAAATATCATCCCTAAGCTGGCCAGTTCTAGCTCTACTTTCTTAATGCTGAGCGCCAAGCGAAAGAGCAGCTAAAGTCTTTGGTATAACCCAGCCGGGGATCGAACCCGCAACCTCCCTGTCACAAAGCTGACGCTCTACCACTGAGCCAAACTGTGCCGGCAGTCAAACGGACTAACCAGGGGTTACAGTTTAAAATTCTGACACATTATCAAGTAGTCAAATGGACTGGTTCAAAGTTCGAACCTTATGAAATTAATCATAGATGAGCTGGGTAGACAAATAATTATTTTTCTTGATTCTCCATGCAACTATATGTTGTGGGTACTTATTAACCCTTCTCTTGCTGAACACGACATGCACTGTCTTAGCAAACAGTGTAGATCCAGATCAGTTGGCTTCTGGAGAAGCCAACTGATCTGGATCTGCACTGTTGTTATTAAATGTGTGAATTTCTATCAAATTCTTGGATCAAGTAATCTAACTGGCTAGAAATTAGAAGTGGGCGTGGCATCCTAATGTATTCAGCAAGGCAAGGGTTAAACTGCTGCAGCACGGAAGCTCTAATAAATACCCCAACATGAGCTGCATTGCAAGAACAGACTTTCCATAGAATCAATCTTTCAGGGCATATGCCCAGCACCTTAGCAAGGCTATGTCTAGTGTTTTGGATAAAGTTCCCCCTTGGCTTACAAACAGCAAACAGCACCATTCTGGTTCAACTTTGCAGATGTGCAGGCTCATCTGAACCTTGGCTGTTTGCATATGCTATAAAGGCTCTTTTCTTATAACGTGGCTCATAGCACCAGTTAGGGCACTTTTTTCAATCCAAAAGTATTGATATTTTTCTTACTTCTCCACAAAAACATATGTTGTGGGTACTCATTAGAAGCGCCTCGCCGAGGTGCTTCTAATGAGTACCCATAACATATGTTTTCGTGGAGAAATATGAAAAATATTTACTGGATACCCTCCCTTATCTAGACCTACGGTGGCTCATACGTTTTTGTAGAAAAATAAAATACTTTTAGGTTGAAATGCAATGCTCCACAATACTAAAGCTTTATTCCTTTGTTATTTTTGCACCGAAACTTATTTTGTGGGTACTCAATGGAAATTCCCACAATATGTAATCTGGTGCAACTAATATAACAGTTAAAATGTGTTTATTTCTGACATGCAATGTAGTTTACTGCAAGCAAAAGTTTAGTGAAACCTACCTTTCTGATCAACTTCGCACATGCTCCCCAACCTCTTCCTCCAATGTTTTTATTGAACGATATATTTACTTTGCAAGCACTCTCATAGTACTCCACCATTTCAAATATAGCTACAGCTGTCTGGAAATAAATAGGATATTCAAATTACTAACACAAATAACTTTAACTATAGCTCTTGATAAGGGCTTTTTTCCACCAAAAAGTATCTATAATTTTCTTATTTCTCGACAAAAACATATGTTGTGGGTACTCATTAGAAGCACCTCGGTGAGTAATAAGAAAACTATTTATCTGATACTCACTCTTATCTAGACCTATGTTTAACCCTAAGTCCTAAACACCACTGCAGCAGATGACATTTTTTATTTTTATATTTTTGTATCTTTCAGAGTTTTGATATTTCATGTCAATCATCTGTCTAGCAGATCATTCACATAAAATGCCGTGTCAAATTTTCTTGGCAAAATAATGAAAAATAAGAAAAATGCCTAACATCATTATGGACGGGTTTCCCATAAAGGTTAACCAAAAGGTAAACCTTGGACTACGCCCGACCAGACATTGCTATTTTAAAGGATGGATTTTTGGAAAACCTGTCCAAAAATTGGAATGTTGTCTGCTACAATTTTGCTTAGTGCCTTAATGTTTAATATTTGATCTTTGTAAATCTAAAATTCAAACAGCAAAGGTCAAGATCAGACTGTGGATGTCCATGCTGGTTTGTAGCTAATAAATCAAATAATTGTGCCAGGTTTGGTGATAATTTACAGATACATTTTACATGTTTAGAACCACCTAATTCTAAAGAGTACCATATTTACCGTATGTGTTCAGACAGACAGGCCTCAGCAAACAGTGTAGACCCAGATGAGATGCCACAGAATGTGGCATCTCATCAGCGTCTACACTGTTGCCATTCATCCAGCATACAGACATAACATCGGGTAGTAAATTGTACTTGTTAAATTTTAGAACAAGTATGGTAAGGAGTTAAGTTGTCTGAATATTTAGGGTAAATACTGTGCTTACTTGGTAGATCTTCTGCCATTTTTACAAGGGAGATAATCTTTTTGATTTCCTATTGGTTTCCTTTTTTCTCCATGAAAATCGGCATTATTTTTACAAGGAACATAATTTTTGTGACTTCCTATTTGGTTTCTTCTTTTCTCTACGAAAACCTACATTGTGAGTATTTATCAGAAGTACTTTGGTGAAGTGCTTCTTATATGTACCCACAAGTTCAAAACACACATTTTCACGGAGAAATTACATGGCTACAGATTTTTTCAACCCCAAAAATATTTTTCTTACTTCTCCATGAAAACATTGTTGTGGGTACTCTTTAGAAGCGCCTCAGAGAGGCGCTTCTAATGAGTACCCACAACATATGTTTTTGTGGATTCTGAGGCACTGAGAGAGTTAGCAAAACTTGTAAGATTCTGGCGCGTCCATTTTAGGTACATCCGGCTATGAGATTTAGATATTCCAAGAGAAAACCGGCTAAACTGTTTTGCAAACAGTGAATACCCTGAACAGACGCCGCGTACTATCATCTCAATAATATGACTTTAAGAATTTCTTTTATTTCATTTTTTGTTATTGTTGAAAGCTCAAGTCACCATCATCATTAAGTGGTGATTTGAATGGACAGTCCTAATCATGGTCCAGTCATCAACCGTCCAGTCCTCGATCCGAGCAGTGTAGATACATTCCAGCGTGTTCGTTTCTGTCTCCCTTGTCAAATGAAATGTATCCCTACTTTAACCCTCGAAGCGCTTAGCATATTCAGCATATGTTTTCGTGGAGAAATAAGAAATATATTTTTCTGATAACCCCACTTATCTGGAGATACGAATAAGAAAAATATAAAAAAAACAAGCATCTTATCTAGAGTTCTGAATCTTATCTGGAACTATAGCTACACCCAAAAGTATTACTACACAATAGACAATTGGATAAATAATTAATTAACAGTATCCTATTACAATCACGAATTTAATTTCCTTATCTGAAGATGCACACTAAGAAATAGGTCATTTTACTTGACACAACTAAATAATGCTTAGGTCATGCACAAGTCAACACTTGGTGGACTCCAAATAATATTCAGTCAATGCTGCAGACATTGTGACAAAGAGCTTTTTCTCCACCAAAAAGATATATCTGTCTTATTTCACCATGAAAACCTATGTTGCCGGTACATGTTAGAAGTGTCTCGGCAAAGTGCTTCTAATGAGTACCACAGCATATGTTTTTGTGGTGAAACAAAATATCAGCATTTTTCAGCTAAAATATTCTTATCTGTAGCCCTAGGTAAGAGAAGTTTATGGTAGTGTCTCTTAAAGGCTCCATATTTCTCTAAAATAGTATCCAAAAAAGGTTTACTAAATTGATGTATGGTATTAACCCTTAACATGCCAAGAAAAACTGCATCTGGAAATGTTGTCTGTTTATGCTGTATGCTGCATCTTCTTGAAAACTTTTAAAATATATTTTTGCATACAGGCAAACAGTCTGGACACTGATCAGACTGATCCTAGAGGAGCAGTCTGATCTGGGTCCAGACTGTTTGCAACAATGACTTTTAAAGTAACTGGCAGACAACAAGGCAGACAACAATTGTTGTGACTGGCATCTTAAAGATAAATAACTATATATCAATTTATTAAACCTTTCTTGGACAAAAAAAATGTCTATTTTTGAGGAAAATGGCGCCTTAACAGAGAAGTGAATGAACAAATTTAAATGATTTTATGTTTTCGAATGGTCTCTTAACAAAGGGTGGCCTGTTAAAATAGGTGGTTTTAAAGATAGTTTGACTGGATTTTTGCTTAAATTAAATCAGATCTTGTGGGTACTCAGAGGAAAAGTTTCAATGCATTGATTCAAATAAGTACCACAAGATATTTTGGTGAGACAATTTCAGTGAGTATGGTAAATGTCCTAAAATTTTGTACATCAAAGTGTCTGACAAAATGGCATATGCAAACAGTGCAGACACAGATCAGACAAAATGGCATATGCAAACAGTGCAGACCCAGATGAGACTGAGCAGTCTGATCAGGGTCTATACTGTTTGCCATTCCACTAAGTATTTTAAGAAAGAACTACATGTACTTAAAAAGTAAAATTTAGGCCAAAAAAGTATGGAATAAAGTGTTCGAAATTTTAGGACATTTACCGTACCCATAAGATGTTTTGGTGAAAAAACAACAACAAAAAAACAAGAGGGCCATGATGGCCCTGTAACACTCAACTGAGTATCATAGCACTTCGAGAACCTGACCTAGAACAGATCAAGGCAAACATTCTGACCAAAATTCATAATGACTATATTAAGAAGTAAGACAATGTAGCATGCCATAATGGACAGTGAAATACAGGTCAAGGTCAAATACGGTCAAATATGGATGACTGCACTCAAGAGGCCATGTTAAGATGTATGCATGGTCTAAGTATAACTGGCTGTAGGAGCAATAGTTACTGAGAAACTGACCTAAACACAAACACTTCACAAGTGGCAAATATCTCTCTGTAGGACCAATAGTTACTGAGAAACTGACCTAAACAGAAAAACTTAAAATCACTGGACTGTGAAATATATGTCATAAGTGATCCAGTTCCAAACTTCACCTAGAAATCATCAAGACTAACATTTTGAGCAAGATTCATGATAATCACTTCAAAAATGTGACCTCCAGAGTGTCAACAAGGTTTTCCTTTGATTTGGCCTGGTGACCAAGTTTCTGACTCTAAGTGACACAGTTTTGAACATTGACTGATTGTGTTGGGGTTTAACGACACGTCAACCCTTGAGGGTCATTTTGTGTCATCTCCCAGAGAAAGGGAGAAAAGAGATAGAAGAGAGAGTAGAGGAGATGAAAGAGAGGGACAGGGAAGAAAGAGGAACAGGAATGAAAGTGAAGAAACAGAAGAAATAAAAACATTCCCCCTCTACCCTTACCCACTACAAGCATAGCAGGCCTTGTCCAACTGTAAGCCAATACCAGTTGGACGCCCCGGTGATCTAAGATACACAGCACCTTCGCACCACCCGACCACCCCCACAGTTTTGAACAAGACCTAGAAATTATCAAGAGGAACATTTTGAGCAATATTCATATTGATTATTTAAAGAATGTGACCTCTGGAGTGTTAACAAGGTGTTCCTTTGATTTGGCCTGGTGAGCTAGTTTTTGACCCCAAGTGACCCAGCTTCAAACTTGACTTGGAAATCATCAAGACAAACATTTTGAGCAAGATTCATGATAATTGCTTCAAAAATGTGACCTCTACAGTGTTAACAAGGTTTTCCTTTGATTTGGCCCGGTGACCTAGTTTTTGACTAAAAGTGATCCAGTTTCAAATTTGACCTAGAAATCATCAAGCCAAACATTTTGAGCAAGATTCAAGATGATTGCTTAAAAAATGTGACCGCTAGAATGTTAACAAAGTTTTCTGTTGATCTGGCCCAGTGACCTAGTTTTTGACCCCAAGTGACCCAGTTTCAAATCTGACCTAGAAATCATTATGACAAACAAATATGAGCAAGATTCATGATGACTGATTCAAAAATGTACCCTCTAGACTGTTAGCAAAGTTTTCCTTTGATTTGGCCTGGTGACCTAGTTTTTGACCCCAAGTGACCCAGTTTTGAACGACTTAAAACTCATCAAGACAAACATTTTGATCAGATTCATGATGATTGCTTCAAAAATCTTTTGACCGCTAGAGTGTTAACAAGGTTTTCCTTTGATTTGGCCTGGTGACCTAGTTTTTGACCCCAAGTAGCCCAGTTGCAAACTTGACCTAGAAATCATCAAGACAAATATTTTGAGCAAGATTCATGATGATATCTTCAAAAATGTGACCGCTAGAGTATTTAGTTAGCAAGGTTTTCCTTTGATTTGGCCTGGTGACCTAGTTTTTGATCCCAAGTGACCCAGTTTCGAACTTGACCTAGAAAGCCAAACATTTTGAGCAAGATTCATGATGACTGCTTCAAACATTTGACCGCTAGTGTTAACAAGGTTTTCCTTAGATTTGGCCTGGTGACCTACATGTAGTTTTTGACCCCAAGTGACCCAGTTTTGAACCTAACCTAGAAATCATTAAGACAAACATTTTGAGCAAGATTCATGATGATTGCTTCAAAAATGTGACCGCTGAAGTGTTAATATGATCTTCCTTTGATTTGACCAGCTGACCTAGTTTTTGACCCAAAGTGACCCAGTTTCGAACTTGACCTAGAAATCATCAAGACAAAAATGTTGAGCAATATTCATGATGATTGCTTCAAAACTGTGACTGCTAGAATGTTAACAAGGTTTTCCTTTGATTTGGCCTGGTGACCTAGTTTTTGACCCCAAGTGACCCAGTTTCGAACTTTACCTAGAAATCATCCGACAAACATTTTGAGCAAGATTCATGATGATTGCTTGAAAAATGTGACCTCTAAAGTGTTAACAATATTTTCTTTTGATTTGACCGGGTGACCTAGTTTTTTACCCCAAGTGACCCAGTTTCGAACTTGACCTAGATTTCATAGGGGCAAACATTCTGAGCAAGTTTCATGAAGATTGGGTTATAACTGTGGCCTCTAGAGTGTTAACAAACTAATTGTTGACGATGGAAGACAGACGACGGACAGAGGGTGATCACAATAGCTTACCCTGAGCTTAGCTCAGGTGAGCTAAAAACTCAGTGATCTATTCAGCTCTAGATAAGGCACTTCTTCCAACCAAAAAGTACCTAAATATATCTTACTTCTCCACAAAAACTTATATTGTGGGTACTCATTAGAACTGCCTCAGTGGAGGCGTTCATAATATCCCCATCACTAAGGCTTGGGAATAAATACAACGTTGATACTCCCTAAGATCTGGAGCTACGGCTCCCTATATCTGACCCCCTGACTTTCCCTACCTCATCGTCCAGGTGAGTTGCTTCTAAGTCTATACATCTAAATCTGACATGTTTGAATATATCTTCTAGACTCTCACACTGCTTGATATCTAGTCTCTCCCCTGAAAATGTACACATATATTGGATCAATTTAAAGTGCTAGATAAGACTTTTATGTATGTAGTGGGGATGAATGAAAGTTGCTGTTGTAGGGAAGCGGTTATTTTAGAGAGTTTAAACCATTTTAGTATGGAGACCCCAAAAAGGGTAATTGGCAAACAGTGCAGACTAAGATCATATGATGGTTTGGTGTTTTACATCCTTTCAACATTATTTAGGTCATATTAAAACAATGGAAGGAAGATAATGAAAGGCTCTGTGCAATGAAATGCCATACAGTCATGAGCTGAATTCCCTCTCTAGCAGGACTCGAATACGGATCACAGGGTCCCGTATTCGAGTCCTGCTAGCAGGACTCGAATACGGGACCTTGTGATCCAAAGTAGGGAGTGCTCTAACCACTCGGCCACTTTTGAGACCCAGGGTTTACATTTTTAAACTAACAACAGAAATTTCTATAAAACATGGTAATAATAAAAACTAGCCAGACACCTGCTATTGGAAATATGACCGGTCCAAAGAGTTGTGGTAGAAGAGTCCACTCAACGTTAATGGGCTAATCTTGTTGCCATACCCTCAAGACATGTACTCAGATAGACCTGTCTAAGTATAAAGTGACGATATTTTTTTGTTGTTTTGAGGATCAACTGCCCTGACAACAATAATTCAGTCATACCATGCTGTCTCCCAGTGGAAGAAAAAAGAAGAATGGGGCAGATGAGAAAACAGCCAATGAACTTAGTTTAAGTGAGTTAAGAAACTTCCTATCAAAATCCAGTGACGGCAGAACCAACCCTCAGTTTAAGCACAAGGTTGTACTGCCATTCTACATTTGTACACTCTGTCCACAGCTAACTCTGCACACCCAGATTGTCTTAAACAAAGAAGCAATTTGATCCAATCAGAAATGTTTGTTCTTCAGTCGGCACTTTTTAGGCATGTTTGTACCAGGTAGTCAAATGGACACAGCTCCAGATAAGGCCCCTATTTACATAGCTACAGATAAGAGGGGGTATCCACATAATATTTTTCTTATTTCTCGATGAAAACATATGTTGTGGGTACTCATTAGAAGCGCCTTGTCGAGGTGCTTCTAACGAATACCCACAACATATGTTTTAGTCGAGAAATAAAAAAGATATCAGCATTTTTCGGATGAAAAAAGCACCTTATCTGCTATGTATTTAGACTAAAACATATTGATATTTTTTTTATTTCTTCATGAAAACATAAGTTGCGGTATACTGGTACTCAGCAGAAATGCTATGGCAAGGTGCTTCTAACAAGTACTCTCAACATATGTTTTCATGGGGAAGTAAGAAAAGTGTTTCTCCAGATACAGTACAGCTCAGGTAAAAGAACCAAAAAACTCTTTATTCCGAATATCGGCGTTTCGCGAACTTGCCAAAAACACTCGGAATCAAACCGAGTAAACGTTATATTCGGCGGACACCACTCGCAAGTCCGCCGAATGTATGCGTTATGCGAAGTTATGCGAAGTTACTCGGAATGGTAATATTATACCACGGAGGCAATATTTCTCGCGAAGCGATGCGAAATTCCTCGGAATAATTTGAATAAATACCTGTCCGATTTTTATATATTTATTTATTTATTTAATAAAGTTATTTAGATATTTCTTTAATAAAAATATTTTTAGTTATTTATATCTTTATTTTTCAATCATATAGTACAGTCTACGTGAAGGTTATATCGTCCATGCTCATGCGGATGCGCAGGTTGATCTGAGTGTGCACTGATCACAAAGGTCTTATTGTCCCAAAAGTGTTTTCCAAATTTCCGCATTCCGATCCCCCAAAATTAGGTCCATTCCCTTGTTTCAACCAATGCTGCCTTGTTCCCTGAATATATTTGGGTGCTCCCTAGGTCCAAAGATAACCCCGGTAGCCCCCTTCATTGTTCGAGCACGTAACATGGGCCTCAACAAAGCTCCATATGAAAATATACCGGATTCTTTGGCTTAGTCTAGTCCGGCCACACAAGTGGGTCCGGCATGGTCATTTTTATTTAATGTGCCGTAGAAAACAAAACAAACACACAAAAATCACAAAGAGAATCAAACATCTTCCCCCAGTCGACGAATTACGTATTTATATTTGGTATTCCTGTAACGACCTTTTCCCATACAACAACCGCACGCGCTCAATGTAAATGACGTACTGTGGAAAAAGACCGGGAAATTCTCACTCGCGTGCAGCAACCGCACGTGTCACTATGAATTTACTTAAAGGGGCGCTTCTGCTATCAAAGAGGCATTGAATCAATAAGACAGCACATGTGAAAAGAGTGTCTGTCACACAAAAACACACTTTACGCACACGAGGCTAATGACAATTCAAACGAGTGAGTGAGTTTATTACGTCCTACTAACAGCTAGGTCATACGGAGATGTGGACCTTGGTTTAAAGTCCAATATGAAAGGCTTGAGAAGCCTGGGATCGAACTCATGACCCCTGGGTGACAAGACGAGAAGCTTCACACTACACCACCGAGGCACAATTTCCCAATATTTCATACTGATAAATATCTAATAAAAGGGCTGCAGACATTTTCACCATGCCCCGCCACTGCACTTAAATCAAGCAAGTGCCATGACTCTGTTAATAAACTAATAACGTTTCAAGAAAATATCTCAAATAGTTTTCAAGTTACAGAGCGGACAAAAAAAAAAAAAAAAAAAAAAAAAAGAAAGAAAGAAAAGAAATATTACAGAAACCACTAAAATAGTTTCCGTTTTCAAAGGGCCATAACTCCAAAAGTAAGCTCTATCGTCAAAAGTATATGAAAGAAAAGAAGGGCCGTTATTAGTTTCTGCTGAAATGATTAACAGCTTATGAATAAGCCAACCCTGGAAAAGTGTGCGTGCTCGACAAGACCGAAATAGTGTAGACTGGGCCGTTTAACTGCAGTTCAAACCAAAATTACGTCGGTACTGAGTTCTCATGTCTGAAGTATGATTTACAATGTACTTTCACTGAATCGGACATAACGTACAATGCTACAATGTACGTGCGACCAGCAAAGACTCAGGTCATTCTCTGCATCGACCCACTAGATAAAGCAAGCTTCTTGGATAGCTCGATCCAAAGAAGGTGCATACTGTACGATCAGCGAAGGGTCTGATCAGAATGTACTGTTGCAGTCGCACTGTTTATCCCGCTTTGGATAGCCCGGCTATCGGAGGTAAATACGATCAGTGAATGCTTTTATCAAAATGTGCGGTTGGCAGGTTGACACGAGTCTTCGCTCGTCGCACAGGACGTTTTGTTAAACCCAGAGATTGTAGAAGGTACATACGATTAGCGAAGGCTCAGATCAGACTACTGATGTGCAGGCTCAGAGTGTGTGGGCTGATCCGTTCTTCGTACAAGTTTTATTGTAGGTTTTGCCATGTACAGATCAATGCGCGATTTGACTGTGCAAACCATAACGCCTAACACTCTGGGTAAAATTTTCAACTGACGACATTTTGAAACATTTTCTCATTCTTCCAAGAAAACAGGATTTGCATTTCATGCAAATTGTCTCCATTGCATGACTGTCAAACCCTGTTTTCTTGGTAATAAAAAAAAAAAAGATTTTTTTTTTTTTTTTTTTTTTGTCGTCTGCTGAATTAGCCCAGATAGTGGTAATTCGATACCCGCGAGCACCAAGTGTTATAACTTAAGATTGGTTTATAACCAGGAAAACTCTGCCTAGAATGTCCGCGAGGGCATACAGGAAGACTCTGCCTAGAATGTCCGCGAGGGCATATGAAAATATTATGGACAAATGTCATTTTGAAGATTGTTTCCCGCCGATGCTAGGTTTATACATGTGTCTCTTTTAGTCGTTTAATAAATTACGGCCTTGGTTTTGCATATCGCATGTTGAAGACACAAAAACAGAACACTTTAAATGGAAACAAAAGTTTTGAAGATTGCTCTATAAACCAATAAAGATAATGTTATTAATGTATATACTGTAAGAGAATAACATAACATAATAATCATTTGTACTCTGATAAATGCGGGGTAATGTCTTCACACCGCAGGTTTTTACTCTTTTAAGGGAGCTAACTGCAACTGACTATCAGACGGGAGTTAACTGCAATTGCTTTACTAGTATGGACCATGCGAAATAGGATTGTGATGAATCGCGCCAGTAAAGAGGGGGGCATGCTTATACAATAAGCGGTTAACCAGTACACTGAACCCCATTCCACCAGAAACTTGAAACTGCCAATCTTGAAGCAATGGAAGGAGCGAATGACCGTAGCAAATACATGTGTTTCATGATAAGTGGGGATCGAATCGCGTTCGATTCCCGCCGGTGCGATATCATTTTTCCAATAAAGTCAGTGCAAACAACTTCTACCTCGAAAGGAGACATGTCATATTTGCAAGAGGGTAAAAGAAAGCAAAAGAAAGAGCTTTCCAGAGAGAGAGAGAGAGAGAGAGAGAGAGAGTTAGCAAAACTTGTAAGATTCTGGCGCGTCCATTTTAGGTACATCCGGCTATGAGATTTAGATATTCCAAGAGAAAACCGGCTAAACTGTTTTGCAAACAGTGAATACCCTGAACAGACGCCGCGTACTGTCATCTCAATAATATGACTTTAAGAATTTCTTTTATTTCATTTTTTGTTATTGTTGAAAGCTCAAGTCACCATCATCATTAAGTGGTGATTTGAATGGACAGTCCTAATCATGGTCCAGTCATCAACCGTCCAGTCCTCGATCCGAGCAGTGTAGATACATTCCAGCGTGTTCGTTTCTGTCTCCCTTGTCAAATGAAATGTATCCCTACTTTAACCCTCGAAGCGCTTAGCATATTCAGCAGACGGCATTTTCATTTTCTTCTTATTTTCCTGTGTAAATTAAGCGTGGCGTAACATGTGAATCGTCTGCTAGACAGACGATTCACATGAAATGTTCAGCCTTATTTTCACTGTAAAATACTAAAACAGTTAGATCGACATCTCCTCTAGAATTTTCAGCAGTGCTTCAGGGGTTCAAACTATTTTCTTGGCAGCTGCAGCACGTGCAAAGTGACACGGGAAAAATGGGCCAGTCTGGATAAAAGTGCTTGTCACATGAAAATGAATGTAGGATGATTCAGGCAACCACCACCCTTAATCCAAAACTAAAACTGGGCGATTAGAAATCATCCGAGGCTTTGGGCCAAATACGTCGCCGGCCTTGCGCATCAACCGTCCAGTCCTCGATCCGAGCAGTGTAGATACATTCCAGCGTGTTCGTTTCTGTCTCCCTTGTCAAATGAAATGTATCCCTACTTTAACCCTCGAAGCGCTTAGCATATTCAGCAGACGGCATTTTCATTTTCTTCTTATTTTCCTGTGTAAATTAAGCGTGGCGTAACATGTGAATCGTCTGCTAGACAGACGATTCACATGAAATGTTCAGCCTTATTTTCACTGTAAAATACTAAAACAGTTAGATCGACATCTCCTCTAGAATTTTCAGCAGTGCTTCAGGGGTTCAAACTATTTTCTTGGCAGCTGCAGCACGTGCAAAGTGACACGGGAAAAATGGGCCAGTCTGGATAAAAGTGCTTGTCACATGAAAATGAATGTAGGATGATTCAGGCGACCACCACCCTTAATCCAAAACTAAAACTGGGCGTTTAGAAATCATCCGAGGCTTTGGGCCAAATACGTCGCCGGCCTTGCGCATCAACCGTCCAGTCCTCGATCCGAGCAGTGTAGATACATTCCAGCGTGTTCGTTTCTGTCTCCCTTGTCAAATGAAATGTATCCCTACTTTAACCCTCGAAGCGCTTAGCATATTCAGCAGACGGCATTTTCATTTTCTTCTTATTTTCCTGTGTAAATTAAGCGTGGCGTAACATGTGAATCGTCTGCTAGACAGACGATTCACATGAAATGTAACATGTGAATCGTCTGCTAGACAGACGATTCACATGAAATGTTCAGCCTTATTTTCACTGTAAAATACTAAAACAGTTAGATCGACATCTCCTCTAGAATTTTCAGCAGTGCTTCAGGGGTTCAAACTATTTTCTTGGCAGCCGCAGCACGTGCAAAGTGACACGGGAAAAATGGGCCAGTCTGGATAAAAGTGCTTGTCACATGAAAATGAATGTAGGATGATTCAGGCGACCACCACCCTTAATCCAAAACTAAAACTGGGCGATTAGAAATCATCCGAGGCTTTGGGCCAAATACGTCGCCGGCCTTGCGCATTGGGACTACCAGCTGTTGTTCGGCCATACCCTTTGATACTCCGCAGCTGAAACATAAAAAAATCAGTCGCAGAGTTGTTTGTCGGAAGCACTTTATGTAAGTGGATATTGCAGTCTGATCCTGCTGCCGCCAGCACTAGTTAACGAGGGTAAGTATTATAATCGCAGTTGTAACAATTTTTGTTTGATTATCGTCGTGTGAGAGAATGATCTGAGTGGTCAAACTTACCTGTACAGAACAATCTGTCGCCACTCGCAAATACTCGCAAACACTCCGAATATCATGGGTACACTGAGGTCCGCTGAATGTCCTCGGAATATCGAGCGCATAACTTCGAGTAAATTTTTTTCACTCGGAATGGTTTACTCCAAACCACTCGGCGGAAAATCGCGGATTGTAAAATTGGTCCGCGAAATGAAAAAAAAAATTGGTTCTTTTACCTGAGCCGTACTGTACTCCTTCCTCTTATCTGGAGCTATGAGAAGGTATTCAAATTTTAGGCTTTGTATGAATGCAGTAAAAAGACTCGGTGTCTGAATAGTTATGATAGTACATGTAATTGTACTCAAGAATTGCATAGCAACAAATGGCGCTTTTTTCATCTGAAAAATGCTGATATCTTTCTTATTTCTCCACTAAAACATGTTGTGGGTACTCATTAGAAGTGCCAGGCACTTCTAATGAGTACCCACAACATATGTTTTTGTAGAGAAATAAGAAAAATATTATGTGGATACCACCTCTTATCTGTAGCTATGAAGAACTGCTTTATAGTAAATAAGTGTTTCTTAGAGGACTTGTTAACGAGTATTTTTATGTTAATTCTGAAAAGATTTTCTCCAGCCCTCCTAAAAAGCATATGCAGGGTTTTCCCTGACTCGCATTTTGGCAGTTTGTTCGGGACCCTTAAAAGTTAGGGGCAAGGGTCCTGAGTGATGCAATTATGACCAATTCAAAATTAACAGTCACAGAACTTACCGAAATACCCATGAAAAATACAGGAATACTGAAGAAACCAATACTGGCTTTAATTAAGAAACGCATATACACCGAGGACGATCTTGAAAAGCCAAGAGGCCAAAGAAGCTCATGCGAACAACGAAGGCTGATTCGCAGGCTGATCTGAGTATTCACTGGTTGCACAGGTCTTATTGTCCTACAGGTGTTTTCCAAATTTTCATGATCCGAATTCCCCTAAATAAGTTTCATTTCCTTGTTCTCTTCGGCATCTGATCTGGATCTGGGTCTACACTGTTTGTGTAGGCCTATCTGTTCCAACATTGAGATTCTTTAAATTTTTAATACGTGCCAGTTTCGTATGCATTTCTGACGAGAAAATGCTCTTTTAATTAAGTTTGTTTTTCTCCCGAAGTGGATTTCCCGCCAGGATTTCACGTGATGTTACCGTTACGAGCATGTGGTTTCTTCATGCAGGGAAAGAGAAATGTTGCTTTGTCTGGGTATTTTAATAATTATAATGTTCTCAATATATAGATAATGTAAATGAATAACAGTACTTATATTCATCGAATGAGAATTAGGCCGATCACGTGTAAACGTGTACCCTGAAGCGTGTAGTGTTTGTGTAGAAAACGGTTATGAAAATGACAGTTCGTTTACACGAAGCACATGATTGACACATGATCAGTAATGACATCATCAATAAAATCTTACCTCATTCATTCTTTACTTCCTTCTTTCGTAGCATTCAGTCATTTGCATATTGAGAAAATCCTGGAGAGGTAGCATTAAAACTTTACACAGCCAGCTGTGTAATTGCCAATTACTTTGAAGATGCCACTGTACTGTGTTTTGGAGTTACCCATTTCAGATTGGATCACATATTGAGGGGAAGTCTCAGAAACAACATTTCATGATCGCATAATCGGCAGAAAAGAAGTGTGGGTAGTTTGATAGAAGAAATAGAATAAAATAAAACACTGAATTTTGCATCCAAACAATGTTTTCAAATACTTCATTTAAATTCAGTAAAATAAATGTTCATTCAACTTTGATTCATTTTTGTTTTGACAAAAATATAGTTCCGGTGCTGTCTGGAGAGTATGAAACCCCTCAGATTTTGCTGCAGTCAGAAAGCAGCTTTGTCAATACACAAATTTAGCGGTGTGATCAAAAGTAATTGTCAATTAGTACAGACATTGTGACACACAAATGGATATTCTAGTCCTATAAAAATGGAGTGCCTTTGAATAGAACATATTGTACAGCCTCGTATAAAAAGATTTTGGAAACCACAACAGAAATATTCCTATCTGAGGTGGAAATACAGCCTTACAGGTAAAGATTGTGTGTTTATTTCATAATTTTTTCCTTGTAAACTGGTATGTAAAAGATTCCGGGTTAAACGAAATCATTTCATTTTTTTAAATTTCATGTACACGTGTAGAGATTTCTGTACATGTGACAGAACTAATGAGAATCTATGTAGGGATTACTAAATAGGTTCTGCAGGACTTAGAAACATGAATAGCCGCTTTGATGCGCAAACTGCTATCTCACAAATTAAGCACCTAAGGTACTATTTTGCTGTTTTCTTAGAAAAATAATTATTTGCGCCCAGCATTCGAGTTAGAAAAAAAAAGGAAAAGAAAGAAGGTAGAACCACGAGACATCCGACTTTGTCCTATACCCCCACCGACCTGAGCCTGAGCAAGTTGTGTGGACAAATTGTTTTCAAAGACAACATTTCAAAATTAATTCGCAAATTATTTGCGCCTACGAGTTAAAAGGCTTTCCCTTTTCCTATATGTTAATTAAAGTTACTGTTGGTGTCTTCAGTATGTGTCTTTCACAGGTATTGCTGTATTTTTCACGGGTATTCCGGTATTTCGGTAGTATTCCGGTATTTCTGTAGTATTCCGGTATTTCGGTAGTATTCAGGTATTCGGTAAGCCATGTGACCCAAAAATTAATATTATTTACAGTATCTATGGTTTTGTACTTTTAATCTATTTGTGGCCTAAAGTGCAAGAATTATCAATATTTGGGCAACAAATTGTAGCAGACAACATTCTAGAATTTATTTTCTCTGAAAAAAAAAAAAAAATATGTGTACACAGATGCCCCCACCCTATGGCCTTTGCCCATATGGCTGTTTCCTTTAGCCCCACCCCACAGCCCCATCCCTAGCATGATCCAGTTTCCAAACCTTGGTCTCTGTATAAAGTATTTCATCTGTGATCATTATACCCAATTTCTAACTTTCTAGGGCAAGTAGTGGTACCAGACTTATGATTCTATTGCCATTTTGCATGTGTTCAATATGACCTGTTATACATTCTGACCCTGGCCCCAACTCTACCATGAAGTTTAAGGTCTTGGTCTGGGTAAATATCATACCAAATTTCAACTTTGTAGCATTAAAGGTATCAAAGTTATGAGCAACTTGGACATAAATGTGACTGTAACAATGCAGGTAGACTTGAATGTAAACTGTAACATTTGTTAGCCTCTGATTATGAACGTACAGTACAGCTCGAGTGTTTTTTCAAAATCCAACCCCCGCCTCCCCACGAACTGGTAGGGTTGATTTTTTAGCCTCCCAATACCCAACTCCAATTCCCTCCGCGACAGATTTTTCACCCACAGCGTTTCCGCTGAGTTCCCTCCGCAAAACCACCCACTTACCTGTAGAAATCTGCGGTGGACAAAAGTTTATCCTTGTGAGCTAGCAATCAAAGATTAGTGACGTCAGAATGATTGACAGCTCCGAATTTTCCGAGTTTGCATGGGGAGGAAATCGGAACCTTTATTTTCTTTATGCATCATTCGGCTGATTTGCCGCTGAATAAATACAGAAATATTTCTACCTAGAGATTAAAAAAAATAAATAAATAAATAAATGAATATTATGTTATGTTATTCTCTTACAGTATATACATTAATAACATTATATTTATTGGCTTATACAGCAATCTTCAGAACTTTCGTTTCCATGTAAAGTGTTCTGTTTTTGTGTCTTCAACATTCGATATGCAAAACCAAGACCGTAATTTATATAACAAGTAAAAGAGACGCATTGTATAAACCTAGCATCACCGGGAAAGCGTCTTCAAAATGGGCTCTCTGGGCTAATTCAGCAGACGACAAATTCGTTATTTTTTTCATTACCAAGAAAATAGGATTTGACATTTCATGCAATGGAGACAACTTGCATGAAATGCAAATCCTGTTCACCTGGAAGAATGAGAAAAATATTTCAAAATGTCGTCTGTTGAAAATTTTACCCAGAGTGCTAAGCGTTAAGGTTTGCACAAACAAATCACGCACGAGTCTGTGCATGGCAATAAAACTTGTACGAAGAGACGGATCAGCCTGCACACTCTGAGACTGTACATCAGTAGTCTGATCAGAGCCTTCGCTAATCGTATGTACCCCCTATGATCACTGGGTGTAACAAAACGTCTTGTGCAACCAGCTTAGACTCAGACTGACCTGAGTCTTTGTTGGCCGCATGTACATTGTAGTATTGTAGGTTATGTCCAGTTCAATTCATGTGCATTGTAAATCATACTTCAGACAGGAGAACTTTGTACAAACTAAATTTTGGTTTGAGCTGAGTTAAACGGCCCAGTCAATATTATTTCGGTCTTGCTGAGCCCGAACACTTTTCCGGGACGGGCTTATTCATAAGCTATTAATCATTTCAGCAGAAACTGACAACTGCCCTTCTTTTCTTTCATATACTTTGACGATAGAGCTTACTTTTGGAGTTATGGCCCTTTAAACACCAAAAATATTTTAGTGATTTCTGTAATATATTTGCATCACTCCGTAACTTGAAAACTATTTGAGATATTTTCTTGAAACTTAATTAATTTATTGACATAGTTATGGCACTTGCTTGATGTAAGTGCAGTGGTGGGGCATGGTGAAATGTCTGCAGCCCTTTTATTAGATATTTAACAGGTTGAAATATTGGGTAAAGGTACCTAGGTGGTGTAGTGGTAAAGCTGCTTGCCTTGTCACCCAGGGGACACAAGTTCGATCCCAGGCTTCCCTAACCTTTCATATGGGACTTTTAACCAAGGTCCACACCTCTGTATGACCTAGCTGTTATGGGACGTAAAAAAACTCACTTATTTGCATTGTCATTAGCTTCTATGGTCCCTTGTGTGCGTAAAGTGTGTTTTTGTGTGACAGACACCCTTTTCACATGGGCTGTCTTATTGACTCAATGACACTTTGATAGCAGAAGCACCCCTTTAAGTAAATTTATATTGACATGTGCGGTTGCAGCACGTGAATAAGTATTTCCCAGTCTTTTACCACAGTACGTCATTTATATTGAGCGCGTGCGGTTGTTGCATTGGAAAAGGCAGTTACAGAAATACCAAACATAAATACATAATTCGTGGATTGGGGGCAGATGTTTGATTCTCTTTGTGATTTTTGACTGTTTGTTTTGTTTTCTATGGCACATTAAGTAAAAATGACCATGCCAGACCCACTTGTTGGCCGGACCAAAGCCACAGAATCCGGTACTTTTTCATATGGAGCTTTTTTGCGGCCCATGTTACATGCTCGAACAGTGAATGGGGATACCGGGGTTTTCTTTCTTTCGTGGAGATTGATCATGAAATATTTTCTATGGTCATTCTCTCCCTTCCGCTGATTCAAGAAGGGTAGTTGTCAGTTTCTGGCGAAAGAATGTGCACAACACTGGTTAACTGCTTAGAGGACTAAGCCTACCCAGTAAATGTGTGGTTAGGTAAACTGACCGCACTCAACACGACCCCATCCGGTTGACTGGGCCATAAAACCTCAACACAAACAAACAAAAAACCGGGGTTTTCTGTGGACCAAGGGAACATCCAAATATATTTCAAGGAACAAGGCAGCATTGGTTAATATTTTTAGAGAACAAGGGAATAAACCTAATTTTGGGGGATTGGAATGTAGCAATTTGGAAAACTCCTCAATATGTTTCTATGCACTGGCCATACACATTCGTTATTTCTGCCGGCAATTGCAGTGTTTCGATGCTTTATTAATATTCAAAAGGATGCTAATGAGTGAAAACTGACTCAAGCAGGACGTACGAATATTGCAATTTATGCACCAAATTTGTGGTACGTTTTTGTACGTAGATACCAACAATTCTGTAAACACTCGTGGTGAATGAGAATGCTGACAATCAAAATTTGTTAATTGCTGTCACACACTGAGTTGAAAGGACTGATTTTGATCAGGTCTGCAGTTTGGTCCTGTTCAACCGAAACATGCCGAAAAGTATGACTGGCTCTGGCCACGCCCCTTTGGAAACAGCTTTCACACTTCATCTTCGAAAGTCATTTTATCAGGCTATTTTTACTGCAGGAAAGCTGCAGATCCACTGACCCGGGTGAAACCACCGTGGGATACTAAAATTTAATCCTTCCCACTCGAACCCTCCCCACCGGCATGGGAGGGGATTTTGAAAAACCACTCAAGCTGTACTGTAACATCACAGCGAAACACTATATGCCTTCGGCAGGCGGCAGCATAAAAATACTTCAGAGTGTTGTCTGCTGTAGTTGCTTTAAAGCTTTACTAGGCAGATAACTCACATGAAATGTCAAGCCTCATTTTCTCTGAAAAAAAAAAAAAACAAAACAAAAAAACTTTAAAGTGCTGTCTGTTGCAGTTGCAATTAATGCTTTAAAACAACACCCATAATTCTTATTAAAGAGTCCCTTAACTCCACATAAGGGAGTCCCTGGGACCTTCATTTTAAAATCCTAAGGGAAAAAACAGTATATGCTGTGGGTGCTCATTATAAACAACTTGCCAAGGTGCTTTTCATCACTACCAAGAATGTGTTTTTCATCACTACCAAGAATGTGTTTTTCATCACTACCAAGAATGTGTTTTTCATCACTACCAAGAATGTGTTTTTCATCACTACCAAGAATGTGTTTTTCATCACTACCAAGAATGTGTTTTTGTGCAGGAGTAAGACAAATTATCAAGTACTCCTTAACAAGTCCTCTCAGGCTCTGGTTTCTTACCTTTTAGACTAAGTATCTCATATCTTTCTCCCACATTATCAATACACTGGAAAACAAAAGAAGGTAAGAACTACAAAAACAAATCTGTCAATATGTCTTACATCTTGTGATAGTCTTTCAAATAATAGAAAACTGAGGCAAAAAAGACTGGATCATTTAATATACAATACTAGTGCTTTTCCATGGTAAAACATTTACTAGTATGGTAACAACTGTCCCAAAATTTCAAACACTTTATTCCATACTTTTCTGGCTTAAATAGTGCTTTTTATGCATTTTTTTTATTAAAATATATGTACTTAGAGAAACGGCAAACAGTGTAGATCCTGATCATACCTTCAGGAGCAGTCTGATCTGCACTGTATGCATATGCCAGTTTGTTAGAAACTTTGGTGTACGAAATTTTAGGACATTTACCGTACATACTTACATATTATGGATTAAATGTATATATATGGCTCCAGACAAGCAGCTTTTTTTCAACCAGGAAGTATTGCTCTTTTTCTAACTTCACAAAAACATGTTGAGATGCCCATCTTATCTAGAGCTATAATATATTTAATGCTCAGTTTTTTGTGATGCAACATACATATAATTTTCGTGTGAACAATAAAGACATGGCAAACAGCAGTATTCCCTAGACAATTTGATCTGCGGGTATAATGTTTAGGGTTGGCACAGCCTTGAAAAGTTCTTGAATTTCAATGGCTGTCATGAAGAATGTTTGAATTGGGGTAGAGAGTTCAAGAATGCTTGGAAAGTACACAAAAAGACGATGTATTTGATTCTGATTCTACCTCTCTATTAGAATCCAACATGAATTAGTAGACAAATACAACAACTGTCCAAAAATTTCAAACACTTTATTTCATGCCTTTGGCAAGAAGTGAAGCTCTTTCTGGTTCAGCACTGGTTACATAAAACATTTTTTTTCCCAGGAATGTTGGTGTACAAAATTTTAGAACAGTTACTGTACATACTTTTTTCTCCATTACATGCACTGAAGACTGTCTTTTTCAAGGTCAAAACAAGCATATTCAGTTTGTGACAATCACAAGGAAAAACAGAACTGTTCACTAAATTTACAATAGCAGTAATGACTGTCAATGGATAAACAATTTGCAAGATGGTGCAAAAGTACTTGATTGTTTGAAATGGAATTTTATGGCCCAGTCAACACTGTTCAGGTCATGCCAAGCATGTCAGATAAGTTGAGTTAACCTTCTCACACTTTTCCTGAGCATGCACAGTCCTCAAAGTGGTTAATCAGTGCAATTACCATTGCCAGTACCTGACAACTGTCTATAATCAGTGGAAGGGGAAGAGTGACCACAGAAATGATTTCATGATCAGTCTTCATGACATTTATGTGGACAATGTGGTTGAGCTGGTATTCAATTGCGACACCTGGATCTGCAGTCAGACACACTACAGCATAGCTACAGATAAGAGGGGGTATCCACATAATAGTTTTCTTATTTCTCGATGAAAACATATGTTATGGTACTCATTAGAAGCGCCTCGGCGAGGCGCTTCTAATGAGTACCCACAACATATGTTTTCATCGAGAAATAAGAAAAATATCAGCATTTTTCGGATGAAAAAAGTGCTTTATCTGTTGCTATGTACAGACTGCCCCCATCATTAAAGAAGGTGCCTTATCTTGACTTACATACAGTATATGATGAGCATGACAAAAGTACTTATGGGCATATTTTGCAATTTACAGGTCACTGTTCCCATTACTCATTTTATGGTAGTACCATAAAATGAGTAACTGAGACAGTGACAGAAAGGGTCCTGGTATCCCATATGTGGAGTTTCAAACATGAGAAACAAATGAAGATAAAAAGTGTGCTGGAACAATGAAGCCAACTTCTTGCTCATGCAAAACTTTCCACATATATAAGGTAAGTATGGCATTTAAGGACTTTCTGTTGGACATGGTATTCGTATTGCATGTGTTGGAACTGTTCTCAACATGGAGAATAAAGAAAAATAATGATCTCGACACTCCTCTTATCTGGAACATGTATGGTTGTAGTGTAAGGGTGAATAAATTCACAATTTAACAATTCGATATCTTAAGCGGGAGAATAAATTCTCAATTTAACAACTTTATATTTTTCTTAAATTTCTACACATTTGAAGTATCTCCATGAGACACTTTTGATGAGCACTCACAATTTATGTTTACATAGAGTAATACGAAATTATACAACACCTGATCAAAAGCTACAGTTGTTCTGTTGAATTTGTTTGGATTGTGATGTCGGTGAAAATACTGGGTCTGCACTGTTTGCTACTATTAAAGACAACACTTTTTAGAGACATCATGAAGTACTCAAATGCCCTGTTCAAATATTTACAGAAATATACCACACTATCTGTATATTTAGTGTTATTACAGAGATAAGCCCTAGCTTCAGTTAAGGCACATTTTTCAACCAAAAAGCGCTGGTACTTTATTTCTCCAGGAAAATGTATGTTGTGGGCATTCATGAGAGAGCCTTGGTGAGGCACTTCTGCTGAGTGCCCACAACATGTGTTTTATAAAGAAATAAGAAAAATATTTACCTGATGACCCCTCTTATCTAGCACTATGAATTATAATACGTTGTATCTCTACTTACACTGAGTTGCTGAACTATCTTATTTAGTGGCTTTGTGCCATGCCTTTCACAACCTAGTTTATATGCCTTCAGAAGATCTTCTGTTTTCCATTTTGGCACTGAAAAAAAATACAGAAAAAGTGAAACATTTTTTTACAAATTTTAAATTTCTTCTTTCCAGTCTGGGCTGCAACAGTAATTACTTTCACTGATGGCCTTGACAACATTTTTTTCAGGCTAATCTTTCAAGAATAATTACAAACAATTATGTTGTAAAGATTTTCAAAATGATATACAGTCATGGAAACATTATTCCTATATTATCAAGCTGAGAGTATGCAACTAACTATTATACTGCATGAAACTTTCAATTTCATAACAGTGCTTGCATTAAGGGAAGTCTGGGAGTGAGAGACTCCCAAATATTGCCCTGGGACTTCCAAAAATCAATGCCAGGAAGTCTGGGACTCCCAACTTTTGAAGATATTTAGTCATTTATAACAAAAATTTAGAATGAATTTATGTGTTATTTAGCTTAAGAATGGCTGTTTTACTCCATAAATGAGAGTTTAAGAATATTGAGGTTGAATTTCTGAAAATGAGTGAAAAAATTTGATCACCATGACTTCCAGATATTTGAGCTAGGAAGTCCTGTTGACAGCTAGTGCAAGCACTGTCATAATCACTGATAGTGGAATCATTTACAGCTCTGATTAACAAACAGTATTTACTATTTCTGACTAAGAGACAAACAACTTTTTGCCTGCACTCGGATACTGCTTGTTGTACAACAAACTTTATTAATCCATTATGTGTGTATACAAGTTTACATGTATAACAATGTAGTGCGGATTTCAACAAGAAAATTTCTTTGATGTGTCAGTTGCAAGCATGACTTAACTGGCAAACAACACATGGAGAATTCTTTGTCTCGGTCAATAAAAAATTGCTAAGTTTGAGAAAAATTAGAACTTGGGTATGACCTTGTGGTAAAATTGCATGACAATAATTCAAAGACATTATTGCTTGATTAACTTTATGATTAAAACTATACAAATACATGTGATTGAAACTTATTTCTATATGCGGAGGCGGAGCAAATCCTCACAGGAATGGATCCATTCTCAGTTTCCAGCTACTGATCTGTATCCAGAGACACTTATTTGAAAGCGCCTGTACAGGGATACGCATATGCTTTGCAATCCTTAGTGGTTCATCCTGCAAAACTACATTCCAGCAGGTATTAGACAAATACATACAACTGCAGTAATAATAGATATATTTACCATTTCGCCATGGGTCTGGTGGATCCAAGTAGCTATGTACTGGCTCAACTGGAAAGACAACCTTTCTCATTTTCTTATTAGGACTGCCTTTTTGCGAGTCCATCTTCGTATATGAAACGTTATTTTCTGTTTCAGTTTCAATCGTTTTATCACATTTAAGTGTAAGACCTGGCTCAGCATCATCATCTGATGGTTTGTTTACTTCCTGTCTAACTGATGGGGTGTTTTCTTGTATTTCCACTTCACTTTCATCTTCTGTACGCGGTGTCCCTGTGTCATTATTAGTGACAACAGGTGCATCCATTTTTAGGAAAACGCTAGCACATTTCTAGAATACTTAGAGTGATACTGTGGCAAAAAATGCACAGAAAAATGTATCCAACTTTCGCTACTGCCACTTGTCAGCCTCCATCATTATAATTGCACATGCGCACTCGGGAATTTCGACATTTCGCACGTATCGGACCGAATAGATGAACAATTAACCGAAGGGACTTCATCTGGTGCATTCTTATGGTATCAAATAATGAATCTAGTTGAAATAAGCAACCAACAATTACTGAAAAACGAGTCAAATTCTATTATTTAATTCCAGAGATATGCAGACTTGAAATCTGGAATGTAACCGAACTTGATTACCATTTTGGCTGCTTTTAATATATATATATCTCCTGTACAGGAAACCCATAACTCCGTTCCTAAGGTTCAGAAATCCTGCTATCAATTTTGTATTGCAAGAATGATTTTCTGTACATATATTTTATACATTTGACTAAATACCTATAAGAATCTTAAGATTAAAAGAAATAAAACTCACATCCTTACATTCTACAATCTTCAGAAAATGAAAGGGGTGTTTTGGTCCCGGGTCGTTTCGCCCGTGGGTCGTTTCGCCCCTATTTGGTGGGTCGTTTCGCCCTTGTTTTTTATTAAAGCACCAAGGCTTGAGCCAGTCCATGTTTGGAGATATTTACGGTGGCCTGGACTTTCCCACGATAATTTTTAGGTGAGTGCGGGTTCGGGGGGGTGGGGGGGGGGTCCTGATTCATACTGGAGAAAACCCCTTACTCATGAGGAACGTGCACCGTTTCATAGAATTTACACGAAATGCACAACTCAGACATAACTAGAGATTCTTTGACAATCAGAAGAAGATTTCAAAGATGAATGATGCGATGTGGACTGAAATTCATTTATATACACTACGGTCGGCACATAAAAGCATTTTTAAAACAAAAATAAGTTGTGCATAAATTTTTTGTGGATCATTAAATCCTTTTCAGGAAGGTCGGCCGCCATTCGCCGCCAAAGACAAAGGCCAAACACCGTCTTTAATTGACAGGCATGAGTAACCTTCGTTAATTTGTGATTATAAGCCTGAAAGGATTACCGTAATGGATTAACGCCTTTATCAATTAACGCGCACGTGTTTTCACACTTCTGTCATCTCGTATAATTAATAATACTGTCAAAACAACCACATAATGACATTAATTATCTATCTATCCGTCCGTCCATCTGCCTGTCTGTTTCCATCTGTCCGTCCGTCCATCTATCCATCCATCCATCCATCCATCCAGTTTAACTTTCTGTCTGTAAGTGCCTTAAAATTGAGCCGAAACGATCTATCCCACGCACCATCCATACATACATACACACACACACACACACACACACACACACATTCATTCATTCATTCATTTTGTATATCTGTCCGTATGGGCCTTATAATATCTATGATCAATCCATCTATCCACCCATTCCTCCCTCCCTCCATTTCTCCATCCAGTTCGTCTATCTGTATGTCCGTATGGGGCTAATAATATATTCATTCATTCATCCATTAAATCATTCATTCATACATTCATTCATCCATTAAATCATTAATTAATTAATTCATTCATTCATTCATCCATCAATCCATCCATCCATCCATCCATCCATCCATTTTGTCTATCTGTCCGTATGGGCCTTATAATATCTATGATCCATCCATCTATCCACCCACCCATCTCACCCTCCCTCCCTCCATCCAGTTTGTCTATCTGCATGTCCGTATGGGCCTTATAATATATTGGGGCGACATGACCCGGGGCGAAACGAGTCACGGGCGAAACGACCCACCTAATAAGGGCGAAACGACCCACCCCAAAAACAAGGGCAAAACGACCCAGGGCGAAACGACCCACGGGCGAAACGACCCGGATTCGGTGTTTTGGGCATGTTCACATAACTCCGTTCACTCAAATTTCTTTGATTGTCACAGGCAGCCAGATTCATTCTATGCATTATATAATGAGCATTTAATTTAGACTATAACTGTTCTAAATTGTTAGTTTAAACATATTTTATTTCCAATTTAGTGCATGTACAAAACATACAATGTCATAACACAACCAGGATTAGAACGGAAGCTTAAAGCTTATTTTGTTCTTTTCCCAAAACATGCATAACTGTATATATACTGACAGAAAAAAAAAACAACTAATACAATACTAATATTTACAAGCGGTTACATCTTATGCATTACATGCATGTTAATACAGTTTAAATTCGCATTATATATACTAAGAAAATAAACTAACATGTAAGGAGTATTTAGTAGCTAATAATAATAATAGTAATAATAATAATAATAATATTATTATTATTATTATTATTATTATTATTATTATTATTACCATTAGTATTATCATTAATCATTATTATTATGTTGGTACAATACTAGGTACAAAAAAGTGAGAATAATACTCAAAGGGTAGAAGTAAGTAGGGGATAGAAGGGAAAGTAGAAAAAAAAAAAAGAAAGAAAAACAAAATAAGAGAATAATTGCTCTGGAGATGGAGGGGTACAGAGAATGCAAGTAACTCAAAATCGTTTGGTTGACTGTATGTACCTTTGCACGGATTTGAATATTTCCATGTTGGTTTCAAAAGATAGAGTTAAGTTCCCCTTTAAGAGTACATCTAATGTTATATCACAAAACTGTGATACTTTCCGAAATAGTTCTAGTCGATGTTCATTGTAAAGCATACACTTAAGAAAGAAATGGTCCGCGTTTTCTATATCTCCGCTTCTGCATGCACACAATGGACTTTCTACTATGTTCTTTAGAAAAAGATCGTTATTCAAAGCGCTAAAATCTGTCCTTATCCTAGTATGCAAGATCTTTAGTATCACATACAAGTCAGTATTTTCACTCCTTTCTCCCTTCAGTAATTAGGGACTGGAATAACCTAGCCGATGATACTAGGAATGCTGATACAGTTGAATCTTTCAAAAGAAAAAAATACACGAAAACACAGTTGTTATACCCAAACATTATTATACTGGACCACGTCAACTCTAAATTGTTGATACTATTTATATTCATTCACATGCATGTCACTGGTTAGTGATTTTTTTTTTTTTTTTTTTTTTTTTTTTTTTTTTTTTTTGGGGGGGGGGGGGGGGGTACCCCCTAAATATTTAGCAGTTTGTGACAAATTTTGATTTGTATGCATAAAATTGTAAGCGAAAACGGATTTTCTTCAAAATCAGCTGTAATGTTAGTTAGTTCTTATAAATTTTAATGTGGCATAAATTTAAGAAAGATATGTTTTCATATTATTCTAAGAAGAGG
This sequence comes from Anodontia alba, assembly GCA_964016985.1. Lineage (NCBI taxonomy): Eukaryota > Metazoa > Mollusca > Bivalvia > Lucinida > Lucinidae > Anodontia > Anodontia alba. The sequence goes on from OZ024823.1 coordinate 35,986,390, forward strand.
GTGAACGGAGTTATGGGGGTGAACGGAATTATTAGAATATATATCTCACTTTTGAACTTTATATCCCTTCTGTCACCGGGTATAGGTATATAACACACTTGTACTGCCTTGCGGACCGGGTTCGATCCCCGGTCGGGGAAAAACGGTATTCCATTTTTTCACCTGTTACATTTCTAAAATCTGACTCTTATTCTTGCATTGACAGCGCTGCTGCACATACTACTCGGACGAAGGTGTTGCAGTATACCAATACAGATATATTATCAATAGATAGATAGATAGATAGATAGATAGATAGATAGATAGATAGATAGGCTGTCTCAGTGCATATTCATGATCAATTCTAAGACACTGGATAGAAAATAGGTAGGCTGTCTCTGTGAACATTCATGAAAATTCTAAGACGCAAAAATTCCACAATGAAATTTCAAAGTTTTTGAAATATTAAATAGGCTACTTGTATTTCGGCGTTTCAATGTAAACCTTGATACATGCATTTTGGTTTTATGCAAAGTAAATGGATCTACAACTGATCAGAATTAGCTTTGTTCATATTCGGAGCTAAAGGCTTAAATTTTAAATTTAAATATTTTATCTAAATTGTTTAAATTTCAGATACGATATATTTTTCATCGGAGGTTAAGAGGCCCTGAAAGAAGTTAGACAGATTTCCAAGGCGATCTAATTGATTAAAACACCTATTAAATGTTTCACATAGTGATTGTTATCTAACAGAAACGGTAGAAATTGGTTCTAAAAAGTATTTTTTATTTTTTTATTTTATTTATTTATTTTTTTTAGAATTAAATCGGCTCTAATTGAAAGAAGTTTAAACTTCAGTTTATCTATTTTCAAACCTTATTGGATAAAATATTATGAATTATGTTTTAAAGAACTCACAGTGATATCGCTGGCCATTTGAAACATGTTCCTTTTTTTTTTTTTTTTTTTTTTTTTAATTTTTCTTTTTCTTTTAATTTTCATTGAAAAGTTTTTTTTTTTTTTTTTTTTTTTTTTTTTTTTTTTTGTTTTTTTTTTTTAATTTTCATTGAAAAGTTTAGCTCAACTATGAAATCGTAGAATGAGACAGTGTATGTAGATATCTGTCGAAAAAATAAAACAAAAATATGATCCATGCATGAAAAAAGCATGTCTAGTTAATAAACTGTCATAACTTTTGAACAGCTCAGACTTTTTAATGCGGTTTTCATTGAAATGGTCCTTTCTGTGCACTCTGTCACTGTAGAAAAAAACAACAAAAAAACAAACAAAAAAAAAAAAAAAAAAAAAAAAAAAAAAACAGGCTATACTTATTTCAGATTTAGATTTTTACTTTGTGTTTCATTACAAAAACACGCCTCTTCAAATATATTGAAAATTTAACAACCACAAAAGGAAAATTTTCAGATGAAAAATTCTGATATTTTTCATATTTCTGCTAAAAGAATAGATTGTGGGTACTCATTAGAACCGCCTCGCCTCGCCGAGGCGCTAATAACCAATACCCATAGTCTATGTTTTTAAGCAGAAATAAGAAAAATAAAGCATACTCCTGTAAACCCCAGTTTTATTACATAAAAGTAGGGTTTAAGGGGGTCAAAATTATATAAGGCATGTTTTCGTGATGGCTCTTCAATGAAAAGCCAATTATTGTTTAACTAATTTTAGACGGCTCCAGTTTCGCAATATTTAATGACAAATCAGAGAATATGATTAAAATAATAACCAAAGCAACCACGGAATTATACCATAGACCCCATTTAATAACATTCCCGTATTCTGTCATAGATTGCTACACAGCGGCTTTCGTAAATGTACATATACAGCTTAGGATACCCTAAATGAGCCGCGCCATGCGAAAACATGTCTTCGGGCATATGCGGACAGCGAATGCCCAGATCAACCTGTTCAGTCTGATCAGGGCTTATGATTATGTGCATGTGTAGAATGATATGAATCCGCAAATTTTGCGCATGCTCAAAACAACTTTTTCGCTTGACGCGACCCAAATGTGCTCAAGAAGAATTTTCTTCTTCTTTGGTTCCTCTGAAACATTCTCACGCATACGTGATATATACAGTATAACCTCAATGGCTCGAACACGGATGGCTTGTTTACCGTGGATGATTCGAACTCTTTTTTCAGTCTTCCAATAGCTCAAGAAAACACATATTTAATGATTTTTTCTTATTTTATCATGGAATTGTATGTTGTGTGTGCTCATTAGAATCGCCTCTTCGAGGCGATTCTAATGAGTACACTCCATACAATAATTGTATAGAAGATCGATAGATCTCCCAGAATTAGCGATATTTGTTTCCTAACCTGGCGCCTCAGTGGCTCCCTCAGTGGCTCGAACTACCCATGTTTCGAACGAATTTCCATGGTCCCAAAGATGTTCGAGCCATTGAGGTGCGACTGTATATACATGTGCGGCAGAAGGTACACAGTGCGGGTTAAAAAACAGAATAATAACACACAAAAAAAAATGCTACCCTGGTCTAAGGAACTGCGGCGCCCATCATTGCCTTGAAGATATCTAGGGAAGGCGCTGTGATGAGCTTAGCTGGCAGGCTTTTCCAAAGACATATTGGACGGGTAGCAAGATAACTTGTAAGCGTTGACACAGCAGTATGGTACAAGGAATCTGTTGGCGTGTCCTCTGGTATGGGTACCTGCTGGGGTCAGTAGGGATCAGTAGGGATGCTGCCTTTAGATTAACGAGCTGGTTGACAATCCTGTATAACATGATAGCTTGTTGGCTTCCGGCCTCTAGTTGTTCCCAGCCTAAGTCCTCCATCATCGATGTTACAAAACTCGTGCGCTTGTAGTCACTGTGACATATAATCTTGCTGCGCGGTGTTGGACAGCTTCCAGCTTGTTGATGTTGGACTTGGTAGGTAGCCTTGAAGTCCTTTGGGCATGCAGATAGATTCCTTTGCAAGAAGAACATAGTACTGTTTGCCTTCTTAGTGACTGTTGTAGTTGATTAAGGTCCTCTTGGATTGCTGTGGCGTCTTCGTCGGAATTTATAGTCCGGTAGAGCAGACAGACATCAGCAAATGGCGTACTGTTGATCCAACCTTGCAAGGGAGGTCATTAATGTAGATCAAGAACAACAGTGGGTGAGGACGGTTCCCTGGATAGTGTTGACCAGTTGTGTCTCACAGGATCTTCGTTTCCTGAAGCCATGTTGTTAGTCCGAGAGGATCTTTCCACCATCCAGGAATTTCATGATATAGCTGTGGACGACATCTTCCAGGACATTGCAAGCGACTGATGTTAAGGAGACTGTAGTTGGAGGATTTGCTTTTATCCCCTTTCTTGAAAAATGGTGTGATAAAAGCACATTTCCAGCTATCAGGAGTCTGTCCCTGGTCGTGCGAAGCCTGGTAAACGAGAGTTAATACTGAAGCAATAGCGGATGCCAATTCCTTCAGAAAGGTGGCTGAGATCTGATCCAGACCCGTGGCTTTATGCGGGTTTAGGTCCTCTAATGTCTTCCTGACTCCCTTCTCACAGATTTGTAGGAGAGGAACTGATGACGCAATACCCGATCCAAGAGCTGGAATGTCTGACATGTCTTCTGTTGTGTACTCTGAAGAAACTGATCATTCAGGAGCTCGGCCTTGTCTTGCGCTTCTGAATAGCTCACTCCTTGTTTCTTCACGGGTGCAACACTGGAGCTGTCACTTTATATGCTCTTAAAACATGAATAAAGCTTGTTATTGTTGGAGCCGGTGTAAATGATCATGTCTCGGACATACTGATTTCTGGCATATCTGCATGTAGTCTGGTGGGCATGTTGTAAATCTTTGTATCTGGTCCAATCTGTTTTGAGTTTTGATACTTTGGCTCTCTTGTAGGTCCTCTTCTTCCATCTGGCTTGACGCAAGACTTGTCTGTCTATTTTACCAAGGCTGGTTGAGTCGTGTCGAGGTCATCTTGGAAGGAACGAAGGCATTCACAGTTTTTGTAAACTTCTATATTTGAAAAGTGACCACAATGTATTCACCGGTGTAGATGTGTCATTAGAGTAGGTGAAGTTGGAGAATCCGTCAGGTTCGCCCTTCATGGCAGCTTCGTCAGCTCTGTTCCATAGGTAAATCCTGCGTCGAATTGGCTTCTGTCTTTTAGAAATGATCCCTGAGTCTACTAAGACCATGTCATGGTCGCTGAAACCGGTATAGACGGCATCTGTCTATAATGGTTGGTCTGTTAGAGTAAAGAATGTAGAGTGTATTCTCCAGTCTAGCTGGGAAATCAGTCAGATGTTCATAGCCCATTTTAACCTTAATTACTGACAAGATTTTATCGTGGTGTTCCTTATTGGAAGTTTATACCTATGAAAGAAAGAAGAAAGAAAGGATAGGAAAAATACAAAACAATACTCCGGATTACACCAGAACATTCGTTTAGACCCCGGAATACACCTGGGCCCCGTTGTTCAAAGCGTCGTTAGCTTAACGAGCTCGTTAAGGGTCATTTCGTTAACTGTTTTAGCGGATTCAATATACAATATTCTGATATTTTTTTGCTGAAAAAATGTGAGTAGCTTTTGCACTGCAAAAGCTACTCACATTTTTTCAGCAAAAAATTTCAGTATATTTGCGTATCACTTGATGTAAATTTTAACGAATCGTTAACTAATGACGTCGTTAGCTTTGAACAACTGGGCCCTGGACAATAACGCAAATCATATACAATAAATATCTATAAGGTTGCCTTCAGAAACAAAGAACACAAGATATAACGGAAATCGGAGGCTTAGTTTTATTAAGTCTCTCCATATGCAGCAATGCAGTTTGCGAGCACCGGCTTTTAAAAGCGGCATTCGATTTTCGAAGTAACCAGATTGGGCTCAATGATCTAAAAGGAAATAAAATATAATCTGCATTATGGTGAAGTATGAGGAGACGTTTTACGGTCACCACACACCACTTAACACCAACTGCAGTGAAGTAAAATAAATATCTGACATGTTGCTTTTAGAAGCAAAGAACACACAAAGAATGAAAATCTGAGACTCGGTCCATCGATCCGCAGTCCTCTATTTGATGAGACTGAGTTTTTGAATAAGGATGCCAACCAAGTGTCGGATATCCCAGCTGGGGACGCTTTTATATGCAGTTTTGAATTTGCTGGAATATATTTTTTCAACTTCTATGAAGACCGGGGCTACATATGCTTGTCGCCAGTCATCTTGTATGGAACATCTAACACTTGATTCATCGAAGATGAGTGAGAACAGGGGAGATCTCAAAGCTACATTCCTTTAGTACCCTGGTATTAAAACCATTAGGTTCAGCTGCTTTATGAATAATAAGTTTATCCAGTAACTTAACAGCACCAAATATTATATCCATTATTGTGGTGAGGAGACTAGATCCCTTGGAGAGTAAGTCAGTGTCTGCATCACCCTGGCGCAATGGGCAATACATGCATTAATAGTTTCTTAGTTTTCACACAGACTGTGGGTCCGTCGCGTGTGTCTGACGGTTTACAAATAAATGCAAATACACGGGTCTGACACTCATACGAACTCTCGAGTCCATAGTTTTAAGGAAAAATAAAACTCAGATGTGAGAAAGCCTGTATTGCATTTTTCTCTCCTTTGCAGGCCAAGTGGTTTCATATGAGATTCATCGTTTTGTTTTGTCAGAAAATTCGGTCTATTTCAGTACATCTGGTGCGAGAAACGGTTGATAAGAGCTGCGTTTCTATTGGCTAAGTGTAATTTTTAATCCAATCAAGTTCGTCGTTTGAAATTCAATGATCGGCGGAAATTACAAATTCAAGGAAACTTTGAAAGCGAAAATAGGAAGGTATGAAATTTAAGTTTCGAAAAGGATTTTCTTACTAAAATGACCAAAGTTATCAACAATAATCATGCTATCGTCTTTTCCATAACACTTACTAAATTTTTTCTAATTTCATTTTAAAAATAGTTCAAACGCCGTATTTTTTTTTTTTTTTTGTCCGGTTGCATCTGAGGAAACGCTAATTCGAATGTTCCAGTGTATTCGGAATCCGAGTTGTTTGAAACTAGTTTCGCCCCTCAACCCCTAGACGTTTCGCCCCCATGACGTTTTCCCACTAGTTGTTTCGTACCAAGTTGTATGATCTCACAATCAGCATAAAAAAGACTGAGGTAGTATATCAGCCAGCACCTGGAAAGCCTTACAAGGAGCCTATCATCACAAGTGACAGTGAAAGGTCAACGACTGCAAGTGGTACACAAGTTCACCTACTTTGGAAGCACATTGTCTAGAGTTGTGCACATTGATGATGAAGTCAATGCTAGAATTGCCAAAGCTAGTGCAGCATTTGGCCGGCTACGTGGGTATTTGGGACCGAAGTGGAATCAGACTTGACACAAAGCTGAAAGTATATAGATTGGAGTGCTGCCAACACTATTATAGGCATGCGAAACTGGGACAGTTTACCAATGGCATGCCAAAAGACTGAACCACTTCCATACAAGCTGTCTTAGAAAACTTCTAAAGATCAAGTGTCAAGACAGGATTCCAGACACAGAAGTCCTGAAAAGGGCAGGGATGCAGAGTATACATACTCTTCTGAAATTGGCACAGTTAAGATGGACAGGCCATGTTACCAGAATGCCTGATGAAAGTTTGCCAAAGAAAATCCTCTTTGGAGAACTTCAAGTAGGAAAACGCTCCCATGGTGGTCAGAAGAAGCGATACAAGGACACACTCAAACCTCCCTGAAAGACTTCAGCATACCAACAGAGTCATGGGAACAGATTGCACAAGATCGTACAGAGTGGCAAGGCCTCATAAAAAGGGGAGTTGGTGAATACGAAGCAAAAAGCATCAGCGAAACCGAGCAGAAATATGCACAGCGAAAAGCCAGAGCTAAGGCATCACCAATAGAGCTTTCTTCCTCAGACCTCTCTTGTTCTATCTGCAACAGGCAGTTTAGAGCTAAGATTGGTCTCATCAGCTACCTTAGAACACACAAATAATAACACATCACACATTTGATTATGATTGGTCATTGTCAGTAATGATGGATGAACAACAGTCTTATCAAGCACCAGTGGAAGGCCCACCCACCCCAGTCACCATTAATATGGTTAAGAAAGCTATTTCACAGATGAAGGCGGGCAAAGCACCGGGCCCATCAGGCATAGTGGTAGAGATGATACATGTACAAGCAGCTGGTGACATGGGCGCCTCCATGATCTGTGACCTTGCAGCTGCAGTCATTCCCGCAGGCAAGGTACCCTCTGACTGGGAGCAGAGTTTCATTGTCTGCCTCTACAAAGGAAAGGGGGACGCATTGGAAAGATGCAACTACTGCAGTCTCAAGCTGACAGAGCAGGTCATGAAAGTCCTGGAGAGGATTGTGGACGGCCTCATCAGACAGATGGTGTCAATCGACGATTCCCAGTTTGGCTTCGTCCAAGGCAGAGGCGCAACAGATGCAATCTTTGTTGTCAGGCAGCTGCAAGAGAAGTATCTAGCTGCCAACAAGAGACTCTACATGGCTTTCGTAGACCTGGAGAAGGTGTTTGATCGAGTACCTTGGAAGGTCATCTGGTGGGCGCTCAGAAAACTTAGTGTGGAGGAGTGGATTGTGCGACTGGTGCAGGGGATGTTTGCAAATGCGTGGAGCCGTGTCCGTGTTGGTGAGGAGTACAATGAAGAATTTGAAGTGAAGGTCGGTGTTCTTCAAGGCTCAGTACTCAGCCTGGTGCTCTTCATCATTGTGCTTTAAGCCTTATCATGAGAGTTCCGCTCTGGGGTGCCTTAGGAGGACCTCTATGTCGATGACCTTATTATCATAACTGAATCGCTCGAGGAATGTGTCAGGAGATTCTTGACTTGGAAAGAAGCAATGGAGAAGAAGGACTGAGAGTAAATGCAGGAAAGGTGAAGATCATGATTTGTGGTATGGGCCTGGACCTCCTGCATAGTTCAGGAGAGTTTCAATGCACTGTCTGTACATGTAGCACTGAAGTGGGCAGCAACAGCATCTTCTGCAATGGCTGCAAGCACTGGATGCACAAGAAATGCAGTGGACTCAAGCGCTTGACAAAGGACCCTGACTACAGATGTACACGGTGCCAGGGAACTGCACACCCTTTGGACGGCAGACCACAGAAGGAAGTCCAGGTCGGACCTGACAGGCTGTGTGAAAACCGCCAGGAAGAAGTTCAAGGATCTGCTACCAGTTCTGTCTTCAGGCCACCTCTCTTTCAAGACATGTGGCCGTGTGTACAGCTCTTGTGTGCGGAGCGCAATGCTTCACGCCAGTGAGATTTGGCCATTGACAAAGCCAAACCTCCAGCGTCTGCAGCGAAATGACGGGTAATGATCAGACAGATCTGAAATGTCAGGCCTCAAGACATTGTCACCACCAGGTCCAATGAGCTTGTGCAGCTTGGCATTGAGGATCTGGACCTCATTCTGAAGGAGAGAAGGCTCTGCTGGTATGGACATATGGAACGCTCCAGTGGTGCAGTAAAGACAGCCTTTCATATACAGGTTGAGGGAAAGCATGGGCAAGGGAGGCCCAAGATGACAAGGAAGCAGCTGACAGAGAGGGATTGCAGAGAGTGGAAGCTCTCAGCTATCAACCCTCATGATAGACATACCTGGAGATCTGGTGTGAAATCTGCCATGTGCAGCAAGCCAGCTATCTGGAAGGGAGACCACTGATGTGGATGTTGCCCCTGTTCCTGCACATTAATCAAAAATCAGATTATGATATATGATATGAAAAAAGCTTCAGAATGGTGTCATAGAAGGAGAAAATCTTCAGGAACAAAAAACTATCTATAGTTGGACGATTGGGGATAGTTATCGATAGCTGAAAATACTGTCATGATAGAACTATCATGATGCATCAGTATTTTGATATATGGTTAATTTGGACATTTGGAGGCAGTTTCAGGAATTTATTTATGCCATATGTCTGCTTAATGGAAGGCCTGTAGATGGCATAGCATCCCCAATTGTTGAGCAGAATTTAAAATTTGTGTGTTCTGACAATTTGTACATCTACAGGGATTTTGTGACAATTTCAGGATTTCAGAGAGAAGTTTTGGTCAAAATTTTGGATTTCCCTATACATTCTATACATTTTCTCTTCTCCCTCAGCTCAAGCTAGGGAGAAGTCAGCCAGCTTAGGGAGACTTTTTCTCCCAAATCACCCTATAGGATGACCCCTGCATCTATATATCCAATGTGGATATGTCTGTCCTACAAGCAACACAGTTATGGCCCTTGGTTATTGTCAAAATTTGGTTTCCGTTCAATATCTTGTGAATGAATCAATGGAATTTGATCTGAATTTTATATACACATTGACATAACCAGATCTAGGTTGGGATTGTTACTTGTCAGTTTTCCCAAATTTACAACAGAGTTATAGCCTTGATTTTAACTTCATAATACATTAACCTATAGATAATGTGCTATTCTATTCTGTTTTCACACCTTCCACAGAAAAAACGACCATTCAGTCGTTAATTAAAGTCTTAAACCAGAAGGTCCCTTAGGCAGTTACCTGTGTGACGTAACTCTTCCCGCTCAATTGACCACGTGTCAGTTTCTTTTCTGTGGACAAAGAAATTCAACAAGGATTATTTACCTGTGATAGAAATTTGGATTATTTCTTTCCTCACGGATAAATTTATGTATCCTTGTGTTTCTTTTGTTTATTTATCACTCCTTTCACTTTCTGTGTTATTATTTAAAATTTTCAATTTTCGATTTCATGTATTTTTGACTGGTCTTTTTCCACATGCGTTTTGGCGACTCTCGCTTTTCGGCACAACGCTCGTGCGCGATCGGTTCGATAGTCGTGTTTATATATGCAGAATATTTTTGTTCTTTTCGTTCCAGGTTATTCAGCAATTACGATATGTTTTTTCCTGGACTTTTGTTTGCAGAGATCTTCAGTTGGCTAAAGATTCTCATGGTGGAGAAGCTGATTGTAAAGAACTTGTCAACCCTTGATGGGTTATAAGACAATTCTTTACTGATGGGAGCCCCACCCCATATGGCTATACTGCCGGGGTAAGACCCATCAAGGTGGCATCTTTGGGTACTTAGTATCCTATAAAGTCTAAGTCCACCAGTCACCAGTCACCAGTCACCAGTCAACCAGGCTCCAGTCAATCAGCTTCACCAGTCACCAGTCAATCAGGTGCCAGTCAACCAGGCACCAGTCACCAGTCATCCAGGTGCCAGTCAACCAGGCACCAGTCACCCAGTCACCAGTCACCAGTCAACTAGTCTCCAGTCAATAATTTAATTATTTTCTGGAAAGACTTAGTTTCTGACATATTTCACCGGACAAAATAGTCACGTATACTAACTTCCGGTCATTATGTCTAATTATTAAAAAAAAAAAAAAAAAAAAAATTTCACTGGGCAAAGTATCAGTAATATTTCTGATACTTATACCCGGTCATATTATTATATTATTTCTGATTTTTCACCAGGCAAACTTTTACAGAAAGTGTCTGGTCAATTTTTGCCTAATAATTAATTATCTTCGGGAAAAAGTTTCGAATACTTGTGCCCGCTCAGTTTTCATATATAATCTCCCTTTTTCATCGGACTAGAGTTACGAATACTACTATCCGATCAATTTGTCAAATTACTTGTAACTTTACCGGGCAACAGTTACGAATATTAGTGTCCGGTCATTGTGTCGGGTAACTAGTGTCAAAATAATGATTTCTAATTCCCGAACAATCTATTATCGTTCATAGAGCTCCATTCACGTTTAAGTCAATGGATATAGGTTATTAAGTGAAATACATAATAACTTTTTATACAAAAAAATTCTGTACAGTCTTTCCCAAATCAGACTAGAATTTTTTTAATATTCCATTGACTTATTATAGGTGTGTAATTCCATTAATATTTTAAATTAACTTATGTTTTATCTCTTTTATCCGCTAGAAAGAGTTAAACTTCCGACTATAACAAAATTCTTACCGGGCAGCAGTTCGTAGACTAGTGCCAGGTCATTCAAATGATTTTTTATCTCTTTAATTCGCTAGACAGCGTTTAAATTCCGGCTCTAACGAAAATTTCATCGGGAGGCACTTCGTAGAGTAGTGCCAGGTCATTCTAACGAAATTCCACCGGGCAGTAGTTTCGTAGACTTTGTGTCGGATTACTAGTGTGTTCCAGGCTCAACATATATTCATATATAACCACTATAGACATGTATAGTCTTGGATTATAGGTTATTGAATGACAGCGATGGGTTCTAATACCTAGTAGCCATTTATATTGTTGAATTCTGTCCAGTTACTTTTGAACTTGACTTAAATTCTATATATATATTTATTATTGAAAATGAATTAAGAATTATCGGTTACGATCAAATTCGCAATTCATTCACTAAGTGTAGAAGATACTTCCAGCTATAATTATATCTCGTTTGTTCGCTACAAAGAGATTAACTTCTTACATATTCACCTTATTCGGCTCTAGGGCAAAGGTGAACTATAAAACTATCGTTATTTATAAGAAGAAAAATATACACGAAATATAAAAATTTTTCTTCTTTCCTCCCCTGTTTTTCTTCTACATGCTCTGATATGTAATCAGCATGTAATCTAAGGAGTAAATTGACAAGAAAGTAGCAATCGATCTTTTCTACTTTCTATTAATTTTTCATTCTTAAGGTATCGGAAATTTACACCAACCAGATAAATAAATTAACAGTTTTATTTATTTATTCGCTACCTCTCTAGATTACTACGATTTAAAATTCTAGTTGAGGTACATATTTTCCTTTTGCCTTTTCTACATGGAAAATAGTTGATCCGATAAGCTATTATTCTATTTTATACTATCTTTTGATTGATTATATTAGAGTCTAGGTCAGTCGTGCTCTGTCTAAACTCTGCTATAAAATAATAAATAAGAAAAAAATCTTATATTTAGGCATAGATATAATTCGATACGTTCTTTACTTTGCCTGTTTTATTTTTTCTTCTGGATCATTTAAGACTACGATAGCAATATACCAGATATTTTTGCCTCAGTAAGAATCTATTACGCTGAAGATTCTTCATATTCGAATAATAATTTTATTATGATTATAATTCTAGACCCAATTAATCCTCGTATATTATAGGTCTACTTTATCTTATTGAGGAATAGTTTTGCTTCGACTAGCTCTATACCTCTAATATTTTATTTATAACTAGAGTCCATGTCAATCAAAATTTTCTTGCACTTTGGTATTGACAATGGATACATATTTAGTAAAGGCATTAATTATTCAGTACGTGACAGATTATTATTGCCTAAATTAGATTTTATATACAAATACTTTCCTTTTGATATTTTGTTTTATTGACTTTGTAACTATTCAGAAACTGCCAAAGTCAATCATTTCCTTCCTCTAAACTTACCGAAGCTCTAGATTATGTTGATATATATTTTTGATATATGCTTAGAGGTTAATTAACGAGAGTTTACCTCATAATAGCAGATATTATTATAATTATATTAATCAATCTATAGTCTAGGCTTAGACAAAAGGGAAAACATCCTTAATTACGAGCCGGTAAAGAATTAAGACACTCTTAATTATCTCTTTACCCCTCCTTTATGTTTACATTCGTTAAAGGGATCATAGTAATTCTCGCTAAGAGTTCAAGTTCAGTTTGCGAATAATGCAAAGATTAATATCTTGATTTCCAGTCCGCATCAAAAATGGTATATATATATAGATAAATATCTTTTCCGAAACTGGATATTTATTTATTTTTCCACACAATAAGTCATTTCAAGATGTCGATGATTTTGAAATGCACTGCTTCAATTTATAATATAAAATATGTTTATATTAACTTCACAACTTAGTAAGTGCTGCACCTACGTTCCTGGTCAGATCTTACTTTTGTGATACGTTTTTGAACATACTGAAAGTTTTCTCCGATTATACATTCGGTAAATAAACTTTCGAGTAGTATTTATGCTTTTAAACATTCAGATTATTTGATAATTGTTGGAGATAATATATTATTCCGATATTTATATATCTATCTTCATTATTTATCTTTCTCATCTTACTTTTAAATTAGATTGACCTTCTCGCTACGTTCCAGGTTTAAATCTAGCTAACATTGTGGAACAGTCACTTTTTTATTTCCTAAACAATATTTTAACATTTTTCTCAGTATTCAGAGCATAACGACTTCATGAATACTTGAAAATAATTCAATTCTACGCTTGTTAAACTAAGCCTAAAACAAGCCCTAGTTTTTTAGAATGGATATTATCCTTCGATTCAGTTCATGGAGATACATCCTTTTAGATCCCATTATCTCTATTTCAATCATTCAAAATTCTAATGACTAAGTACTCCTTTTCTACGTACGAATACAGAATATCGAGTCACTGTTGCTGCATATTGGTTAAAGATTAAACAAATTTTATCTTAAACCTATATGACGTTAAATTAATTATTATCTCTTTCATATACATGTTTTTACCCTTCCGTCAGGGATCGCGGTAATAATATTATTACTCTCTATGGTTTACACATAGCTCTCGAGAGTATATATATGTATTTTCTTCCTGAACTCATTTGCGAGTACGTAATTTGATATTTCAGGAATTACCAATTATGCAGACATAGATTTTATTCTATTAATATTCAATTCTAAAAAAAATTGATTGAATGTTTATCTATAAAATTTCCGGGCAGTAATTTTATAGAGAGTTATATGTTTAATAATTCCTTGCTTAAATAATAGTTACGCTTAACCTATGATTTATAGCGGGAATTTTGTTCAGTAGTATAATTTTTATTTAGTATTAATATATTTCTTACTATTCTTAAATATGCGTTTAGAATAGTAATACTATCTCTTAACTTTTAAATTAAGTGTTTTTTGAGATTAATAATCAGTATTATTGTATAATCTTTCTTCAGAGATTATCACACTATTACTTTTTCTCTGAGTCCTTCTCTTTTTATGAACATTTTGATTCGTATCAAAGTGGATTTTTAACATTTCTTGATTTCCATGATTATTTACTCAGGAGTACTTTTCATGGCAATCTTCTGGTATAGAAAGATTCTATCCAGCTTATTTATTATTGCTTAATCTTATCAATACGGTAAGATTTAGCCAATCTATGACCGTCATACAGTTTGCTGCGGTCAACCTTATTCTTATCTCTCTTATTCTCTATCAAACTCTTTAGTTATGATGTTGACAGTTTATTCTTTATTTTTTTGTCAGGACATCAAACGTTTTTATATGTCTATGACAAAACTAATTATCAATGGTTTAGGTTGTTTTTTCTTCCCAGCAGTTATACGCAAACTCTGTATTATTTTATTGCTTGACTAAAAATTCGTTATACAATTAGTCTAGCAATAGTTTTAACCATTATGTTTGTCTATACCTTTTTTCTTCTGATGGATAACTTAGTTATAGTTAAGTTAACTCCATCTACTTTTATTATCTCCCCTTCTTTAATTTGATCAAGGGAAATAATTACACATTATGGTTATTTTAAGTCTGTGTCTGTTCATCGGAAACTGTCCTGTCGCTCCAATTAACAGAATTTAATTAGTTTATAATTCTAATAGCTTAGACTATTACAATTACATAGCTTCACATATCTAGAATTTTATCCAAAATATCTACATATGTCAGTTATCTATAGGAAACTCCACCGAGTAGACTTTTCCTTATTTTTTCAAGATCCTACATAGACTACTTACAGTGTATGGTCTTGGCTTTTTGTTTTACAAATTTTATTTTCAAAATATTTCTATATTCCTAGCTTACTTTGCGATGGAATATTTATGTTATGTCTCAATGACTGCCTTTTTTCTTTTTGAAGCCAATTGTTGTTTCCCAAAAAGAAAAAAAAGAGGGGGGGGGGGGCCAATGTTAGGTCTCTGAGACTTAAGAACTGGCTTCCTCTAGAGTCTACTAATATATATAAGGTTGTTAGATCATAACACCTTAAAGGTATGCTATTTTGTGAATCTAGATCATTCTTTCTATTAAATATAGAATTAGAATGTATCTGATTCCTTTGAGTTTCCTGAGTCTTAACCAGAAGTGGTGAGATATTATTGGTGTTAGAATTAGGAGAGCACCTCCCTCCTATTCTGCAAATTCTAGCACATTATCTATAGGTTAATGTATTATGAAGTTAAAATGAAGTTTTTTAAAAGTAAAACATATTTTAACGAGTAATACTTAACCTATAGATAATCAATTATCTCCCTCCGCCCACCCTCGCTTATCTCTCCTAATTGTGTCTATTGTTTTACACATAAAAGAAACTGACACATGGTCAATTGAGCGGGAAGAGTTACGTCACACAGGTAACTGCCTAAGGGACCTTCTGGTTTAAGACTTTAATTAACGACTGAATGGTCGTTTTTTTCTGTGGAAGGTGTGAAAACAGAATAGAATAGCACATTATCTATAGGTTAAGTATTACTCGTTAAAATATGTTTTACTTTTAAAAAACTTCATTTTCATCATAATTTCATTTCTGCTCAGTGTCTTGAGAAACAAATTGATGCAATGACCAAATTTTGCGTAAATGCATTGAAATGGACCAGATCTAGGTTAGGATTGTTACGCATGAATTTTAACAAATATACATTTTGTACAACACAGTTATGACCCTTGGTTATTCTCAGAATTTCTTTCCATGCAATATCTTGTAAACAAATCAATGGAATTTGATCAAATTTTGCATGTACATGTATGCATTGACCTTAACCAGATCTAGGTTGGGATTGATAGCGTCAGAAGTTGTCAACAGACAAGGTACAATTATGTCAATGACTCAATATGTACATGTAGAAGCATGTATTCTTTAATAAACAAAATTATTAAAATAAAAAAATAAAACTAGAATGCGCAGTCGATGGACAGACTCCCTCTCACACACCCTCACCATGAAAGGAAGTTATGTAGCATTACTAAGCAAGTTTGGTTAAATTCCATCCAGTGGTTAGGGACGAGATAACATGACAGACAGGTGGACGAACGTACGCTGGACAGAAAAATAATATTTCTCTCACACACCCTTACCATGAGGAGAAGTCGTGTGGCAAGTTTGGTTAAATTCCACTACTGGTTTTAGGAGATAGCAAGACGGACAGATGGATGAAAACCGGGCAGAAAATAATATTGCTTTTGCACATCGATACCATGAGGGGAAGTCATGTAGCCAGTTTGATTAAATTCGGTCCAGTGGTTTGGGAGGAGATACCGTGACAGATGGATGGAGATGTTTACAATATCCCCATCGCTTTTTTAAAAAAGCATGTGGATAATATAGAGAAAAGTGACAGAAAAAGTAAGTTTGTGAAGACCTGAATAAAGTTACAATTCAGGTACAATCTTATTAATTTCATTAATCATTAATGCGTGTAGTATGTATATTTTTATCGCACCTGCTTTTAGCAGGGTGCGATATACATGTAGGCGTCCGATTTTTTGTCCATCCATCCGTCCCTCTGTCAACATTTATGTCGACGTTCGACATTTATGTCAAAGTTAGTATTCTAATCAACTACAAGACTAAACAACCATCAAACCTTGCATGAAACATCTCCCTGACCTCCTGACTTTGCAACATAGGCGTCCGCTTTTCCGTATGTCTGTCCATTCGTCTGTCCGTCTGTCAACATTTATGTCGAAGTTCGACATTTATGTCAAAGTTAGTATTTTAATCAACTACAAGACTAAACAACCGTCAAACCTTGCATGAAACATCTCCCTGACCTCCCGACTTTGCGACATAGGTGCCCACTTTTCCATTCGTCTGTCTGTTTGTCTGTCCGTCTCTTAACAGTTCTGTTATGTCGAAGTTCGACATTTATGTCAAAGTTAGTATTCTAATCAACTACAAGACTAAACAACCATCAAACCGTGTATGAAATATCTCCCTGACCTCCTGACTTTGCGACATAGGTGCCCGCTTTTCCATTCGTCTGTCCGTTCGTCCGTCTGTCTGTCTCTTAACAGTTCTGTTATGTCGAAGTTCGGCATTTACGTCAAAGTTAGTATTCTAATCAACTACAATTCTACAACAACCATCATTCCTTGCATGACACATCTCCCTGACCTCCTGACTTGGCAGATATGTTGACCCAGTGACCTTGACCTATATTTTGCGCTCCATTGACTTGACACAATTTACGTTGACGTTCCAGATCTTCTCAACTATAAGGCGTACAACTACCAAACCTTGCATAGTGCTTTTTCTAGATGTACAGACTTGGCAGGTACCTTGACCCGGTGACCTTGACCTATATTTTGCGCTCCAGTGACTTTGACATATTTTGCTTCGACGTTCGATATCTCCTCAACTATAAGGCCTACAACCATCAAACCTTGCAAAGTGCTTCTCCTCAATGTACTGACTTAGCAGATACCTTGACCTGGTGACTTTGACCTATATTTTGGCTGCAGTGACTTTGACATAATTTACATCAGCGTTCCAGATCTCCTCAAGTGTAAGACCTCTAGCCACCAAACCTTGCATAGTGCTTCTCCTATATGTACTGACTTGGCAGGTATCTTGACCCGGTGACCTTGACCTATTTTTTGCGCTCCAGTGCCTTTTACACATTTTACGTCAACGTTCAATATCTCCTCAACTATAAGGCCTACAACCATCAAACCTTGCATAGTGCTTCTCCTCAATGTACGGATTCTGCAGGTACCTTGACTGGGTGACCTTGACCTATATTTCATGCTCCATTGACTTTTACACCTTTTACGTCACCCTTCTATATGTCCTCAACTGTAAGGCCTTCAACCACCAAACCTTATATAGCACTTCTTCTCGATGTACTGACTTGACAGGTACCTTGACCTGGTGACCTTGACCTATATTGTGCACTCCAGTGACTTTGACACATTTTATATTTATGTTCGGTATCTCCTCAAATATAAGACCTACAACCACTAAACCTTGCATAGTGCTTCACCTCATTACCCTGGCTTGGCAGGTACCTTGACCCAGTGACCTTGACCTATATTTGACACATTTTACGTTGATGTTTGATAACTCTTCAACTATAAGGCCTACAACCACCATACCTTGCATTGTGCTTCTCCTTGATGTACTGAATTAGCAGGTACCTTGACCTGTGACTTTGACCTATATTTCATGCTCCAGTGACTTTTACACATTTTACATCAACATTCCATTATCATTGGGCTGTATGATACGAAAAGTCAGTGCTGAAGATATAGCCATTAGAGGGAATGGGACTGGCCTGGAATATATGTGCCCCACTAGGCACTTTGTCTACATTTTTTTTCAACCCAGTTTTCCAAGTAAGCACTGCTAAGAATGAAATAAACTTATTTAATAACCACATTCTGATTGTGGCTCCTGTGACTTTTGCACAAGCAGGTGCGATGATGCCTTCCGCGGAATTCTTTTAATAATATAAATGACCTAGAAAAGTGTGGTTACAACTTACATGTAGGTAAACAGGGGTCATACTAGAGGGTGATTTGGGAGAAAAAGTCTCCCTAAGCTGGCTGACTTCTACCTATCTTGAGCTGAGGGAGAAGTGAAAATGAACTATAGAATGTATAGGGAAATCCAAAATTTGGACCAAAACTTCTCCCTGAAATCCTGAAATTGTAGCAAAATTTCTCCCTCTCTGAAAGCGCCAGGATGACCCCTGGGTAAATTGATCAGCTCAACATGACCATAATGGGTTGACTGGGCCGTAAAACCTCAACTCAACAACTTCAGAGTTGTTGGACACTGACTCAATGACTCATGGACAAATACTTAGGGAAAAAAAATAAATTTTTGGCCCTTCTCAAAACTGTTTTTTTAATAGGCACCTTGAGATTTTTTTATCAGTTTCATGCATACATGTATCTTATACAAAAATTTGCCGTATCTTCTGGTCCTTATAAATTTTAGACGTTTCCTGTTAGTGAGACATTTTTTTCTGGCCTTTAAATAGAGTAAATATGGTAGAGCTTTATTTATTTCAGATAGTTGATGCCATCATGCCGAGAAGAAAAATTGCAGCTAAGGCAGCTGCAGTAGGAGCAGCTGTAGCGGGGGGATCATCCAATGGGGAGCCAAAAGGTATTACCATGACATAGATCTAGGCCAAGGACATGTTAACCCTTGTCCTGTTGAATAAATTAAGAGGCCATGCCCACTTCTAATTTTCAGCCAATCAGATTACTTGATCCAGATTGTTGATATAAATTCACATAATAGTGCAGATCCAGATCAGTTGGCTTCTTCAGAAGCCAACTAATCTGGATCAACACTGTTTGCAAAGGAAGGGTATATCCGGATTCAGCAGGACAAGCGTTAAGGGGAGTCTCTTGGTGAAAAAAAAAAAGAATTGTTATCTTCCATGAAAACATATATTGTGGGAAGTCATTAGAAGCATCTTAGAATTTTCTTTCTTCTCCGTAAAAACAAATCTTGATGGTACACATTAGAAGCACCTCTCTAAGGCACTTCTAATGAGTACCATTTCTCTATAAGAACATATGTTGTGGTACTCATTAGAAGTGCCTTACCAAGGTGCTTTTAAACCCTGTCTTGCTGAATAAATTAAGATGCCACACCCATTTATAATTTTCAGCCAATCAGAATACTTGATCCAGGTTGTTGATATAAATTCACATACTAAATGGCAAACAGTGCAGATCCAGATCAGTTGGCTTCTGAAGAAGCCAACTGATCTGGGATCTGCACTGTTTGCAAAGGCAGGATATATCCAGGTTCAACAGGACTAGGATTAATGAGTACCCATAACATATGTTTTTATGGAGAACAGGAGAAAATTGTCCCAAAATTTTTACCAAATACTCTTTCCTATCAAGCCCTCTTAGTCCAGTTATGGGTATCCAAATAGAAATAGTTTCCTTATTTCTCCAGGAAAACATGTTCATTGTTGTTGAGAAATATCAATCCTTTTTGGTTGAAAAATTGCCTGTTTAGAGGTGCATTGTATGTCTCAGGCACTGAGTGCTATATTGGAACAAATTGTCAATCCCTTATCAGCTGTGTTGGCTTGCAGATGTAGATTTTAATTGTCTTGAATAAACTTGATAGTTGGATCATAGCTTCAGCATGTTCAGATAAAGAGATAATTTCAGTGATATTTGTTTTATTTTGAACAAAACGTGTTTGATACTTTTTCGAATGGCCTTATAGGTTAATTCTAATTGCTACCCACAACTTTGTTTGATGTGAAAATGACAGATCTTTACTACTATCATACAGCCATATCAAACACCTGCAGATTATAACATACAAGAAACATCCTTTGAATAGAATAGAAAACAACCTTATGACATACAGGGGTCATCCTGGAGCTTTCAGACAGGGAGAAGTTTTGAGAAAATTTCAGAATTTAGGGAGAAGTTTTGGTCCAAATTTTGGATTTCCCTATACATTCTATACATTTTTACTTCTCTCAGCTCAAGATAGGGAGAAATCAGCCAGCTTAGGGAGACTTTTTCTCCCAAATCGCCCTCCAGGATGACCCCTGGACATATGGAATCAGCACAGACTCAGCTCAGCTTGCACACCTGCAGAGTCTGATCAGGGTATATACTGTTTTTATATCCCCCACAAACTGTATTAAAACAATGTGAGGGGTATACTGTTTTCACATTGTCTGGTTTCTGCTTCTTTCCTTGCTGAATAAGTTACCAGAAGGCAGTCATTACATATACCTTGTGAAAGTATCTGATAAGTGCTGCTTATTGACACTTCTTGTTATAAAAGAATCTCTAAAGAATTAAATGTTCATACATTATGTGTGCAATCAGTGTAGACCCTGATCAGACTGCATACATGTGCAAGCTGATCTAGTCCTATGCTGGTTGTGTATGTCTTAACCTTTGTCCTGCTGAATAAATTAAGATGCCACACCCATTTCTAATTTTCAGCCAATCAGATTACTTGATCCAGATTGTTGCTATAAATTCACATACTTAATCGCAAATAGTGCAGATCCAGATTAGTTGGCTTCTTTAGAAGCCAACTGATCTGGATCTACACTGTTTGCAAATACAGGGTATATCTGGGTTCAATAGGACAAGGGTTAAATTAAGTTTGTGAGGCACTTCTTATGAGTAACCACAACATAGGTTTTTGTGGAGAAATAAGAAAAAAAATCAGTACTTGTCATTTGAAAAAAACAACACCATATACCACCCTTGGGAATGCTTAAAGTTGTAGAGATGTTAACATTTTAGTAAAACAAAACTTAGGAAATCAGAAAAATTATTACAGGGAGGTGGTTTTTGTTGAAAGGTGACCATTCATAGATATTCAGCTAAAAGGCCAAAAAATGGCAAAGCTTACAAATTAGCAGAAATTGGTTGTTGTAGAGAGGTTAGGTTTTTGGGTCGATTGTTTACAATCAAGCCTAAGTATACATACACCAAAATTTCCTTTATTGGCCAATGAAATCAAACCGCATGTTTGTATGTAATCAAACCACGTGTTTGTATGTAATTCTTGGGAGTGATCAGGTGTGGCGAAGGTGTCTTGTACATGTGTATCTTACGTCACTGGGGTGTCTGACTGATATTGGCTTACAGTTGGGCAAGGCCTGCTATCCTTGTAGCAGGTAAGGGCAGAGGAGGAATGTTTCTATTTCTTCTGTTTCTTCACTTTCATTCCTGTTCCTCTTTCATCCCTGTCCTTCTCTCTCATCTCCTCTACCATCTCTTCTATCTCTTTTCTCATTTCTCCCTTTCTCTGGGAGACGACACAAAATGACCCACAAGGGTTGACTTGTTGCTAAACCCCAACACAATCAAGTTGTATGTAATTCAGGTAAAAGTTGTTTATAGCCTTGTCACTGTGATGTCAGAGTGCCATGTAAGGAGGGTTATCTGTAAAACCTGGACTGAGACATTGACAATGCAGACCCAGATCAGGTGCTGCAGAATTGCTGCATCTGATCAAGGTCTACACTGTTTGCTTAAATTACAGTAAGTTAGAGGATTAAATGAAACAGTCTTAAGTCCCTATTCAGGACTGTTTAGGACAATCTTCCCAGCCTACACACACAGACAATCAACCCATCAGTGCTGTCATTGCTTTGATTTAGTAAAAGTTAAAACAAAACTTAGAGGAAACCAGAAAAATTGTTGTAGTGAGATGACTTTTGTTGTCAGAGAGGTCACCATTCATAGAAGCTCCACTGTATTTGTTTCAGCTAAAAGGCCAAAGGTTGCCAAAGGTCATAAGTTAGCAGAAAAGTTCCCAGCTGGGGAGATACTTCGTGATCTATGTAAAAAGAAATGGAAGCTGGGAGATGTGATTGGACAGGGTGGCTTTGGACTGATATATCTGGGTAAGTTAAAAAATGTATACATTGTCATCTTAAGAGAGCTATGGATGAAAATTATTTGAAAAAAGAATTGTACTTTTAACTTAGTGTCCCTTTTTTGCTTTGAAAATTATGTATACATGTAGGTTATGTATTATCCGGCCTGAGGTTATAACATTTTTCATATTCATGCTCAGCTATGTCTAAAAAGAAAGAATTTGCAGTTGTAATCCCCACACTCTTCGAAGATATTTTGATGTAACCTCTGGGGGCAGGGCCAGGGGGTGTGGCCCCGAAAGGTCCAAATCCATTGTATACAAACATAGTCCTGTTGCATATCACATCAAAGGTAAAGAAGAGTAGAATACAGTGGTGCAAATATTTTGCCCCAGGGCATGTCTGGTGGTCACCAGAGGTCAAAAAGTTGGATTTGGGGATTTTGGGTCCTTTTTTCTGATTGTCACATAACTTCTCCTAGGCTTTTTGAGCTAGAACCTTGAAACTGTTACAGGTAATAGCCCTATGGATGAGGACTGGAGGAACACATTTGGAATTTTGATGTGCGCGGTGATATGCAGTGGCGCTGGTGCGGGGATATGCGATGGCACGCCGATATGCAATGGCATGCCATCTACTTGCTCTAGCTGGTATTAAATTTGAGATTTATTAACAGAACAAATTTCATGCTCAGCTGAGTTGAGCATGACAAAAGTTTTATAACCTTGGGGCATAGAGAGCGAAACGTGAAAATTACCAACATGTTTCATAATTTTGGCTGATGGATTTTTTACACAGGATATTTAGGGGACTGAATACACTTGGAATATTTCGATTTTCACTCCATTTTTGACAAGGAATACAACTTTCATGACTTCTAGTTTGCTCCTGCATACCAATCCTCATTTGAAAAGGGGTCTGTTCTAAATGGAAAGGGTTTGCTCCACTTGGCTCATCTTTTCAGTGAAAAAATAATATTTTTTTCTTATTTCTCCATGAATAAATATACAGTGGGTACTCAATAAAAGTGCATCACCAAGGTACTTTTAATGAGTACTCATGACATGTTTTGTAGAAAAAAAAATAGGACAAACCTGGATATCCCTTTAATCTAGAGCTTTGGATATATTTTGCTTGTCACTGGGATTGTACCGTATTTACCCTAAATATTCAGACACATTAACTGCGTTCTGTGGCATCTGATCTAACTGCATTCTGTGGCATCTGATCTGGGTCAGCACTGTTTGCTCTGGCCTGTTGTCTGAATATTTAAGGTAATTACGGAATCATTTTATAAAGCCTTCTTTTTTTCTTTAACAGCGTCTGAGGCAGAGAGTTCAGCTGCAGATTATGTTGTCAAGATTGTAAGTACCAAGTTTTAAAAAGTACATTTTATATTGTAAATAGGGTATTATTTGCTGCTAGATCTATAGCTCCAGGCAAGGCACTTTTTCAAGAAAAATGTATTGAGATTTTTCTTACCGTATTTCTTCATGACAATGTCATGGGTGAAGATTTTCAGTACCGTTATTGATACTCAATTCAGTATTGAGAAGATTTTTGTTCCTATATAAAGTATCTGGGAAAGGTAATTTTCAGTATTGGAGACGTGGATTTTGAGTATTGAGGATTTCTGGGACTTTCAACCATGCAATATGTTGGGCACTCATTTGAAGTGCCTCCCTGAGGCACTTCTAATAAGTACCCACAACATATATTTTCATGGAGAAATAAAAATATTTACTAACTATCCCCTTTTACATGTATATAGCTATGGATAACAGGAAGTAGATAATTGAGCACCAAGAAAAATATTTTTCTTATAAAACACATTTCATTGTGCTCATTAGAAAGGCCACAGCAAGGTGCTTCTATTGTGTACCAACAAATATGTTTTTGTGAACAAATAAGAAAAAAATATCAATACTTTCTGGTTCAAAAACAGCATCTTATATAGCTTTGTATGCCTGCTGAAAAAAAAAAGTTTAAGCTGTGTAAAGATAACAAGTGGCTGCCTTTTTTCTTACTAAATTAGCCATCTAAATTAGCAATGATTCTCTCTGCTAAAAGTGAAAGCCTTTATCGGACTACTTAACCTTTCCTGCTTACATATGACTTGTCTTAACTTGTTTGTGCCTAGCGTCCTATAAAAAGAACATTTGCAAACAGTGTAGACCCAGATCAGATGCCACAGAATGCGGCGTCTGATCAGGGTCGATACTGTTTGCATTAATTTATGTTGATTTAATAATTTTCAGGAACCCATGAGTAATGGGCCTTTATTTTGTGAGTTACACTTTTACCAAAGAGTGGCAAAGCCAGATATGGGTAAGTAGTCTTTTTATCCACCAGTCTACTTGTTGAGGAGAATTAATTGATGATTCTAGGATGATTTGCTCCAGTTTTTAGCTCGCCTGTATGAAAGTACAGCAAGAGCTATTGCACCACCCCTGTCGTCGGTGTTAACAAAAATGTTTAAGTTTTCGTCAAAGTTTTTAAGGCTTCATATTTTCTAAATCCTCTAATTGATTTAGTTTATATTTGGTATAGTTATAGATGTCGGTCCAAAATTTTATTGAGCACTATCCACACCCCTGCTTATGACCTATAGGTCAAGGTCACAGACTTAGAAATTTTTTAAGGTTTCTTAATTTCTAAATCCTTGCATGGATTTACTGTATATTTGGTATGGTGATAGATATTGGTCCAAAATTTTATTTGGCATTACCCCCACCTCTGCTTATGACCTAAAGGTTAAGGTCATGGACTTAGAAATTTATGTTAAAATTTTGCATTAAAGTTTTTAAGATCTCTTTATATCTAAATCCTTGCATGGATTTAGTTTATATTTGGCATGATTATAGATATTGATCCAAAATTTTATTCGGCACTATCCACATCCCTGCTTATGACCTGGAGGTCAAGGTCACAGACTTAGAAATTTATATTAAAGTTTTGCGTCAAAGTTATTAAGATCTCTTAATTTCTAAATCCTTGCATGGAGTTACTTTATATTTGGCATGATTATAGATATGGATCCAAAATTTTATTCTGCACCATTCCCACCCCACTTATGACCTAGAGGTTAAGGTCACAGACTTAGAAATTTATGATAAAAGATCTCTTAATTTCTAAATCCTTGCATGGATTTACTTTCTGTTTGGCATGATTATTGCTCCAAAATTTTATTCTGCACTATCCCTGCCCTATAACCTACAAGTGAAGGTCACAGACAGAAATTTTATGTTAAAGTTTTACCTCAAAGTTCTTAAGATCTTTTATTTTCTCAGCTACTTTTCAAATCATACTATTTATATTTGGTATACAGATAGCAGCTGTGGAAGATGTTCGTCCAAAATTATATCCAGTACCGCCCTCCACACACATGCACACACCCACACACCCACCCCCCCTCCCCCCGCACACACACACACACACACACACACACACACACACACACACACACACACACACACACACACACACACACACACACTCAACTATGATCAGGATTTTAAGATCATAGTTTTAATTTTTTTTTGATTGATAAGTGCAAGTTCAGGTGAGCTATCCTGTCTGGCGACAGGTCTTGTTTGTGAAAACATTTTTGCAGGTACTCATTAGAACACCTTAATGAAGCAAGCCATGTTGGTATAAGAGGTAATAAAACTGTTGATGTAAAAGCAAAAAAAAAAAGAGTCATTCATCCTAGATTTTTCACACTTAAACTTCCTTTTTATCGCACCTGCTTGTAGCAGGGTGCGATATAGGCGTCCGATTTTCTGTCCGTCTGTCCTTCCGTCCGTCAGTCCGTCCGTCTGTCAACATTTATGTCGACGTTCGGCATTTATGTCAAAGTTAGTATTCTAATCAACTACAAGACTAAACAACCATCAAACCTTGCATGAAACATCTCCCTGACCTCCTGACTTTGCAACATAGGCGTCCGCTTTTCCGTATGTCTGTCCATTCGTCCGTCCGTCTGTCAACATTTATGTCGAAGTTCGACATTTATGTCAGAGTTAGTATTTTAATCAACTACAAGACTAAACAACCATCAAACCTTGCATGAAACATCTCCCTGACCTCCTGACTTTGCGACACAGGTGCCCACTTTTCCATTCGTCTGTCTGTTTGTCTGTCCGTCTGTCCGTCTCTTAACAGTTCTGTTATGTCGAAGTTCGACATTTATGTCAAAGTTAGTATTCTAATCAACTACAAGACTAAACAACCATCAAACCTTGTATGAAATATCTCCCTGACCTCCTGACTTTGCGACATAGGTGCCCGCTTTTCCATTCTTCTATCCGTTCGTCTGTCCGTCTGTCTCTTAACAGTTCTGTTATGTCGAAGTTCGACATTTACGTCAAAGTTAGTATTCTAATCAACTACAATTCTACAACAACCATCATTCCTTGCATGACACATCTCCCTGACCTCCTGACTTGGCAGGTATGTTGACCCAGTGACCTTGACCTATATTTTGCGCTCCATTGACTTTGACACAATTTACGTTGACATTCCAGATCTTCTCAACTATAAGGCATACAACTACCAAACCTTGCATAGTGCTTCTTCTAGATGTACAGACTTGGCAGGTACCTTGACCCGGTGACCTTGACCTATATTTTGCGCTCCAGTGACTTTGACATATTTTGCGTCGATGTTCGATATCTCCTCAACTATAAGGCCTACAACCATCAAACCTTGCAAAGTGCTTCTCCTCAATGAACTGACTTAGCAGATACCTTGACCTGATGACCTTGACCTATATTTTGGCTGCAGTGACTTTGACATAATTTACATCAGCGTTCCAGATCTCCTCAAAAGTAAGACCTCTAGCCACCAAACCTTGCATAGTGCTTCTCCTATATGTACTGACTTGGCAGGTATCTTGACCCGGTGACCTTGACCTATATTTTGAGTTCCAGTGCCTTTTACACATTTTACGTCAACGTTCAATATCTCCTCAACTATAAGGCCTACAACCATCAAACCTTGCATAGTGCTTCTCCTCAATGTACGGACTCTGCAGGTACCTTGACTGGGTGACCTTGACCTATATTTCACGCTCCATTGACTTTTACACCTTTTAGGTCACCCTTCCATATGTCCTCAACTGTAAGGCCTTCAACCACCAAACCTTATATAGCACTTCTTCTCGATGTACTGACTCGACAGGTACCTTGACCTGGTGACCTTGACCTATATTGTGCACTCCAGTGACTTTGACACATTTTATATTGATGTTTGGTATCTCCTCAAATATAAGACCTACAACCACTAAACCTTGCATAGTGCTTCACCTCATTGCCCTGGCTTGGCAGGTACCTTGACCCAGTGACCTTGACCTATATTTGACACATTTTACGTTGATGTTTGTTAACTCCTCAACTATAAGGCCTACAACCACCATACCTTCTCCTTGATGTACTGAATTAGCAGGTACCTTGACCCGTGACCTTGACCTATATTTCATGCTCCAGTGACTTTTACACATTTTACGTCAACGTTCCATTATCATTGGGCTGTATGATACGAAAAGTCAGTGCTGAAGATATAGCCATTAGAGGGAATGGGACTGGCCTGGAATATATGTGCCCCACTAGGCACTTTGTCTACATTTTTTTCAACCCAGTTTTCCAAGTAAGCACTGCTAAGAATGAAATAAACTTATTTAATAACCACATTCTGATTGAGGCTCCTGTGACTTTTGCGCCAGCAGGTGCGATGACGCCTTCCGCGGAATTCTTGTAAGGATTTTAAACCTTCCCTTGCTGAACATGATGCCCTGTCTTAACAAACAGTGTAGATCCAGATAACTTGGCTTCTGAAGAAGCCAACCGATCGGCACTGTTTGTCAGTAAATATGTGAATTTCTATCAAAAACCCGGATCAAATAATCTGATTGGCTGGAAATTAGAAGTGGGCATGGCATCTCAATTTATTCAGCATGACAAGGGTTAAATAGATTCTAAAAGGAATGATCCTTAAGAGCAATGAACACACACACAAAAATGAAAATAGCTGAAATGCCAAAAATTTCTAGGCTAGGCTATCTAATTTTGTCAACAGGTAAATTTTGTCTGAATGTTATTTCTCAAAATCTGTCTCTGAGGTAACTTTCAATATTCTTTGGATGTCAGTTTCTGACAGAACTTTAAGCAAACTTTATGAATTATAATAGACAAACTACACATGCACACACCCACACACTACTAGTTTTCTCATTTCGACTTCTTGGCTATGTATCAAGAATGCTGGTGGGGTAGTGAATGGTTCAGACCGATCAAACTTCTTTTTAGGAGCATGTCTAATCTGATCTGTATTACATTAAGGTAGTTAAGGTATTTTTATGGCAGACATTCATCTTTTTCTATTTTTAGTTGACACATTTATTAAGGATCACAGACTAAAGTATCTTGGTGTACCCAAATTCATAGCTGCTGGCCAGCACAGTTTCAAGGGTGCCACCTATAGATTCATGGTAATGCAGAGGTTCAGCACAGACCTTCAGAAAATCTTCGTAAATGCAGGAAAACAATTCTCAAAACAGACGGTGTTTGCTCTCGCCTTAAGAATGGTAAGAATGGCTCATAGTACATGATTACTTTTTATCTAAAGAATTCAGACATACAAGCCTAAACAAACAGTGTAGACCCGGATCAGATGCCACTCTAACAGGCAGAACAGGCAGAATGTTTGGCGCAAGTGATTTATCTACTTACAACTGACCAACAGCCTGCGATTTATTTCTCAACAAGTCACGCACTTGCGCTTTTCTATTTCGATTCTACACACATTCGACAAAAATGCTGTTGATTCTGTAAGATTCTCCCAACATTCTGCCATTGTACAATGAAACCCTGTCCACCTCCTTGGCTGTAACACATGCATTTACATCTATTTGTAGCATATCTGATGCCAAAAAACCCCACAAAAAAACGATATTATACAGTAGTCTAATGTCCATGAAATGGCAAATGACTAGAAAAAATCTTAAAAATGTTACGAAATGAGGCTTTTCACTTCACACTCTTCTGCCCAGTGATTTGTTGTAGAATAAAGCACAGTTCATTTCCATTGCCTATATAGGCATGCTTTGTTAGAATTGGATATATAACATGAATGTTTAGCTGATGTTCATTATTTTGGATCTCAGCAAGAGTGTTAACCCTTAAAGCGCCAAGAAAAACTGCATCTGAAAATGTTGTCTGTTTATGTCATCTGCTGAATATTCTTGCAGACTTTTCAAACCTATTTTTGCATACAGGCAAACAGTGTGGACCCTGATCAGACTGCTCCTAAAGGAGCAGTCTGATCTGGGTCCACACTGTTTGCAAAAATGACTTTTAAAATCACAAGCAGATGACAAAGCAGACAACAATAGTTGTGACTAGTGCTTTAAGGGTTAAAAAGAGGTGATGTAATTGTCCATGTTGCTGATGTAGTAGAATGTACATTTCAGCTAGATGCCTTGGAGTACATTCACGAGCAGAACTATGTACATGCAGACATGAAGGCTTCAAACTGTCTACTGGGATACAAAGCTGGCAGACAAGAGTCTGATGTAGTAAGTATTGTAGCTTTTGACCTCCCATAACATCCCCACCTCAGCTCCACAAAAAATGCAGTAATTTGTCAGGCATATGGCTGGCAGACCAGAAACTGGCGACCTGCTTTCACACAGTTACTTTAACTAATGCTCTTTGCATTGTCATGCAGCTTAATTGTAAAAATAGCTTGTTGTAAACATTTATTCTGCCATATTTAACATACTGTATTTATATTATCCTTGTAATCTGACAAACATCTTCATTTCCCTATATATCATAATTACCCAAAATATTTATACAGCAGAACTCCGTACCGAATTGATCCCAAAATTTTGAACATGCCATTTGACTGTCTACTGATTTGTCTTTAAAAAGTTATTGCTGAATGTCAAACAGTGCAAACCCTGATCAAACTGCTCCTGAGGAGCAGTGATGCGGGTCTACACTGTTTGCTTAGGTATTTCTGTCTGAGTACAGTCAAGTCTATTTATAGACCATTTTTTGATGATATCACTTGAAAATGTACACTGATAATATTCTATAATCTGTATCAGGAGAGTGTCAGCCTTAATCCTTAAAGTGCTGAGTAAAATTATTGATAGTGTTGGGGTTTATGGTTTCATGTTGGTCATTTGTGTGTCTGAATGTCAATGGATTTTCACCAAACTTGGT
The DNA here is from genome assembly GCA_964016985.1 of Anodontia alba. Taxonomy (NCBI): domain Eukaryota; kingdom Metazoa; phylum Mollusca; class Bivalvia; order Lucinida; family Lucinidae; genus Anodontia; species Anodontia alba. Next base: position 36,016,953 of record OZ024823.1, read on the forward strand.
ATTTGCATGGATATTGTGGAGATCTGGTTCGGGATTGCTAATGGGCAAATTTCCTCATTTTTTCAGAGTTATCTGCCCGCTACACATCCATATTTTTGTTTCAAGACAATTTTCACCAAACTTGATTTGTGCTTTGATATTGTAGAAATCTGGTTTGCGATTCAATGCTCCAGCTAGCCCTATATAGAGGGGTGGGCCGCCCCTCTTGCCCTCCCCTGCCGCCCCTCTGCCCTTTTGAGCTGCCCTCTGCCTTATTTCAACTCCAGACATTAAACCCTACATTTTGCTGAAAATTTCATGAAAATCGGACAAAAATTAAAAAAGTTATCAATGTATAAAGGTCAGTTTTATGTGTATTCTAGTCTGGGGCATTTTTTGTGGAATGGGATTATATTTTGAACATGTCATGATACTTAGCATATCACATGACACATGATGCCCTCATTCTTGTATGACAGTGCAGAAAGTGCCCTACCCGGCACCCCTCTGCCCTAAAATCCTAGCTGGAGCACTGCGATTGCTGTAGGGACATTTTGTCAATTTTTGACAGAGAGTTATCTCCCCATGACATGATAATGGTGGGTATTATCGTTTTACGTTTTTATTTTCAGTTATTTTTCCAGGAAAATATAACTTGGCATTTTATGTAAACTGTGTGCTGGACAGATGGGTCATATGAAATGCCAAGCCTTTTTTTATCAGAAAAATACAAAAAAAAAAAAAAAAGAAAAAAATCAAAATGTTGTCTGCTGCAGTTATATTTAGCGTTTCAATAGTTAAAAGACCACATCTTTGGCCTCTAGAGTATTCTACCAAAATTAGTTTGACTGTATTTATGGTAAATATTATAAACAAGTGAAGTATATAATGAAATATTAAAGTACATCTGTAATTTTTGTATTGAAATTACCTAGGTGTATCTTGTTGATTATGGTCTAGCTACAAAATACCAGCCAGATGGCAAACATAGAGAGTATAAAGAGGACCCCAAGAAGGCACATGATGGGACCATAGAATTCACCTCTATAGATGCTCATAAGGGTGTTGGTAAGCAGCTAATAAAGCTTTAGAACCCTATTCACAATTGCAGCAGATGAGTTTTTGATTATCTTTTTTTTTGTACTTTTCATAGAAAATATGGCATGACATTTCATGTGAATTGTCTGCACAGCAGAAGATTCACATGAAATGGCATGTCTTAATTTAGAATGTCATCTGCTAAAATTTTGCTTTGTTTTAAGGGTTAATAACATCATGTATGGAAGAAGTAATTTTTAGCTCCAGTGAAGGTTATAATTCAGATGCATTTACGGATCTTGGGTTTCGGTAATTTCATGACTGGTGGTAGTTTCCAAAGAGAGTCTTACAGTAATTTCCATGACTGACGTAGGTGATAGTGGCCATTGTTTTGTTTTGGAAATGGAAAATATGGACTGAATTTTAGATGTCTTTTGGAAGTCAAATTTGGTCCAGCTCATAAAAAAATCGGTTTCAGGCTGAAGAAAATGGCAGTTTCTTGAGCTCTGTTTTGAAGGGGTATAAAGTTTAGTAGCTTGCCAGTATGAAAGTACAGGTAGAGCTATAGCAGTCACCACAGTGTTTGTGTCGGCATTGGTTGAAGTTTTCGGTTGAAGTTTTTAAAAGGCTATATCTCCTGAACTTCTGGATAAAAGTAGTTCATACTTGCTCTTGATGTTTGATATTGGTTTGATGTTCTATGCTGTACCATCCTGACCCACACGAATGACCTTGACTTTAAAAAAAATCATGTTAACCCTTAAGATGCCAAGAAAAACTACATCTGAAAATATCATCTGTTTATGTCGTCTGCTGCATTTTCTTGCAAACTTTTCAAACATACATTTTGCATATAGGCAAACAGTATGGAACCAGATCAGACTGCTCCTAGATCTGGGTCCATACTGTTTGCTACAATGACTTTTAAAGTAACCAGCAGAAGACAAAGCAGGCGACAATTGTTGTGTTTGGCATCTTAAGGGTTAAAGCTTTTGGTTAAAGTTTTTAGTGGCAAACCGTGATTCAAGCAAGCTATGCTGTCCTGGACACCTCTTATTAGCTTCCCAGTACTAAAGTACAGGGCCCAGTTGTTCAAAGCGTCGTTAGCTTAACAAGCTCGTTAAGGGTCATTTCGTTAATTGTTTTAGCGGATTCACTATACAATATTCTGATATTTTTTGCTGAAAGCAAAAGCTACTCACATTTTTTCAGCAAAAAATTTCAGCATATTTGCGTATCACTTGATGTAAATTTTAACGAATCATTAACTAACGACATCGTTAGCTTTGAACAACTGGGCCCAGGAAGAGCTGTTGCACTAGCCCAGGCATTGTTATTGGTATCAGTGTCGGAGTAGGTCCACAGCTGTTGAAATTTTATGTTAAACTTTTTCAAGATTTGAAATATGATCTATAACTCCAAATAAGGGGAGTATACAGAAAATGTTTTGTGTTATTTTGTACCTGAACATCCTTCTAGGTACTTGTTGGAATTGCTCTAGCAAGGCATTTCCAATGAAGATGCACAAGGTGTGTTTTTAACATTACAAGTTATCCTAAAATTATCACTCATAATTACCACCTTTTCTGGAGCCGTGACTATATAGAGGGCCGGCCTCGGTGGCGCAGTTGGATGCGCGTCCGACTGGAGACCAGGAGGTCGCGGGTTCGACCCCCGCCGAGGTCGGCAACATTCTTTCGTGGAGATTGATCATGAAATATTTTCTACGGTCATTCTCTCCCTTCCGCTGATTCAAGAAGGGCAGTTGTCAGTTTCTGGCGAAAGAATGTGCACAATACTGGTTAACCGCTTGGAGGACTAAGCCTGCCCAGTAAACGTGTGGTTAGGTAAACTGACCGCGCTCGACATGACCCCACTGGGTTGACTGGGCCGTAAAACCTCAACACAAAACAAAAACAAAAGACTATATAGAGGATATTTGATTTATTCAGTGTAATATTGAATTTCATTTCACCGAATGAACACCAAATGTAAAATTTTCACAAGTGGCAATAGCCAAGAGTGAAAATACAAGTTTTTTTGGTGTTCATGAATGAAATAAAATTATATCTAACACAGAAAAAATAAAATTTTCTGTTTTCTTCTTTTATTCATAATAATTCAACTTCTTCCTACTATTTGATGCTTATGTTGTGAAATTAACTTTTTTTATTAGCCATTTTGCATCAATTTGGTCTTGTTCAGCATGTTCGGGGACATAATAGTTGATAAAAATCTGAGTTTTGTACCTAGAAAATGAGGCCAAATAAATTTTAAAGCAATGCAATGCAAGAAATTGACACAGAGAAAATGCCCCAGTAGGTGATAGTCCACCTGAAGTTGTGTGCAGAAAAAGAAATATGTCAGCGCAATAAGTGACATCAGCGGTTTGAGTTTAGAATGCTAACCTTTTCACATAATTTCAGACAAGTATAATATGTCTTAAACCTTTTGGCAAGGTTTTTGACCTAGAATGCATGGAGAATTCGATTGGAAGAAAAAAATAGTAGTCCCAAACAGTGAAAATCTGGAAGTCTTAATTTCATTGTTTGAAATAGTGAAATTCTCAGTTTTGACTTCACCCAGAAATCTATATTTCACTGAAAAGTATAAAAGAAATAGGAATTCATTCAGAAATAATTATTTGGGAGCATTATATTCAAACCAGTATCATAATGAACATAGAATTTGTTAAGGAGCACTTGATGATAATTCTGTGATAAGCTTTCTTATTTCTCCATAAAAACATATGTTGTGGGTACTCATTAGAAGCCCCGCTGCAAGGGGGCTAATGAGTACCACAACACATGTTTTTTTATGGGGAACAGAAAAAAATTATCCTAGAATTGTCACCAAATACCTCTCCTCAACAACTCCTTGTTTTCAAATTAGATAATAAAGTGTTGTGATAAAATTGGTGATAGGTTTGGTTTCCTCCCTGCATGTTTAATGTTGCTTTTAGATCCATCAAGAAGAGGTGACTTAGAGATTCTGGGATACTGTCTTCTCCAATGGCTGTGTGGCAGACTACCCTGGGAAGATAAATTGTCTGACAAGAATTATGTTAGAGACTCAAAGATAAAGTAGGAAAAAGTTGTTGTCTGAATTCCAACCCTCCCCATGGCTAGATATTTTTTTTTTTACGGGGTTTTCTGATTCTTGGAAGTGTTTTATGGTGATACAGTTTGGTGGATTTATTGTTGCATATTTCATTTATTATCTTTACCATAATTACTGTGACAGCTGTTTCAACAGTGAGTGTAGACCCAGAGCAGATGCTGCATCTAATGGTCTACACTGTTCACTGTTAGCCACTTATTCGGCAGTCTGAAATACATCAGCATGTTGTCCAAACTAAGGTTTTACTCACCTATGCTTAAATGTAGTGGTAAATTTCCATGAAATTTCTGCATTCAGTCCGATGATTTCTCTCATCTTTGAAGCTATACCAACTGCAAATTACCACTTCCCAATTGGTTTACTGTGCATTTGTATTATTCATCCATATTTTGCATCAGAAAAATCTTGAAACCCACCTATTGCTGCAGAATCTGTTCAAATTCTGCTGGTAGTTTTGTTTACAAATTAGTTTTATTCTGTTTGACTTATTTACAAAATGAAATTTTCACATTTTGCCATACAAATTTGTACTCACCTTGTAGGGTGAGTTTAAAATAAGTTTTACTCATCCTTATGCAATTTACCCTGTCAGTGCAAGTTGGGTGGAATTTTACATCCATGTACCTTACATGTAATGTGAACAGCTGTAGATAAATTAGCATTATATGGGGGAAATAACAAAAATATTGTCATTTTCTCATCTGCTGAATCTATCCAGAGGGTGGGCAAGGCTGAAGTTAACCCTAGTCCTGCTGAACCTGGATATTCACTGCTTTTGCAAACAGTGTAGATCCAGATCAGTTGGCTTCTGAAGAAGCACTGTTTGGCATTAAGTATGTGAATTCATATCAACAATCTGGCTGTAAATTAGACTTGGGCATGGCATCTTAATTTATTCAGCATGATAAAGGTTAAATAGTTTGCTTTTAAACTTGAAACTGAGGTACAGTGTTTTTTTTTTAGGTAGATCTGTAGATAGATCTCTTCCATGACTTGTAATTTCTGTTTCAGATACATGAATGACATTCCAGGTTTGATGAAGAAATGTTTCCATGGTGGAAGCCATCCAGGTAACTGTCAGATTTAGTCAACTCTTTCTCAACTATTACAAATGCTCTCATTATTGTGAGTTGCACCACTGGTTCTCTGCCCACAGTACATTTCGCATTATATGTCCATACCACAGCAAATCGGTTTAAATTATCAAACAGCCCTCCTGACAGTTACTAGATACGCTTACCATTTTGTTCTGATGTAATCCCACAGTGAATTAGTATTTATAATGTGACTGGCTGCTTTTTTTGTGGTCATTTTTTATTTTAACCAGTCAGATCACAAGCACATATCACCTGGGTATGCCTCTACAGACAGGATGGCAAATGTATCAAGTAACTGTCCTGAGGACTGTTCAGTAATTAGTTTACTGTTATTTAAACAAACTGCTGCCAACTGTCAAGTGCTGAAGAGATTAGTGTCACATTTGCAATAATAAGACTATAAAGTAGCCTGCATGTAGGTTGCTCACCACAACAACACAAAAGAGGTAAAATATCCAACTATTCATTTAAAAAAAAATCACACAGGCATTAATAAACAAAATCATAAAATCTAAAAACTTTGGCAGTGTGCTTTTAATGAGTACCCACAATCATAGCTCCAAATATGACACTTTGTTTTTTTAATCCAAAAAAAGTATTGATACACTACAACCTCTTTATAACACAGTTCCTTATAACATGGTTTGGTTGAAAGATGGATCCCAAAACTGTATAGATTATATTGAAAAATGACCATTTTCAATATAATCTATACATATTTGTTTGGATATAACACAGCTGTTTAACTAATACGGTTTATGCTATGGACCCCAGTAATAGTGTATAAAGCGGTTGTGGTGTATTATTTTTCTTATGTTTTATGAAAACATATGTTGTGGGTACTCATTAGAAGCACCTCAGTGAGGTGCTTCAAATGAGTACCCACAACATGTTTTTGTGGAGGAATAAGAAAAAATATTTTTATGATAACCCTCTTATCTGGAGCTATGACATCATGTTTATTTGGAGAAATAAGAAAATGTCAGTGCTTTTTGGTTGAAAAACATGACTCTGGAGCTATGTATATTTCAGAGGAGATCAGTACATACCTAGTTAATGTGAAGAAACTGGGCTACAAGGAAAAACCAAATTACAACCAGTTTCGGGATATTTTCACAAAAGGCCTTATAAAACTTGGGATCAAAGACACATGGAAGCTGGCTTTACCAATGGCTGGTGCAGCTAAACCTTCTACAAGTTCGCCAAAGGTTAGTACAGTCAAAGATGTTCCTTATGTTGATTATTTTTAGGCCTGTGTTAAGATGGAAATATGAGAATGTTTGTGAAGCTGGAAGCTGTAGTCATGTGATGAATATTCTGGGCTTTTGATAAATTGTTGGTTTTTATACCTTGTCATTTGAAAGTGGTGGCTTAATATTTTTTTTTTTTATCTATTCATATTTACTTTCCTTGCAATAAATTAGTTGTGTTTCATGGATTTCATAGGCCTCTACAATGTGCTTCTAATGAGTACCCACAGGATATGTTTTTATGGCAAAAATTATCCCAGAATTACCACCAAATAATCCTCCTTAAGACCTCTGATTTCATTAAAAAAAAATAATTTTTATGCCATAATTTGTGTCTTTCATTTGATTTATATCAAATTCATATGACGGCTTAATCATGAATACATGTAAATGCAGGTTCATTTCAAAAGTGGTATTAAGTTTAACCCATTTGTGCTGACTTAACTACCTCAATTCTTTGTACAGTTTCATTTCCTATATAAGGGTTAGTGATTATTATTACTATATTTTGTAGAAAGTTCTGAATTTTCTTCGGCATTTGATCGGGTCTACACTGTTTGCCAGTGTCCCTTTTATTTGACACCAGGCATAAATGTGTTAATGTGTCAATTCTGTCATGAGTTGTAACCCTTGATAAATTATAAAAATCAATTTCCTTGAGGTAACTTAGAGTTTCTTTCATCCAAGCCAAATAAAATAAATACACTGACTTACTCGCAAATGTTCTTTGCAAAAAATAAAAAGTAAAATAAACCTTCTTTAGCAGTTGATTTGAATGTCATGATTCATATACCATTTTAACCTCAAGTGTTCAGAAAGAGTGAAGACAGATCAGATGCTGCAGAATTAGGCATCTGCTAATGGTCTGCACTGTTTGCAACTGCTTGTAATTGTATTATGTTTTTCAAATATTTTGTCATTTTTTACAGGGATGGGAAACTTCAGGATTAATCCTGATTTCAGGATTGAGAGCTTTAATTTTAAGCATGAAATTTCACTTTTACACTTGTTTACAAAACCAATCTTTTGTGTCAAAAGTGGTTATTTGGGTTAATATGCCTGAAATAACTAAAAACTTATTATTATTATATTGTTAGCAGTGAAATCAGTGTATATCTGGTGAAAATAAAAGTGATATCAATCACTAGTGAATTGATATCGTATCATTTCACTTGTGACTGATACGATTTATATTTTCACTGCTCGCTTTGGATGATGTCGGTTTTCTTCCTTGTTTCAGAAGTGGATGTTACCTCCCATTTCAGATTTTTGAACACCTCTAACTTCTTTGTTTCTGAACAAAACTATCAAGTGTTGGTATGCATTTTCTTAGTTAAAATGTAAGGAACATTTTGGTATCAATATTAGTTTGATTTGCTGGAACTTTTTGTTTTTGTCTCTCCAGCGTTTCACATGTTACGCACTGAAATTTGACGCCATGATGTTCATGTTTTGTTTGGTGACGTTAAATATGACGTCAGAAACACGCATTGGCGTGTAAACAATAAAATAAAAAGAAAATTTACTCTTTTTCAGTGAATACCATAAAAAATTATCATCTTGTGTAATGAAAACATTCAAATTTTCACTCGTGCTTCGCACTCCTGAAAATACTGATGTTTTCATTACACTTGATGACAATATTTATGGTATTCACAGCAAAAGAGTAAATATCCTCTATTTATTTGTTTAGCTCCAGATAAGAGGGAGTATCCACATGGTAATTTCCTTACTTCTCAGTAAGAACATATGTTGTGATACCAACATGTTTTTATTGAGAAATAAGAAAAATATTAATAGTTTTTAACTGAATTTTTAGATTTCAGGATTGATTATTAGCGACTGTTCTCACCCCTTTATTTAGGGTAAACATGATAGATACATGTCTCTTAACAACTGCAGCAGACGACAGTTATGATTTTATTTTTATTTTTCAGACAAAACCTGTCTTGACATTTCATGTGAATTTTCTGCCAAGCAGAGGATTCACACAAGATGTCAAAACTTATTTTCTCTGAAAAATATTAAAAGAAAAAAATTAGAATGTCGTCTGCTACAGATTGCTTGTCGCTTTGAGGTTAACTTGCTCTCTTTTTTTCTGTATATTAGAAAGGTGTAAAGAGAAAAAGCACTGAAGAACCAAAGGCATCTGCTGCAAAACAGAAACCCAAGGTCACTTCTCCCAGACCTGCAACACCTAGAACTGAGGCAAGAGGCACACCAACCCCCAAGCCAGGGCCCTCGAAAGCCAAAGTAGCAAATGGACCAGCTAGAGGCAGGCCTGCTACTCCAAGGAGCAGACCTGCGACACCTGGTCAGGTTAAATCACCAGCAGGCAGGATAAAATCACCAGCTGGAGCTAAGTCCCCAGCGGGCAGGATAACTTCACCGACTCCAGCTACATCTCCAGCAGCTAGGCCTAAAAAAGTAGCAAAGAAGGCAGGCACGAAGGCAAGGACTCAGGTCCGTTCAAGGTCACCAGTTAATGGTTATGGAGCTGCATCTTCTACTGACAGTATAGCTGTTAGTGTGATGTCCCCTAAAGGTTTGTAATCATTTAATGTCTATTTGTCCCCTACCACTGGTGAAGTGGGGGACATTTGTAACAGGATTCCGTGTCCGTGGTTCTGTTACACTTAGTATCCAGGGCATAAATCTTTAACCCTCAGGAATATTTTCATGAAACTTCTCGCACGAACTAAGCTTGCCGAGATGATGTGTCACAATCAAGAAAGACAACTCTTGCCCTCTAGATTCTCGAGTTATCTGCTTTTGCCACATTTGGCTGGCAAGCTTGTGGCAATCTCTTTTTGTATTTACCCTGTATATTTAGACATTTTAAGGAGGATGGGTAAATTTTTAGGGGAGAACTCTATAAAAAAATGAAGTTGCCTTCCTTCTGAAAAGGGGTCTACTCTAAAAGGAAAGAATTTGCTCCAAAGGGGAGCAAATTCTTTTCTCTAAGAGTAGACTCCTTTTTAAAAGGGTCTTGGTGTGTGGGAAAGGGAATAAGAAGTCACAGAAGTTACCACCCTTATGAAAAAAAGATTGATAACCAAGTGTACCAAGTCCACCTTACTCTTAACCATACTTGTATTTATTATAAAATTTAAACAAGTTCATTTTTACTTCTTGATGATATCTCTAAAAAATGGTAGTTGAATGGCAAATAGTGTAGACCCTGTTCAGGGAAAATACGACTTGACATTTGGTGTGAATCATCTGCTAGGTAGAGGATTCATATGCAATGTCAAGCTGTATTCTCTTGGAAAATAAAAAAAAAAAAAATAATAATTGAGAATGCTGTTGTCTGGTACAATTTTGAATGGCACTTTAGGGTTACAGGAAAATGCACAATTATTCTTGTGTAACTAGTGCGAGTGATTGGGTCAGTCAGTAGCTTGTCTGCCTTCTGATCAGGTTTTGAATTCAATCCCCAGCTGGTTCTTACCTATCAAATTGTTACTACTGCTCTTTTGCTTGTCACTCACTATTAAGATATCTTGTGGGGTGGGCTGGATGACCAAGTGGTTGGTGCTTTCTGCTTGCAATCCAGGTATCCTGTTGAAACCCCTTCTTGGGCCATGGGAATATTTCTGGGCCAGGTTGTTCAAAGCATCGTTAGCTTAACGAGCTCGTTAAGGGTCATTTCATTAACTGTTTTAGCGGATTCAATATACAATACTCTGATATTTTTTGCTGAAAAAATGTGAGTAGCTTTTGCACTGCAAAAGCTACTCACATTTTTTCAGCAAAAAATTTCAGAATATTTGCGTATCACTCGATGTAAATTTTAACGAATCGTTAACTAACGACATCGTTAGCTTTGAACAACTGGGCCCTGATCATTAATAAACCTAGTTCATAATAATCTATGTGCCCCGAGTTGATATAAAATGAACATGGAGCTGCTTTTTGACATACAATGGCACTAAAAATTAATAGAAATCTATGATAGCAATTACACAATGTCAAACTGATAAAACTGAAATACTGTTGAAAATGTTGTAAGCTGCAGAACATTATTACTGTCATAGCTCTAAATAATGTTTACTTTTCAGTCAAAAAGTGTCAATAATTTTTCCTTTTTCTCCATGAAAACATATTGTTTTGGGTACTTATTAAAAGTGCTCCATTGAGGCACTTCTAATAAGTACCCACAACATAAATGTTCATGGAGAAATAAGAAAAATATCTATCTAGTTTTCCCTCTTAACTCGTCATGCTGAATAAATTAAGATGCCACACCCACTTCTAATTTCCAGCCAATCAGATTACTTGATCTGTGTTTTTGATAGAAATTCACATATTTAATGACAAACCCTGCAGGTCCAGATCAGTTGGCTTCTACAGAAGCCATCTGATCTGGATCTATACTGCTTGCTAAGACAGGGCATGTCATGTTCAGCATGAGAAGGGTTAAAAAAAAACATCTAGAGCTTTGATGGTGAATATATTTAAGCCTTCAATAGAGTATATTGTGTGACTAGCAAAGACCCTTATCATGCTGCAGCAGTAAACAACTGGCCTTGGTCCCTTTGCTGTGTGCATATTGGTAAATCATTTGCTACAGCAGACCTAACTTTTCACTTCACAGGAGATGCTCCAGTTCCAAAGAAGCGCAAAATACGTCGGAAAAATGTACCAATGACAGAGATTGCCATACAGACATCGCCAGGACTGAAACTCAACAGATGACAACAACAAAATGAAGATGAGGATGATGATGCAGATAGTGATGAGGGTGATGACGATGAAGATGGTGACTCACAGTTGGAAGGATTCTGTCTAATTCTCTAAACATTGTGTAGCCCAGGATTGTATTACAGTCCACTTTGGGTTACATTTATATCATCTGACAGAATAGGCTTACATATAATTCTGTGATGTTTGAATTTTCATGGAAAAAATGTGATAGCTGAAAACAGTTTTACTTGACAATGTGGTTATCTGTAAATCTTAAATTTTTCAGCACCAAGTTTCAGACCACTGTTTTTTTCTGCAATTTTGAAAATAAGGTTATGTATATAAATAAAATTCAATTATTGAGTGTTAAGACAATGGGATCCTGATGAGATGGCTCATTATCATGTAGATACATGCTGTTTGCAACAGCCTCTTATTATTACCTGTTGCACTAAAAGAGTTAGTCTGACTTAACCTTGGGGATAATTCAGCAGATGATGATATTTTTTTCCCCCCAAACAGACTGACATTTCATGCACTTTGTCTTCTGCAATGGTGACACGTCTATTTGTTCATATTTTCGTCCATCAACATTTCTGGTATTTAGCTACATTATCAAACTATTTTCCTACAAGACCGGGCATCTATGAGACTAAAAGGCCCACAACAAATATGACAACACATTTTGCAGATATTTATCTTATTTTTTCTAGAAAACGAGGCAGCGTTATTCATTTGAATTGTCTCAGATCAAGTTTAAATGCCCAGCCTTGATATATAAAGATATGATGCCAATGAATTGCATGTCAGTCATGTGCTGGAATGTATGCTAACCCATAAAGTGTCATTCAAAAAGTATCAGACATTTTTTTTTTTTTTAAGTTTGCTTTTATTTTTCCAAGAAAATAAGGTGACATTTCAGTTGAAGTGTCTGCATATTCATAAAATATCAAACCTTATTTTTGTGTAAAAATTGAAAAAAAACAAAACAAAAAAAAAACGAAAATGAGATGTAGCCAGCTGCTGTTGTCATTGAAGCTTCAGGAGTGTCTTGACATTTCATGTAAATCATCTGCATAGAATTTCTTTCAGATTTTTTTTCTATTTCCATGTTGAGATACTGAATATTTTGGAGCAAAGAACTTAAACTGCCTTTGCATTCTTAATCAGTCTTGTCAGGGTATTGACCTTATTAACACAATATTGGTACTACCTATAATTATATAAGATCTACAAAGATCTTGATCAGCCAGCATCAATGGGTAGGTGTAAATTGTGACTCACAATTAAAGTTTTGCATTTAGAATAAAACACCAAGTAAAAACTCTCTTTCTGAGGGATGTCATATGCACGGTAATAACAGTTCATCTGTCATTACTGACAATGACCAATCTTAATCACATGTGAGAAATGCTACTGTTTGTGTGTTCTAAGATGGCTGATTAGACCAATTCTAGCTCTAAACTGTCTGTTGCAGATAGAACAACAGAGGTCAGAGCAAAACAGCTCTGTTGGCGATGCCTTAGTTCTGGCTTTGCGCTGTGCACGTTTCTGCTCGGCTTCGCGGATTCTTTTTGCCTCATATTCACTAGCAGCTCTTCTGATGAGGCCTCGCCACTTTGCTCGGTCCTGTGCAATTTGTTCCCATGACTCTGTTAGTATGTTGAAATCCTTGATTGAGGCTTTGAGGGTGTCTTTGTATGGCTTCTTCTGACCACCATGGGAGAGTTTGCCCATTTCTAGTTCTCCATAGAGGATTTTCTTTGGCAAACGTTCCTCATGCATCCTGGTAACATGTCCTGTCCACCTTAACTGTGCCAGTTTCATAAGAGTATGTACACTCGGCATCCCTGCTCTTTTCAGGACTTCTGTGTCTGGAATCCTGTCTTGCCACTTTATCTTTAAAAGTTTTCTAAGGCAGCTTGTATGGAAGTGGTTCAGTCTTTTGGCATGCCGTTGGTAAACTGTCCATGTTTCGCATGCAAACAATAGTGTTGGCAGCACCACAGCTTTGTAGACTTTCAGCTTTGTGTCAAGCCTGATTCCACTTTGATAGTCGGCCAACACACTGTCACGTAGCTGGCCAAATGCTGCACTAGCTTTGGCAATCCTGGCATTGACTTATCATCAATGTGCACGACTCTTGACAATGTGCTTCCAAGATAGGTGAACTTGTCTACCACTTGCAATCTATGACCTTTCACTGTAATGATGGGCTCCTTGTAAGGCTTGCCCGGTGATGGTTGATAAACCACCTCGGTCTTTTTGATGCTGATTGTGAGGTCATAGCTGGCACAGGAGTCAGATACTTGATCTACACCTTTTTGCATCTTCTCTTCTGTTGGAGCACCCTTTGCTATGTCATCAGCAAAGAGGAACTCATCTAGCACTTCTGTCTGCACCTTGGACTTGGCTTGCAACCTTCTTAGGTTGAAAAAGCTTCCCATCAAAGCGATACCTAATAGGTATACCATTGTCACCATCCTAGAAAGCAGCTGTGAGCATGGCAGAGAACATCATGCTGAACAGATGGGGCTAAGCACAGTAGTGTAAATACAATAATTTTTCTCATGTAAGGCTTCAAAGAAAAGGCCAGTATGGTTAATGTCTTAAAATTTCATCACCAAAGTGTCTGACAAAATGACATATGCAAACACAGATTAGATTGCTCCTGAAGGAGCAGTCTGATCTAGGTCTACACTGTTTGCCATTCCAATAAGCATTTTCAGAAACAACTGCATAAAAAGCAAAATTTAAGCCTAAAGAAGTATGACATGAAGTGTTCGAAATTTTAGGACATTTACTGTAATCTGTTGATACGCTGCACTGAGCAGAAATCTTTGGTTCGTCTCTTCATTTACAGTGACTTCTGCCATATCTATGTTTCAGTTTCTTAGTTGCGCACTTCTGAATTGTCAGGGCTACTTGACTTTTAAAAGTTTGCCGCAAAATTCTAGTCAATGACTGGACTTCCTATATTAATTGCTCATAGGAGCACAGAAATGTCATTACTGCTTTGACTGTTTTTGAAAGAAAAAATACATTAGCATATTGTTTTTATGCTCAGGGTTCATTTTTATGTTTTTAAACAGTTTAATAGATAATTTTGGCCTTGAACCATTAAATTACTAAATTTTCCATAGCTTCAAATATTAGGCACTTTTCAAGTACAAAAATTGTTGACGTTTTTCTTTAACCCATTTATGCTGAGTGGACTTCTACCAGAACGCTTTGGACTGATCCATTTCCAACATTGGGGATGTCTGGTAAGTTTTTATTATTACTATGTTTTATAGAAATTCCTGCATTTTATGCAAACATTGTAGACCCTGATCAGATGCTGCATTTTGCAGCATCTGATCTGGGTCTACATTGTTAATGTCCTTTTTATAGGACACTAGGCATAGATGGGTTAATAATTCATGAAAAAAAACAACAAAAAAACAACAACATGTAATTACTCATTAAAAGTGTCTTAGAGATGCTTACGAGTACATGCTTTGTGGAGAACTAAGGAAAGTATTTATCTGGACACTTAATATATCTGAAGCTATGAATTTCTTTGTTTTTGTTGTATATGTGTATAATGATGCAGTGAGCTATTCCAACAAATAAACATGAAGCAGTTCTGTTATTGACTCAGTCGTGATATATTCTTCAGTAACCCTAAAAAGTAAGCCTTGTCTATAGAAAATGTTCTATGACCTGCAAGTTTTGTAAATACATGTAGTAGTGGCTCAGCTCAGCAACTCATTCTTGCAGTCTGATCCAAATCTTCACAGTTCACTTACAGAATGGGTGACTACTGTAGAGCATACTGATGAACAATGTATGGCAGAGAACCATACCGTCCCTGAATTTTTAGACAGTTTAATTCCGAACCATATTCATCCTAAAAATTGAATATGGTAAATGTCCTACAATTTCAAACTGCACAAAAATCCAAACTTAGGCCAAAAACATATGTAAAAATAAAAAAACAAATCAAAATGTCGTCTGCTGGAATTTTTACCCAGCATGCAAAGTGGTAAAATATAACCTGCTTAAAAGGACTTGATACACATTTTTTTTTTCAACCATTTTTAATAAGATAACCTTTGTGACTTGTTTTCTTTTCCCCATGAGTCCCTTCTGAAAAGGGGTCTACACTAAAGGGAAAGAGTGCTTCCTAGACCCCTTTTTAGAAGGGAGGTAAAACATTTTTGACAATTATCTCCCCTGAAAGTCTGTCCATTCCCCGTAATTTTTACCACACTATGGAGAGATTCAGCAGATGATAAACTGGCTATATATTTCTTATTTTTCCCTGAAAAAAAAATAATGCATTTTGAGGAAGGAGATTATTTGCATGAAATGTCAAAGCTTATTTTCTGGGAAAAAAATAGAAAAACATTTCTAAACGTCATCTGCTGAATATTTAACCCAGCATACAAAGTGTTACATTCAAATGCAGCAGGCAAAAGGTTAAAAATAACATTGATACAGACCAGTCCTTGCAGAATATGTACGACTCATAAACTTTTAACAGTTATATCATATGCACTGTTGTTTGCCATAAATAAAAGATCAACAGACGACTCAGTCAAGTTATTGTGTTTAGCCTCTAATCTCTTCATTTGAAATATATACTTTGTATACACTTTGTCCATTATTATGGAAAAATGAGACATATTATACATTTTGTCCATTATTATGGAAAAATGAAACCTATTATACATTTTGTCCATTATTATGGAAAAATGTGACCTATATACATTTTGTCCATTATTATGGAAAAATGAAACCTATATACATTTTGTCCATATACATTTTGTCCATTATTATGGAAAAATGTGACCTATATACATTTTGTCCATTATTATGGAAAAATGAAACCTATATACATTTTGTCCATTATTATGGAAAAATGAAACCTATTATACATTTTGTCCATTATTATGGAAAAATGTGACCTATATACATTTTGTCCATTATTATGGAAAAATGAAACCTATATACATTTTGTCCATTATTATGGAAAAATGTGACCTATTATACATTTTGTCCATTATTATGGAAAAATGTGACCTATATACATTTTGTCCATTATTATGACCTATATACATTTTGTCCATTATTATGGAAAAATGTGACCTATATACATTTTGTCCATTATTATGGAAAAATGAAACCTATATACATTTTGTCCATTATTATGGAAAAATGTGACCTATTATACATATTGTCCATTATTATGAAAAAAATGAGACCTAGTACACACTTTGTCCATTATTATGAAAAAATGATACCTAGTATACACTTTGTCTATTATAATGTAAAAATGAGATCTTTGGAAGACAATAAATACACCAAAATAGTTCTAGGTAAGGCAATAACCAAACATTACCCATATTTTTCTTATTTCTACACAAAAACATATTATGGGTATTCATTAGAAGTGCCTCAGTGAGGACTTCTAATGAGTACCAATAATACCATATTTGACCTAAAACTGAACATACCCTTATGAGCACAGTCAAGCAATTTCAATTACAGCTTGTGTACTTTTATCTGCTGCTTTATAAAAGCATATGTAATTGGTACTCATCTGAATTGTATCAACAAGTCAAGGCAATTCAAATGAGTACCAACAACATATTCTCTTATGAAGAAAATCAGAAAAAATATCGCTTAAATATCATTAAATAATCATCTCTTGAAGTCATCTTCATATCTTTCTTTATAGTCCTTATCGGATGGATATTTTACTACAAGTTTTTCCAGTAATTTTGAAAATCCTAAGCACACAGAGCAGTAATTAGGTCAAACACGGTATGTTTTCATGGAGGAAAAAAAAAAATTATCAGGGTACTTTTTTTTTATCCAGAGCTATACATCGAGCTGTATTATCTTGAAAAGGGACACCACATGTTCCCATTGGTGTCTGGTAAATCCATGTATGGAATATCCCACATCCATGGTCGGTCTGAAAAAGAAAAGTGTGAAAATAAATGACCACAATGTCAGAAAATATAACTTTTGATGCGCACTCAGTTAATTGTCTACTTGAAAATGCCCTGACTCCTTGGCTATGCACAAAAACCATGTGAAGACAGATCAGATCACCTGGATGGGCAGGCTGATTTGAGTCTTTGCAGGGTGCAGTAATGAAGGTACATAAGTAGTCTGACCAGTTCAATGTCAATTTGTAGAATTGTTTGTATTGAGGTTTTATGGCCCAGTCAACCCAATGGGGTCATGTCGAGCACGGTCAGTTTACCTTACCACACGTTTATTGGGCAGGCTTAGTCCTCTAAGTGGTTAATCAATTTGTAGAAGCATCAAGTCCTTGGTTATAAATAGAGTGCCATGTGAAGACAGATCAGATGGCCTGGATGGACATTGATTTGAGTCTGCAGGGTGCAGTTATGAAGACAGATCAGATGGCCTGGATGGACAGATTGATTTGAGTCTGCAGGGTGCAGTTATGAAGGAACATTTTATCATATGGTTAAACTGACGTCAAAATATGAACATTTGCAAACAGTGTAGAGTCAGACCAGCCCAGTTATGTCAAATATCACTTCAAAATAATGACATTTAAATTCAAAGAACCCATTTTAGTATTTAGGGGTGAAAATGAAATCACCTAAAGAATAGTTTTAAAACTTTTCCTGAAACCAATGAACAAGACCTGACTTAACTTGAACCCTATGAAAATTTGTCCACTGACTTTGTCAAATATGGTATAACCTGTCCTGGTAAGCAAGAGTATGAAATGCTTGTTTAAGAAAGATGCTCTCTGAATACAGGTCAATCAATATTAAGTATCTTATTTTGAATGTGGTCTTTGAAGTTACATACACATGTAGCTAAAGACCTTAATTTCTATGCGTTTGCAATGATAATGGAGAAGAATCAAACCTGAAAGAAAAACAAAAAAACAATAAAAAACTTTTACTTTTTTTTCATCTATTCAATTCCAATCATTACTGAGCCAGACCTGAAGTCAGCACACTAAATTAAAATTTCTGTGAATACATAATTTCCTCATTTTTTTTTTTTTTTTTTTTTTGTTTTATTAAAATCCACTAAACCTGTGTGTATGAAAAATTGATGTCATGAAAATAACACTATTTCCATTTGTATCATACCTCCTTTCTTGTAGGCAGTAGGTGGGAGATCATATGGCAACAATATATGACCTGATGATCTGGCATCAGCTATATCCTCTGCTGTTTTAAATATTTCATCTTTACCCTGCAAACAGAAACTTATTTGCAAAGTTTTCTTTTAACTCATAAAGAGCTAATCACAAAGGCAGCAGATAACATTTTGATTTTTGTGTGTATTTTTAATAAGAAAAAATAAGGCTTGACATTTGTAAAATAAGGCTTGATATTTGTTGATCACCTGCCCAGCAGAAGATTCATATGAAATTCCAAATTTCCATATCTTATTTTCTCTGAAAAAAAAAAAAAAATAGAGAAAATAAGATCTGGAAAAAAAAAAAATAAAATATATATATATATATATATATATATATATATATATATATATATATATATATATATATACAACAGGGTTGGTTACAACAGGCAAGTTGTTCAAAAGCTTGAACCATCTGCATACATTGGTGCACTTGATAAGCAAACATAAAATTGAATATATAAACCTTGATGTGCTAATCAAAATTATAGCAGACAACATTCTAAAAAAAAAAAAAATATATATATATATATATATATATATATTTTTTTTTTTTTTTTTTTCAAATATATTCAAAATTATAGCAGACAACATTCTAAAAAAAATATATATATAATTTTTTTTTTTTTTTTTTTTTTTTTTCTTTAGAATGTTATCTGCTATAATTTTGATTAGCACATCAAGGTTAATATATATTCAATTTTATGTTTGCTTATCAAGTGCACCAATGTATGCAGATGCTTCAAACTTTTGAACAACTTGCCTGTTGTAACCAATAACAGACAGTATAGCAAAGTAATATTTATTTTTTCCCCTGAAAAGCATTCAAGTTCTTAAATGACAATTTGACATATACTGGGTCCTTTCAAGGACAAATTTAATTGTCTGCTGTCATCTGCAGCAAGTTTACCATAATATGCTCAATGGTATTTCCAGCTTGCAAAGTTATTACACATTTATTCAAATTTGATTTCAGATAAATCTGCTTGCAATGAGGTAAAAATACAAGTACACTACAACCTCTTTATAACACGGTTCATTATAACACGGTTTTTTATATAACACGGTTCAAAGACGGATCCCAAAAAGTATAGATTATATTGAAAAATGACCATAAAAAAAAAATGACCATAAATGGTCATTTTTCAATATAATCTACACATTTTTGTTTGGATATAACATGGTTGTTTAACTAACACGGTTTATGCTATGTACCCCAACAATAGTGTTATAATGAGGTTGTGATGTACTTACAACATAGGCTTTTACAGAGAAACAAGAAAATGATCACCAAGTTACTACCAAATTATTGTCCTTAACAAGTCCTCTTTTCAAAAGAAGGTATTATGGTGAGAGATGACAGACATGAACTACCTAAAAAATTTAGCAGTTGAATATATATTCAAGCACGCAATGTTTTCAAACATTTATCTTATTTTCCTTCCATGGAAATAAAGACTTGATATTCTAAAAAGTAAAATATCATATTTGCTAATTTTGTCTGTAGACTCCTACAGGGTTAACAATTTTATCTAGACTTAAGCTCAAGTATTGTAAAACAATGCAATGTTCCTTACCAGTCTGTTACCACAGCAATTAAACTGTCTAACCCCAAAAAAAAAAAACAAACTAATTTGCATTACTGACTTATCATCGTCTATTCAAAGGCCTTATTTGATTGAGCTTTCATGAATATTCACAGGATCCAGACTGTTTGGTCAGATCTACAAACAGATGGGAGGTAAAGCTGCAGTCTCCTCTAGTGAAATACCAACTGGGGACTAGTAGACGAGCCAGGAGACGGCAAAATCCATAGAAGTAGCCATATATGAGAAGAGGTCAAGGTCAGCCTATAGAGTCTAGACAGACCATTCATTGGTCAAGTCTATTCCTTGTTCACATAACATTTAACTCTTAAAATTCCATTCAAAATTTAGCAGCTGACACTCTTAAATATTTGTTTTTATTGTTCAAAGAAAATAAGGCATTTGCTAGGCTGACAATTCAGTTGTCTCATTTTCTCTGAAATATAAGAAGAAAAAAATAGAATGTCATCTGCTACTGTTGTTACTGGCATTTTAAATGTTAGATCCTTTAGCAGTCTCTGGGGAAACTAAGTAGACAACAAATTGATGACCTTTTTCTTATTTTTACCCAGAAAATAGGCTTTTAACAGTTTATGCATTTTTTCTCTTTGTTTAATTTTAACTTCAAAGTATCATATGCTGGAAGTTTTACCCAGCATGCCAAGCTTTAACCCTTGCCTTGCTGCATAAATTAAGATGCCACGCCCACTTCTAATTTCCAGCCAATCAGATTACTTGATCCTGGTTTTTGATAGAAATTCACATATCTAATGACAAACAGTGCAGATCCAGATCAGTTGGCTTCTTCAGAAGCCAACTGATCTGGATCTTCACTGTTTGCTAAGACAGGGCATGTCGTGCTCAGCAAGAGAAGGGTTAAAGAATTTGACCAACTGCACTGGTGCTTTGCAGGTTTGGCTGTGCCCACTACCTTAGACATAAACTAAACAGGGGATGATAAGATGCTTTTTTTCAATCCAAAAGTATTGATACATTTTGATTTCTCACCAAAGCGCTTCTAATGAGTATCCACAACATATGTTCTCATGGAGAAATAAGAAAAATACTTTCCTGATACCCACTCTTATTTAGACCTATGCAGAAAACTTACAAAGAATTTTGGCAGAAATAAGACACCAATCTCATATGACCGTATCATCAGTTGAGCTCCTTTCTTTTCAAAGGCACCCCATGCTGCTTTAGATAAATTGGCACTGAAAATTCAAACTACTTCATTTAAATTTAAACAGCACAAGTCCTAACTATGTAAAATGTTCTAAAAATCTGAGCAATCTCTACGGTTTCAAACAAGCCATTTCTTTGATTTCTTTGCAAAATTTGATATTAAACTTATCTTTCCTGTAATGGTTAAGATAAATAATAAATTCCGATATCATTATTATCTTTCTGTTCAAATTTTTAGAACATTATCTGTAACTGCTTTATGAAGTATTAATTTAATATTCAGAGCCCAGTTCAAAACTTAAAGTTGTTAGCTAACGTAACATTGAATTTCTATCTTGAAATATGGCAAATACATTGGTATTTTTTGCTGAAAAAATGTGAGTAGCTTACTCACATTTTTTGCAGCAAAAATATTCATGTATCTGAAAATACCTTAGCTACAACAGTTAACAAGTTTGTCATTAACAAACTGATTAAAATAATGCTTTGAACAAATGTGCCCAGATGGTTAAAACATGATAAGAGATAATTTCTTTCCATGAGGCTTGGAATTCCCTTGATTCATATGAAATGCTCAGGGAAAACAACAATAGCTCCAGATAAGGTGCATTTTTCAACCAAAAACTGCTAATATTATTCTTTTTCTCCCCAAAAGCATACGCTACGAGTACTCATTGGAAGGGCCCCACTTATAATGAGTATCCACAACATATGTTTTAGTGGAGAAATAAGAAAAATAACTATCTGAATACTCCTCTTATCTGGAGCTATGAACAACACCAATAACAATAAATAAATGAATAAAAATGCCACTTATAGCCCCACCAAACTGACCTGTCACTTTGACCTTTTGATTATAATATAAGGATCAAACATGGTTTTTCATGCATTAACAGTCGCCAGGTCCCGAGGGAGGTGTTGAAAACCGAGGCCGGAGGCCGCGGTTTTCAACACCTCCCTAGGGACCTGGCGAATGTTAATGCATTGAAAAACCATGTTGGATCGCTATTATTGCATAAAAACTGAAAACATTTGCTACATTTGCTACATTTCGCGTTATTTCTTGTACTACTTTGTTTCGCCTTTTCACCCATGTCTCGCGAAGGCATTTTCCATGGACTATGCTCGTTCCAGGGCGGGGCAGCACACATCTCATAACGGCAGCAAATCATATTGAAAGTTACATAGCCATGCTTTAACAGTGCATGAATTGCCTTGTTAATACAAGGCTTTTTGCCGGTTAATGCACGGCTGTTAATAACGTGCGGCATTGCTTTTGATTATAATATTTATAAGTACACATAAGTAAAAACAGGTACGTGTATTACCTGTAAAGTTGAGCTAATAGATGTCGCCTATGGAATGCAGGATTTTTTTACTCTCATGCCTGTATTGTACAGTGGAGGTATCCTTATGAATATTAAAAGTTTGTGTTGAGGTTTTACGGCCCAGTCAACCCAATAGGGTCATGTCGAGCGCGGTCAGTTTACCTAACCACAGATTTACTGGGCAGGCTTAGTCCTCTTAAGCAGTTAACCAGTATTGTGCACATTATTTCGCTAGAAACTGACAACTGCCCTTCTTTAATCAGCGGAAGGGAGAGAATGACTGTAGAAAATATTTCGTGATCAATCTCCACGAAAGAATGTTGCCGACCTCGGCGGGGGTTGAACCCGCGACCTCATGGTCTCCAGTCGGATGGCGCATCTAACTGAGCCACCGAGGCCGGCTATGAATATTAAAAGTAAAGGTCAAATGCGACAGGTCAATTTGGTCAATCTGTACTGATATTTAAATTCAACATACCAAAAGAGTTTTCATTGTTAATGAACTACATTTTGCTTGCAGTCCAAATATGCAGGGGTTGACAACAATGTCCATGGCTTAAACCAACTGCAAATTTGATGTGCAGTACAAATCCAAGTAGCTTAAGAGGTCAGAAAATATGAGATTCCTCAAACTTAATATGTGATTGTATTAAAGTAAGGGTTCTATACTATGCAATTAAATTTTCAGTGGTCAGTATGTGCAATCTAAAATAGTTCTAAAATTCCTCACATTAAATCTAGATAAAAAATGTAAACATAATTTCAAATTCTTTGTGTATGTATTTGTACAGAAAATATAGCATTATTGTGAATAAAATGCTGCTGGAACTATTTGAAATATGGTATCACATTCAATGACTAAATCTTCTGCATTGTACCATAGTTATCCTAAATAATCAAACACCTTAACTTAGTGTCATGCTATATCTAAAATTTGAACACATACCTATTGGTCTATCTGATAAGGTGTCTAAATTGTACTGATGGAACGGCAAACATTGTAGACCCTGATCAAACTGCTCCTTAGGAGCAGTTTGATCAGGGTCTACATTGTTTGATCAGGATCTACATTGTTTGCTTAGGTCCCTTTTATCCAAATATATTTGTTTGTTTGGGAGTTTATGGCCCAGTTAACACTATAAAGGTCATGTTGCAATACTCACTTTTCCTGGGCAAGCTTAGTCCTCTAAGTGGTTAACCCGTACTTGTGTACATACTTTTGACAGTAACTGACAACAGCCCTTCTTGAATCAGCAGAAGGGGGAGAATGACAGTAGGTCGTGATCAATATCCAGGAAATTATGCGGCCAAGCTGCGATTCGATCTTGCAATCCCTTTATCTGCAATAAGATGTGCTACAGATTGCACTATGGAGCCTTCATCATATATGTAGAGCAAATATAGTATGTGTTTTATGCAAGATAAAAACAGAACACAAACCAAACAAAATACTGTGAAATTACCTTGTGACTATAAACCAAGCTGTCTTTTTACCGTCCTGAGCTGGTCTAAGGAATGTTTTGATATGCGGCATGGCCCGACTTCTTCCTCGACCATCAGCTTTCCATAAACTGAAATATTACAAACACTGCATAACTTCTGTCAGAAATATCAGTATGCCCTTACCACACAGGGTTTGTCTGTCCCATCATTTTCTTCCCTATCCTGTCCCAAGGTATTTTCACATAATATGAAACATGGAATAAACAGAAATTTGAAAGATTTGTTACATAATTCTGTCTCACAGCTGATGGGACTAATGGTTCTTTTTACAGATAAATGAACTGTCCCATCCAGATGTGTTTAGACTGATAGCTTGAAGGATCATTTTGATATGCTTATTACTTAAAAGGATGCGGGCCCAGTTAAGAAAGATAAGTCTGCATACATACCAAAACTGATCTTTGTTATTGCATAAAAAGCAGTGTCGCACGTTATTAACACCCGTGCATTAACCGGCAAAACGCCATGTATTAACAAGGCAATTCACACGCTGTTAATGCACGGCCGCGCAACTTTCAATATGATCCTACCGGGGTCACAAATTTGCTGCCATTACTGCCCGGCCCTAGAATGAGCATAGTCCGTGGAAACTGCGTTTGCAAGACATCGGTGAACAGGCAAAACAAGATAGTGTAAGAAATAACACAAAATGTAGCAAATGTTTTTAGTTTTTATGCAATAATAGCGATCAAACGTGGTTTTTCAATACATTAACATTCGCCAGGTCCCTTTGGAGGTGTTGAAAACTGCGGCCTTCGGCCTTGGTTTCCAACACCTCCCACGGGACCTGGCGAATGTTAATGCATGAAAAACCATGTTTGATCCCTATATTAATCTTTGCTGTTCACCTGAGGAAACCGTGGATTCTGGTTATCCTAAGAGCACCCGGCAGACACTGATCAGCCCGAGACTTTGGCATTTTTCAACCAGGGCCCAGTTGTTCAAAGCGTCACTAGCTTAACGAGCTTGTTAGGGGTCATTTCGTTAACTGTTTTAGCGTATTCAATACACAATATTCTGATATTTTTTGCTGAAAAAAATGTGAGCAGCTTTTGCACTGCAAAAGCTACTCACATTTTTTCAGCAAAAAATTTCGGCATATTTGCGTATCACTCGATGTAAATTTTAACGAATCGTTAACTAACGACGTTGTTAGCTTTGAACAACTTGGCCCAGCCTAATTTTCTCTGGGGAAACAAAATACCCAGTAAGGCAAGGGTTCTCGTTTATCCCTCTTTGGATAGCCTGGAGGCTGTGAAGGCACATGTGATCAGCGAAGATTCTGATCAGACTGTGCAGATGTGCAGGCTGACCTGAGTCTTCTCTGGTCTCACTGTATTGTAGCTTTTGTCGTGCGCTGGCTTAGTTTAACACTCTCTACATAATCAAGTCTATCCAAGTTGAAATCAATTGTATGAAACCACAACAGAACCAGATCAGTCTGTATGTCTGAGTAGTTCAAACAAAATCACTGACACCATGTTTATCCTTTAGAATTATTTGGACAGACATGCACGAGCAAACAGCATAGACTCAGATCAGACTCCATGAAATACTGTATCTGATGAGGGTCTATAATATTTCCCTCTTATCCAGCTATTTTTAGACACATCAACATGTAGTAAAAATGGACATTCAAATTTAAGGACAAGTATGGTAAGAGGAATGGATAAACTTACGGAAGAGGCAAATCTGTAAAAACTGTTTTGCCTCCCTTCTGAAAAAGGGTCTACTTTAAAAGAAAGAATTTGCTCCAAGAGGGAGCAAATTCTTTCCTTTTAGAGTGGACAGCTTTTCAGAGGAGGCCTGGTGTGCAGGAAAGCAAACAGAAAGTCACAAAAGTTGTCTTCTTTTTAACAAATGGCAGACAATCTACTAATTATATCCAGTCATCTTAACCCACTGTAGTTGGGAGACCTGT
Source organism: Anodontia alba (assembly GCA_964016985.1). Taxonomy (NCBI): domain Eukaryota; kingdom Metazoa; phylum Mollusca; class Bivalvia; order Lucinida; family Lucinidae; genus Anodontia; species Anodontia alba. The sequence continues at coordinate 36,042,834 of OZ024823.1, forward strand.
AAATGGGTAATTGGCAAACAGTGGAGACCAAGATCAGACGCCGCAGAACACGGCATCTGATCAGGGTCTTCGCTGTTTGCAAATAGTTTAGTCTTTTTTCTCTAGGAATATGTAAATATCATAGCCAGAGGTACCTAAAATTGAAATTGGACTCTTCCAATATATAGTGTCAGAGAGTCTATGTGTTTGGGTGGGAGAGAATTATACCAAGTAAATCAAGTCCTCGCTACCCTTTCACCCTGAGTTTCAGAAATGTACTCTTCCATCTGAATATGGACACATTCATTATTGCAAAATGGGGTTTCAGTCAAATATCAATAACAAAGCAGCAGCAAATTGTGTAGATTATGATGAGACAGCTCATTATGAGCTGTCTCATCTGAATCTGCACTATTTGCAATGGTATCTGAATCTGCAGGGACTAAAGGGTTATAATCCCTCTACAGCTCAAGGGACCAGTGTAGTCCAAGATTAGCCATTGCATTTTGCCAGTCTAATCAGAGTCTGCACTGTTTATTCATAGACTCTAGAAAGTCTGCCTACCCCCCACACCCACCACCCACCCAATATAGGGAGACGATTTTGTGACTTTCTGTTTGCCTTCCAGCCCACTAATCCCCTTCTGAACGAGGTCTGCTCTAAAAGGAAAAAAATTAGAGTGTTTCCTTTCAGAGTAGGCCCTTTTTCAGAGAGGAGAGAAAATCAATATGATAGTTACCTCCCCTGAAAGAGTTTCCCTTCCCCTTAAGCTAAAAATGCACAGTTTTATACACATACTGGAAGAAGTCATGTAACCAGGTTTGTTTCTTGGCTGTTTTGACACTGTAGGGTATAGATCCTCCGGCAGGGAAACCCTCCAGACTGAGACGAACATTGTCCTTGCTGGGAAACACCTGTGTAAAACAATTATCTGGTACAAAATTTTAATGGGTACTGACAAACTTGGTAGACTTTCAGCCATCTTTAACAAGGGAGGCAACTTTTATGACTTCCTGTTTACTTTTCCTGCATATAAAATCGTTTCTGAAAAGGGGTCTACTCTAAAAGGAAAGAATTTGCTCCCCTTGGGAGCAAATTCTTTCCTTTTACAGTATACCCATTTTCAGAAGAGTAGACCCATTTAGAGTAGACTCGTTTTCAGAAGAGGGACAAAACAATTTGCCGGAGTTGCCTCCCCTGGCGGTGCATTCCCCTTTAATTTTACAATCTACAGATCAAGCAATAAGAGCAAGTGGATCTGCCCTTATTGTGAGCTAGGCAAAACACACAAAAATGTTATTTTTTCCCCTACAACATGGCTTTGATGTTTGAAATAAAATGTCAAGTACCATGCCACAGTCATATGATGTGATACTACCATTATACTGACACCAGTGACAATATACTGACACCAGTTATACTGACACTAGTGCAACCAGTCCTAGCTCTTCTTTCTATTGCTGAGTGCCAAATTAAAGAGCACTTAGCACCAATCTTAGCAAGTCTTAGATATGACCTGGCCGGGGATCAAACCCACAGCCTCTCAATCTGAAGGTGGATGCTCTATTAACTGAGCCACTCAGAAGGATGTACCCACTGACTACTATAGGTAAAGTGGCTAGTCAGGCATGCCTTTAACTCTTACCATGCTATGGGTGAATTCAGCAGACACCAATCTGATGATATTTTTCTTATTTTTCCTTGAAAACAGGATCTGGCACTTCATGCAAAGTGTCTCCTTAGGGGACATTCTGCATGAAGTGTCAGATCCTATTTTTAAGGCAAAATAAGAAAAGTATTTCAAAATGTCGTCAGCTGAAATTTTTACCCAACATGTAAAGAGTTAAGGTAACAAACTTCTCTTTTCAGCAATTGTACATTTATTCATAGCAAATGTTTCCATTCTGTAATGGTTTCAGATTTCCATAATCCTTTCAGCTTGCTAGACCAAAATGGATACCTATGCAAACAGTGTAGCTCTAGATCTACACTTTTTGACATTGTTTTTGATTTAAAACTGAAACTCCTTTTTGCATCAGTGGACATGTCCAAATTCAAGTATGGGAGAGACCATTTCAGATACAGGGATGAAAGGGTTAAACAATTCATTCACAATGGAGCACAGCAAAAACTTCAAAATACTACACACAGTCATTTGTGCTGTGTGGTAATTTGCTTCTTAGATTATGCAAAGTTAAAATAATGCACAACATATGCTGGCACTGAAGATCTAAACTAGAAATGTGTGTTTGTAAAACACTATGCCCCAAATTATACACTTGTCCCTACAAAATGACAAAGTTAAAAAGGAACATAACGCTCACAAAATTAACCCGATATTTTCCAAAAGTTAATCAGGTGATCTACTCCTGAGCCCCAGTAAGCTCAATGTGTTTCAAGGCTCCATCTCAAATAGTTATCAAGATAGCTTGCTCATAAGAAAAGCATGATGAATGGACCAATGACCCAAAAGCAATATGCCCCTCCAACTTCATTGAAGTTGGGGAGAAGATGCTGGGGAGAACCTGCCCATTCATGCAGTCTGATCAGGGTCTTCTCTGCTCATAATATATTCAACAGTATCCAATTGTAAGTGGGCAGTAAAGAGATTAGGAGTGAGGAGATTAGGTTTGGGGTAAAACAATCATCTGACTTACGATAGTCTTGCGCTCAACCCTCGATATGACATAAGGACCCCTTTTCCAAGTTGCACATCAAATATAATGCATAGTTCCAGATAAGGCACTTTTTTCACTGAAAGATATGATACATTTCTTATTTCTCCATGAAAACACGTGACGGTACTCATTAGAAGCGCCTCAACTTAATGAGTACCCATACGATATGTGTCCAAGGAAAAATAAGAAAAATACTATCTGGATACCCCTTCTTATATGGAGCTTTGTAATGCAGACAGTTAACCTTTACCACACTCTGGGTTAATTCAGCAGATGACAAACTTACAATATTTTTTATTTTTTCCAGAAAATAGGCTTTGACATTTCATACAAATTGTCTGCATGAAATGTCCAAGCCTTTTTTCTGGGAAAAATAAGAAAAACTATTTCAAAATGTTGTCTGCTGAAAGTTTTACCCTTGTCCTGCTGAATAAATTAAGATCCCACACCTACTTCTAATTTTCAGCCAATCAGATTACTTGATCCAAGTTGTTCATACAAAATCAAATACTTAATGACAAACGGTGCAGATCCAGATCAGTTGGCTTCTTCAGAAGCCAACTGATCTGCATCTACGCTGTTTTCAAGGTCAGGGTATATCCGCGTTCAGCAGGACAAGGGTTAACATTCTGACAAGACTGTGCAGATGTGCAGCCTTCCTTATTTTGCATTTTGTATGCTTCGCTGGTCTATCTGGTACCCAGCGTCTTCACATTTCAACTTACCAACTGTAATCTTGTGTTGATTTGTAGACCAGTGGAAGATTTTGTTGCTGACAATGACTCCAGCCATTCCCCACACAGCCACTGGTCCTTGTTTGTTCCCATAGACCCTATACTCGAGAACTGACCAATGACAGGCCAGGATTTCACTGTTGCTGGACTGGGTCCATGTTCCTGCAGGACTTTGCGTAGTTTCAAATGGCCCCATTTATGTTTATCACCAGTGTGTCTTCCAGGGGCAGACCCTATTATTACAACCCTGAAATATACAAGCTAACATATTTATTCCACTATGTTTCTGAATACTGTTCATAGCTCCAGACAAGGCACTTGTTTTCAGCCAAAATGTACTGGTATTTTTCTTATTTCTCCACAAAAAACATATATTGTGGTACTCATTTGAAGTGCCCCAGTGAGGCGCTTCTAACACATTACATATGTTTTCCTGGAGAAATAAGAATAATATTATGTTAATATCCCTCTTACCTGTTCATATTGATTAATTTCTGTCCCTCTAGTTCAGATAAATATTTTTCTGTTTCTCTGCAAAAACCCATAGCTCTCTATAAGAGGCATAGCAATATAACAATTCTTCTTGTTTCTTGATGAAAACACACATTGTAGGTTCTCATTAAAAGCATCTTGCCGAGCCACTTCTAAAGAGTATCCATAAAATAATTCTTGTCCAGAAACTATGGTAACATACATTTGAATTAGTCATTTGAATTACCTTGGTTAAGAGACTAATGAATATGGCAGCAATATAGTGTTGATGTATGAATTTAGGATACTTAAGCTTTGCATGTCTTTTTGCAAAGAGCAAAGCAAAAAGTGATCAATTTCTACAACTCATTGGGGAGGAGGTGGGGGCTGCTAAATATAAACTGTTGTAAGTTTGCATCTGCAACCAGATTCATATATTAAAGTGAAAGGCCCACCAGACACAACATGTCTTAAAATATTTAGCTGCTTTAGAAAACAAGCATCTTGGTACACATTTGATAGAAGTCAAGAAACATGAAAGATATTGTTATTTAAAGTTTTTATAACTGTCAGTATGAGTGCCGCCATTTTAAATATTTAATAAAATAATTAGTTTTTGTAAGACACAAATGAAAGCCATCTTTGACAGAAACAGGCTGCTAATATGAGCTAGTTGATAGTCAGGGATCAATTTTAGCACTTGCTAACTTGCTAAATGCTAGTTAATTTCATCAAGAAGCAAGCTGCAATTTCATCACTTGCTAATTCTAGCAAGTTGGAAAGATTCTCTTTAATTGTGGAACCTGAGGCACTGTTGCTAAAGTTTTGCAATTTCTTTTCAAAAAGCAATGACTATACTTTTTTTTTTATTTTTCCCAGAAAACAGGTTTTGACATTGCATGCAAATTGTCTCCATAGGAGACAATTTGCATGTAATGTCAAAACCTGTTTTCTGGGAAAAATAAGAAAAATATTTTAAAATGTCTGCTGAAATTTTTACCCAGAGAGCAAAGGTTTAAAGCCACATTTAACAGTGTTTATAAGTATGAAAAAGCAAGTGGCTGAAAGGTTTAGCAAGTAAAAAATAATGCTACTTGCAAATTTTAGCAAGCTGTCAAGAAAGTTAAATTTGAACCCCGATAGTATAAATGCAAATAAACCCATTTACAGCTACATGAATAAAATTTTTCTGGGAGGGCTGATTAGGTGGTTATGAGATCACTTATGAAAATAGCATCATCCAAGACATTTTCTCGAGTTTTAAAGGCCAAAACTTTTTTTCCACAGATTTTCATCATTTTTTTCATTAAACAGCTAAGATTTATAGGCCTTTCATTTTCTAATATGTGTATTATCTGATGTGTGTGTGTGTGTGTTTTTTTGGGGGTTTTTTAATAAAGAAAATGCCAATAGGCTTCTAGCAAACCAAAGTGTGGGACTCATTTATCTGCTTTTCTATGATTACCTTAATACCAAAAATTCATCATTATACAAATTTCAATACATATTTTACCTTGCAGCTGACATATCATGACTAGCCAGGTGTTCAATCCACTCCTGTAGCTGATAAGCCTTGTAGGCTGCCAGGTAGTCAATCAGATCTCTCTTAAAGTGAGTTGGACTATCGCCTTTGTCCTTACTTGGAGATGGAAGCTTTGGAAAAACAGGACTGATCCAAATACTGGAAACAAAGAATATACGAGCTGTTAGATGTGACTGTGTCTGTAGGTCTTGAACTTGTTTCAGACCAATAGACTCCTGTGTTAGAAAAGTATTTTGTCGGTTATCCTCAGTTCATCCTTTCTAAAATAATGCTTCTGGGCCCATTTGTTCAAAGCTAACGACATCCTTAGTTAACGATTTGTTAAAATTTACATCGACTGATACACATATATGCTGAAATTTTTTGCTGAAAAAATGTGAGTAGCTTTTGTGCAAAAGCTACTCACATTTTTTCAGCAAAAAATATCAGAATATTGCATATTGAATCCGCTAAAACAGTTAACGAAATGACTCTTAACGAGCTTGTTAAGCTAATGACGCTTTGAACAACTGGGCCCGGAACATTAACTGTGTAATATAGTTAATAGCAAGCTAATGTACTATTTTATTGAGAAGATCGTTTTTTTGTTTTATTCGGGCTTTATGTTGCTTTCAACAATCTTTCAGTCATATCGCAACAGTGTCTGGATGTGGAAGGGAGCTCAATGCTCACTTTTAGAGTGCTGCCTCAATGAAATATCACACCCCAGACACCTGACATGATATTCCACCCAATCACATTATACTGACATTGAGCTGACCAGTACTGACACTGAGCTGATCAGTTCTGATTCCTAGCTCCACTTTCTTAATGCTGAGCCCAAGTGAAAGAGCAGCTAGTACCATTTTTAAAGTCTTTGGTATGACTTGGCTGGGGATCAAACCCGCAACCTCCCGGTCACAAAGCGGGTGCTCTACCAACTCAGGCACTGTGCTGGTTTTATCCAGAAGGAATTGTTCAGATAAACATATACTACCCCTTCACTATCGTATTGGGGGGGGGGGGGGAGTGGTGGAGTGGTGAACTAGAACAAAATTGAAACAATTTTTTGCCATATCTCTGAATTAATGTTGCCTACATTAATTCAGAGATACAATAAATAATCATTTCATTTTTGATCTAGTTAAAAAAAACTAGAGACTAACTGAAATTTCACACGCTGTCAGGTGTCACATTTTATGATCGTTTTAATACCATATATCAATTTATTAAACCTTTCTTGGATGAAAATGTCTATTTTTGAGGAATATGGAGCTTTTAACTTTATATTTATGAACCAGAGGTTTGCATGCATGTAGCAAGTTTGATTCTTATAAAATATAGCTTGTAAGTACTGAATGGAATTGTAGTAATGAGCAATATTCGATTCGAAAATTATCCTAAATTATTACCTCAATTACCAGCTGATTTGGAACTATGATAACCTATGGTTTCTGGTGAAGCATCCCAGTAGATGGGGTACACAGTGGGGAAATATAGCTCCAGTAAGACATATTTTTCAACCAAAAAAAGTCTTAATATTTTTCTTATTTCTCCATGAAAACATATGCTGTGGTGCTTATTAGAAGGGCCTTGGAGAGACGCTTCTAATATCACCCACAACATATGTTTTTGTGAAGAAATAAGAAAATTATTTACCTGGGCCCAGTTGTTCAAAACTAACGATGTCGTTAATTAATGTATCGTTAAAACTTAGATCATTAAATATGGCATATACGCTAATATTTTTGCTGAGAAAATGTGAGTAGCTTTTGCATTTGCAAAAGCTACTCACATTTTTTCAGCAAAAATACTTGTGAATTTTAGATACTGTACTTACTAGAACAGTTAACATTTTGACCACTAACGAGCTTGTTAAGCTAACAATGCTTTAAACAACTGGGCCCCGATATCCCTTCTTATCCAGAACTGTAGGAAAATTAACATTCTCTCATGCAAACAGTGAAGAATCAGACCAAACCAGACTGCATATTTGCATAATCTTATCAGCATCCTTTGAAGTTATTATGTAAATTCTATTTTCATGGAAACATATCACCAATTTGTCACATGTTAATTGTGTCATCAACATACAAATGTATTATGGCAGTCTCTACTAAATTTGCACTATGCTGCTTACCCTTAGTATTTGGTTAGACAGGCATCTACACAGAGTCCACACTGTTTGCCTTCCTTTCAGTATCTTTAGACACGACATCGAGTTGTTATAATTTTATGATAAGAACAGTGCAGGGTCTGAATACATCGAGTAACAATAGTGGTCATTCTGCTACTATGGCCCAGTTGTTCAAAGTGTCGTTAGCTTAACGAGCTCGTTAAGGGTCATTTTGTTAACTGTTTTAGCGGATTCAATAAACAATATTCTGAAATTTTTTGCTGAAAAAATGTGGGTAGCTTTGCAAAAGCTACTCACATTTTTTCAGCAAAAAATTTCAGCATATTTGCATATCACTCGATATTAATTTTAACTAATCGTTAACTAACAATGTCGTTAGCTTTGAACAACTGGGCTCAGGCTGCCAAATGGATGTTCAAATTTTTGGGGACACAATTTTAAAGAGTTAAAGCATCAAAATGTTGAGGCAGAAGACTTGTTTAGGAGGAGTATTTGGAAATAATTTTGGGATAATTTACTTCAGTTCTCCAGAAAATCCTTTGTTATGTGTACTCATTAGAAGTCCTTTGGCAAGATGCTTCTAATAAGTACTTACAAAATGGGTTTTTATGAAGAAATAAGAAAAAATATCCCAGAATTATCGCTGAATTCTCATTAACAGATCCACAGATTAAGAGTAATTATGATAGTAATAGAAGACCTACCCCTGTGTTTTCTGGAACCAATCTTGTTGAATGAGGTTAGATGTGTGTATAACTACTCTCAGACCACTGTCATATAACAATAGCATCATCTTCCTGACAATAGGCACACATGATATGAACTTAAAAATATAATAATGAGTCAAAAACAAGAAATGTTTCAGTAGTATACTAATGTCCTCATTCAGTGCCATGCCAAGAAAAGTAGGCACGTTTGACTAATAATAAAGTGCAAATATGCATATACTGTAATTTTTAATATACATGTACCCAAATATATTTAGATCTGTTCAGTTATGTTTTAGATGTATGCAATAAAATTTGGACGGATAAAAAACAAACATTTCAGTATAATTTGTTTCACAACTGTAAACTGTTTGGAACTCTTATTATGAACGTAGGGCACCACAACATGCACAAATCCCTTTTCACGAAAAAAAAATTAAATCATACTGTAAAGAAGCTATAAGCCTAAAACCTTTCTTAACACAACAGATTTTAAACATGTTGCATAAAGTCATATGCAAAACACAGTGACGTCAAATGTTTGCCAAAATTATCATTATTTAAAAACTAAGAAATTATTTCAACATTTGGATATTACACTCTGAAACGCTATGTAAATGAACTGTCCTATAAGGGCGGCACCAAGCAAAAAAGTGCCTTCAAAAATTTGCAAAATTAACAGATCATCCTGCACATGTGCAAAGTATGGGGGATGATCTGCATAATCACTGATACTATAGAATGTATGAGTGGAGAGTAAAGGCCTTTACTCTCCACTCATACATTCTGTAGTATCCAATGATTATGTTAGTGGACAAAAAAGGTCCTGATCAGACTGTGCTGATGCACAGGCTGATCTGGGCCTTTACTGTCCGCATATGCCCCAAGACACATTGTCGTAAGGCATTGCCCATACTTTAAAGTTAGTATAAACCATGACAGAGTCTGACTATGTCCCTGTGACACTCATCCTGAACAATGGAATAATAATAACAGTACTTTTCCAATGTGTTTCTATGAGTGGGTGGTACAAGACCTACCAGTACAAATTGATTTCATTTTTTTTTTTTTTTCAAATATAAACTAAAAATGTTTAGTAATTTTATTCTTATTTGATTTGGTAACACTTAATGTGCCAAGCAAAATATTGCTACTGTATGAGTTAACTTTAAACATCTGTTAGATCATCTGACACTGAATTCATCACTCTTCAGTGGCATAAAATCTAATGTGTGTATAAAAATGCTTACGTGTGATGTGTCCCAAACATCATTTCTAATTTGGCCTGCAAAATACAAACAACAACAGAATGTATGGACAAATAGTATGAATAGTTAACAGTAATTTTAACAACTAATAACAACTAATACGAGGGTCCTGCAAAAAGTTTTGTCACTGGGTTTGGATTACTTCAGAGCTAAGTTTTATCAAACATATTTTTATAACAAACCTTCAAAGTATTCCTCCTTTACTGAAACACATTTTTGTAACCTTTTTTCCCAGTCGCGAAAAGCAGATGTCATGTAAAAGGTGGACTCCTGACCATCCTATGGTTGGTTGTTTCTTATTGTAACAAGTAAATTGGTCAGTGTATATGACTGCATCTATTTCAACTTGAAATAACTTGGTCAGTTGGAAAGCAATTTGAACGAAATAAATGGGTATCGTTAGCTATTCAACACACCATTCAAGTGCAGTGAAGCATTTTAAAATATACCTGGGATAAAACCAAGGAAGCCTATTAGTGACAGAACTTTTTGCAGGACCCTCATAGCCATAAGTAATTCAGATATAACTTGGAAATAACTACTTTTAACCTCAAAACTAATAGTTGACATAAAAAATGGAAATTTTAATTTCAGACTCACTAATCTGATCAGGGCCTTCACCATATTGAAGACGATTTGCATGAAATGTCAAATCCTATTTTCTGAGAAAAATAAGAAAAATATTTCAATATGCCGTCTGCTGAAAATTTTTCTCAGAGTGCTTAGTGTTAAAGAATCAATGGCTATTGTAGAATAAACATCACTGAACACTTATACAGACAGGCCTGAGCAAACATTGTACATCCGGGCCCCGAGGTTATAAAACTTTTTTCATGCTCAACTCAGCTGAGCATGAAATTTTCTCTGCAAATAAATATGAAAATGCCAACAATAGTTGGCATTTTCATATTTATTAGCAGAGAAAATTTCATGCTCAGCTATGTTAAGCAAGAAAGAATTTTCAAATATCGGTAATTTGAGATTTATTAGCAGGGCAAATTTCATGCTCAGCTGAGTTGAGCATGAAAAATGTTTTATAACCTCGGGGCCAGGTTCAGAAACTACAGAATGTGGCATCTGATCAGGGTCAACACTGTTTGCCATTCATCCAGCAGTTTTTAGACACACAAACAGGTAGTAAAGTGGACCTGTTCAAATTTTAGGACCTGTGGTAAATAGTTAAGGGGTCCAATATTTAGGATATGGTATAAACTAGTATTTAAACAGTGTTTTCAGAGAAAACAGATGTCGCACCCCCACCCCAGTGAATTTTCAGTTTACCTACTGCTGTGACCTTGAAAATTAGGTCAAGGTCACCAAAAATCAGTTCTTTGTTATGGTCCAATTATATAGCCATAAAAATTTGGTAAGACTCCAATCTCTGGTTCACAAAATATTGTGCCGACAAGAAAAATGTGAAACCAATGCCAACGCCAACACCAACGCCGACGCCAATGGGATCCGCATCAAAATCAATGTCCTCATCCCCTTAGGAGGTGGGACATAACAATCAGCACAAGACTGTGCTGAAGCACAAAATGGTCTTGGCTTTCACTGTTTGCATATGCCTTTTGACAAGAGCTTTTGTTTAATGACATGTCAACCCTTGTGGGTCATTTTGTGTTGTCTCCCAGGGAAAAGGGATGGAAGAACTAGTAGAGGAAAGAGAAAAATAGAAGAGGATGAATGAAAATGCAAATGACAGTGCAGAAACAGAAGAAATCCTAACATGTCCCCATTTCCCCACCTCCTGCAGATCCTTACCACAAACCTACTACCCAGCCTTTTGACATGGCGTGGTTCAGTTGATATAAGTACTAACCTGACAGAACCTTATATTTTTGTAGTTGATAGCATCTGCTTGTAAAGCTGCCTTACTTGGACCTTGTTCTCCATGTACCAGCAGTAATGGCTTTGACCTTCAATGAAAAAAACAAAACCATATAATCATTTCATGCACATGAAAAAATGCTTTTATCATGGGTAATAAACTCAGGAACTAGCTCACTAATGGTTTCATAAAGAAATAAGAATAATAACAACTAGTATCAGTGTTTTCAGAGAAAACAGATGCACCCCGCCCCTCCCCCGCCAACCTCTCCCTTACTGTGATTTTTCTGTTTTTCTACTGCTGTGACCTTGAAAATTAGGTCAAGGTCACCAAAATCTAAACAGTTCTTTGTGATGTCCAGGGCTTCCGTTAAGCGGACGTACGACGTATATTACGCCCTGAGATTGCCACCGGACGTCCAAATTGAACTTCAAAGACGTACCGCGGACTTCCGAAATTTCTTTTGTCCGTCCGAAATCGATAACCGAGACGTCCAAAAATTGTCAAAAGGCCCGCCCACTTTTAACCAGTTGTATGATGTTTGCCTCGCCTACTTACCGGAAATTCGCTACCTGTGTTGACTGAGCTTTAAGGACGTCCCACTTTCCGCTTGCGGGAGTTTTATTGACAGCTGTGTCAAGCGTCGCGGCACCCTTTTGATGGCTGCGTGATCACTGCATGTATTTGTCACGCGTGCTGAGTTGATTAATTGATGTTTTTATAATTAAATTTTCTACTGCGACCCCGAAAATATTCGTTGAAATTATATGAAGTCATTATTATTTTTTAATATTCACGTCTTAAAATCTTAAATTATTATTTTGCTAAGAACGTGTGTCGTCTGCAACACTTCCGGGAATTGCCGAGTGAAATTCTATAAATAAATAAATAACAATTATGCACAAAACGCAAAATTGAAATCTATTCGAATTTAGAAGTTTACGTTTGTCATGACAACAAAAGCAATTTTTCAAATGAAAAGAAAACATATTTTTCGTCAAAATTTTCGGAAAACCCGTTTCTAAATGCGTAGCCTTGTTCCGGTTGCGCTGTTTACCAGCGCGGAAAAGACGCAAAGTAAGTCTAAATATAGGCGATTTGTGATGGTTTTGCTTGCTTTTCTCCGCGAACGAACGTTTTGCTGTTGGTATTTCATCGAGAGCTGCCTTTAATTTGTTTGTTTTTGCACGAGTCGGCGCCGTTTTCCCGCATTTTTTGTGAAGTAAGCAACTCGTTCGCTCGTGTTGATCAGCTTCAATCCGAACAAATATTTCATTAAATACATTTCTGCAAAATAATTTCAGCAAAGTTTATTTTTAAGACAACATGTTTTGGGTGTTTTCTCTCATGTATTTTCTTTTCTTTTTTCTTTCTCTGGGCTTTGAAACGAATGCGAAGTTGTACCAATATTGATGCTTTCTCAAAGGTCCGACATACAAGTACAGGCTTTCCAAAAAGATGCGATCGAATTTTAATAAGCGATAAGGACATTTTTAAAACACATCTAAGAGAAGCGTATATCATGATGATTCTGTGTGACACTGAAATAAGAACCTATGTTCTACTAAAGAAAGGGCAGACCGCCGCAGCACGGAAAAAAAGTGGGACTTCCTAGATTTTCCTAGACTTCCAAATTTGAGGGGTAGGAAGTCTGGGACTTCCTGAGTCTGGAAGTTAATGGAAGCCCTGGATGTCCCAATTATATAGCCATGAAAATTTGGTAAGTATCTAACCATTTGTTCACAAGATATTGCGCAGACAAAAATGTGTCAACAGATCCGTACCAAATTCAATATGTCCCCTTCCCTGTGGGTGAGGGGATATAATACTTTTTGTTGAAAAAAGTGCCTTACCCGGAGCCTGTTGAGAGGATAGCAATGACCCTGATTAGACTGTGTAGAAAACAATGTGACAAGTGCAAGTCTATTCTGGTTATTGAGGAGCATTCTTGGATAACTCGTTATTCAACATACTGTTTTAATAAATGTCACTGCCTTCAGAAGGCCATGGTTTGTAATTGCTACATTTCCATTTTTAACATATTTTATAGTTACTATGGCTGCAGCTGCAAAATTAAGGTCAATGGATACACCTGGAAGATTTTCTGTCATTTTTACTGGAAAGATAACTTTTTTCATTTCCTGTTTCGCTTTCCAGAAGACCAACCCCCTTTGGAAAGTGGTCTACTCAAAAACGAAAGAATTTGCTCCCACGGGACACACTTTTCAGAAGGAAAAACAATTTTGACATAACTGCCTCCCTTGAACGTTTATCCATTCCCCTTAAGATGGGTGTTGAGATAAGTCTAATAAGCAACAATAAGAGTTCATTCGAACATGCGCAAAATGAGCAGATCCAGTTCATTCTGCACATGCCTAAAGTATCATCTGGGTCTTTGCTTTCTATTATTACATTCTGTATTATCCAGGGCCCAGTTGTTCAAAGCTAACGATGTCGTTAGTTAACGATTTGTTAAAATTTACATCCAGTGATACGCAAATATGCTGAAATTTTTTGCTGAAAAAATGTGAGTAGCTTTTGCAGTGCAAAAGCTACTCACATTTTTTCAGCAAAAAATAGCAGAATATTGTATATTGAATCTGCTAAAACAGTTAACGAAATGACCCTTAACGAGCTCGTTAAGCTAACGACGTTTTGAACAACCGGGCCCAGTTCTCTAAGTAGACAATGAAGGCTCTGATCACATGCATGAATGTGCAGGATGATCTAGGACTTCACTGTCCGCATATGCCCGAAGACATGTTTTTGCATGGCGTGGCCCAATATATTATTTCTTAGTATTTTAGTGTGTTTTAGTTATTTATGTTGTGATTTTTTTTTCTGCAGTCTTGATTCCTTACCTAAACTGTGGTGGGTATTGGTTCATCAGCCATTTCACATCAAACATATAGTTAAACTGCAAGACAGAAACAATGTACATGTACTAATTTACACCACTAGAAACTAGAGCAAGTGCCCAGAGGGTCAAGAATACCCCCTGCCGGCGCCATTTCTTAATTATGAAATATTTTAAAGTTAATGACAATGATATAAGGCAAGATATAGTTTACAATGTCAGTCTCTGAGTGACAATGATCTATCATCCCAAGTACAACTTTCCTGAAGTAAATAGTCTTTAAGACATGAAGCAAATTTGCTGGGCCATAAAATATAAGTCACTGACCTACATATACTTGAGAAATTAATCTGATGGTCACACTGATGCATTATACCAACTATGATGTTAATCCATTAAAATCTAAAAGATATTAAGCAAAATCACTAGACCATGAAATATAGGTCATCCTGATTTATATTTACTTTGAGGTGAAAGTTTGGGTCACACTGTGTCATTATACGTAAATATGACATTTAGGTATCAAATAGTGGGAGATATAAGACAAAATCACAGGGCTATGAAAAATAGGTCTCATAATCCCAAAATACATGTATGATAGTAATACATCAAATTGTCTTCAAGATGTAACATAAAATCACTGGACTATGAAATACATGTCACAGTGACCTACATTTACTTTTAGGTCAACTGTTGGATCATACTTATTCATAATCCCAAATAATGATGTTCATACATCAATCAACATTCAAGATCGGCAAAATTACTGGACCATGAAATATAGGTCAATGTGACCTACATTTATTATGCTGTCAATATTGGTGTCACACAGATCCAATATTCCAAGTATCACATTAATTCATGAAATACACTTCAAGATATAAGGCAAAATCGCTGGAGCATGAAAATATGATCACAATGACCTTGACCTTATTACACTGACTGTTGATGTGATAAACATGTCTGATACCCATTCTTCTTTAAGAAGTTATTTGTATAAACAAACTGCAACATACTACTTTATTGAGGCATTAATCCATGAAATAGGCTTCAAAATATGTCAAAATCATAGAAGCATGAAAATAAGGTCACAATGACTTTGACCTTATTACACTGAATGTTGATGTGATAAATATGTCTGATGCCCATCCTTCTTTAATAAGAGGTTGTTTGAATAAACAAACTGCAATATACTACTTTATTGGGGTGTCCTAGATTTTGACCTCTAGCCCCGCGCTGGGGCATGACCCAGGGGTCCATAGAAGTAGAATGGAAGAGAACCCTCCCAGGTACCCCCATACCAAATATGAAAATTTTTTGATCAGTGGCTGCAGAGTTATAAGTTATCAAAAAACTTTGAAGTAAAACTTGGTTATAGAAAGGGTTAACGGACGCAATCACACCCGGACAGACGGATGGAAGGATTGACAGACGAATGGACTAACAGAATGGACGAAAACTATAGACCCCTTCGGCATCCTTTGTATGCCGGGGGTATAATAATGCACATGTATTAATTCTTCCTCTTCTCAAGAAAAAATGTACATTCATTAACCAACCATTACTGTAAATGACCTAAAACTTCGTACCCCAAATATTCTGACAAAATGGCATATGCAAACAGTGCAGACCTAGATCAGACTGCTCCTTAAGGAGCAGTCTGATAAGGGTCTCCACTGTTTGGCATTTCACTAAGTATTTTATGAAACAACTGCATAAAAAGCAAAATTTAGGCTAAATGGTATAGGATAAAATGTTCAAAATTTTAGGACATTTGCCATATTCTTCTACAGAAACAATGTACATATACTAAGTTCACCACAGAAACAATGCACACATATGAATCAGAACTCTCCTGAAGAAACAATGAACATGTTACTATGCTGCAGAAACAATGACAAAATATATACAAGTATTAATCATTACTCTCCTGTAGAAACAATGTGCTTGCATTGATCATTATTTTCCTTCAAAAACAATGTACATGTATATACACTAAGTTTGCTGCAGAAACAATGGATATATATGAACTTTTACTCTCCTGCATAAAAAAAATAACCACATACATGCATATTAACCATTTGTCTCTTGTACAAACAATGTACATGTACTGATCATTATTCTGCTGCCAAAACAATGTACGTCTGTCTAGCTTGCTACAGAAACAATGGAGATATACTAACTTTTACTCTGCAGCATAACCAATATACATGCCTTAGCTGTTACGTTCTCACAAAATTAATGGAATAAAGGAATGCTTTTCAGTTTTGAGGATTTTATTGTTGTGTACATGCTGGTAAATCTGGGATAATTTTTCTTATTTATCCATAAAATCATATATTGGTGACTTAAAATTCAGGATGCTAAAGGTTAACACAGATTTGCCCCACAGTGCTAAAATCTGTTATAACTGGTAAATTTTCCACTATTTTGAAAGGGATAAATGAGGGGCGTCAGAAAATATCCAGACTTTTTGCTTCTTCTCAAAAACCTATTAATATGTTTAAAAAATCTTTTTATTCTTTTTCAAAGTTTTCTGAACATATGTCTATACACTTTGCCATCTTCATGGGAGCTTTTGTATTCCCTCTGCAAACGATGAAGTAGAGCTACTGCTGAGGTATCGATTTACAATTGAAATCAAAATTGCTCTGGTCTCATACTTGTTTCCAATGAGCATTTTTTTTTTTTTTTTTTTTTTTTTCAATTCTGGAAATAAATAAAAGTTGCAGGGGACAAGGTCTGAGAGTTAATAAGCTCTACTGTAGCTGAGGCAGTATAAGAGAGGGTGTTAACATGCAAATCCACATTTTTCTGGGTTAGCCTGGGATGCAAGTTTTTGAGTTTTTTTCAAAATTACTTCTGAATAGTATCTAGCAGTCACAGTTCAACCTCTTGGCATGAAATGAGCCAGTATTATTCCATGTGACTCCCAAAAAGCAACCAGCATAGCATAATGAACCCACATTTCATCCCCAGTGACAATACAGTTCAAAAAATTATTTTCAGCATGGTTTAAATGCCCTAAATGTTCTTTTGCTACGGTCACCTGGATGCCTTTTGGTTTTCTGTCAGCATTTTTAGCACCCACCTAGCACTTACCTTGCTCGTGTGAAATCTGGTGAGCCTACACTTTACCAATGCTAAACTGATAAGCTACCTCTTGCAATGTCATTCTGCAATCTTTGTTGACAAAAACCTCAACATTCACCATCAATGTAGGGATTACTGCCTCAGCCTGCCTCCCTGACCTAGGCTTGTCCCTCACACTTATTCAGCCCTCCCTAAACTGGGAAAACCAGCTACAATAGGTTGAATGGGCTATACAGGCTCTTCTGCAAACTTTGAAAATTTTATACAAATCCAAAATTTTTTGTTTTGCATGCAAATCAAGTATTATGTTTAACACTTATCATGCTATGGGCAAATTCAGCAGATGACAAATTGATGATTTTTTTTCTTTTTTCCTCAGAAAATAGGATCTGACACTTCATGTAACTTGTCTCCTAAGGATACGATTTGCATGAAGTGTCAAATCCTATTTTCTAGGAAAAATAAAAAAACATATTTCAAAATGTCTGCTGAAATTTTTACTCAGCATGCAAAGTGTTAAATGATCTTCTCCAAGAGCAAAAGAAAACAAAAATTACCTGGCAAGATGCTGTAAGATTTCCCATATCAGGTGATAAAATATCTGAAAAGAAGTTTTGTATTCAAGAAAGTTCTCACTCTGACAATGCTAAAGCAGGCATTCACTATAACTGCCTCATAGAAACAATTATAATACGTTAGTTTGAGTTGCAGTTTTATGACCCAGTCAATCCATAAGAGTCATGTTGAGCGTGGTCAGTTCTCCTAACCACACTTTTCCTAAGCAGGCTTAGTCCGCTAAGCAGTTAACCAGTACTTGTGCACATTCTTTCACAAGAAACTGACAACTGCACTAGTTGAATCAGTGGAAAGGAGAATGCTCATAGAAAAATTTCATGAAATCTTCACAAAAGAATGTTGCGAGACTCAACAGGGATCGAACCTGCAACCTCCTGCTCACCAGTCAGACGTGCATTTGACTGAGCCACCGAGGCCGGTCAATTACAATAAGTTCCCAAAGTGTTCAGCCAAGGAATTTTGCAGGACACAGAGGACTTGTTAATGAGGTGTTTTCAGTGATAATTCTGGGACAATTTTCTTTGATTCTCCATAAAAAATATATTGTGGGTACTTGTTAGAAGTGCCTTACCAAGGCAATTCTAATGGATACCCAAAACATATTTTTATGGCAAAATAAGAAAAAAAAGAAACATCCCAGAGTTCTCATAAAATACATGTACTCCTCCTTATAAAGTCTTCTGAGGAGGGAAGAAATGGCCCATGTCCTCAAAAATTATAGTGTCTTAAAAATAACAGACAAAAGAAAAACACATTATTGTACATGTATGTGCTAAATGGTGCCAAAATACCGCCTCAGCAGAGCACTAGCACCCTTTACATGTACTGTGCAAGCTGAAGCAATTCACAAGTAAAACTGAATAAGGAAACAACAATTACTTAAATAGACCCTATTCCAGCACCTTAACTCCTCACCATACTTACCCTACGTAATAGTTAACCCTTGCCGGCCTCGGTGGCGCAGTTGGATGCATGTCTGACCAGGAGACCAGGAGGTCGTGGGTTCGATCCCCGCCAAGGTCAGCAAAATTCTTTCATGGAGATTGATCATGAAATATTTTCTATGGTCATTCTCTCCCTTTCACTGTTTCAAGAAGGGCATTTGTCAGTTTCTGGCAAAAGAATGTGCACAATACTGGTTAACCGCTTAGAGGACTATGCCTGCCCAGTAAATGTGTGGTTAGGTAAGCTGACTGCGCTCGACATGACCCCACTGGATTGACTGGGCCATAAAACCTCAACACAAACAAAATATTTAACCCTTAAAGCACCAAGCAAAAATTGTAGCAGACGACATTCTAAAAAAATCAGCTTTCTTAGAAAATAAGCCTTCAAATTTCATGTGAATCGTCTGCTTGGCAGAATAGATGATTCACATGAAATGTCAAGACTTATTTTCTAAGAAAAAAAAAATAAAAAAAAAATAAATTTAAAAGTGTCGTCTGCTGCAGTTGTGATTGGCACTTTAAGGGTTAAACAACTCCTATCCATACCAATATATTTCTCATTTCTCATTGCTCCACAAAAACAAACATGTTGTGGGCCTCACTGAGCGCCTTTCTATGAGTTCCCAAAATGTGTTTTCATCTAGAAGTAAGAAAAATATTAATACTTTTTGGCTGAAAAACAGTGCCTAATCTGAAGCACATCAATACATGTATAGGATTAATCATTGCAGCAATGTCATAAAACTTGCTATGGAGGAGTATTTGATGATGATTCAAGGACAATTTTTCTTATTTCTCCATGAAAACATATGTTGTGGGTACTCATTAGAAGCACCTTGGTAAGGTGCTTCTAATGAGTACCCGAAACATATGTTTTCATGGACAACTGGAGAAAATTATCCAAGATGTTAGCACCTGAATCCTTAAACTGCCAATCAAAACAATTGTTGTCTGCTTTGTCATCTGCTTGTGAATTTAAAAATCATTTTTGCAAACAGTGTGGACCCTGATCAGACAGCTCCTCTAGGAGCAGTCTGATCAGGGTCCACACTGTTTGCCTGTGTGCAGAAATAGGTTTGAAAAGTTTGCAAGAATATTCAGCAGACGACATAAAGACATTTTTAGATGCAGGTTTTCTTGGCATTTTAAGGGTAAACAAGTCCTCTGACTGTATTATTGATATTATTACCTTTAATATCCATCACAAATGAGGAATTATATTTGTCGGCTATCCCTGACACCCTTGTTAGAAAGAAACTGTATGGTTGAGCTTGCGAGAACTTGTCTCCAACAGTCTTGGGAGTTCTGGGTGGTGACTTGGCTCTTGGTGAAGGTGACCTTGACCTTGATGGCGCAGTCAGGCTCAGGCCTACCTTGACCTTCTTAGCTGGTGGTGAATCCCTGGCAGCAGAGGTAGTTGGTTTTTCATCATCTGAAACTGGTGACAAATTTCATAATATCCACTTGGAAATATGGTTCATGTCCAACAATGTTCAGACAAAATGGAATATATAAACAGTGCAGTCCAGATCAGACAGCTCCTGAAGGAACAAATGCATAAAAAAGCAAATTTTTAGCCAAAACAGCATGAAATAAAGTGTTTGGAAATTTTAGGAGGTCTACCGTAATGAGTCAGGATCAGTAGATACAGGTTTCAAACTTAAGGTATCTTCTCTCAGTATTGAGACAGACAGGCATAGCTCCAGATAAGGCATTTATTGCAGTCAAAAATTGAAAAAGTATTTAACCCTTGTCATGCTGAATAAATTAAGATGCCACGCCCACTTCTAATTTTCAGCCAATCAGATGGCTTGATCCAAGTTGTTCGTACAAATTCAAATACTTAATGACAAACAGTGCAGATCCAGATCAGTTGGCTTCTGAAGAAGCCAACTGATCTGGATCTACACTGTTTGCAAAGGTAGGGTCTGGATTCAGCAGGACCAGGGTTAATTTTTTTCTTATTTCTCCATCATGTTTTGTTTTCATGGAGAAGTATGAAAATATTAATCTGGATACCCCCCTTACCTTGAGCTATGGAAAGGCTGAGCAAACTGTGTAGACCCAGAAAAATGTGGCATCTGATCAGGTGTTTTACTGTTTGCCACTAATTCAACAGATTTTAGACACATCAATGAGTGCAATGCATCAGTGCAAATTTTAGAACAAGCATGGCAAGAAGTTAAGATGTCCCAATATTTATGTAAAAAATATGGTAATTCCTCCATATTATATATGTACAGTTAACTCAGCCATCATAGTACTAAATTACATTCTTGAAAGCATGGCAGATTCACAATATTTTTTATTTATGAACTGCACTTTTTTTTTCTTTTCTCTTTTTTTGTGTAATACTCCATGTTTTGCCTTCATATACCTAAGTCACAAAACTGTTCGAATATTAGGCAGGTCATTTGTTTATGTTGAGGAGGTTTTACGGTCCAGTCAATCCATTAGGGTCATGTTGAACCCTGTCAGTTTTACTTAACTAACCCCACTTTTCCTGGGCAGGTTTAGTCCTTTAACCAGTAGTTGTGCACATTCTTTTGCCAGAAACTGACGATTACCCTTCTTGAATCAGTGGAAGGGAGAGAATGACCATAGAATAATTTCATGATCAACCTCCATGAAAGAATAATGTCAGACCCAGCAGGGATCAAACCGGCAACCTCTTGATCACCAGTTGGACGTGCATCTGACTGAGCAACCAAGGCCAGCTTAAGCTGGTACTAGGCCAAACAGTGACACTGTTTACTCATATTGACCGGTCGATTGTCAACCTTAGCATCCACCACACACACATGCACCCACATACGCATGCTCACACACATACACATACTTGTAATTAACGATACAGCACACAACAAGAACCATCACAATGTACCTGCTTATATGTTAGAAGACTTGTGTAGGAGGAGTATTTGGTGATAACTCTAGGAGAATTTTCTTTAGTTCTACAGAATAACATATGTTGTGGGTATACATTAGAAGTGCCTTATGAAAGTGTTTCTAATTAGTACCCACAACATATCTTATTCTCTAGAACTAGAGTAAATTCTCTCAGAATTAAAGTCCCTATACTCCTTTTTAACAAGTCCTATGTTAACCATATTGCATGTGTACAATATTACAACAATTCAATTAACATGAAAAAGCCAAAATTGAAGTTTACCTAGATGGCTGAATTCTTGTCTGTGAGATAAATTCTTTCTGTAGCACTTGGAACCATACTTACAAGCAGGCTTTTGTCTGCTTGCAGTCTCTGTGTTTGTATCTTTACATAGTAATTCTGTGTCTGACTTTTTCAAGACTTGCGGACTAGGAGAATTGGACTTTCTTTTCAAAGTACCAGACACAGAATCTACAGAGTCTTTCTTTATCTGATGCATTTCGGATTTGCTTTGTGTTACTTTATCACTGGGAGTAGTCTTCTTGCCAGATGTACCGTCTGGATGTGTTTCAACTTTAAGCCGTCTTTTTTTCTTAGTTTCTGTACCCTTCTTATTGTCATCTTCAAAGTGTGTTTTTTCTTTTTCTTCTTTTCTTTTTCCATTTGTAAACTTGACACTATCAGTATCATCATCTGACATTTTCAAAAATTCACTGATAAATTTCTGCTTATCAATTTTTTCTTTGCTGGACAATTTTGTATCAGATTTCGACTCAAACATTTTGGAGTAATCCCTTTTATATGGTTTCTGCGTACTATCACCATTTTTAACTTTCACTTTATGTTTTGCTTCAGCTGAACTTTTAGATGTGAGTTTTATTTTCTTTACCGGTTCCTCAGATTCAGATTCACTGTCTGATAACTCATGTACTTTACTTCTTCTCTTCACAAGTGTCTCTCTTTTAGAAGCAGTTATAGGTTTCAGTAAAGATTTTTCAACATTATTCTGTTTGGACAGTTTTTCAACTTTTTTTGTTTCAGACTTTGCAGTCACTGGATAATCAGCAAACAGATCTGGAGAATTGTTAAGGGCATTGCGTATATCAGTAGGGTCTAATTCTATAGTTTCTTCCAAGTATTCTGGATCAACTGTACTGGCATCAGAATCATTAGGATCAACTGTGCTGGCATCAGAGTCAGCCATGTTCGTGTAGGGAATTGGTTAACCTAAGAAAATATATAAAGAAATACTCTGTTTACCTGGAGTACAGTCAAACTTCAATGGCATGGACATCTTATTTGTTTGAGGTATGGGTAGTTCAAGCCATTGAAGGTTTATCAAGGCGCAAGGTAGGGACGCAAATGGTGATAATTTAGCCATTTTAGGGAAATCTTTTCGATCTTCAACACAATAATGGTATGTTGAGTGTACTCATTAGAGACTGCCTCGAGGAGGCAATTCTAATGAATACACACAACATGCAATTTCATGACAAAATTTTAAAGTCTGCTTATTTGTTTTCTGGAGCTATCCAAAGAATTTCGGTGGAACTAAAAAAATGTGTTCAAATTAGCCATGGTTAATGAGCCATCGGTGTTTGAGCTATTGAGGTTCGGCTGTATTCTGAATTAGTAAATGTTTCTCATTTTTTTGACAATAAGGTATGCATTCAACAAGGTCAATTGGATTTGACAAGGCTTAATGAATCATCAAAGAACACACAAAAAGCAATATTTAGCACTGCCGTCACCAGGTTTAATGATCTAGTTGATATAGTCAGAAATGATTACAGAAGAGGAACATCAGTGGCAGACAAGATGAAAATAAAGAGAATCTAGGCAGAACAAAGAAATTATAACAACATAAAAAATACTAAGATATACATGTACATGAAATAATAAGAATATTATACAAATAACAACCCCACCCATTCTTTTTTAAATTTTGAGCTAGGTCTTTTTAAACAAGTTCCAGTGAAAGAGCTCTTTAAAAGCAGCACAGAACAGTTTAAATTTTGCAGCTAGAATTAGCATACTAAAAAAAAAGCTACAGCAGTTTGAGGATGATGATGTTGTTTTCTGGAAGTTTTTCCTTATATAACATGTCTGTTTGTGTCACTCGATGATGGAACCAAGTCGGACAAAAGAATTAGTCAAAGTACTGTAACTTCTTTATTTTTCAAGATATCTCTCTGAAATTTGGCAGTCTCAGGTAATTTTTCATGCTGGATCCATTTCTGTTATTACTTTTATTCTGACATACCGTATTCGATCTAATTACTGCACATACCCCTATAAGCGCACAGTCTAGAAATTCCGTAGTTTTCAAATTACAGCCAATGTACTTTTTCTTTACTTCTTTATAAAGGCATATGTTGTGGGTACTCATTTGAATTCCATCGACTTGTAAACATCGCATTATAAACATCAAATAAATCCTATTCTGATTTTTTATAGTGTACCCTTAGTAGGTAGATTCATATTTTACCACAACTGAGTGTTCCCAGTAATTCTGAAAAACCTAAGCGCACAGTGCGGTAATTAGGTCGAATACGGCAGTTCACGTTATTCCAAGAATAAAGAAAAAAATCAGTCACTTTTTATTATATTTTCATGTATACTGAGATATACTTTACATTTCAGCTGAAACATCAACACTAGCTTAACCCATTGCATGTAGACTGAATAGATTCTCCCATACTATATATTGGAAGAGTCCAATTTCAATTTTAGTTAGTCTTGCTATGAGATTTAGATATTCCTAGAGCATGCAAAGAAAAACAGCTAAACTATATGCAAACAGTGGAGCCCCTGATCAGATGCCGCATTCTTGAAAACATGCCTATACAATTTTGACCCCCTTAAACCCCACTTTTATATACATGTAATAAAACTGGGGTTTACAGGGGTATACATTGTTTTTCTTACTTCTGCTCAAAAGCATAGATTGTGGGTACCGAGGCAGTTCTAATGAGTATCCACAATCTATGTTTTTGAGCAGAAATATGAAGAATATTAGAATTTTTAATTTGAAAATTTTCATTTTTTGGTGGTAAAATTTTCAGTACATTTGAAAAGGCAAGTTTTCTTATTGGTCTTGAAATAACCTGTATCTAAAATTACCCTAGTTATGCTATTATATGTTGTTGCATTTTAAGTTATACAAAAACATAAAGCACATATGCTATAAATGATTTATTATTTGACACCAGTTAAGGAATATCCAATTGTATGATGGATAATCAATCGGTTTTACTTTCCCGATAATCAACTTAATTTTCCTCTCTGATTCCCAGCACTAATCTTGGTTTCTTAAGACGTAACCTATTGTCATGCCCCCAAGATGTTAAGGAAATGGCATATATGAGGATCAATCCTGGAGTAGGGACCTACATGGAATAGTAGTCCAGGAAGAATTAAAAAAGGTTCAGAATCATGCAGCTAGGTTTGTGACTGAAAACTACAACTTTGAAACTGGAAATATGACTAGCATTCTTGAACAGTTAGCTTAGGGTGGGAGTCTCTTCACAAGAGATGTAGAATACTCATATTGCTATTCAAAGGTCTGAAAGGTAGAGCTAGTATATATCGTTTGTCTGTCATTACTGACAATGACCAATCCTAATCAACTGTGTGATGTGTTATTATTTGTGTGTTCTAAGATGGCTGATGAGATCAATCTTAGCTCTAAACTGCCTGTTGCAGATAAAACAAGAGAGATCTGAGGAAGAAAGCTCTGTTGGTGATGCCTTAGCTCTGGCTTTCCGCTGTGCGTGTTTCTGCTTGGCTTCGCTGATTCTTTTTGCTTCATATTCACCAGCACCCCTTCTTATGCCTCTCCACTTTGTTGATCCTGTGCAATCTGTTCCCATGACTGTTGGTATGTTGAAGTCTTTAGGGAGGTTTTGAGGGTGTCCTTGTATCACTTCTTCTGACCACCATGGGAGCGTTTTCCAACTTGTAGTTCTCCATAGAGGATTTTCTTTGGCAAACGTTCATCAGGCATTCTGGTAACATGGCCTGTCCATATCTTAACTGTGCCAATTTCAAAAGATGTGTACACTCTGCATCCCTGCCCTTTTCAGGACTTCTGTGGCTGGAATCCTGTCTTGCCACTTGATCATAAGAAGTTTTCTAAGACAGCTTGTATGGAAGTGCTTCAGTCTTTAGGCATGCCGTTGGTAAACTTTCCAATTTTCGCATGTGTATAAGAGTGTTGGCAGCACCACTGATCTGTGTACTTTCAGCTTTGTGTCAAGTCTGATTCCACTTCGGTCCCAAATACTTCCATGTAGCCGGTCAAATGCTGCACTAGCTTTGGCAATCCTAGCTTTGATTTCATCATCAATGTGCACAACTCTAGACAATGTGCTTCCAAGGTAGGTGAACTTGTCTACCACTTGCAGTCGTTGACCTTTCACTGGGATGGTAGGCTCCTTGTAAGGCTTTCCAGGTGCTGGCTGATATACTACCTCAGTCTTTTTGATACTGATTGTGAGATCATAGCTGTCATAGGAATCAGATACTTGATCTACACCTTTTTGCATTTTCTCTTCTGTTGGAGCACCCTTTGCCATGTCATCAGCAAAGAAGAACTCATTTAGTACCTCTGTCTGCACCTTGGGTTTAGCTTGCAACCTTCTTAGGTTGAAAAGTTTCCCATCAAAGTGTTAACTAATAGGTATACCATTGTCACCATCCTGGAAAGCATCTGTAAGCATAGCAGAAAACATGTTGCTGAAGTGTTGAAGCTAGTACACAGCCTTGCTTAACTCCATTTGTCACAGGGAATGGATCAGAAAACTCGCCATCATTTTGGACCCTTGCAAGTATACCATCATGGACTGCCGCACCATTGCTATAAATTTGGCAGGACAAACTTTGCCATAATTTTCCAAAGTCCCTCACGAGAGTCCCTAAAGAGAGCTAGTATAGCTTGTGACGAACTTCAACCCCTAAAACAGGTGCAGTAGGAATCAGCATCCAATGGCATCTCAAGTGCCATAAGCTAGAACTGACATTTACTACTGTGCTTTCGACATCTTTCAGAAAGTCGATTTTTGCTTGACGCTTTACACGGAAGAAGTAAATTTGCAAAATTTTGTCGTGACTCAATGCAAAACTATTTGTCGTAACTATCTATGTACAAAAAGTTTTATTCTAGTCATTGGTTTTTAAGAAATCAAATATTTTCACTTTTTCCCATAGCAAAAATGAAGCAAAATCATGCAGCAGTCTGTAGGGTAGGTAACTTGGAGCAAGATTTTTAACAAGTTCGACTTGTTCAATTTTGCTGAAATTTTCACAATATTGTTGTAAAACATCAATTATTCAAATTCAGCAAAGAAAAGTAAAAAATATTTTCTAAGACAAAAATTCCAAAAAAACACTTTACTATAGAAATTACATAGGTCAGACCAACTTTTGGCCGCAAGTTTAATTTTAGCGTAAATATTTGTGAACAAAACACAGAAACAGGAAAGACAAATGGTTTCTGATAAGATATGGTCAACCAGAGCAAAATATTTTCATTTAAAATAAAACGCCAAGCAAAAAACATCTTTCCAAGAGATGCCGAAAGGACAGTAGTACAGTTACTTCCCAGACACAGTTAGTGATTGGAATGCACTCTCTACATCTATATTATCCTCTGCTGAAAATTCTAAGGACCCTGTCGCCAGATTCACATCACTTGTGAGATCTAGGGACTAGTCTTCGCAATCGTTGGCCCTGGTGAATGAATGTCTATTGATGTATCACCAGTAAAATATTCTGATTCTGAGAACTGGTACCCAACGGATTTTGTACACAATGAGAGCCAGTTCTGTTTTCAACTCGGAATAAAACTACTTTACTCAGAATAAAGAGGCGAAACCAGATAAACAGATGGTGTCACACTTTTTTAATTACAATTTAAAACGGAATAACTGGTGAAATTAAATTATTTACTTTTTGTATAATAAATATGTTAACAAAAAGTGCCAAGTCGATGGTTTTGATTTTAGAGGTTGAAGAGTGAAAAGGGGAAGTAATGCAGAATCGTTAAGGGGAAAAAAAATCAAAGTACTAGAAGTACTGACACCCCTTTTTAAAGCCTGTACTACCTGATCAGGGTCGTCACTGTTTGCTTAATCTACAGGAATTTCATGGAGACAATTTGCATGAAATGTCAAAGCATGTTTCCAGAGGAAAATAAGAAAATAGTTCAATATGTTGTCTGCTGAAAATTTTATCCAGAGTGCTAAGTATTTCATACACATTTATGTAGTAATTAAAGGGAAAGGCAATGTAAAAAGGTATGTCTATCGATCTCTATCAGGATAGAATTTTCCAAGCTGAAAAGTTTGATACAAGTTTATTCAAAATCGACCGGCAAATAAGAAAGTTATTTGAGGATAAGTATTTGAAATCCAACTGTCATGAAGGCCGCATATTTAAACAGTGGTCCTCCTGTAGTCGGTCCATAAACTATAACTCTGGGTCTCGAGGACCTGGTCCCAAGTCCTTTGGCCCTCCAGTAAAAATCCTTAAAGTATACATTTCCCACTATTTTTAGGCTTTGTGACGTCACACAGCCCTAATTAAATATGCATGATTAAAATAAACAGCATATCTAGATCATGGATATTTTGTCTTAATGTTTCTGAACATGTTTTCCTAGAGTACTAAACAACTTAGCTTCTAAAACAAATGCTATGGTTATAAAAATAATGCACAATTTTAAAGTTTAAAAATTCTTGAAATCTCATTATATATTCAAAATGGCAGTGCCAATGTCGGCCATGTTAAATCCTACAAACAATAATAACTTTGTTATTTATTTCTTGACCAATGTTGATCAAACTTGTATCAATTTTTACGCTTTGTTAAGCTCTTAAATTTGTTGTAAAATAGTCTTTATATTAGGGTTGCGTTCCCCTTTAAAAATCCGAATAGTAACCAAAACACTGAAACGGTGTTTTGCACATTGCAAACTTTTCGAAAATCCGCCTACTGATGTAAACACAAATATACATATCCATTTTTAGGCTTACTCTATATTATGGGGATGGGGGTGTGGGGGTAGAGGTTCAAACTAGACCCATAAGGTAATGGACGAAGAAAAGTATTTCAGAGGCATCTCACGCCCGTGATAGGCTACAATCCTGCATCTGCATACTGTTTACTTCTTATCATTTTAGAAAACCAGGCAGTTGGGAATGCGATCCGCTGAAAATATGAAATTCCCTATTGCGCCGATGACGATACTTTCATTTTCATTAAAACACGCATGGTCGAAATCATTATAATGTCTGATTAAAAATCAACAAACGCTACAAACCTGTCCAGTTCCACCAATTTTAGCTGCATCCTTTGTGTAAAAAAGCAACAACAATATATAAAAAAAAAAAAAAAACAAAAAAAAAAACAAGAAATAAACAAAAACACACAAAAACAACAACAACAACAACAACAACAAAAAAAGAAAAAAAAAAAAAACAAACAAAAAAAAAACGCACTCACAAACAAACAAAAAACAAAAACTACAACAACCGGGCAACAAATAGTCCGCGCGCTGTACATGGTGCATCATCTGTTAACAGTATGATGTCAGAGAGTGTTCGTTCGTGGGGCTTTGTGGCTGATCTCTGTGGGCCTTTTGTCGTGTTTGGTTCTGTCATCATGAAAACAGGGGTGGTCGGGTGGTGCGAAGGTGTCATGTATCTTGTGTCATCGGGGCGTCCAACTGATATTGGCTTACAGTTGGGCAAGGCCTGCTATCCTTGTCGTAGGTAAAGGTAGAGGGGGAATGTTTTTATTTCTTCTGTTTCTTCCCTTTCATTCCTGTTCCTCTTTCTTCCCTGTTCCTCTCTTTCACCTGTTCTACTATCTCTTCTTTCTCTTTTCTCCCTTTCTCTGGGAGACGACACAAAATGACCCACAAGGGTTGACGTGTCGTTAAACCTCAACACAATCAATCATCATGAAAACATGCCTATATAATTTTGACCCCCTTAAACTCCACTTTTACATAGTAAAACTAGGGTTTACAGGGGTATACATTATTTTTCTTATTTCTGCTCAAAATATAGATTGTGGGTACTCGTTAGAACCGCCTCGGCGAGGCGGTTCTAACGAGTACCCACAATTTATGTTTTGAGCAGAAATATGAAAAATATCAGAGTTTTTTATCTGAAAATTTTCAGTTTTTGGAGGTGAAATTTTCTATATATTTGAATAGGCGTGTTTTCGTAATGTTTGATTTAGCTGTAGTTAATGTATTGTTGAGACTCCGATTTCATCCGTTTATGTGTTCTTTGTTTCCAAAGGCAACCTTTATAGGTATTATTGTGATTGTAATGTATTGTTGTGATTGACATTGTGACTACGGCATTTGTGGAAGAAACAGCCGGTTCATTTCTTGTTCGTTGTATACGCCAACCAAACTGACCTGATTATGATTTATAAGTTCACTAAAACCTCAATGACTCGAACACCGATGGCTCGTTTACCATGGCTAATTCGAACTCGTTTTTTAGTCCCTAGGAAATTAACTTGATAGCCCAACAAAACAAATATTTATGGATATTTTAGGAAATTTTCCTATTATTCAGAACGACCCCGACTTCTCCGTATAGAATGGATTTTAATATTCTGTATTGGATGGAGATTCCCAAATGATCACCTTGAGCATCAATGAAATTCGGTTCTGTCAATCACGCAATTCAAACATATATAAATACATGTATGTTAACAGCCTCCTTCGATAGAATTCAAACGTACATCTTGAGGGTCGCTATACGAATTTTTTCTTGCACGTGTCTGCTGCATGTAAATAAAACTTCAGAATAAACTATATACTTCGATAGAATTCATCGAAACGTACATCTTGGGGGTCGCTACACGAACTTTTTCTTGCACGTGTCTGCTGCATGTAAA
The DNA here is from genome assembly GCA_964016985.1 of Anodontia alba. Lineage (NCBI taxonomy): Eukaryota > Metazoa > Mollusca > Bivalvia > Lucinida > Lucinidae > Anodontia > Anodontia alba. Next base: position 36,073,443 of record OZ024823.1, read on the forward strand.
TAAAACTTCAGAATAAACAGATTAGACACAGACTAGTCTCGGACTTTATGCCGGGTAAAATAGAATCAAAGCGCTGACAGCACTGGTGAGTCGATTGTCTCTAAGTGTAGGTTGGGAAAATGGTCCTGAACGGGAACTTAACGAGTGTTTCATTTAACCCTTATCTTCCTGTAATTTAAGTAAACAGCGCAGACGCTGATCAGATGCCGGGTTCTGCGGGGTCTGATCTGGATCTGCACTTTTTGCTAATGTCCCTGTCCATGTTTTACAGAAAACCCTAAAAACTCTGCACTCTGACGTCACGGCGACAAGAATAACGCGGCTATAAATAACCGTTACCTGGATTTCGTCTTACTTGCGATTTGATTACATTGTTAATGATAATCACGTGGACTACTACCTTAAGGAAGTTTTAGCGTTTGTATACTATGGCTCGATTGTAAACAATCGACCCAAAAGTAGATAATTACTAGGTAATCATTGTTTATGTATTATCTACCCCATGCAGTGTACATGTATATATGGGAATAGTTTGAATGGCCCGAACAGTTTTCCATCATCCATTCGTCGACAAACTGTCACTACGAACCCGTCAAGGTGGGACTTACGGGTACTAATATTTTCAGACAAACTGGAATTCGCTGAAGTTCACACCAGATTACCGATTTACTCACACAACAGGAGGCTGAAACCTACTTGAGAAGTCGGCGGTCGTTCTCCTGAAAAACTTTCACCAGAGGTAATATTTTTCATAAATGCAGTATCGTAGAAAGATATCGTGATAATTCTGAGTAAAATTTTCAGCAGATGATATAGTGAAATATTTTTCTTATTATTTCCCAGAAAACAGGATTTGGCAGTTCATGCAAATAGTCTCCATTTTGCATGAAATATCAAATTCTGTTGTCTTGGAAAAATAAGAACAATCAATTTGTCGTCTGCTGAATTAGCCCATAGAGCAGTAGAGCTTAAAAAGGTAAAACACCAGCTGAGCAGTGATCGTTCAAGCGAGGAATACGCCTGAGTGAATCACGACGAACGCCACGTGTAAATGTACATAGCGAAAGAGATGTGTACAAAAGCGTAAGCCATGTACACGCTGAGATATTTAATTCTATAGTAACACAGTATGTTGGGTAAATTTTCAGTAGACAACATTTTGGAATATTTTTGTTTGTTCACATAATATTCTGTGAGCAAGGAACAAGAATGTCGAAATAAGGTATAGGAATTATCTATCTATCTATCCATCTATCTTGGGGGTGGTCGGGTGGTGCGAAGGTGGCGTATATCCTACGTCACCGGGGCGTCCATCTGATACTGGCTTACAGTTGGGCAGGGCCTGCTATCCTATTAGCAGGTAAGGGTTGATGGGGAATGTTTTTATTTCTTCTGTTTCTTCATTTTCATTCCTGTTCCTCTTTCTTCCCTGTCCCTCTCTTTCATCTCTTCTACTATTTCTTCTATCTCTTTTCTCCCTTTCTCTGGGAGACGACACAAAATGACCCACAAGGGTTGACGTATCATTAAACCCCAACAAATCTATCTATCTATCTATCTATCTATCTATCTATCTATCTATCTTGTTTGTTTTTGTTGATGTTTTACGGCCCAGTCAACCAATGCGCGCGCGGTCGGTTTACCTTACCACACGTTTACTGGGCAGGCTTAGTCCTCGAAGCGGTTAACCAGTATTGTGCACATTCTTTCGCCAGAAACTGACAACTACCCTTCTTGAATCAGCGGAAGGGAGAGAATGACCTTAGAAATTATTTCATGATCAATCTCCACGAAAGAATGTTGCCGACCTCGGCGGGGGTCGAACCCGCAACCTCCTGGTCTCCAGTCGGACGCGCATCCAAATGAGCCATCGAGGCCGGCATCTATCTATCTATCTATCTATCTATCTATCTATCTATCTATCTATCTATCTGCGGCCCCGTAGCATAGTGGATAAGGGAGCTGACCCTTAATCCATTATGTTTCTCACCGCTGTGGTTCGAGCCTCGCTCGGGTCACATGTGGGAAAGCCAAGTTCTGTTAACGGATGGTCAGGTGTTTTTTCCCCGGGTTCTCCGGTTTTCGCCCACCTTTGATGAACGATCGGCTCGATATAAGTGAAATATTCTTGAAAGAGCCGTAAAACCCAAATAAAAATAAACAAACAAATAAATAAATAAAAACTATCTATCTATGTCTGCTTGCCTACCTGCCTATCTGCCTGTCTGCCTACCTATCAATCCTTGTGAACCACCAACAGGTACAGCCGGCCTCGGTGGCTCAGTTGGATGCGCGTCCGACTGATGATCAGGAGGTTGCAGGTTCAACCCCCGCAGGGTCGGCAACATTATTTCGTGGAGATTTGATCATGAAATATTTTCTCCGGTCATTCTTTCCCTTCAGCTGATTCAAGAAGGGCAGTTGTCAGTTTCTAGTGAAGGAATGGGCACAATACTGGTTAACTGCTTAGAGGACTAAGCCTGCCCAGTAAAAGTGTGGTTAGGTAAACTGACCGCTCGATATGACCCCATTTGGTTGACTGGGCCGTAAAACCCCAACGCAAACAAACCAACCGGTCCATCCATCCATCAATGTCGGAGAGAAAAATCACAGTCCAAATATCTATTTATATGGATCTAAAACTTGCCTTTTTTTTTATATATATCTTTTTCAAATTGAAATTTCGTGATACCATTTTAATACTAGATTTTATAAAAAAACAAAAACAAAAAAAAAAAAAAAAAAAAAACAACAACAACAAAACAACATCCAAAACAAAATATATACAGTAAGATAGGCGCCAGTATGTCTATAAACGTATCAGTGTTTCTTTATATGGATATGTAGCTACACTGTTAGCTCAGGCGCGTCTGTATGAGTATTTTAGATAAATACGGTATTCATTTCAACAACAAATCTGCAACTCAAAATCGGTTGTCACCCTATACCGAAGTCGGATAAGCGAGGTAACTTGGTGATGTCTCATCAGTTTCCGAGTAACGCAAAACATGAGCATAAGGGGAATGGACACACTTCCAGGGGAGGCAACCATGTCAAAATTATTTTGCCTGTCTTCTAAAAAGGAATCTACTCTAAATGGAAAGAATTTGTTCGCCAACTTAACGCATAAGCAAAACGCCAAAGACCTTATCTGTCTGCTCATCCCACAAACTGCTCACGGCCGGTAACAGTCTTTAACCCGTTACAGACTGAATGAACTCCCCCACACTATGTATTGGAAGATTCTCATTTCGACTTTAGGTTTGTCAGGCTATGTGATTTAGATATTTCTGGAGAAAAATGGTTGAACTATTTACAAACAGTGGAGACCCTGATGAGACGCCGCAGAACCTGCGCGTCTGATCTGGGTCTGCACTGTTTGCCAATTACCCTTTTAGGGGTCTCCAGACTACAATGAGTTAATATATATATGGATGATAGATAAATAAAGCGTTCTAGTGGCCGAGTGGTTAACGCTCTCGACGACTTCGGACCACGAGGTCCCAAAATCGAATTCAGCAGAAGGCGGAATTCATCTCATAGCTGTACAGCGCTCCATTGCATAGAACATTTCAATATCACTCTTCCATCGTCTCGATATGGATTAAGTTTTGCGCATTTCGCCGTTCGTATACAGATTTAGTGAAAATTGTAAATGTGTCAAGCAACAAAGAAGGCCCATATCAGACTGCGCAGATATGGTCTTTACTATTTGAATTTGGCGTAAAGGTTATCAATAGACACAACTATAGAAAGTTCTATACACCCCATTTTTAAGTACACAATAGACCCATCTGGCTTGTATGATGAAGTACTCGTTGAAGATAGACATTGATGGGTTAAATTTAGCTAATGCTTCTAACTAGTTGTGGGTGGCTATCTTTAAATACGTGATGCTGACACTGGTAGTGTACATGGGTACCAACTGTTAATGTGACCAGTCACATAATGCAATATAAGGAACATAGTGGTAACCCTTTGGCAGTTTGTATATTACAGTATATATTTAAAGGTATATATTAATATAGAATAATACAGTACGTGAATAGTAAGTAAATCACAGTATGGTTTACTTGTTTTCCAAACAGTATATTATAGTACTTCGTCATATAATTATTAAGCAGCATTTGAGTACCGTGCAGTATCGTATCTTGTATGGTGCAATACACTATAACAATTTTTACACCAGCATAGAGGGGGTGGTCGGGTGGTGCGAAGGTGCTGTGTATCTTACATCACCGGGGTGTCCAGCTGACATTGGCTTACAGTTGGGCAAGGCCTGCTATCCTTGTAGTGGATAAGGGTAGAGGGGGAATGTTTTTATTTCTTCTGTTTCTTCACATTCATTCCTGTTCCTCTTTCTTCCCTGTCCCTCTCTTTTATCTCTTCTACTGTCTCTTCTATCTCTTTTCTCCCTTTCTCTGGGAGACGACACAAAATGACCCTCAAGGGTTGACGTGTCGTTAAACCCCAACACAATCAATCAAATACACCAGCATAGAAGATTATAGTATGGGTTCATTCTTGAACAGGGTCTGCCTGACCTGGTTATATCCCTTCTCGGCACGACTATTTAGTTGCTATGATTGAAATGGATTTCCCCTCCGAATAGAGATAATAGAGATAATAAGTATGCGATGAAACTGTTTGGTTATGTCCCCTAATGGTGAATTTTGGGCTTTTTCCATCTTAAAATAGACTCAACAGCCATGCTATCTGCATGATAGGCGTATACAAAAGTCAAAGGAGCACCACTACACACGGCCTAATGACTATTTATTGTGTCATATCGGAAACGCTATTGAGTACCGCATTGCATATGCGAAATTTGAGCAGACTAAGATAGTGATACGCGACTTTGCAATACAGATTAATGAAGGTCTAGTTATTATGAATGCAAAATGGGCATGTTCAGGGTTATTAAGTTCTGTACATTTCGCACAACGATAAACGCATCCGCACAGTCTGATATGGTCTTTACTATTTGTATTGCATTAAAGTCGTCTTCCCAATTTGCGCATCATTTATTTTGTGCTCATATCATGTCTGTCAAGTGACTTACAGAACCTGAAAGTCTCGTGTTACTTTCAATGTTACAGTACGGTATGATGTCCAACGAAGCAAGTGAGTCAGTGTCCGGGATCCAATGCCATTGATTTTCGTGCCACAGTGAAGGCGAACATTTTACAAGGAAAGGTGAGCGTTCGAAGCTTCTAGCATATTTCCGTTGAAAATTCTCCTTCAAGTTCTGACAGTGTCTAAGCATGTGTGTAAAGTGGAGTAATCTGTCCCTAGTCGTGAAAAAAAACAACAAAAAAAAAAAAAAAAAACAAAAAAAAAAAAAAAAAAAAACAAACAAAAAAAAAACAAAAAAACAGAAAACTGGGCGTTGACTTATCTGCAAGAAGGAATGAATAATCGATGCGTGTCAATAATAACCTGATCTACAATATACACATGGAGCGCATGTGACACGCTCAACTACTCGCGACGAGGCTACTTCACCAAACGGATAGTTTGTGAGTTCGACATGCTAAGTCATCATCAGACCAAGTATGATGGTGCTCCTGTGTTATTTCACACACCGCTGCTATGCAGATAGCATGACTATTGATCTATTTTTAGATGGGAAAAGCCCAAAATTAACCATTAGGGGACATAAACAAACCTATTTTTCGCAAAATGATGATCTCCCTTCGTAGGGGAATCCTAGTAAAATCCCATAACACAGCAACCGTGTCGATAGAAGACTAGAGTACCACACCAGGTCAAACAGACCATGTTGCTGAAATATTATGTGACGTCGTACGATAGTAAATTGCATTGTGCTGTATCATTTGGAGAGAGAACTGACCTATACTGTGCTTTACTTAACCTAATATAATTCCGCTACTTCAGCTATACTAGTGTGATACACTATGTATTGTCCAACTGCTGCACTGTTCTGTACGAGTATACACAAAATACTACTAGTCTCCCGTGGTATTGAAACAAAAATGACATACAATGTAATATAACGTACCACACAAGCCAATACAGATCTTATAGCTGTACATGAACATCACCTCATGCACCCATCTGAGAGCATCAGACTGCATGCTTTGTAACACAAAACACAAATGTATGTTGTTTAATATAATACTGTCTTGTGATATACCATATCTGCGGCATCCTACACAGCTCTGTCTTACTGTAGTTCGCTTCTCTTATTTACACGTGATTGTATTATACTGGCTTATTTTATTCATATTAGTAGCATATCGATATAGTAGAATATATCAAAGCCAAGTATAACACAGGATGAGTGCGTGCTTCTTAGGGCAGTGCTATATTTTATTTTACATGTACTGTAATATAGCATCCATCCTACTGTGCCCATACACAGCTGAAGTATGCCGCAAGGATATCTCGCCCTGTAGCAGCACATTCCACTGCACTGCAGCACAGAACATACTACTACGCTATTAAACTATAAATCACATTGTGACATGTGGCTATACCCAATATCATTTACAGATAGAGCATGGCATAACAAAGCAGTGTAGCCAATTATAGCTGGGATGTGTTTTCTTCCAAACAACCAAACTTAATATGGCAAAATTTATGTATTGTTCCAAATAATGCTGCATTGTAATGTGCAATTTAATGCAAAGTAGTACAGTTGTCAAATAATTAAATACTATGTACATTGTATTTTATAGCCTTTTATATTGTTCCCATGGTTTTGGAAACTATTGGTTTTTTAGCTGCTGTTGAAATATGTATGCTAGTCTTCTTCCAAACTATGTTTCAAACCACTCATATATGGAATATATTTCAGTTTGTTCATAAAATGTTCACCTGAGAATACATGCTTACTTACATTAAGACATTATCAATCTTGGATTACCTAAGTATGTATTATATACTTATTATATGTTAGTCTACATTGATCTTACTGTGCATTGTTTCAAAATCATTTCCTGAGCACTTAACCTTTCTACATTTCCAAACCTTATGCTGATCAGATGCTTGCATGAGCCTTTAGAAGAACAGATGCAAGCATAAAATATTCTGAAAGGGGTCCCTAACTGACACTCTACTTCATTTGAACTAAAACTTTGCCCCTATACCCAAAGGCCTGTGATTGCACCTCACATAAAGTCACCTTTTATTTGTTTTGTTTTTTCTAACATTGTGCAACTTGTGAGCAATGTTTAATGTTATTTCATTTTAAATGTTGTAAACCTTTGAAACAAAGGTTTTACAGATTAAGTTTTCTTCAGAACACATACATGTTTCAATTCTTATCAGGAAAATGCATTAGCTACCTCATCTGAAGCTATATTAGACTTCAGTGCATGCATCTTTGAATGGATAGTCAATTATTAAACCAACATTTTAATAACATGTTTGAAAAATGCAAAGGTACCACCTGTGGATGTGTTCATTTGTATATGAATTGTACAGTTTGTCTGCTTTCTTTTAATACAGTTAAAGCTTACCTAATACAGTAGGGAAATCTGGAACTCCAAAGTTATATCATTCAGTGTGAAATGAAGTTTCAGAACCAAATTTATATCAAAGTGTGATTCACAAAAGCAACCTAAACAGCTGAACCATTTTACATCACCAAATGACCAGTTTTATGTTGGTTGTGATTTGTCTCTGCAACACAAAAGGTACATTTAACAGTTTAAATAAACCAATGTCTGCCATTTTACCTAAGTTAATAATTAATCCTCAGCTGAATGCATCTACTTTAGCTTAGTTTAACTTGAATAGTTATGCCCTTACCCATGTTTCTGTTTGCCAGTACTGTATGCTTATAAAACAATCAAACATTGTCTTCTTACACTTGCTGCTTAAGAATGAACACTTAATATATGAACTGCTTTTTCTCTCACCAAGTCCACTCTAGTACAGAATACAACCTGCTGAGAGGAGAGAGAATGGAAGTAAAATCTTGGTTGAACTGAATTGCAATTATTGGTCCTCATTAGAAACTATGTACACTGTTTCACTTTAAAACATTTAAACAAATAGTGTGCACTTATTGCTAAGCATGTCATCATATAGGTTTGCTACTCTCTTTCAGTTAACTTTGCTGCTAATGTATAACAACTTGGATGCTGTTACAGTTAACCCATTCATGCCTAGCGTCCACTACATGAGAACTGGCAAACAGTGCAGACCCAGATCAGACGAGGTGTAGATCAGGATTTACACTATTTGCCGCCTTGATGTTAGCAGACTTCTAGAAAAGAAATGACTAAAGAAAGTTCTGTATGACCCTTCCGGCTTGTATGATGAAGTACTCATTGAAGATAGACAGACATTGATGGGTTAAATTTAGCTAATGCTTCTAACTAGTTGTGGCTGGCTATCTTTAAATACGTGATGCTGACACTGGCAGTGTACATACCAACTGTTAATGTGACCAGTCAGATAACGCAATATAAGGAACATAGTGTGGCCCCTTGGCAGTTTGTATATTACAGTATATATTATATGGTATATATTAATATATGATAATACAGTACGTGCAGTATAGTGGAGAACAGAATAGTAAGTAAATCACAGTATGGTTTACTTGTTTTCCAAACAGTATATTATAGTACTTCGTCATATAATTATTAAGCCGCATTTGAGTACCGTGCAGTACCGTATCTTGTATGGTGCAATACACTATAACATAATTTTTTACACCAGCATAGTAGATTATAGTATGGGTTCATTTTTGAACAGTCTGCCTGACCTGGTTATCCCTCCTCGGCACGACTATTTAGTTGCTATGATTGGAATGGATTTCCCCTCCGAAGGGAGATAATAAGTATGCGATAAAACTGTTTGGTTATGTCCCCTAATGGTGAATTTTGGGCTTTTCCCGTGTAAAAATAGACTCAATAGTCATGCTATCTGCATGATAGGCGTATACAAAAGTCAAAGAATACACGCGGCCTATTGACTATTAAATGTGTCATATCGGAAACGCTATTGAGTATCGCATTGCATATGAGAAATTCGAGCAGACTAAGATACCATGCGCAACTTTCCAATACAGATTAATGAAGGTCTAGTTATTATAAATGCAAATGGGAATGTTCAGGGTTATTAAGTTCTGCACATTTCGCACAAGGATAAACGATCTGTCTATTTAACTGTTGCACAATATGGGGAAAGGGTCCGTATGCCACGTCGAACAGTAAAGACCAAGGTCGGCTTGGGCATCAAAACAGTCTGATCAGGGTCTTCGCTAATTGTATACAGTGAAAATTGTAAATATGTCAAGCAACACAGAAGGCCCAGATTAGACTGCGCATCCGCACAGTCTGATATGGTCTTTACTATTTGTATTTGGCATAAAAGTCGTCTTCCCAATTTGCGCATCATTTATTTTGTGCTCATATCATGTCTGTCAAGTGACTTACAGAACTTGAAAGTCTCGTGTTACTTTCATTGTCACAGTACGGTATGATGTCCAATAAAGCAAGTGAGTCAGTGTCCGGGATCCAATGCCATTGATTTTCGTGCCACAGTGAAGGCGAACATTTTACAAAGAAAGGTGAGCGTTCGAAGCTTCTAACATATTTCCGTTGAAAATTCTCCTTCAAGTTCTGACAGTGTCTAAGCATGTGTGTAAAGTGGAGTAATCTGTCCCTAGTCGTGAAAAAAAAACAACAGAAAACTGGGCGTTGACTTATCTGCAAGAAGGAATGAATAATCGATGCGTGTCAATAATAACCTGATCTACAATATACACATGGAGCGCATATGACACGCTCAACTACTCGCGACGAGGCTACTTCACCAAACGGATAGTTTGTGAGTTCGATATGCTAAATCATCATCAGGCCAAGTATGATGGTGCTCCCATGTTATTTCACACACCGCTGCTATGCAGATAGCATGACTATTGATCTATTTTTAGATGGGAAAAGCCCAAAATTAACCATATGGGGACATAAACAAACCTGTTTTTCGCAAAATGATGATCTCCCTTCGTAGGGGAATCCTAGTAAAATCTCATAACACAGCAACCGTGTCGATAGGAGACTAGAGTACCACACCAGGTCAAACAGACCATGTTGCTGAAATATTATGTGACGTCGTACGATAGTAAATTACATTGTGCTGTATCATTTGGAGACAGAACTGACCTATTCTGTGCTTTACTTAACCTAATATAATTCCGCTACTTCAGCTATACTAGTGTGAGACACTATGTATTGTCCAACTGCTGCGCTGTTCTGTACGAGTATACACAAAATACTACTAGTCTCCCGTGGAATTGAAACATAAATGACATACAATGTAGTATAACGTACCACACAAGCCAATACAGATCAGAATAATAAATACCATACTACATGATGCCATGTTACATCATTTTAGATTTTTGTTATATTGTGTCAGTCTGTTTCAGGCATGACTCTATATCCAATGCCGTTCTATATATTGTTCTATACTGTAAAGTACACTATCTTGCACTTACAGTTGTACATGAACTTAACCTCATACACCCATCTAACCCCCGCCGAGGTCGGCAACATTCTTTCGTGGAGATTGATCATGAAATATTTTCTACGGTCATTCGCTCCCTTCCGCTGATTCAAGAAGGGCAGTTGTCAGTTTCTGGCGAAAGAATGTGCACAATACTGGTTAACCGCTTAGAGGACTAAGCCTGCCCAGTAAACGTGTGGTTAGGTAAACTGACCGCGCTAGACATGACCCCATTGTGTTGACTGGGCCGTAAAACCTCAACACAAACAAACATACACCCATCTGAAGGCATCAGACTGTATGCTTTGTAACACAAAACACAAATGTATGTTGTTTAATATAATACTGTCTTGTGATATACCATATCTGCGGCATCCTACACAGCTCTGTCTTACTGTAGTTCGCTTCTCTTATTTACACGTGACTGTATTATACTGGCTTATTTTATTCATATTAGTAGTATATCGATATAGTAGAATATATCAAAGCCAAGTATAACACAGGATGAGTGCGTGCTGCTTAGGGCAGTGCTATATTTTATTTTACATGTACTGTAATTATAGCATCCATCCTACTGTGCCCATACACAGCTGAAGTATGCCGCAAGGATATCGCGCCCTGTAGCAGCACATTCCACTGCACTGCAGCACAGAATACACTACTACACTATTAAACTATAAATCACATTGTGACATGTGGCTATACCCAATATCATTTACAGATAGAGCATGGCATAGCAAAGCAGTGTAGCCTATTATAGCTGGGATGTGTTTTCTTCCAAACAACCAAACTTAATATGGCAAAATTTATGTATTGTTCCAAATAATGCTGCATTGTAATGTGCAATTTAATGCAAAGTAGTACAGTTGTCAAATAATTAAATACTATGTACATTGTATTTTATAGCCTTTTATATTGTTCCCATGGTTTTGGAAACTATTGGTTTTTTAGCTGCTGTTGATATATATTTATGCTAGTCTTCTTCCAAACTATGTTTCAAACCACTCATATATGGAATATATTTCAGTTTGTTCATAAAATGTTCACCTGAGAATACATGCTTACTTACATTAAGACATTATCAATCTTGGATTACCTAAGTATGTATTATATACTTATTATATGTTAGTCTACATTGATCTTACTGTGCATTGTTTAAAAATCATTTCATGAGCACTTAACCTTTCTACATTACCAAACCTTATGCTGATCAGATGCTTGCATGAGCCTTTAGAAGAACAGATGCAAGCATAAAATATTCTGAAAGTGGTCCCTAACTGACACTCTACTTCATTTGAACTAAAACTTTGCCCCTATACCCAAAGGCCTGTGATTGCACCTCACATAAAGTCACCTTTTATTTGTTTTGTTTTTTCTAACATTGTGCAAGTTGTGAGCAATGTTTAATGTTATTTCATTTTAAATGTTGTAAACCTTTGAAACAAAGCTTTTACAGATTAAGTTTTCTTCAGAACACATACATGCTTCAATTCTTATCAGGAAAATGCATTAGCTACCTCATCTGAAGCTATATTAGACTTCAGTGCATGCATCTTTGAATGGATAGTCAATTATTAAACCAACATTTTAATAACATGTTTGAAAAATGCAAAGGTACCACCTGTGGATGTGTTCATTTGTATATGAATTGTACAGTTTGTCTGCTTTCTTTTAATACAGTTAAAGCTTACTAATACAGTAGGGAAATCTGGAACTCCAAAGTTATATCATTCAGTGTGAAATGAAGTTTCAGAACCAAATTTATATCACAGTGTGATTCAAAAAAGCAACCTAAACAGCTGAAACCATTTTACATCACCAGATGACCAGTTTTATGTTGGTTGTGATTTGTCTCTGCATCACAAAAGGTACATTTAACAGTTTAAATAAACTAATGTCTGCCATTTTACCTAAGTTAATAATTAATCCTCAGCTGAATGCATCTACTTTAGCTTAGTTTAACTTGAATAGTTATGCCCTTACCCATGTTTCTGTTTGCCAGTACTGTATGCTTATAAAACAATCAAACATTGTCTTCTTACACTTGCTGCTAAAGAATGAACACTTAATATATGAACTGCTTTTTCTCTCACCAAGTCCACTCTAGTACAGAATACATCCTGTTGAGAGGATAGAGAATGGAAGTAAAATCTTGGTTGAACTGAATTGCAATTATTGGTCCTCATTAGAAACTATGTACACTGTTTCACTTTAAAACATTTAAACAAATAGTGTGCACTTATTGCTAAGCATGTTATCATATAGGTTTGCTACTCTCTTTCAGTTAACTTTGCTGCTAATGTATAACAACTTGGATGCTGTTACAGTTAACCCATTCATGCCTAGCGTCCACTACATGAGAACTGGCAAACAGTGCAGACCCAGATCAGACGAGGTGTAGATCAGGATTTACACTATTTGCCGCCATGATGTTAGCAGACTTCTAGAACAGAAACAACTAAAGAAAGTTCTGTATGACCCTTCCGGCTTGTATGATGAAGTACTCATTGAAGATAGACAGACATTGATGGGTTAAATTTAGCTAATGCTTCTAACTAGTTGTGGCTGGCTATCTTTAAATACGTGATGCTGACACTGGCAGTGTACATACCAACTGTTAATGTGACCAGTCAGATAACGCAATATAAGGAACATAGTGTGGCCCCTTGGCAGTTAGTATATTACAGTATATATTTTATGGTATATATTAATATAGAATAATACAGTACGAGCAGTATAGTGGAGAACAGAATAGTAAGTAAATCACAGTATGGTTTACTTGTTTTCCAAACAGTATATTATAGTACTTCGTCATATAATTATTAAGCCGCATTTGAGTACCGTGCAGTACCGTATCTGGTATGGTGCAATACACTATAACATAATTTTTTACACCAGCATAGTAGATTATAGTATGGGTTCATTCTTGAACAGTCTTCCTGACCTGGTTATCCCTTCTCGGCACGACTATTTAGTTGCTATGATTGGAATGGACTTCCCCTCCGAAGGGAGATAATAAGTATGCGATAAAACTGTTTGGTTATGTCCCCTAATGGTGAATTTTGGGCTTTTCCCGTCTAAAAATAGACTCAATAGTCATGCTATCTGCATGATAGGCGTATACAAAAGTTAAAGGAGCACCACTACATGCGGCCTATTGACTATTAAATGTGTCATATCGGAAACGCTATTGAGTATCGCACTGCATATGCGAAATTTGAGCAGACTAAGATAGCCATGCGCAACTTTGCAATACAGATTAATGAAGGTCTAGTTATTATAAATGCAAATGGGAATGTTCAGGGTTATTAAGTTCTGCACATTTCGCACAACGATAAACGATCTGTCTATTTAACTGTTGCACAATATGGGGAAAGGGTCCGTATACCACGTCGAACAGTAAAGAACAAGGTCGGCTTGGGCATCAAAACAGTCTGATCAGGGTCTTCGCTAATTGTATACAGTGAAAATTGTAAATATGTCAAGCAACACAGAAGGCCCAGATTAGACTGCGCATCCGCACAGTCTGATATGGTCTTTACTATTTGTATTTGGCATAAAAGTCGTCTTTCCAATTTGCGCATCATTTATTTTGTGCTCATATCATGTCTTTCAAGTGACTTACAGAACCTGAAAGTCTCGTGTTACTTTCATTGTTACAGTACGGTATGATGTCCAACGAAGCAAGTGAGTCAGTGTCCGGGATCCAATGCCATTGATTTTCGTGCCACAGTGAAGGCGAACATTTTACAAAGAAAGGTGAGCGTTCGAAGCTTCTAGCATATTTCCATTGAAAATTCTCCTTTAAGTTCTGATAGTGTCTAAGCATGTGTGTAAAGTGGAGTAATCTGTCCCTAGTCGTGAAAAAAAACAACAACAACAGAAAACTGGGCGTTGACTTATCTGCAAGAAGGAATGAATAATCGATGCGTGTCAATAATAACCTGATCTACAATATACACATGGAGCGCATGTGACACGCTCAACTACTCGCGACGAGGCTACTTCACCAAACGGATAGTTTGTGAGTTCGACATGCTAAATCATCATTAGACCAAGTATGATGGTGCTCCCATGTTATTTCACACACCGCTGCTATGCAGATAGCATGACTAATGATCTATTTTTAAATGGGAAAAGCCCAAAATTAACCATATGGGGACATAAACAAACCTGTTTTTCGCAAAATGATGATCTCCCTTCGTAGGGGAATCCTAGTAAAATCTCATAACACAGCAACCGTGTCGACACCAGGTCGAACAGACCATGTTGCTGAAATATTATGTGACGTCGTACGATAGTAAATTACATTGTGCTGTATCATTTGGAGACAGAACTGACCTATTCTGTGCTTTACTTAACCTAATATAATTCCGCTACTTCAGCTATACTAGTGGCATACACTATGTATTGTCCAACTGCTGCACTGTTCTGTACGAGTATACACAAAATACTACTAGTCTCCCGTGGTATTGAAACATAAATGACATACAATGTAGTATAACGTACCACACAAGCCAATACAGATCAGAATAATAAATACCATACTACATGATGCCATGTTACATCATTTTAGATTTTTGTTATATTGTGTCATTCTGTTTAAGGCAGGTCTCTATATCCAATGCCGTTCTATATATTGTTCTATACTGTAAAGTACACTATCTTGCACTTACAGCTGTACATGAACATCACCTCATACACCCATCTGAGAGCATCAGACTGCATGCTTTGTAACACAAAACACAAATGTATGTTGTTTAATATAATACTGTCTTCTGATATACCATATCTGCGGCATCCTACACAGCTCCGTCTTACTGTAGTTCACTTCTCTTATTTACACGTGATTGTATTATACTGGCTTATTTTATTCATATTAGTAGTATATCGATATAGTAGAATATATCAAAGCCAAGTATAACACAGGATGAGTGTGTACTGCTTTGGGCAGTGCTATATTTTATTTTACATGTACTGTAATATAGCATCCGTCCTACTGTGCCCATACACAGCTGAAGTATGCCGCAAGGATATCGCGCCCTGTAGCAGCACATTCCACTGCACTGCAGCACAGAATACACTACTACACTATTAAACTATAAATCACATTGTGACATGTGGCTATACCCAATATCATTTACAGATAGAGCATGGCATAGCAAAGCAGTGTAGCCTATTATAGCTGGGATGTGTTTTCTTCCAAACAACCAAACTTAATATGGCAAAATTTATGTATTGTTCCAAATAATGCTGCATTGTAATGTGCAATTTAATGCAAAGTAGTACAGTTGTCAAATAATTAAATACTATGTACATTGTATTTTATAGCCTTTTATATTGTTCCCATGGTTTTGGAAACTATTGGTTTTTTTAGCTGCTGTTGAAATATGTATGCTAGTCTTCTTCCAAACTATGTTTCAAACCACTCATATATGGAATATATTTCAGTTTGTTCATAAAATGTTCACCTGAGAATACATGCTTACTTACATTAAGACATTATCAATCTTGGATTACCTAAGTATGTTATATACTTATTATATGTTAGTCTACATTGATCTTACTGTGCATTGTTTCAAAATCATTTCATGAGCACTTAACCTTTCTACATTTCCAAACCTTATGCTGATCAGATGCTTGCATGAGTCTTTAGAAGACCAGATACAAGCATAACATATTCTGAAAGTGGTCCCTAACTGACACTCTACTTCATTTGAACCTAAACTTTGCCCCTATACCCAAAGGCCTGTGATTGCACCTCACATAAAGTCACCTTTTATTTGTTTTTTTTTTCTCTAACATTGTGCAAGTTTAATGTTATTTCATTTGAAATGTTGTAAACCTTTGGAACAAAGGTTTTACAGATTAAGTTTTCTTCAGAACACATACATGCTTCAATTCTTATCAGGAAAATGCATTAGCTACCTCATCTGAAGCTATATTAGACTTCAGTGCATGCATCTTTGAATGGATAGTCAATTATTAAACCAACAGTTTAATAACATGTTTGAAAAATGCAAAGGTACCACCTGTGGATGTGTTCATTTGTATATGAATTGTACAGTTTATCTGCTTTTTTTTATACAGTTAAAGCTTACCTAATACAGTAGGGAAATCTGGAACTCCAAAGTTATATCATTCAGTGTGAAATGAAGTTTCAGAACCAAATTTATATCACAGTGTGATTCAAAAAAGCAACCTAAACAGCTGAAACCATTTTACATCACCAGATGACCAGTTTTATGTTGGTTGTGATTTGTCTCTGCATCACAAAAGGTACATTTAACAGTTTAAATAAACTAATGTCTGCCATTTTACCTAAGTTAATAATTAATCCTCAGCTGAATGCATCTACTTTAGCTTAGTTTAACTTGAATAGTTATGCCCTTACCCATGTTTCTGTTTGCCAGTACTGTATGCTTATAAAACAATCAACATTGTCTTCTTACACTTGCTGCTTAAGAATGAACACTTAATATACGAACTGCTTTTTCTCTCACCAAGTCCACTCTAGTACAGAATACAACCTGCTGAGAGGAGAGAGAATGGAAGTAAAACCTTGGCTGAACTGAATTGCAATTATTGGTCCTCATTAGAAACTATGTACACTGTTTTACTTTAAAACATTTAAACAAATAGTGTGCACTTATTGCTAAGCATGTTATCATATAGGTTTGCTTCTCTCTTTCAGTTAACTTTGCTGCTAATGTATAACAACTTGGATGCTGTTACAATTAATCCATTCATGCCTAGCGTCCACTACATGAGAACTGGCAAACAGTGCAGACCCAGATCAGACGAGGTGTAGATCAGGATTTACACTATTTGCCGCCATGATGTTAGCAGACTTCTAGAACAGAAACAACTAAAGAAAGTTCTGTATGACCCTTCCGGCTTGTATGATGAAGTACTCATTGAAGATAGACAGACATTGATGGGTTAAATTTAGCTAATGCTTCTAACTAGTTGTGGCTGGCTATCTTTAAATACGTGATGCTGACACTGGCAGTGTACATACCAACTGTTAATGTGACCAGTCAGATAACGCAATATAAGGAACATAGTGTGGCCCCTTGGCAGTTTGTATATTACAGTATATATTTTATGGTATATATTAATATAGAATAATACAGTACGTGCAGTATAGTGGAGAACAGAATAGTAAGTAAATCACAGTATGGTTTACTTGTTTTCCAAACAGTATATTATAGTACTTCGTCATATAATTATTAAGCCGCATTTGAGTACCGTGCAGTACCGTATCTTGTATGGTGCAATACACTATAACATATTTTTTTACACCAGCATAGTAGATTATAGTATGGGTTCATTCTTGAACAGTCTGCCTGACCTGGTTATCCCTTCTCGGCACGACTATTTAGTTGCTATGATTGGAATGGATTTCCGCTCCGAAGGGAGATAATAAGTATGCGATAAAACTGTTTGGTTATGTCCCCTAATGGTGAATTTTGGGCTTTTCCCGTCTAAAAATAGACTCAATAGTCATGCTATCTGCATGATAGGCGTATACAAAAGTCAAAAGAGCACCACTACACGCGGCCTATTGACTATTAAATGTGTCATATCGGAAACGCTATTGAGTATCGCACTGCATATGCGAAATTTAAGCAGACTAAGATAGCCATGCGCAACTTTGCAATACAGATTAATGAAGGTCTAGTTATTATAAATGCAAATGGGAATGTTCAGGGTTATTAAGTTCTGCACATTTCGCACAACGATAAACGATCTGTCTATTTAACTGTTGCACAATATGGGGAAAGGGTCCGTATGCCACGTCGAACAGTAAAGACCAAGGTCGGCTTGGGCATCAAAAACAGTCTGATCAGGGTCTTCGCTAATTGTATACAGTGAAAATTGTAAATATGTCAAGCAACACAGAAGGCCCAGATTAGACTGCGCATCCGCACAGTCTGATATGGTCTTAAGTATTTGTATTTGGCATAAAAGTCGTCTTCCCAATTTGCGCATCATTTATTTTGTGCTCATATCATGTCTTTCAAGTGACTTACAGAACCTGAAAGTCTCGTGTTACTTTCATTGTTACAGTACGGTATGATGTCCAACGAAGCAAGTGAGTCAGTGTCCGGTATCCAATGCCATTGATTTTCGTGCCACAGTGAAGGCGAACATTTTACAAAGAAAGGTGAGCGTTCGAAGCTTCTAGCATATTTCCGTTGAAAATTCTCCTTTAAGTTCTGACAGTGTCTAAGCATGTGTGTAAAGTGGAGTAATCTGTCCCTAGTCGTGAAAAAAAAACAAAAAAAAAACAAAAAAAAAACAGAAAACTGGGCGTTGACTTATCTGCAAGAAGGAATGAATAATCGATGCGTGTCAATAATAACCTGATCTACAATATACACATGGAGCGCATGTGACACGCTCAACTACTCGCGACGAGGCTACTTCACCAAACGGATAGTTTGTTAGTTCGACATGCTAAATCATCATTAGACCAAGTATGATGGTGCTCCCATGTTATTTCACACACCGCTGCTATGCAGATAGCATGACTACTGATCTATTTTTAGATGGGAAAAGCCCAAAATTAACCATTAGGGGACATAAACAAACCTATTTTTCGCAACATGATGATCTCCCTTCGTAGGGGAATCCTAGTAAAATTTCATAACACAGCAACCGTGTCGATAGGAGATTAGAGTACCACACCAGGTCAAACAGACCATGTTGCTGAAATATTATGTGACGTCGTACGATAGTAAATTACATTGTGCTGTATCATTTGGAGACAGAACTGACCTATTCTGTGCTTTACTTAACCTAATATAATTCCGCTACTTCAGCTATACTAGTGTGATACACTATGTATTGTCCAACTGCTGCACTGTTCTGTACGAGTATACACAAAATACTACTAGTCTCCCGTGGTATTGAAACATAAATGACATACAATGTAGTATAACGTACCACACAAGCCAATACAGATCAGAATAATAAATACCATACTACATGATGCCATGTTACATCATTTTAGATTTTTGTTATATTGTGTCATTCTGTTTAAGGCAGGTCTCTATATCCAATGCCGTTCTATATATTGTTCTATACTGTAAAGTACACTATCTTGCACTTACAGCTGTACATGAACATCACCTCATACACCCATCTGAGAGCATCAGACTGCATGCTTTGTAACACAAAACACAAATGTATGTTGTTTAATATAATACTGTCTTCTGATATACCATATCTGCGGCATCCTACACAGCTCTGTCTTACTGTAGTTCACTTCTCTTATTTACACGTGATTGTATTATACTGGCTTATTTTATTCATATTAGTAGTATATCGATATAGTAGAATATATCAAAGCCAAGTATAACACAGGATGAGTGTGTGCTGCTTAGGGCAGTGCTATATTTTATTTTACATGTACTGTAATTATAGCATCCATCCTACTGTGCCCATACACAGCTGAAGTATGCCGCAAGGATATCGCGCCCTGTAGCAGCACATTCAACTGCACTGCAGCACAGAATACACTACTACACTATTAAACTATAAATCACATTGTGACATGTGGCTATACCCAATATCATTTACAGATAGAGCATGGCATAGCAAAGCAGTGTAGCCTATTATAGCTGGGATGTGTTTTCTTCCAAACAACCAAACTTAATATGGCAAAATTTATGTATTGTTCCAAATAATGCTGCATTGTAATGTGCAATTTAATGCAAAGTAGTACAGTTGTCAAATAATTAAATACTATGTACATTGTATTTTATAGCCTTTTATATTGTTCCCATGGTTTTGGAAACTGTTGTTTTTTTTAGCTGCTGTTGAAATATGTATGCTAGTCTTCTTCCAAACTATGTTTCAAACCACTCATATAGGGAATATATTTCAGTTTGTTCATAAAATGTTCACCTGAGAATACATGCTTACTTACATTAAGACATTATCAATCTTGGATTACCTCCGTTCGACTGGAGACCAGGAGGTCGCGGGTTCAACCCCCGCCGAGGTCGGCAACATTCTTTCGTGGAGATTGATCATGAAATATTTTCTACGGTCATTCTCTCCCTTCCGCTGATTCAAGAAGGGCAGTTGTCAGTTTCTGGCGAAAGAATGTGCACAGTACTGGTTAACCGCTTAGAGGACTAAGCCTGCCCAGTAAACGTGTGGTT
This sequence comes from Anodontia alba, assembly GCA_964016985.1. NCBI lineage: Eukaryota > Metazoa > Mollusca > Bivalvia > Lucinida > Lucinidae > Anodontia > Anodontia alba. Next base: position 36,094,100 of record OZ024823.1, read on the forward strand.
AGGTAAACTGACCGCGCTCGACATGACCCCATTGGGTTGACTGGGCCGTAAAACCTCAACACAAACAAAAAAAAAATCTTGGATTACCTAAGTATGTATTATATACTTATTATATGTTAGTCTACATTGATCTTACTGTGCATTGTTTCAAAATCATTTCATGAGCACTTAACCTTTCTACATTTCCAAACCTTATGCTGATCAGATGCTTGCATGAGTCTTTAGAAGACCAGATACAAGCATAACATATTCTGAAAGTGGTCCCTAACTGACACTCTACTTCATTTGAACCTAAACTTTGCCCCTATACCCAAAGGCCTGTGATTGCACCTCACATAAAGTCACCTTTTATTTGTTTTTTTTTTCTCTAACATTGTGCAAGTTTAGTGTTATTTCATTTTAAATGTTGTAAACCTTTGAAACAAAGGTTTGACATATTAAGTTTTCTTCAGAACACATACATGCTTCAATTCTTATCAGGAAAATGCATTAGCTACCTCATCTGAAGCTATATTAGACTTCAGTGCATGCATCTTTGAATGGATAGTCAATTATTAAACCAACATTTTAATAACATGTTTGAAAAATGCAAAGGTACCACCTGTGGATGTGTTCATTTGTATATGAATTGTACAGTTTGTCTGCTTTTTTTATACAGTTAAAGCTTACCTAATACAGTAGGGAAATCTGGAACTCCAAAGTTATATCATTCAGTGTGAAATGAAGTTTCAGAACCAAATTTATATCACAGTGTGATTCAAAAAAGCAACCTAAACAGCTGAAACCATTTTACATCACCAGATGACCAGTTTTATGTTGGTTGTGATTTGTCTCTGCATCACAAAAGGTACATTTAACAGTTTAAATAAACTAATGTCTGCCATTTTACCTAAGTTAATAATTAATCCTCAGCTGAATGCATCTACTTTAGCTTAGTTTAACTTGAATAGTTATGCCCTTACCCATGTTTCTGTTTGCCAGTACTGTATTCTTATAAAACAATCAAACATTGTCTTCTTACACTTGCTGCTAAAGAATGAACACTTAATATATGAACTGCTTTTTCTCTCACCAAGTCCACTCTAGTACAGAATACATCCTGCTGAGAGGATAGAGAATGGAAGTAAAATCTTGGTTGAACTAAATTGCAATTATTGGTCCTCATTAGAAACTATGTACACTGTTTCACTTTAAAACATTTAAACAAATAGTGTGCACTTATTGCTAAGCATGTTATCATATAGGTTTGCTACTCTCTTTCAGTTAACTTTGCTGCTAATGTATAACAACTTGGATGCTGTTACAGTTAACCCATTCATGCCTAGCGTCCACTACATGAGAACTGGCAAACAGTGCAGATCCAGATCAGACGACGTGTAGATCAGGATTTACACTATTTGCCGCCATGATATTAGCAGACTTCTAGAACAGAAACAACTAAAGAAAGTTCTGTATGACCCTTCCGGCTTGTATGATGAAGTACTCATTGAAGATAGACAGACATTGATGGGTTAAATTTAGCTAATGCTTCTAACTAGTTGTGGCTGGCTATCTTTAAACTCGTGATGCTGACACTGGCAGTGTACATACCAACTGTTAATGTGACCAGTCAGATAACGCAATATAAGGAACATAGTGTGGCCCCTTGGCAGTTTGTATATTACAGTATATATTTTATGGTATATATTAATATAGAATAATACAGTACGTGCAGTATAGTGGAGAACAGAATAGTAAGTAAATCACAGTATGGTTTACTTGTTTTCCAAACAGTATATTATAGTACTTCGTCATATAATTATTAAGCCGCATTTGAGTACCGTGCAGTACCGTATCTTGTATGGTGCAATACACTATAACATAATTTTTTACACCAGCATAGTAGATTATAGTATGGGTTCATTCTTGAACAGTCTGCCTGACCTGGTTATCCCTTCTCGGCACGACTATTTAGTTGCTATGATTTGAATGGATTTCCGCTCCGAAGGGAGATAATAAGTATGCGATAAAACTGTTTGGTTATGTCCCCTAATGATGAATTTTGGGCTTTTCCCGTCTAAAAATAGACTCAATAGTCAATCTATCTGCATGATAGGCGTATACAAAAGTCAAAAGAGCACCACTGCACGCGGCCTATTGACTATTAAATGTGTCATATCGGAAACGCTATTGAGTATCGCACTGCATATGCGAAATTTGAGCAGACTAAGATAGCCATGCGCAATTTTGCAATACAGATTAATGAAGGTCTAGTTATTATAAATGCAAATGGGAATGTTCAGGGTTATTAAGTTCTGCACATTTCGCACAACGATAAACGATCTGTCTATTTAACTGTTGCACAATATGGGGAAAGGGTCCGTATGCCACGTCGAACAGTAAACACCAAGGTCGGCTTGGGCATCAAAACAGTCTGATCAGGGTCTTCGCTAATTGTATACAGTGAAAATTGTAAATATGTCAAGCAACACAGAAGGCCCAGATTAGACTGCGCATCCGCACAGTCTGATATGGTCTTAAGTATTTGTATTTGGCATAAAAGTCGTCTTCCCAATTTGCGCATCATTTATTTTGTGCTCATATCATGTCTTTCAAGTGACTTACAGAACCTGAAAGTCTCGTGTTACTTTCATTGTTACAGTACGGTATGATGTCCAACGAAACAAGTGAGTCAGTGTCCGGTATCCAATGCCATTGATTTTCGTGCCACAGTGAAGGCGAACATTTTACAAAGAAAGGTGAGCGTTCGAAGCTTCTAGCATATTTCCGTTGAAAATTCTCCTTTAAGTTCTGACAGTGTCTAAGCATGTGTGTAAAGTGGAGTAATCTGTCCCTAGTCGTGAAAACAAAACAAAAAAAAAAAAACACAAAAAAAAACAAAAAAAAACAGAAAACTGGGCGTTGACTTATCTGCAAGAAGGAATGAATAATCGATGCGTGTCAATAATAACCTGATCTACAATATACACATGGAGCGCATGTGACACGCTCAACTACTCGCGACGAGGCTACTTCACCAAACGGATAGTTTGTGAGTTCGACATGCTAAATCATCATTAGACCAAGTATGATGGTGCTCCCATGTTATTTCACACACCGCTGCTATGCAGATAGCATGACTACTGATCTATTTTTAGATGGGAAAAGCCCAAAATTAACCATTAGGGGACATAAACAAACCTATTTTTCGCAACATGATGATCTCCCTTCGTAGGGGAATCCTAGTAAAATTTCATAACACAGCAACCGTGTCGATAGGAGATTAAAGTACCACACCAGGTCAAACAGACCATGTTGCTGAAATATTATGTGACGTCGTACGATAGTAAATTACATTGTGCTGTATCATTTGGAGACAGAACTGACCTATTCTGTGCTTTACTTAACCTAATATAATTCCGCTACTTCAGCTATACTAGTGTGATACACTATGTATTGTCCAACTGCTGCACTGTTCTGTACGAGTATACACAAAATACTACTAGTCTCCCGTGGTATTGAAACATAAATGACATACAATGTAGTATAACGTACCACACAAGCCAATACAGATCAGAATAATAAATACCATACTACATGATGCCATGTTACATCATTTTAGATTTTTGTTATATTGTGTCATTCTGTTTAAGGCAGGTCTCTATATCCAATGCCGTTCTATATATTGTTCTATACTGTAAAGTACACTATCTTGCACTTACAGCTGTACATGAACATCACCTCATACACCCATCTGAGAGCATCAGACTGCATGCTTTGTAACACAAAACACAAATGTATGTTGTTTAATATAATACTGTCTTCTGATATACCATATCTGCGGCATCCTACACAGCTCTGTCTTACTGTAGTTCACTTCTCTTATTTACACGTGATTGTATTATACTGGCTTATTTTATTCATATTAGTAGTATATCGATATAGTAGAATATATCAAAGCCAAGTATAACACAGGATGAGTGTGTGCTGCTTAGGGCAGTGCTATATTTTATTTTACATGTACTGTAATATAGCATCCGTCCTACTGTGCCCATACACAGCTGAAGTATGCCGCAAGGATATCGCGCCCTGTAGCAGCACATTCCACTGCACTGCAGCACAGAATACACTACTACACTATTAAACTATAAATCACATTGTGACATGTGGCTATACCCAATATCATTTACAGATAGAGCATGGCATAGCAAAGCAGTGTAGCCTATTATAGCTGGGATGTGTTTTCTTCCAAACAACCAAACTTAATATGGCAAAATTTATGTATTGTTCCAAATAATGCTGCATTGTAATGTGCAATTTAATGCAAAGTAGTACAGTTGTCAAATAATTAAATACTATGTACATTGTATTTTATAGCCTTTTATATTGTTCCCATGGTTTTGGAAACTATTGTTTTTTTTAGCTGCTGTTGAAATATGTATGCTAGTCTTCTTCCAAACTATATTTCAAACCACTCATATATGGAATATATTTCAGTTTGTTCATAAAATGTTCACCTGAGAATACATGCTTACTTACATTAAGACATTATCAATCTTGGATTACCTAAGTATGTATTATATACTTATTATATGTTAGTCTACATTGATCTTACTGTGCATTGTTTCAAAATCATTTCCTGAGCACTTAACCTTTCTACATTTCCAAACCTTATGCTGATCAGATGCTTGCATGAGTCTTTAGAAGACCAGATACAAGCATAACATATTCTGAAAGTGGTCCCTAACTGACACTCTACTTCATTTGAACCTAAACTTTGCCCCTATACCCAAAGGCCTGTGATTGCACCTCACATAAAGTCACCTTTTATTTGTTTTTTTTTTTTCTCTAACATTGTGCAAGTTTAGTGTTATTTCATTTTAAATGTTGTAAACCTTTGAAACAAAGGTTTGACATATTAAGTTTTCTTCAGAACACATACATGCTTCAATTCTTATCAGGAAAATGCATTAGCTACCTCATCTGAAGCTATATTAGACTTCAGTGCATGCATCTTTGAATGGATAGTCAATTATTAAACCAACATTTTAATAACATGTTTGAAAAATGCAAAGGTACCACCTGTGGATGTGTTCATTTGTATATAAATTGTACAGTTTGTCTGCTTTTTTTATACAGTTAAAGCTTACCTAATACAGTAGGGAAATCTGGAACTCCAAAGTTATATCATTCAGTGTGAAATGAAGTTTCAGAACCAAATTTATATCACAGTGTGATTCAAAAAAGCAACCTAAACAGCTGAAACCATTTTACATCACCAGATGACCAGTTTTATGTTGGTTGTGATTTGTCTCTGCATCACAAAGGTACATTTAACAGTTTAAATAAACTAATGTCTGCCATTTTACCTAAGTTAATAATTAATCCTCAGCTGAATGCATCTACTTTAGCTTAGTTTAACTTGAATAGTTATGCCCTTACCCATGTTTCTGTTTGCCAGTACTGTATGCTTATAAAACAATCAAACATTGTCTTCTTACACTTGCTGCTAAAGAATGAACACTTAATATATGAACTGCTTTTTCTCTCACCAAGTCCACTCTAGTACAGAATACATCCTGCTGAGAGGATAGAGAATGGAAGTAAAATCTTGGTTGAACTAAATTGCAATTATTGGTCCTCATTAGAAACTATGTACACTGTTTCACTTTAAAACATTTAAACAAATAGTGTGCACTTATTGCTAAGCATGTTATCATATAGGTTTGCTACTCTCTTTCAGTTAACTTTGCTGCTAATGTATAACAACTTGGATGCTGTTACAGTTAACCCATTCATGCCTAGCGTCCACTACATGAGAACTGGCAAACAGTGCAGATCCAGATCAGACGACGTGTAGATCAGGATTTACACTATTTGCCGCCATGATATTAGCCGACTTCTAGAACAGAAACAACTAAAGAAAGTTCTGTATGACCCTTCCGGCTTGTATGATGAAGTACTCATTGAGATAGACAGACATTGATGGGTTAAATTTAGCTAATGCTTCTAACTAGTTGTGGCTGGCTATCTTTAAACTCGTGATGCTGACACTGGCAGTGTACATACCAACTGTTAATGTGACCAGTCAGATAACGCAATATAAGGAACATAGTGTGGCCCCTTGGCAGTTTGTATATTACAGTATATATTTTATGGTATATATTAATATAGAATAATACAGTACGTGCAGTATAGTGGAGAACAGAATAGTAAGTAAATCACAGTATGGTTTACTTGTTTTCCAAACAGTATATTATAGTACTTCGTCATATAATTATTAAGCCGCATTTGAGTACCGTGCAGTACCGTATCTTGTATGGTGCAATACACTATAACATAATTTTTTACACCAGCATAGTAGATTATAGTATGGGTTCATTCTTGAACAGTCTGCCTGACCTGGTTATCCCTTCTCGGCACGACTATTTAGTTGCTATGATTTGAATGGATTTCCGCTCCGAAGGGAGATAATAAGTATGCGATAAAACTGTTTGGTTATGTCCCCTAATGGTGAATTTTGGGCTTTTCCCGTCTAAAAATAGACTCAATAGTCATGCTATCTGCATGATAGGCGTATACAAAAGTCAAAAGAGCACCACTACACGCGGCCTATTGACTATTAAATGTGTCATATCGGAAACGCTATTGAGTATCGCACTGCATATGCGAAATTTGAGCAGACTAAGATAGCCATGCGCAACTTTGCAATACAGATTAATGAAGGTCTAGTTATTATAAATGCAAATGGGAATGTTCAGGGTTATTAAGTTCTGCACATTTCGCACAACGATAAACGATCTGTCTATTTAACTGTTGCACAATATGGGGAAAGGGTCCGTATGCCACGTCGAACAGTAAAGACCAAGGTCGGCTTGGGCATTAAAACAGTCTGATCAGGGTCTTCGCTAATTGTATACAGTGAAAATTGTAAATATGTCAAGCAACACAGAAGGCCCAGATTAGACTGCGCATCCGCACAGTCTGATATGGTCTTAAGTATTTGTATTTGGCATAAAAGTCGTCTTCCCAATTTGCGCATCATTTATTTTGTGCTCATATCATGTCTTTCAAGTGACTTACAGAACCTGAAAGTCTCGTGTTACTTTCATTGTTACAGTACGGTATGATGTCCAACGAAGCAAGTGAGTCAGTGTCCGGTATCCAATGCCATTGATTTTCGTGCCACAGTGAAGGCGAACATTTTACAAAGAAAGGTGAGCGTTCGAAGCTTCTAGCATATTTCCGTTGAAAATTCTCCTTTAAGTTCTGACAGTGTCTAAGCATGTGTGTAAAGTGGAGTAATCTGTCCCTAGTCGTGAAAAAAAAAAAAAAAAAAAAAAAAAAAACAAACAGAAAACTGGGCGTTGACTTATCTGCAAGAAGGAATGAATAATCGATGCGTGTCAATAATAACCTGATCTACAATATACACATGGAGCGCATGTGACACGCTCAACTACTCGCGACGAGGCTACTTCACCAAACGGATAGTTTGTGAGTTCGACATGCTAAATCATCATTAGACCAAGTATGATGGTGCTCCCATGTTATTTCACACACCGCTGCTATGCAGATAGCATGACTACTGATCTATTTTTAGATGGGAAAAGCCCAAAATTAACCATTAGGGGACATAAACAAACCTATTTTTCGCAACATGATGATCTCCCTTCGTAGGGGAATCCTAGTAAAATTTCATAACACAGCAACCGTGTCGATAGGAGATTAGAGTACCACACCAGGTCAAACAGACCATGTTGCTGAAATATTATGTGACGTCGTACGATAGTAAATTACATTGTGCTGTATCATTTGGAGACAGAACTGACCTATTCTGTGCTTTACTTAACCTAATATAATTCCGCTACTTCAGCTATACTAGTGTGATACACTATGTATTGTCCAACTGCTGCACTGTTCTGTACGAGTATACACAAAATACTACTAGTCTCCCGTGGTATTGAAACATAAATGACATACAATGTAGTATAACGTACCACACAAGCCAATACAGATCAGAATAATAAATACCATACTACATGATGCCATGTTACATCATTTTAGATTTTTGTTATATTGTGTCATTCTGTTTAAGGCAGGTCTCTATATCCAATGCCGTTCTATATATTGTTCTATACTGTAAAGTACACTATCTTGCACTTACAGCTGTACATGAACATCACCTCATACACCCATCTGAGAGCATCAGACTGCATGCTTTGTAACACAAAACACAAATGTATGTTGTTTAATATAATACTGTCTTCTGATATACCATATCTGCGGCATCCTACACAGCTCTGTCTTACTGTAGTTCACTTCTCTTATTTACACGTGATTGTATTATACTGGCTTATTTTATTCATATTAGTAGTATATCGATATAGTAGAATATATCAAAGCCAAGTATAACACAGGATGAGTGTGTGCTGCTTAGGGCAGTGCTATATTTTATTTTACATGTACTGTAATATAGCATCCGTCCTACTGTGCCCATACACAGCTGAAGTATGCCGCAAGGATATCGCGCCCTGTAGCAGCACATTCCACTGCACTGCAGCACAGAATACACTACTACACTATTAAACTATAAATCACATTGTGACATGTGGCTATACCCAATATCATTTACAGATAGAATATGGCATAGCAAAGCAGTGTAGCCTATTATAGCTGGGATGTGTTTTCTTCCAAACAACCAAACTTAATATGGCAAAATTTATGTATTGTTCCAAATAATGTTGCATTGTAATGTGCAATTTAATGCAAAGTAGTACAGTTGTCAAATAATTAAATACTATGTACATTGTATTTATAGCCTTTTATATTGTTCCCATGGTTTTGGAAACTGTTGTTTTTTTTAGCTGCTGTTGAAATATGTATGCTAGTCTTCTTCCAAACTATGTTTCAAACCACTCATATATGGAATATATTTCAGTTTGTTCATAAATTGTTCACCTGAGAATACATGCTTACTTACATTAAGACATTGGATTACCTAAGTATGTATTATATACTTATTATATGTTAGTCTACATTGATCTTACTGTGCATTGTTTCAAAATCATTTCATGAGCACTTAACCTTTCTACATTTCCAAACCTTATGCTGATCAGATGCTTGCATGAGTCTTTAGAAGACCAGATACAAGCATAACATATTCTGAAAGTGGTCCCTAACTGACACTCTACTTCATTTGAACCTAAACTTTGCCCCTATACCCAAAGGCCTGTGATTGCACCTCACATAAAGTCACCTTTTATTTGTTTTTTTTTCTCTAACATTGTGCAAGTTTAGTGTTATTTCATTTTAAATGTTGTAAACCTTTGAAACAAAGGTTTGACATATTAAGTTTTCTTCAGAACACATACATGCTTCAATTCTTATCAGGAAAATGCATTAGCTACCTCATCTGAAGCTATATTAGACTTCAGTGCATGCATCTTTGAATGGATAGTCAATTATTAAACCAACATTTTAATAACATGTTTGAAAAATGCAAAGGTACCACCTGTGGATGTGTTCATTTGTATATGAATTGTACAGTTTGTCTGCTTTTTTTATACAGTTAAAGCTTACCTAATACAGTAGGGAAATCTGGAACTCCAAAGTTATATCATTCAGTGTGAAATGAAGTTTCAGAACCAAATTTATATCACAGTGTGATTCAAAAAAGCAACCTAAACAGCTGAAACCATTTTACATCACCAGATGACCAGTTTTATGTTGGTTGTGATTTGTCTCTGCATCACAAAAGGTACATTTAACAGTTTAAATAAACTAATGTCTGCCATTTTACCTAAGTTAATAATTAATCCTCAGCTGAATGCATCTACTTTAGCTTAGTTTAACTTGAATAGTTATGCCCTTACCCATGTTTCTGTTTGCCAGTACTGTATGCTTATAAAACAATCAAACATTGTCTTCTTACACTTGCTGCTAAAGAATGAACACTTAATATATGAACTGCTTTTTCTCTCACCAAGTCCACTCTAGTACAGAATACATCCTGCTGAGAGGATAGAGAATGGAAGTAAAATCTTGGTTGAACTAAATTGCAATTATTGGTCCTCATTAGAAACTATGTACACTGTTTCACTTTAAAACATTTAAACAAATAGTGTGCACTTATTGCTAAGCATGTTATCATATAGGTTTGCTACTCTCTTTCAGTTAACTTTGCTGCTAATGTATAACAACTTGGATGCTGTTACAGTTAACCCATTCATGCCTAGCGTCCACTACATGAGAACTGGCAAACAGTGCAGATCCAGATCAGACGACGTGTAGATCAGGATTTACACTATTTGCCGCCATGATATTAGCAGACTTCTAGAACAGAAACAACTAAAGAAAGTTCTGTATGACCCTTCCGGCTTGTATGATGAAGTACTCATTGAAGATAGACAGACATTGATGGGTTAAATTTAGCTAATGCTTCTAACTAGTTGTGGCTGGCTATCTTTAAACTCGTGATGCTGACACTGGCAGTGTACATACCAACTGTTAATGTGACCAGTCAGATAACGCAATATAAGGAACATAGTGTGGCCCCTTGGCAGTTTGTATATTACAGTATATATTTTATGGTATATATTAATATAGAATAATACAGTACGTGCAGTATAGTGGAGAACAGAATAGTAAGTAAATCACAGTATGGTTTACTTGTTTTCCAAACAGTATATTATAGTACTTCGTCATATAATTATTAAGCCGCATTTGAGTACCGTGCAGTACCGTATCTTGTATGGTGCAATACACTTTTACATAATTTTTTACACCAGCATAGTAGATTATAGTATGGGTTCATTCTTGAACAGTCTGCCTGACCTGGTTATCCCTTCTCGGCACGACTATTTAGTTGCTATGATTTGAATGGATTTCCGCTCCGAAGGGAGATAATAAGTATGCGATAAAACTGTTTGGTTATGTCCCCTAATGGTGAATTTTGGGCTTTTCCCGTCTAAAAATAGACTCAATAGTCAATCTATCTGCATGATAGGCGTATACAAAAGTCAAAAGAGCACCACTGCACGCGGCCTATTGACTATTAAATGTGTCATATCGGAAACGCTATTGAGTATCGCACTGCATATGCGAAATTTGAGCAGACTAAGATAGCCATGCGCAATTTTGCAATACAGATTAATGAAGGTCTAGTTATTATAAATGCAAATGGGAATGTTCAGGGTTATTAAGTTCTGCACATTTCGCACAACGATAAACGATCTGTCTATTTAACTGTTGCACAATATGGGGAAAGGGTCCGTATGCCACGTCGAACAGTAAAGACCAAGGTCGGCTTGGGCATCAAAACAGTCTGATCAGGGTCTTCGCTAATTGTATACAGTGAAAATTGTAAATATGTCAAGCAACACAGAAGGCCCAGATTAGACTGCGCATCCGCACAGTCTGATATGGTCTTAAGTATTTGTATTTGGCATAAAAGTCGTCTTCCCAATTTGCGCATCATTTATTTTGTGCTCATATCATGTCTTTCAAGTGACTTACAGAACCTGAAAGTCTCGTGTTACTTTCATTGTTACAGTACGGTATGATGTCCAACGAAACAAGTGAGTCAGTGTCCGGTATCCAATGCCATTGATTTTCGTGCCACAGTGAAGGCGAACATTTTACAAAGAAAGGTGAGCGTTCGAAGCTTCTAGCATATTTCCGTTGAAAATTCTCCTTTAAGTTCTGACAGTGTCTAAGCATGTGTGTAAAGTGGAGTAATCTGTCCCTAGTCGTGAAAACAAAAAAAAAAAAAAAAAAAAAAAACACACAAAAAAAAACAACAGAAAACTGGGCGTTGACTTATCTGCAAGAAGGAATGAATAATCGATGCGTGTCAATAATAACCTGATCTACAATATACACATGGAGCGCATGTGACACGCTCAACTACTCGCGACGAGGCTACTTCACCAAACGGATAGTTTGTGAGTTCGACATGCTAAATCATCATTAGACCAAGTATGATGGTGCTCCCATGTTATTTCACACACCGCTGCTATGCAGATAGCATGACTACTGATCTATTTTTAGATGGGAAAAGCCCAAAATTAACCATTAGGGGACATAAACAAACCTATTTTTCGCAACATGATGATCTCCCTTCGTAGGGGAATCCTAGTAAAATTTCATAACACAGCAACCGTGTCGATAGGAGATTAAAGTACCACACCAGGTCAAACAGACCATGTTGCTGAAATATTATGTGACGTCGTACGATAGTAAATTACATTGTGCTGTATCATTTGGAGACAGAACTGACCTATTCTGTGCTTTACTTAACCTAATATAATTCCGCTACTTCAGCTATACTAGTGTGATACACTATGTATTGTCCAACTGCTGCACTGTTCTGTACGAGTATACACAAAATACTACTAGTCTCCCGTGGTATTGAAACATAAATGACATACAATGTAGTATAACGTACCACACAAGCCAATACAGATCAGAATAATAAATACCATACTACATGATGCCATGTTACATCATTTTAGATTTTTGTTATATTGTGTCATTCTGTTTAAGGCAGGTCTCTATATCCAATGCCGTTCTATATATTGTTCTATACTGTAAAGTACACTATCTTGCACTTACAGCTGTACATGAACATCACCTCATACACCCATCTGAGAGCATCAGACTGCATGCTTTGTAACACAAAACACAAATGTATGTTGTTTAATATAATACTGTCTTCTGATATACCATATCTGCGGCATCCTACACAGCTCTGTCTTACTGTAGTTCACTTCTCTTATTTACACGTGATTGTATTATACTGGCTTATTTTATTCATATTAGTAGTATATCGATATAGTAGAATATATCAAAGCCAAGTATAACACAGGATGAGTGTGTGCTGCTTAGGGCAGTGCTATATTTTATTTTACATGTACTGTAATATAGCATCCGTCCTACTGTGCCCATACACAGCTGAAGTATGCCGCAAGGATATCGCGCCCTGTAGCAGCACATTCCACTGCACTGCAGCACAGAATACACTACTACACTATTAAACTATAAATCACATTGTGACATGTGGCTATACCCAATATCATTTACAGATAGAATATGGCATAGCAAAGCAGTGTAGCCTATTATAGCTGGGATGTGTTTTCTTCCAAACAACCAAACTTAATATGGCAAAATTTATGTATTGTTCCAAATAATGTTGCATTGTAATGTGCAATTTAATGCAAAGTAGTACAGTTGTCAAATAATTAAATACTATGTACATTGTATTTATAGCCTTTTATATTGTTCCCATGGTTTTGGAAACTGTTGTTTTTTTTAGCTGCTGTTGAAATATGTATGCTAGTCTTCTTCCAAACTATGTTTCAAACCACTCATATATGGAATATATTTCAGTTTGTTCATAAATTGTTCACCTGAGAATACATGCTTACTTACATTAAGACATTGGATTACCTAAGTATGTATTATATACTTATTATATGTTAGTCTACATTGATCTTACTGTGCATTGTTTCAAAATCATTTCCTGAGCACTTAACCTTTCTACATTTCCAAACCTTATGCTGATCAGATGCTTGCATGAGTCTTTAGAAGACCAGATACAAGCATAACATATTCTGAAAGTGGTCCCTAACTGACACTCTACTTCATTTGAACCTAAACTTTGCCCCTATACCCAAAGGCCTGTGATTGCACCTCACATAAAGTCACCTTTTATTTGTTTTTTTTTTTTTCTCTAACATTGTGCAAGTTTAGTGTTATTTCATTTTAAATGTTGTAAACCTTTGAAACAAAGGTTTGACATATTAAGTTTTCTTCAGAACACATACATGCTTCAATTCTTATCAGGAAAATGCATTAGCTACCTCATCTGAAGCTATATTAGACTTCAGTGCATGCATCTTTGAATGGATAGTCAATTATTAAACCAACATTTTAATAACATGTTTGAAAAATGCAAAGGTACCACCTGTGGATGTGTTCATTTGTATATGAATTGTACAGTTTGTCTGCTTTTTTTATACAGTTAAAGCTTACCTAATACAGTAGGGAAATCTGGAACTCCAAAGTTATATCATTCAGTGTGAAATGAAGTTTCAGAACCAAATTTATATCACAGTGTGATTCAAAAAAGCAACCTAAACAGCTGAAACCATTTTACATCACCAGATGACCAGTTTTATGTTGGTTGTGATTTGTCTCTGCATCACAAAAGGTACATTTAACAGTTTAAATAAACTAATGTCTGCCATTTTACCTAAGTTAATAATTAATCCTCAGCTGAATGCATCTACTTTAGCTTAGTTTAACTTGAATAGTTATGCCCTTACCCATGTTTCTGTTTGCCAGTACTGTATGCTTATAAAACAATCAAACATTGTCTTCTTACACTTGCTGCTAAAGAATGAACACTTAATATATGAACTGCTTTTTCTCTCACCAAGTCCACTCTAGTACAGAATACATCCTGCTGAGAGGATAGAGAATGGAAGTAAAATCTTGGTTGAACTAAATTGCAATTATTGGTCCTCATTAGAAACTATGTACACTGTTTCACTTTAAAACATTTAAACAAATAGTGTGCACTTATTGCTAAGCATGTTATCATATAGGTTTGCTACTCTCTTTCAGTTATCTTTGCTGCTAATGTATAACAACTTGGATGCTGTTACAGTTAACCCATTCATGCCTAGCGTCCACTACATGAGAACTGGCAAACAGTGCAGATCCAGATCAGACGACGTGTAGATCAGGATTTACACTATTTGCCGCCATGATATTAGCCGACTTCTAGAACAGAAACAACTAAAGAAAGTTCTGTATGACCCTTCCGGCTTGTATGATGAAGTACTCATTGAGATAGACAGACATTGATGGGTTAAATTTAGCTAATGCTTCTAACTAGTTGTGGCTGGCTATCTTTAAACTCGTGATGCTGACACTGGCAGTGTACATACCAACTGTTAATGTGACCAGTCAGATAACGCAATATAAGGAACATAGTGTGGCCCCTTGGCAGTTTGTATATTACAGTATATATTTTATGGTATATATTAATATAGAATAATACAGTACGTGCAGTATAGTGGAGAACAGAATAGTAAGTAAATCACAGTATGGTTTACTTGTTTTCCAAACAGTATATTATAGTACTTCGTCATATAATTATTAAGCCGCATTTGAGTACCGTGCAGTACCGTATCTTGTATGGTGCAATACACTATAACATAATTTTTTACACCAGCATAGTAGATTATAGTATGGGTTCATTCTTGAACAGTCTGCCTGACCTGGTTATCCCTTCTCGGCACGACTATTTAGTTGCTATGATTTGAATGGATTTCCGCTCCGAAGGGAGATAATAAGTATGCGATAAAACTGTTTGGTTATGTCCCCTAATGGTGAATTTTGGGCTTTTCCCGTCTAAAAATAGACTCAATAGTCATGCTATCTGCATGATAGGCGTATACAAAAGTCAAAAGAGCACCACTACACGCGGCCTATTGACTATTAAATGTGTCATATCGGAAACGCTATTGAGTATCGCACTGCATATGCGAAATTTGAGCAGACTAAGATAGCCATGCGCAACTTTGCAATACAGATTAATGAAGGTCTAGTTATTATAAATGCAAATGGGAATGTTCAGGGTTATTAAGTTCTGCACATTTCGCACAACGATAAACGATCTGTCTATTTAACTGTTGCACAATATGGGGAAAGGGTCCGTATGCCACGTCGAACAGTAAAGACCAAGGTCGGCTTGGGCATCAAAACAGTCTGATCAGGGTCTTCGCTAATTGTATACAGTGAAAATTGTAAATATGTCAAGCAACACAGAAGGCCCAGATTAGACTGCGCATCCGCACAGTCTGATATGGTCTTAAGTATTTGTATTTGGCATAAAAGTCGTCTTCCCAATTTGCGCATCATTTATTTTGTGCTCATATCATGTCTTTCAAGTGACTTACAGAACCTGAAAGTCTCGTGTTACTTTCATTGTTACAGTACGGTATGATGTCCAACGAAGCAAGTGAGTCAGTGTCCGGTATCCAATGCCATTGATTTTCGTGCCACAGTGAAGGCGAACATTTTACAAAGAAAGGTGAGCGTTCGAAGCTTCTAGCATATTTCCGTTGAAAATTCTCCTTTAAGTTCTGACAGTGTCTAAGCATGTGTGTAAAGTGGAGTAATCTGTCCCTAGTCGTGAAAAAAACAAACAAAAAAAAACAAAAAAAAAAACAAAAAAAAAACAAAAAACAGAAAACTGGGCGTTGACTTATCTGCAAGAAGGAATGAATAATCGATGCGTGTCAATAATAACCTGATCTACAATATACACATGGAGCGCATGTGACACGCTCAACTACTCGCGACGAGGCTACTTCACCAAACGGATAGTTTGTGAGTTCGACATGCTTAATCATCATTAGACCAAGTATGATGGTGCTCTCATGTTATTTCACACACCGCTGCTATGCAGATAGCATGACTACTGATCTATTTTTAGATGGGAAAAGCCCAAAATTAACCATTAGGGGACATAAACAAACCTATTTTTCGCAACATGATGATCTCCCTTCGTAGGGGAATCCTAGTAAAATTTCATAACACAGCAACCGTGTCGATAGGAGATTAGAGTACCATACCAGGTCAAACAGACCATGTTGCTGAAATATTATGTGACGTCGTACGATAGTAAATTACATTGTGCTGTATCATTTGGAGACAGAACTGACCTATTCTGTGCTTTACTTAACCTAATATAATTCCGCTACTTCAGCTATACTAGTGTGATACACTATGTATTGTCCAACTGCTGCACTGTTCTGTACGAGTATACACAAAATACTACTAGTCTCCCGTGGTATTGAAACATAAATGACATACAATGTAGTATAACGTACCACACAAGCCAATACAGATCAGAATAATAAATACCATACTACATGATGCCATGTTACATCATTTTAGATTTTTGTTATATTGTGTCATTCTGTTTAAGGCAGGTCTCTATATCCAATGCCGTTCTATATATTGTTCTATACTGTAAAGTACACTATCTTGCACTTACAGCTGTACATGAACATCACCTCATACACCCATCTGAGAGCATCAGACTGCATGCTTTGTAACACAAAACACAAATGTATGTTGTTTAATATAATACTGTCTTCTGATATACCATATCTGCGGCATCCTACACAGCTCTGTCTTACTGTAGTTCACTTCTCTTATTTACACGTGATTGTATTATACTGGCTTATTTTATTCATATTAGTAGTATATCGATATAGTAGAATATATCAAAGCCAAGTATAACACAGGATGAGTGTGTGCTGCTTAGGGCAGTGCTATATTTTATTTTACATGTACTGTAATATAGCATCCGTCCTACTGTGCCCATACACAGCTGAAGTATGCCGCAAGGATATCGCGCCCTGTAGCAG
Organism: Anodontia alba; assembly: GCA_964016985.1. NCBI lineage: Eukaryota > Metazoa > Mollusca > Bivalvia > Lucinida > Lucinidae > Anodontia > Anodontia alba. Next base: position 36,111,526 of record OZ024823.1, read on the forward strand.
CACATTCCACTGCACTGCAGCACAGAATACACTACTACACTATTAAACTATAAATCACATTGTGACATGTGGCTATACCCAATATCATTTACAGATAGAGCATGGCATAGCAAAGCAGTGTAGCCTATTATAGCTGGGATGTGTTTTCTTCCAAACAACCAAACTTAATATGGCAAAATTTATGTATTGTTCCAAATAATGCTGCATTGTAATGTGCAATTTAATGCAAAGTAGTACAGTTGTCAAATAATTAAATACTATGTACATTGTATTTTATAGCCTTTTATATTGTTCCCATGGTTTTGGAAACTATTGTTTTTTTTAGCTGCTGTTGAAATATGTATGCTAGTCTTCTTCCAAACTATATTTCAAACCACTCATATATGGAATATATTTCAGTTTGTTCATAAAATGTTCACCTGAGAATACATGCTTACTTACATTAAGACATTATCAATCTTGGATTACCTAAGTATGTATTATATACTTATTATATGTTAGTCTACATTGATCTTACTGTGCATTGTTTCAAAATCATTTCCTGAGCACTTAACCTTTCTACATTTCCAAACCTTATGCTGATCAGATGCTTGCATGAGTCTTTAGAAGACCAGATACAAGCATAACATATTCTGAAAGTGGTCCCTAACTGACACTCTACTTCATTTGAACCTAAACTTTGCCCCTATACCCAAAGGCCTGTGATTGCACCTCACATAAAGTCACCTTTTATTTGTTTTTTTTTCTCTAACATTGTGCAAGTTTAGTGTTATTTCATTTTAAATGTTGTAAACCTTTGAAACAAAGGTTTGACATATTAAGTTTTCTTCAGAACACATACATGCTTCAATTCTTATCAGGAAAATGCATTAGCTACCTCATCTGAAGCTATATTAGACTTCAGTGCATGCATCTTTGAATGGATAGTCAATTATTAAACCAACATTTTAATAACATGTTTGAAAAATGCAAAGGTACCACCTGTGGATGTGTTCATTTGTATATGAATTGTACAGTTTGTCTGCTTTTTTTATACAGTTAAAGCTTACCTAATACAGTAGGGAAATCTGGAACTCCAAAGTTATATCATTCAGTGTGAAATGAAGTTTCAGAACCAAATTTATATCACAGTGTGATTCAAAAAAGCAACCTAAACAGCTGAAACCATTTTACATCACCAGATGACCAGTTTTATGTTGGTTGTGATTTGTCTCTGCATCACAAAAGGTACATTTAACAGTTTAAATAAACTAATGTCTGCCATTTTACCTAAGTTAATAATTAATCCTCAGCTGAATGCATCTACTTTAGCTTAGTTTAACTTGAATAGTTATGCCCTTACCCATGTTTCTGTTTGCCAGTACTGTATGCTTATAAAACAATCAAACATTGTCTTCTTACACTTGCTGCTAAAGAATGAACACTTAATATATGAACTGCTTTTTCTCTCACCAAGTCCACTCTAGTACAGAATACATCCTGCTGAGAGGATAGAGAATGGAAGTAAAATCTTGGTTGAACTAAATTGCAATTATTGGTCCTCATTAGAAACTATGTACACTGTTTCACTTTAAAACATTTAAACAAATAGTGTGCACTTATTGCTAAGCATGTTATCATATAGGTTTGCTACTCTCTTTCAGTTAACTTTGCTGCTAATGTATAACAACTTGGATGCTGTTACAGTTAACCCATTCATGCCTAGCGTCCACTACATGAGAACTGGCAAACAGTGCAGATCCAGATCAGACGACGTGTAGATCAGGATTTACACTATTTGCCGCCATGATATTAGCCGACTTCTAGAACAGAAACAACTAAAGAAAGTTCTGTATGACCCTTCCGGCTTGTATGATGAAGTACTCATTGAGATAGACAGACATTGATGGGTTAAATTTAGCTAATGCTTCTAACTAGTTGTGGCTGGCTATCTTTAAACTCGTGATGCTGACACTGGCAGTGTACATACCAACTGTTAATGTGACCAGTCAGATAACGCAATATAAGGAACATAGTGTGGCCCCTTGGCAGTTTGTATATTACAGTATATATTTTATGGTATATATTAATATAGAATAATACAGTACGTGCAGTATAGTGGAGAACAGAATAGTAAGTAAATCACAGTATGGTTTACTTGTTTTCCAAACAGTATATTATAGTACTTCGTCATATAATTATTAAGCCGCATTTGAGTACCGTGCAGTACCGTATCTTGTATGGTGCAATACACTATAACATAATTTTTTACACCAGCATAGTAGATTATAGTATGGGTTCATTCTTGAACAGTCTGCCTGACCTGGTTATCCCTTCTCGGCACGACTATTTAGTTGCTATGATTTGAATGGATTTCCGCTCCGAAGGGAGATAATAAGTATGCGATAAAACTGTTTGGTTATGTCCCCTAATGGTGAATTTTGGGCTTTTCCCGTCTAAAAATAGACTCAATAGTCATGCTATCTGCATGATAGGCGTATACAAAAGTCAAAAGAGCACCACTACACGCGGCCTATTGACTATTAAATGTGTCATATCGGAAACGCTATTGAGTATCGCACTGCATATGCGAAATTTGAGCAGACTAAGATAGCCATGCGCAACTTTGCAATACAGATTAATGAAGGTCTAGTTATTATAAATGCAAATGGGAATGTTCAGGGTTATTAAGTTCTGCACATTTCGCACAACGATAAACGATCTGTCTATTTAACTGTTGCACAATATGGGGAAAGGGTCCGTATGCCACGTCGAACAGTAAAGACCAAGGTCGGCTTGGGCATCAAAACAGTCTGATCAGGGTCTTCGCTAACTGTATACAGTGAAAATTGTAAATATGTCAAGCAACACAGAAGGCCCAGATTAGACTGCGCATCCGCACAGTCTGATATGGTCTTAAGTATTTGTATTTGGCATAAAAGTCGTCTTCCCAATTTGCGCATCATTTATTTTGTGCTCATATCATGTCTTTCAAGTGACTTACAGAACCTGAAAGTCTCGTGTTACTTTCATTGTTACAGTACGGTATGATGTCCAGCGAAGCAAGTGAGTCAGTGTCCGGTATCCAATGCCATTGATTTTCGTGCCACAGTGAAGGCGAACATTTTACAAAGAAAGGTGAGCGTTCGAAGCTTCTAGCATATTTCCGTTGAAAATTCTCCTTTAAGTTCTGACAGTGTCTAAGCATGTGTGTAAAGTGGAGTAATCTGTCCCTAGTCGTGAAAAAAAAAAAACAAAAAAAAAAACAAAAAAAAAAAAAAAAAAAAAAAAAAACAGAAAACTGGGCGTTGACTTATCTGCAAGAAGGAATGAATAATCGATGCGTGTCAATAATAACCTGATCTACAATATACACATGGAGCGCATGTGACACGCTCAACTACTCGCGACGAGGCTACTTCACCAAACGGATAGTTTGTGAGTTCGACATGCTAAATCATCATTAGACCAAGTATGATGGTGCTCTCATGTTATTTCACACACCGCTGCTATGCAGATAGCATGACTACTGATCTATTTTTAGATGGGAAAAGCCCAAAATTAACCATTAGGGGACATAAACAAACCTATTTTTCGCAACATGATGATCTCCCTTCGTAGGGGAATCCTAGTAAAATTTCATAACACAGCAACCGTGTCGATAGGAGATTAGAGTACCACACCAGGTCAAACAGACCATGTTGCTGAAATATTATGTGACGTTGTACGATAGTAAATTACATTGTGCTGTATCATTTGGAGACAGAACTGACCTATTCTGTGCTTTACTTAACCTAATATAATTCCGCTACTTCAGCTATACTAGTGTGATACACTATGTATTGTCCAACTGCTGCACTGTTCTGTACGAGTATACACAAAATACTACTAGTCTCCCGTGGTATTGAAACATAAATGACATACAATGTAGTATAACGTACCACACAAGCCAATACAGATCAGAATAATAAATACCATACTACATGATGCCATGTTACATCATTTTAGATTTTTGTTATATTGTGTCATTCTGTTTAAGGCAGGTCTCTATATCCAATGCCGTTCTATATATTGTTCTATACTGTAAAGTACACTATCTTGCACTTACAGCTGTACATGAACATCACCTCATACACCCATCTGAGAGCATCAGACTGCATGCTTTGTAACACAAAACACAAATGTATGTTGTTTAATATAATACTGTCTTCTGATATACCATATCTGCGGCATCCTACACAGCTCTGTCTTACTGTAGTTCACTTCTCTTATTTACACGTGATTGTATTATACTGGCTTATTTTATTCATATTAGTAGTATATCGATATAGTAGAATATATCAAAGCCAAGTATAACACAGGATGAGTGTGTGCTGCTTAGGGCAGTGCTATATTTTATTTTACATGTACTGTAATATAGCATCCGTCCTACTGTGCCCATACACAGCTGAAGTATGCCGCAAGGATATCGCGCCCTGTAGCAGCACATTCCACTGCACTGCAGCACAGAATACACTACTACACTATTAAACTATAAATCACATTGTGACATGTGGCTATACCCAATATCATTTACAGATAGAGCATGGCATAGCAAAGCAGTGTAGCCTATTATAGCTGGGATGTGTTTTCTTCCAAACAACCAAACTTAATATGGCAAAATTTATGTATTGTTCCAAATAATGCTGCATTGTAATGTGCAATTTAATGCAAAGTAGTACAGTTGTCAAATAATTAAATACTATGTACATTGTATTTTATAGCCTTTTATATTGTTCCCATGGTTTTGGAAACTATTGTTTTTTTTTAGCTGCTGTTGAAATATGTATGCTAGTCTTCTTCCAAACTATGTTTCAAACCACTCATATATGGAATATATTTCAGTTTGTTCATAAAATGTTCACCTGAGAATACATGCTTACTTACATTAAGACATTATCAATCTTGGATTACCTAAGTATGTATTATATACTTATTATATGTTAGTCTACATTGATCTTACTGTGCATTGTTTCAAAATCATTTCCTGAGCACTTAACCTTTCTACATTTCCAAACCTTATGCTGATCAGATGCTTGCATGAGTCTTTAGAAGACCAGATACAAGCATAACATATTCTGAAAGTGGTCCCTAACTGACACTCTACTTCATTTGAACCTAAACTTTGCCCCTATACCCAAAGGCCTGTGATTGCACCTCACATAAAGTCACCTTTTATTTGTTTTTTTTTTCTCTAACATTGTGCAAGTTTAGTGTTATTTCATTTTAAATGTTGTAAACCTTTGAAACAAAGGTTTGACATATTAAGTTTTCTTCAGAACACATACATGCTTCAATTCTTATCAGGAAAATGCATTAGCTACCTCATCTGAAGCTATATTAGACTTCAGTGCATGCATCTTTGAATGGATAGTCAATTATTAAACCAACATTTTAATAACATGTTTGAAAAATGCAAAGGTACCACCTGTGGATGTGTTCATTTGTATATGAATTGTACAGTTTGTCTGCTTTTTTTATACAGTTAAAGCTTACCTAATACAGTAGGGAAATCTGGAACTCCAAAGTTATATCATTCAGTGTGAAATGAAGTTTCAGAACCAAATTTATATCACAGTGTGATTCAAAAAAGCAACCTAAACAGCTGAAACCATTTTACATCACCAGATGACCAGTTTTATGTTGGTTGTGATTTGTCTCTGCATCACAAAAGGTACATTTAACAGTTTAAATAAACTAATGTCTGCCATTTTACCTAAGTTAATAATTAATCCTCAGCTGAATGCATCTACTTTAGCTTAGTTTAACTTGAATAGTTATGCCCTTACCCATGTTTCTGTTTGCCAGTACTGTATGCTTATAAAACAATCAAACATTGTCTTCTTACACTTGCTGCTAAAGAATGAACACTTAATATATGAACTGCTTTTTCTCTCACCAAGTCCACTCTAGTACAGAATACATCCTGCTGAGAGGATAGAGAATGGAAGTAAAATCTTGGTTGAACTAAATTGCAATTATTGGTCCTCATTAGAAACTATGTACACTGTTTCACTTTAAAACATTTAAACAAATAGTGTGCACTTATTGCTAAGCATGTTATCATATAGGTTTGCTACTCTCTTTCAGTTATCTTTGCTGCTAATGTATAACAACTTGGATGCTGTTACAGTTAACCCATTCATGCCTAGCGTCCACTACATGAGAACTGGCAAACAGTGCAGATCCAGATCAGACGACGTGTAGATCAGGATTTACACTATTTGCCGCCATGATATTAGCAGACTTCTAGAACAGAAACAACTAAAGAAAGTTCTGTATGACCCTTCCGGCTTGTATGATGAAGTACTCATTGAGATAGACAGACATTGATGGGTTAAATTTAGCTAATGCTTCTAACTAGTTGTGGCTGGCTATCTTTAAACTCGTGATGCTGACACTGGCAGTGTACATACCAACTGTTAATGTGACCAGTCAGATAACGCAATATAAGGAACATAGTGTGGCCCCTTGGCAGTTTGTATATTACAGTATATATTTTATGGTATATATTAATATAGAATAATACAGTACGTGCAGTATAGTGGAGAACAGAATAGTAAGTAAATCACAGTATGGTTTACTTGTTTTCCAAACAGTATATTATAGTACTTCGTCATATAATTATTAAGCCGCATTTGAGTACCGTGCAGTACCGTATCTTGTATGGTGCAATACACTATAACATAATTTTTTACACCAGCATAGTAGATTATAGTATGGGTTCATTCTTGAACAGTCTGCCTGACCTGGTTATCCCTTCTCGGCACGACTATTTAGTTGCTATGATTTGAATGGATTTCCGCTCCGAAGGGAGATAATAAGTATGCGATAAAACTGTTTGGTTATGTCCCCTAATGGTGAATTTTGGGCTTTTCCCGTCTAAAAATAGACTCAATAGTCATGCTATCTGCATGATAGGCGTATACAAAAGTCAAAAGAGCACCACTACACGCGGCCTATTGACTATTAAATGTGTCATATCGGAAACGCTATTGAGTATCGCACTGCATATGCGAAATTTGAGCAGACTAAGATAGCCATGCGCAACTTTGCAATACAGATTAATGAAGGTCTAGTTATTATAAATGCAAATGGGAATGTTCAGGGTTATTAAGTTCTGCACATTTCGCACAACGATAAACGATCTGTCTATTTAACTGTTGCACAATATGGGGAAAGGGTCCGTATGCCACGTCGAACAGTAAAGACCAAGGTCGGCTTGGGCATCAAAACAGTCTGATCAGGGTCTTCGCTAATTGTATACAGTGAAAATTGTAAATATGTCAAGCAACACAGAAGGCCCAGATTAGACTGCGCATCCGCACAGTCTGATATGGTCTTAAGTATTTGTATTTGGCATAAAAGTCGTCTTCCCAATTTGCGCATCATTTATTTTGTGCTCATATCATGTCTTTCAAGTGACTTACAGAACCTGAAAGTCTCGTGTTACTTTCATTGTTACAGTACGGTATGATGTCCAGCGAAGCAAGTGAGTCAGTGTCCGGTATCCAATGCCATTGATTTTCGTGCCACAGTGAAGGCGAACATTTTACAAAGAAAGGTGAGCGTTCGAAGCTTCTAGCATATTTCCGTTGAAAATTCTCCTTTAAGTTCTGACAGTGTCTAAGCATGTGTGTAAAGTGGAGTAATCTGTCCCTAGTCGTGAAAAAAAAAAAAAAAAAAAAAAAAAAAACAGTTTTAAAAAAAAACCAAAAAAAAACCCAGAAAACTGGGCGTTGACTTATCTGCAAGAAGGAATGAATAATCGATGCGTGTCAATAATAACCTGATCTACAATATACACATGGAGCGCATGTGACACGCTCAACTACTCGCGACGAGGCTACTTCACCAAACGGATAGTTTGTGAGTTCGACATGCTAAATCATCATTAGACCAAGTATGATGGTGCTCTCATGTTATTTCACACACCGCTGCTATGCAGATAGCATGACTACTGATCTATTTTTAGATGGGAAAAGCCCAAAATTAACCATTAGGGGACATAAACAAACCTATTTTTCGCAACATGATGATCTCCCTTCGTAGGGGAATCCTAGTAAAATTTCATAACACAGCAACCGTGTCGATAGGAGATTAGAGTACCACACCAGGTCAAACAGACCATGTTGCTGAAATATTATGTGACGTTGTACGATAGTAAATTACATTGTGCTGTATCATTTGGAGACAGAACTGACCTATTCTGTGCTTTACTTAACCTAATATAATTCCGCTACTTCAGCTATACTAGTGTGATACACTATGTATTGTCCAACTGCTGCACTGTTCTGTACGAGTATACACAAAATACTACTAGTCTCCCGTGGTATTGAAACATAAATGACATACAATGTAGTATAACGTACCACACAAGCCAATACAGATCAGAATAATAAATACCATACTACATGATGCCATGTTACATCATTTTAGATTTTTGTTATATTGTGTCATTCTGTTTAAGGCAGGTCTCTATATCCAATGCCGTTCTATATATTGTTCTATACTGTAAAGTACACTATCTTGCACTTACAGCTGTACATGAACATCACCTCATACACCCATCTGAGAGCATCAGACTGCATGCTTTGTAACACAAAACACAAATGTATGTTGTTTAATATAATACTGTCTTCTGATATACCATATCTGCGGCATCCTACACAGCTCTGTCTTACTGTAGTTCACTTCTCTTATTTACACGTGATTGTATTATACTGGCTTATTTTATTCATATTAGTAGTATATCGATATAGTAGAATATATCAAAGCCAAGTATAACACAGGATGAGTGTGTGCTGCTTAGGGCAGTGCTATATTTTATTTTACATGTACTGTAATATAGCATCCGTCCTACTGTGCCCATACACAGCTGAAGTATGCCGCAAGGATATCGCGCCCTGTAGCAGCACATTCCACTGCACTGCAGCACAGAATACACTACTACACTATTAAACTATAAATCACATTGTGACATGTGGCTATACCCAATATCATTTACAGATAGAGCATGGCATAGCAAAGCAGTGTAGCCTATTATAGCTGGGATGTGTTTTCTTCCAAACAACCAAACTTAATATGGCAAAATTTATGTATTGTTCCAAATAATGCTGCATTGTAATGTGCAATTTAATGCAAAGTAGTACAGTTGTCAAATAATTAAATACTATGTACATTGTATTTTATAGCCTTTTATATTGTTCCCATGGTTTTGGAAACTATTGTTTTTTTTAGCTGCTGTTGAAATATATATGCTAGTCTTCTTCCAAACTATGTTTCAAACCACTCATATATGGAATATATTTCAGTTTGTTCATAAAATGTTCACCTGAGAATACATGCTTACTTACATTAAGACATTATCAATCTTGGATTACCTAAGTATGTATTATATACTTATTATATGTTAGTCTACATTGATCTTACTGTGCATTGTTTCAAAATCATTTCCTGAGCACTTAACCTTTCTACATTTCCAAACCTTATGCTGATCAGATGCTTGCATGAGTCTTTAGAAGACCAGATACAAGCATAACATATTCTGAAAGTGGTCCCTAACTGACACTCTACTTCATTTGAACCTAAACTTTGCCCCTATACCCAAAGGCCTGTAATTGCACCTCACATAAAGTCACCTTTTATTTGTTTTTTTTTTCTCTAACATTGTGCAAGTTTAGTGTTATTTCATTTTAAATGTTGTAAACCTTTGAAACAAAGGTTTGACATATTAAGTTTTCTTCAGAACACATACATGCTTCAATTCTTATCAGGAAAATGCATTAGCTACCTCATCTGAAGCTATATTAGACTTCAGTGCATGCATCTTTGAATGGATAGTCAATTATTAAACCAACATTTTAATAACATGTTTGAAAAATGCAAAGGTACCACCTGTGGATGTGTTCATTTGTATATGAATTGTACAGTTTGTCTGCTTTTTTTATACAGTTAAAGCTTACCTAATACAGTAGGGAAATCTGGAACTCCAAAGTTATATCATTCAGTGTGAAATGAAGTTTCAGAACCAAATTTATATCACAGTGTGATTCAAAAAAGCAACCTAAACAGCTGAAACCATTTTACATCACCAGATGACCAGTTTTATGTTGGTTGTGATTTGTCTCTGCATCACAAAAGGTACATTTAACAGTTTAAATAAACTAATGTCTGCCATTTTACCTAAGTTAATAATTAATCCTCAGCTGAATGCATCTACTTTAGCTTAGTTTAACTTGAATAGTTATGCCCTTACCCATGTTTCTGTTTGCCAGTACTGTATGCTTATAAAACAATCAAACATTGTCTTCTTACACTTGCTGCTAAAGAATGAACACTTAATATATGAACTGCTTTTTCTCTCACCAAGTCCACTCTAGTACAGAATACATCCTGCTGAGAGGATAGAGAATGGAAGTAAAATCTTGGTTGAACTAAATTGCAATTATTGGTCCTCATTAGAAACTATGTACACTGTTTCACTTTAAAACATTTAAACAAATAGTGTGCACTTATTGCTAAGCATGTTATCATATAGGTTTGCTACTCTCTTTCAGTTAACTTTGCTGCTAATGTATAACAACTTGGATGCTGTTACAGTTAACCCATTCATGCCTAGCGTCCACTACATGAGAACTGGCAAACAGTGCAGATCCAGATCAGACGACGTGTAGATCAGGATTTACACTATTTGCCGCCATGATATTAGCCGACTTCTAGAACAGAAACAACTAAAGAAAGTTCTGTATGACCCTTCCGGCTTGTATGATGAAGTACTCATTGAGATAGACAGACATTGATGGGTTAAATTTAGCTAATGCTTCTAACTAGTTGTGGCTGGCTATCTTTAAACTCGTGATGCTGACACTGGCAGTGTACATACCAACTGTTAATGTGACCAGTCAGATAACGCAATATAAGGAACATAGTGTGGCCCCTTGGCAGTTTGTATATTACAGTATATATTTTATGGTATATATTAATATAGAATAATACAGTACGTGCAGTATAGTGGAGAACAGAATAGTAAGTAAATCACAGTATGGTTTACTTGTTTTCCAAACAGTATATTATAGTACTTCGTCATATAATTATTAAGCCGCATTTGAGTACCGTGCAGTACCGTATCTTGTATGGTGCAATACACTATAACATAATTTTTTACACCAGCATAGTAGATTATAGTATGGGTTCATTCTTGAACAGTCTGCCTGACCTGGTTATCCCTTCTCGGCACGACTATTTAGTTGCTATGATTTGAATGGATTTCCGCTCCGAAGGGAGATAATAAGTATGCGATAAAACTGTTTGGTTATGTCCCCTAATGGTGAATTTTGGGCTTTTCCCGTCTAAAAATAGACTCAATAGTCATGCTATCTGCATGATAGGCGTATACAAAAGTCAAAAGAGCACCACTACACGCGGCCTATTGACTATTAAATGTGTCATATCGGAAACGCTATTGAGTATCGCACTGCATATGCGAAATTTGAGCAGACTAAGATAGCCATGCGCAACTTTGCAATACAGATTAATGAAGGTCTAGTTATTATAAATGCAAATGGGAATGTTCAGGGTTATTAAGTTCTGCACATTTCGCACAACGATAAACGATCTGTCTATTTAACTGTTGCACAATATGGGGAAAGGGTCCGTATGCCACGTCGAACAGTAAAGACCAAGGTCGGCTTGGGCATTAAAACAGTCTGATCAGGGTCTTCGCTAATTGTATACAGTGAAAATTGTAAATATGTCAAGCAACACAGAAGGCCCAGATTAGACTGCGCATCCGCACAGTCTGATATGGTCTTAAGTATTTGTATTTGGCATAAAAGTCGTCTTCCCAATTTGCGCATCATTTATTTTGTGCTCATATCATGTCTTTCAAGTGACTTACAGAACCTGAAAGTCTCGTGTTACTTTCATTGTTACAGTACGGTATGATGTCCAGCGAAGCAAGTGAGTCAGTGTCCGGTATCCAATGCCATTGATTTTCGTGCCACAGTGAAGGCGAACATTTTACAAAGAAAGGTGAGCGTTCGAAGCTTCTAGCATATTTCCGTTGAAAATTCTCCTTTAAGTTCTGACAGTGTCTAAGCATGTGTGTAAAGTGGAGTAATCTGTCCCTAGTCGTGAAAAAAAAAACAAAAAAAAACAAAAAAAAACAAAAAAAAAAAAACAAAAAAAAAAAAAAAACAGAAAACTGGGCGTTGACTTATCTGCAAGAAGGAATGAATAATCGATGCGTGTCAATAATAACCTGATCTACAATATACACATGGAGCGCATGTGACACGCTCAACTACTCGCGACGAGGCTACTTCACCAAACGGATAGTTTGTGAGTTCGACATGCTAAATCATCATTAGACCAAGTATGATGGTGCTCTCATGTTATTTCACACACCGCTGCTATGCAGATAGCATGACTACTGATCTATTTTTAGATGTGAAAAGCCCAAAATTAACCATTAGGGGACATAAACAAACCTATTTTTCGCAACATGATGATCTCCCTTCGTAGGGGAATCCTAGTAAAATTTCATAACACAGCAACCGTGTCGATAGGAGATTAGAGTACCACACCAGGTCAAACAGACCATGTTGCTGAAATATTATGTGACGTTGTACGATAGTAAATTACATTGTGCTGTATCATTTGGAGACAGAACTGACCTATTCTGTGCTTTACTTAACCTAATATAATTCCGCTACTTCAGCTATACTAGTGTGATACACTATGTATTGTCCAACTGCTGCACTGTTCTGTACGAGTATACACAAAATACTACTAGTCTCCCGTGGTATTGAAACATAAATGACATACAATGTAGTATAACGTACCACACAAGCCAATACAGATCAGAATAATAAATACCATACTACATGATGCCATGTTACATCATTTTAGATTTTTGTTATATTGTGTCATTCTGTTTAAGGCAGGTCTCTATATCCAATGCCGTTCTATATATTGTTCTATACTGTAAAGTACACTATCTTGCACTTACAGCTGTACATGAACATCACCTCATACACCCATCTGAGAGCATCAGACTGCATGCTTTGTAACACAAAACACAAATGTATGTTGTTTAATATAATACTGTCTTCTGATATACCATATCTGCGGCATCCTACACAGCTCTGTCTTACTGTAGTTCACTTCTCTTATTTACACGTGATTGTATTATACTGGCTTATTTTATTCATATTAGTAGTATATCGATATAGTAGAATATATCAAAGCCAAGTATAACACAGGATGAGTGTGTGCTGCTTAGGGCAGTGCTATATTTTATTTTACATGTACTGTAATATAGCATCCGTCCTACTGTGCCCATACACAGCTGAAGTATGCCGCAAGGATATCGCGCCCTGTAGCAGCACATTCCACTGCACTGCAGCACAGAATACACTACTACACTATTAAACTATAAATCACATTGTGACATGTGGCTATACCCAATATCATTTACAGATAGAGCATGGCATAGCAAAGCAGTGTAGCCTATTATAGCTGGGATGTGTTTTCTTCCAAACAACCAAACTTAATATGGCAAAATTTATGTATTGTTCCAAATAATGCTGCATTGTAATGTGCAATTTAATGCAAAGTAGTACAGTTGTCAAATAATTAAATACTATGTACATTGTATTTTATAGCCTTTTATATTGTTCCCATGGTTTTGGAAACTATTGTTTTTTTTAGCTGCTGTTGAAATATGTATGCTAGTCTTCTTCCAAACTATGTTTCAAACCACTCATATATGGAATATATTTCAGTTTGTTCATAAAATGTTCACCTGAGAATACATGCTTACTTACATTAAGACATTATCAATCTTGGATTACCTAAGTATGTATTATATACTTATTATATGTTAGTCTACATTGATCTTACTATGCATTGTTTCAAAATCATTTCCTGAGCACTTAACCTTTCTACATTTCCAAACCTTATGCTGATCAGATGCTTGCATGAGTCTTTAGAAGACCAGATACAAGCATAACATATTCTGAAAGTGGTCCCTAACTGACACTCTACTTCATTTGAACCTAAACTTTGCCCCTATACCCAAAGGCCTGTGATTGCACCTCACATAAAGTCACCTTTTATTTGTTTTTTTTTCTCTAACATTGTGCAAGTTTAGTGTTATTTCATTTTAAATGTTGTAAACCTTTGAAACAAAGGTTTGACATATTAAGTTTTCTTCAGAACACATACATGCTTCAATTCTTATCAGGAAAATGCATTAGCTACCTCATCTGAAGCTATATTAGACTTCAGTGCATGCATCTTTGAATGGATAGTCAATTATTAAACCAACATTTTAATAACATGTTTGAAAAATGCAAAGGTACCACCTGTGGATGTGTTCATTTGTATATGAATTGTACAGTTTGTCTGCTTTTTTTATACAGTTAAAGCTTACCTAATACAGTAGGGAAATCTGGAACTCCAAAGTTATATCATTCAGTGTGAAATGAAGTTTCAGAACCAAATTTATATCACAGTGTGATTCAAAAAAGCAACCTAAACAGCTGAAACCATTTTACATCACCAGATGACCAGTTTTATGTTGGTTGTGATTTGTCTCTGCATCACAAAAGGTACATTTAACAGTTTAAATAAACTAATGTCTGCCATTTTACCTAAGTTAATAATTAATCCTCAGCTGAATGCATCTACTTTAGCTTAGTTTAACTTGAATAGTTATGCCCTTACCCATGTTTCTGTTTGCCAGTACTGTATGCTTATAAAACAATCAAACATTGTCTTCTTACACTTGCTGCTAAAGAATGAACACTTAATATATGAACTGCTTTTTCTCTCACCAAGTCCACTCTAGTACAGAATACATCCTGCTGAGAGGATAGAGAATGGAAGTAAAATCTTGGTTGAACTAAATTGCAATTATTGGTCCTCATTAGAAACTATGTACACTGTTTCACTTTAAAACATTTAAACAAATAGTGTGCACTTATTGCTCAGCATGTTATCATATAGGTTTGCTACTCTCTTTCAGTTAACTTTGCTGCTAATGTATAACAACTTGGATGCTGTTACAGTTAACCCATTCATGCCTAGCGTCCACTACATGAGAACTGGCAAACAGTGCAGATCCAGATCAGACGACGTGTAGATCAGGATTTACACTATTTGCCGCCATGATATTAGCCGACTTCTAGAACAGAAACAACTAAAGAAAGTTCTGTATGACCCTTCCGGCTTGTATGATGAAGTACTCATTGAGATAGACAGACATTGATGGGTTAAATTTAGCTAATGCTTCTAACTAGTTGTGGCTGGCTATCTTTAAACTCGTGATGCTGACACTGGCAGTGTACATACCAACTGTTAATGTGACCAGTCAGATAACGCAATATAAGGAACATAGTGTGGCCCCTTGGCAGTTTGTATATTACAGTATATATTTTATGGTATATATTAATATAGAATAATACAGTACGTGCAGTATAGTGAAGAACAGAATAGTAAGTAAATCACAGTATGGTTTACTTGTTTTCCAAACAGTATATTATAGTACTTCGTCATATAATTATTAAGCCGCATTTGAGTACCGTGCAGTACCGTATCTTGTATGGTGCAATACACTATAACATAATTTTTTACACCAGCATAGTAGATTATAGTATGGGTTCATTCTTGAACAGTCTGCCTGACCTGGTTATCCCTTCTCGGCACGACTATTTAGTTGCTATGATTTGAATGGATTTCCGCTCCGAAGGGAGATAATAAGTATGCGATAAAACTGTTTGGTTATGTCCCCTAATGGTGAATTTTGGGCTTTTCCCGTCTAAAAATAGACTCAATAGTCATGCTATCTGCATGATAGGCGTATACAAAAGTCAAAAGAGCACCACTACACGCGGCCTATTGACTATTAAATGTGTCATATCGGAAACGCTATTGAGTATCGCACTGCATATGCGAAATTTGAGCAGACTAAGATAGCCATGCGCAACTTTGCAATACAGATTAATGAAGGTCTAGTTATTATAAATGCAAATGGGAATGTTCAGGGTTATTAAGTTCTGCACATTTCGCACAACGATAAACGATCTGTCTATTTAACTGTTGCACAATATGGGGAAAGGGTCCGTATGCCACGTCGAACAGTAAAGACCAAGGTCGGCTTGGGCATCAAAACAGTCTGATCAGGGTCTTCGCTAATTGTATACAGTGAAAATTGTAAATATGTCAAGCAACACAGAAGGCCCAGATTAGACTGCGCATCCGCACAGTCTGATATGGTCTTAAGTATTTGTATTTGGCATAAAAGTCGTCTTCCCAATTTGCGCATCATTTATTTTGTGCTCATATCATGTCTTTCAAGTGACTTACAGAACCTGAAAGTCTCGTGTTACTTTCATTGTTACAGTACGGTATGATGTCCAGCGAAGCAAGTGAGTCAGTGTCCGGTATCCAATGCCATTGATTTTCGTGCCACAGTGAAGGCGAACATTTTACAAAGAAAGGTGAGCGTTCGAAGCTTCTAGCATATTTCCGTTGAAAATTCTCCTTTAAGTTCTGACAGTGTCTAAGCATGTGTGTAAAGTGGAGTAATCTGTCCCTAGTCGTGAAAAAAAAAAAAAAAAAAAAAAACAGTTTAAAAAAAAACAAAAAAAAAAACAGAAAACTGGGCGTTGACTTATCTGCAAGAAGGAATGAATAATCGATGCGTGTCAATAATAACCTGATCTACAATATACACATGGAGCGCATGTGACACGCTCAACTACTCGCGACGAGGCTACTTCACCAAACGGATAGTTTGTGAGTTCGACATGCTAAATCATCATTAGACCAAGTATGATGGTGCTCTCATGTTATTTCACACACCGCTGCTATGCAGATAGCATGACTACTGATCTATTTTTAGATGGGAAAAGCCCAAAATTAACCATTAGGGGACATAAACAAACCTATTTTTCGCAACATGATGATCTCCCTTCGTAGGGGAATCCTAGTAAAATTTCATAACACAGCAACCGTGTCGATAGGAGATTAGAGTACCACACCAGGTCAAACAGACCATGTTGCTGAAATATTATGTGACGTTGTACGATAGTAAATTACATTGTGCTGTATCATTTGGAGACAGAACTGACCTATTCTGTGCTTTACTTAACCTAATATAATTCCGCTACTTCAGCTATACTAGTGTGATACACTATGTATTGTCCAACTGCTGCACTGTTCTGTACGAGTATACACAAAATACTACTAGTCTCCCGTGGTATTGAAACATAAATGACATACAATGTAGTATAACGTACCACACAAGCCAATACAGATCAGAATAATAAATACCATACTACATGATGCCATGTTACATCATTTTAGATTTTTGTTATATTGTGTCATTCTGTTTAAGGCAGGTCTCTATATCCAATGCCGTTCTATATATTGTTCTATACTGTAAAGTACACTATCTTGCACTTACAGCTGTACATGAACATCACCTCATACACCCATCTGAGAGCATCAGACTGCATGCTTTGTAACACAAAACACAAATGTATGTTGTTTAATATAATACTGTCTTCTGATATACCATATCTGCGGCATCCTACACAGCTCTGTCTTACTGTAGTTCACTTCTCTTATTTACACGTGATTGTATTATACTGGCTTATTTTATTCATATTAGTAGTATATCGATATAGTAGAATATATCAAAGCCAAGTATAACACAGGATGAGTGTGTGCTGCTTAGGGCAGTGCTATATTTTATTTTACATGTACTGTAATATAGCATCCGTCCTACTGTGCCCATACACAGCTGAAGTATGCCGCAAGGATATCGCGCCCTGTAGCAGCACATTCCACTGCACTGCAGCACAGAATACACTACTACACTATTAAACTATAAATCACATTGTGACATGTGGCTATACCCAATATCATTTACAGATAGAGCATGGCATAGCAAAGCAGTGTAGCCTATTATAGCTGGGATGTGTTTTCTTCCAAACAACCAAACTTAATATGGCAAAATTTATGTATTGTTCCAAATAATGCTGCATTGTAATGTGCAATTTAATGCAAAGTAGTACAGTTGTCAAATAATTAAATACTATGTACATTGTATTTTATAGCCTTTTATATTGTTCCCATGGTTTTGGAAACTATTGTTTTTTTTAGCTGCTGTTGAAATATATATGCTAGTCTTCTTCCAAACTATGTTTCAAACCACTCATATATGGAATATATTTCAGTTTGTTCATAAAATGTTCACCTGAGAATACATGCTTACTTACATTAAGACATTATCAATCTTGGATTACCTAAGTATGTATTATATACTTATTATATGTTAGTCTACATTGATCTTACTGTGCATTGTTTCAAAATCATTTCCTGAGCACTTAACCTTTCTACATTTCCAAACCTTATGCTGATCAGATGCTTGCATGAGTCTTTAGAAGACCAGATACAAGCATAACATATTCTGAAAGTGGTCCCTAACTGACACTCTACTTCATTTGAACCTAAACTTTGCCCCTATACCCAAAGGCCTGTGATTGCACCTCACATAAAGTCACCTTTTATTTGTTTTTTTTTTCTCTAACATTGTGCAAGTTTAGTGTTATTTCATTTTAAATGTTGTAAACCTTTGAAACAAAGGTTTGACATATTAAGTTTTCTTCAGAACACATACATGCTTCAATTCTTATCAGGAAAATGCATTAGCTACCTCATCTGAAGCTATATTAGACTTCAGTGCATGCATCTTTGAATGGATAGTCAATTATTAAACCAACATTTTAATAACATGTTTGAAAAATGCAAAGGTACCACCTGTGGATGTGTTCATTTGTATATGAATTGTACAGTTTGTCTGCTTTTTTTATACAGTTAAAGCTTACCTAATACAGTAGGGAAATCTGGAACTCCAAAGTTATATCATTCAGTGTGAAATGAAGTTTCAGAACCAAATTTATATCACAGTGTGATTCAAAAAAGCAACCTAAACAGCTGAAACCATTTTACATCACCAGATGACCAGTTTTATGTTGGTTGTGATTTGTCTCTGCATCACAAAAGGTACATTTAACAGTTTAAATAAACTAATGTCTGCCATTTTACCTAAGTTAATAATTAATCCTCAGCTGAATGCATCTACTTTAGCTTAGTTTAACTTGAATAGTTATGCCCTTACCCATGTTTCTGTTTGCCAGTACTGTATGCTTATAAAACAATCAAACATTGTCTTCTTACACTTGCTGCTAAAGAATGAACACTTAATATATGAACTGCTTTTTCTCTCACCAAGTCCACTCTAGTACAGAATACATCCTGCTGAGAGGATAGAGAATGGAAGTAAAATCTTGGTTGAACTAAATTGCAATTATTGGTCCTCATTAGAAACTATGTACACTGTTTCACTTTAAAACATTTAAACAAATAGTGTGCACTTATTGCTAAGCATGTTATCATATAGGTTTGCTACTCTCTTTCAGTTATCTTTGCTGCTAATGTATAACAACTTGGATGCTGTTACAGTTAACCCATTCATGCCTAGCGTCCACTACATGAGAACTGGCAAACAGTGCAGATCCAGATCAGACGACGTGTAGATCAGGATTTACACTATTTGCCGCCATGATATTAGCCGACTTCTAGAACAGAAACAACTAAAGAAAGTTCTGTATGACCCTTCCGGCTTGTATGATGAAGTACTCATTGAGATAGACAGACATTGATGGGTTAAATTTAGCTAATGCTTCTAACTAGTTGTGGCTGGCTATCTTTAAACTCGTGATGCTGACACTGGCAGTGTACATACCAACTGTTAATGTGACCAGTCAGATAACGCAATATAAGGAACATAGTGTGGCCCCTTGGCAGTTTGTATATTACAGTATATATTTTATGGTATATATTAATATAGAATAATACAGTACGTGCAGTATAGTGGAGAACAGAATAGTAAGTAAATCACAGTATGGTTTACTTGTTTTCCAAACAGTATATTATAGTACTTCGTCATATAATTATTAAGCCGCATTTGAGTATCGTGCAGTACCGTATCTTGTATGGTGCAATACACTATAACATAATTTTTTACACCAGCATAGTAGATTATAGTATGGGTTCATTCTTGAACAGTCTGCCTGACCTGGTTATCCCTTCTCGGCACGACTATTTAGTTGCTATGATTTGAATGGATTTCCGCTCCGAAGGGAGATAATAAGTATGCGATAAAACTGTTTGGTTATGTCCCCTAATGGTGAATTTTGGGCTTTTCCCGTCTAAAAATAGACTCAATAGTCATGCTATCTGCATGATAGGCGTATACAAAAGTCAAAAGAGCACCACTACACGCGGCCTATTGACTATTAAATGTGTCATATCGGAAACGCTATTGAGTATCGCACTGCATATGCGAAATTTGAGCAGACTAAGATAGCCATGCGCAACTTTGCAATACAGATTAATGAAGGTCTAGTTATTATAAATGCAAATGGGAATGTTCAGGGTTATTAAGTTCTGCACATTTCGCACAACGATAAACGATCTGTCTATTTAACTGTTGCACAATATGGGGAAAGGGTCCGTATGCCACGTCGAACAGTAAAGACCAAGGTCGGCTTGGGCATCAAAACAGTCTGATCAGGGTCTTCGCTAATTGTATACAGTGAAAATTGTAAATATGTCAAGCAACACAGAAGGCCCAGATTAGACTGCGCATCCGCACAGTCTGATATGGTCTTAAGTATTTGTATTTGGCATAAAAGTCGTCTTCCCAATTTGCGCATCATTTATTTTGTGCTCATATCATGTCTTTCAAGTGACTTACAGAACCTGAAAGTCTCGTGTTACTTTCATTGTTACAGTACGGTATGATGTCCAGCGAAGCAAGTGAGTCAGTGTCCGGTATCCAATGCCATTGATTTTCGTGCCACAGTGAAGGCGAACATTTTACAAAGAAAGGTGAGCGTTCGAAGCTTCTAGCATATTTCCGTTGAAAATTCTCCTTTAAGTTCTGACAGTGTCTAAGCATGTGTGTAAAGTGGAGTAATCTGTCCCTAGTCGTGAAAAAAAACAAAAAAAAAAAAAAAAAAAAAACAGAAAACTTGGCGTTGACTTATCTGCAAGAAGGAATGAATAATCGATGCGTGTCAATAATAACCTGATCTACAATATACACATGGAGCGCATGTGACACGCTCAACTACTCGCGACGAGGCTACTTCACCAAACGGATAGTTTGTGAGTTCGACATGCTAAATCATCATTAGACCAAGTATGATGGTGCTCTCATGTTATTTCACACACCGCTGCTATGCAGATAGCATGACTACTGATCTATTTTTAGATGTGAAAAGCCCAAAATTAACCATTAGGGGACATAAACAAACCTATTTTTCGCAACATGATGATCTCCCTTCGTAGGGGAATCCTAGTAAAATTTCATAACACAGCAACCGTGTCGATAGGAGATTAGAGTACCACACCAGGTCAAACAGACCATGTTGCTGAAATATTATGTGACGTTGTACGATAGTAAATTACATTGTGCTGTATCATTTGGAGACAGAACTGACCTATTCTGTGCTTTACTTAACCTAATATAATTCCGCTACTTCAGCTATACTAGTGTGATACACTATGTATTGTCCAACTGCTGCACTGTTCTGTACGAGTATACACAAAATACTACTAGTCTCCCGTGGTATTGAAACATAAATGACATACAATGTAGTATAACGTACCACACAAGCCAATACAGATCAGAATAATAAATACCATACTACATGATGCCATGTTACATCATTTTAGATTTTTGTTATATTGTGTCATTCTGTTTAAGGCAGGTCTCTATATCCAATGCCGTTCTATATATTGTTCTATACTGTAAAGTACACTATCTTGCACTTACAGCTGTACATGAAC
Source organism: Anodontia alba (assembly GCA_964016985.1). NCBI lineage: Eukaryota > Metazoa > Mollusca > Bivalvia > Lucinida > Lucinidae > Anodontia > Anodontia alba. The sequence goes on from OZ024823.1 coordinate 36,133,474, forward strand.
ATCACCTCATACACCCATCTGAGAGCATCAGACTGCATGCTTTGTAACACAAAACACAAATGTATGTTGTTTAATATAATACTGTCTTCTGATATACCATATCTGCGGCATCCTACACAGCTCTGTCTTACTGTAGTTCACTTCTCTTATTTACACGTGATTGTATTATACTGGCTTATTTTATTCATATTAGTAGTATATCGATATAGTAGAATATATCAAAGCCAAGTATAACACAGGATGAGTGTGTGCTGCTTAGGGCAGTGCTATATTTTATTTTACATGTACTGTAATATAGCATCCGTCCTACTGTGCCCATACACAGCTGAAGTATGCCGCAAGGATATCGCGCCCTGTAGCAGCACATTCCACTGCACTGCAGCACAGAATACACTACTACACTATTAAACTATAAATCACATTGTGACATGTGGCTATACCCAATATCATTTACAGATAGAGCATGGCATAGCAAAGCAGTGTAGCCTATTATAGCTGGGATGTGTTTTCTTCCAAACAACCAAACTTAATATGGCAAAATTTATGTATTGTTCCAAATAATGCTGCATTGTAATGTGCAATTTAATGCAAAGTAGTACAGTTGTCAAATAATTAAATACTATGTACATTGTATTTTATAGCCTTTTATATTGTTCCCATGGTTTTGGAAACTATTGTTTTTTTTAGCTGCTGTTGAAATATATATGCTAGTCTTCTTCCAAACTATGTTTCAAACCACTCATATATGGAATATATTTCAGTTTGTTCATAAAATGTTCACCTGAGAATACATGCTTACTTACATTAAGACATTATCAATCTTGGATTACCTAAGTATGTATTATATACTTATTATATGTTAGTCTACATTGATCTTACTGTGCATTGTTTCAAAATCATTTCCTGAGCACTTAACCTTTCTACATTTCCAAACCTTATGCTGATCAGATGCTTGCATGAGTCTTTAGAAGACCAGATACAAGCATAACATATTCTGAAAGTGGTCCCTAACTGACACTCTACTTCATTTGAACCTAAACTTTGCCCCTATACCCAAAGGCCTGTGATTGCACCTCACATAAAGTCACCTTTTATTTGTTTTTTTTTTTCTCTAACATTGTGCAAGTTTAGTGTTATTTCATTTTAAATGTTGTAAACCTTTGAAACAAAGGTTTGACATATTAAGTTTTCTTCAGAACACATACATGCTTCAATTCTTATCAGGAAAATGCATTAGCTACCTCATCTGAAGCTATATTAGACTTCAGTGCATGCATCTTTGAATGGATAGTCAATTATTAAACCAACATTTTAATAACATGTTTGAAAAATGCAAAGGTACCACCTGTGGATGTGTTCATTTGTATATGAATTGTACAGTTTGTCTGCTTTTTTTATACAGTTAAAGCTTACCTAATACAGTAGGGAAATCTGGAACTCCAAAGTTATATCATTCAGTGTGAAATGAAGTTTCAGAACCAAATTTATATCACAGTGTGATTCAAAAAAGCAACCTAAACAGCTGAAACCATTTTACATCACCAGATGACCAGTTTTATGTTGGTTGTGATTTGTCTCTGCATCACAAAAGGTACATTTAACAGTTTAAATAAACTAATGTCTGCCATTTTACCTAAGTTAATAATTAATCCTCAGCTGAATGCATCTACTTTAGCTTAGTTTAACTTGAATAGTTATGCCCTTACCCATGTTTCTGTTTGCCAGTACTGTATGCTTATAAAACAATCAAACATTGTCTTCTTACACTTGCTGCTAAAGAATGAACACTTAATATATGAACTGCTTTTTCTCTCACCAAGTCCACTCTAGTACAGAATACATCCTGCTGAGAGGATAGAGAATGGAAGTAAAATCTTGGTTGAACTAAATTGCAATTATTGGTCCTCATTAGAAACTATGTACACTGTTTCACTTTAAAACATTTAAACAAATAGTGTGCACTTATTGCTAAGCATGTTATCATATAGGTTTGCTACTCTCTTTCAGTTAACTTTGCTGCTAATGTATAACAACTTGGATGCTGTTACAGTTAACCCATTCATGCCTAGCGTCCACTACATGAGAACTGGCAAACAGTGCAGATCCAGATCAGACGACGTGTAGATCAGGATTTACACTATTTGCCGCCATGATATTAGCAGACTTCTAGAACAGAAACAACTAAAGAAAGTTCTGTATGATCCTTCCGGCTTGTATGATGAAGTACTCATTGAAGATAGACAGACATTGATGGGTTAAATTTAGCTAATGCTTCTAACTAGTTGTGGCTGGCTATCTTTAAACTCGTGATGCTGACACTGGCAGTGTACATACCAACTGTTAATGTGACCAGTCAGATAACGCAATATAAGGAACATAGTGTGGCCCCTTGGCAGTTTGTATATTACAGTATATATTTTATGGTATATATTAATATAGAATAATACAGTACGTGCAGTATAGTGGAGAACAGAATAGTAAGTAAATCACAGTATGGTTTACTTGTTTTCCAAACAGTATATTATAGTACTTCGTCATATAATTATTAAGCCGCATTTGAGTACCGTGCAGTACCGTATCTTGTATGGTGCAATACACTATAACATAATTTTTTACACCAGCATAGTAGATTATAGTATGGGTTCATTCTTGAACAGTCTGCCTGACCTGGTTATCCCTTCTCGGCACGACTATTTAGTTGCTATGATTTGAATGGATTTCCGCTCCGAAGGGAGATAATAAGTATGCGATAAAACTGTTTGGTTATGTCCCCTAATGGTGAATTTTGGGCTTTTCCCGTCTAAAAATAGACTCAATAGTCATGCTATCTGCATGATAGGCGTATACAAAAGTCAAAAGAGCACCACTACACGCGGCCTATTGACTATTAAATGTGTCATATCGGAAACGCTATTGAGTATCGCACTGCATATGCGAAATTTGAGCAGACTAAGATAGCCATGCGCAACTTTGCAATACAGATTAATGAAGGTCTAGTTATTATAAATGCAAATGGGAATGTTCAGGGTTATTAAGTTCTGCACATTTCGCACAACGATAAACGATCTGTCTATTTAACTGTTGCACAATATGGGGAAAGGGTCCGTATGCCACGTCGAACAGTAAAGACCAAGGTCGGCTTGGGCATCAAAACAGTCTGATCAGGGTCTTCGCTAATTGTATACAGTGAAAATTGTAAATATGTCAAGCAACACAGAAGGCCCAGATTAGACTGCGCATCCGCACAGTCTGATATGGTCTTTAGTATTTGTATTTGGCATAAAAGTCGTCTTCCCAATTTGCGCATCATTTATTTTGTGCTCATATCATGTCTTTCAAGTGACTTACAGAACCTGAAATTCTCGTGTTACTTTCATTGTTACAGTACGGTATGATGTCCAACGAAGCAAGTGAGTCAGTGTCCGGTATCCAATGCCATTGATTTTCGTGCCACAGTGAAGGCGAACATTTTACAAAGAAAGGTGAGCGTTCGAAGCTTCTAGCATATTTCCGTTGAAAATTCTCCTTTAAGTTCTGACAGTGTCTAAGCATGTGTGTAAAGTGGAGTAATCTGTCCCTAGTCGTGAAAAAAAAAAAAAAAAAAACAAAAAAAAAAAAAAAAAAAACAGAAAACTTGGCGTTGACTTATCTGCAAGAAGGAATGAATAATCGATGCGTGTCAATAATAACCTGATCTACAATATACACATGGAGCGCATGTGACACGCTCAACTACTCGCGACGAGGCTACTTCACCAAACGGATAGTTTGTGAGTTCGACATGCTAAATCATCATTAGACCAAGTATGATGGTGCTCTCATGTTATTTCACACACCGCTGCTATGCAGATAGCATGACTACTGATCTATTTTTAGATGTGAAAAGCCCAAAATTAACCATTAGGGGACATAAACAAACCTATTTTTCGCAACATGATGATCTCCCTTCGTAGGGGAATCCTAGTAAAATTTCATAACACAGCAACCGTGTCGATAGGAGATTAGAGTACCACACCAGGTCAAACAGACCATGTTGCTGAAATATTATGTGACGTTGTACGATAGTAAATTACATTGTGCTGTATCATTTGGAGACAGAACTGACCTATTCTGTGCTTTACTTAACCTAATATAATTCCGCTACTTCAGCTATACTAGTGTGATACACTATGTATTGTCCAACTGCTGCACTGTTCTGTACGAGTATACACAAAATACTACTAGTCTCCCGTGGTATTGAAACATAAATGACATACAATGTAGTATAACGTACCACACAAGCCAATACAGATCAGAATAATAAATACCATACTACATGATGCCATGTTACATCATTTTAGATTTTTGTTATATTGTGTCATTCTGTTTAAGGCAGGTCTCTATATCCAATGCCGTTCTATATATTGTTCTATACTGTAAAGTACACTATCTTGCACTTACAGCTGTACATGAACATCACCTCATACACCCATCTGAGAGCATCAGACTGCATGCTTTGTAACACAAAACACAAATGTATGTTTTTTAATATAATACTGTCTTCTGATATACCATATCTGCGGCATCCTACACAGCTCTGTCTTACTGTAGTTCACTTCTCTTATTTACACGTGATTGTATTATACTGGCTTATTTTATTCATATTAGTAGTATATCGATATAGTAGAATATATCAAAGCCAAGTATAACACAGGATGAGTGTGTGCTGCTTAGGGCAGTGCTATATTTTATTTTACATGTACTGTAATATAGCATCCGTCCTACTGTGCCCATACACAGCTGAAGTATGCCGCAAGGATATCGCGCCCTGTAGCAGCACATTCCACTGCACTGCAGCACAGAATACACTACTACACTATTAAACTATAAATCACATTGTGACATGTGGCTATACCCAATATCATTTACAGATAGAGCATGGCATAGCAAAGCAGTGTAGCCTATTATAGCTGGGATGTGTTTTCTTCCAAACAACCAAACTTAATATGGCAAAATTTATGTATTGTTCCAAATAATGCTGCATTGTAATGTGCAATTTAATGCAAAGTAGTACAGTTGTCAAATAATTAAATACTATGTACATTGTATTTTATAGCCTTTTATATTGTTCCCATGGTTTTGGAAACTATTGTTTTTTTTAGCTGCTGTTGAAATATATATGCTAGTCTTCTTCCAAACTATGTTTCAAACCACTCATATATGGAATATATTTCAGTTTGTTCATAAAATGTTCACCTGAGAATACATGCTTACTTACATTAAGACATTATCAATCTTGGATTACCTAAGTATGTATTATATACTTATTATATGTTAGTCTACATTGATCTTACTGTGCATTGTTTCAAAATCATTTCCTGAGCACTTAACCTTTCTACATTTCCAAACCTTATGCTGATCAGATGCTTGCATGAGTCTTTAGAAGACCAGATACAAGCATAACATATTCTGAAAGTGGTCCCTAACTGACACTCTACTTCATTTGAACCTAAACTTTGCCCCTATACCCAAAGGCCTGTGATTGCACCTCACATAAAGTCACCTTTTATTTGTTTTTTTTTTTCTCTAACATTGTGCAAGTTTAGTGTTATTTCATTTTAAATGTTGTAAACCTTTGAAACAAAGGTTTGACATATTAAGTTTTCTTCAGAACACATACATGCTTCAATTCTTATCAGGAAAATGCATTAGCTACCTCATCTGAAGCTATATTAGACTTCAGTGCATGCATCTTTGAATGGATAGTCAATTATTAAACCAACATTTTAATAACATGTTTGAAAAATGCAAAGGTACCACCTGTGGATGTGTTCATTTGTATATGAATTGTACAGTTTGTCTGCTTTTTTTATACAGTTAAAGCTTACCTAATACAGTAGGGAAATCTGGAACTCCAAAGTTATATCATTCAGTGTGAAATGAAGTTTCAGAACCAAATTTATATCACAGTGTGATTCAAAAAAGCAACCTAAACAGCTGAAACCATTTTACATCACCAGATGACCAGTTTTATGTTGGTTGTGATTTGTCTCTGCATCACAAAAGGTACATTTAACAGTTTAAATAAACTAATGTCTGCCATTTTACCTAAGTTAATAATTAATCCTCAGCTGAATGCATCTACTTTAGCTTAGTTTAACTTGAATAGTTATGCCCTTACCCATGTTTCTGTTTGCCAGTACTGTATGCTTATAAAACAATCAAACATTGTCTTCTTACACTTGCTGCTAAAGAATGAACACTTAATATATGAACTGCTTTTTCTCTCACCAAGTCCACTCTAGTACAGAATACATCCTGCTGAGAGGATAGAGAATGGAAGTAAAATCTTGGTTGAACTAAATTGCAATTATTGGTCCTCATTAGAAACTATGTACACTGTTTCACTTTAAAACATTTAAACAAATAGTGTGCACTTATTGCTAAGCATGTTATCATATAGGTTTGCTACTCTCTTTCAGTTAACTTTGCTGCTAATGTATAACAACTTGGATGCTGTTACAGTTAACCCATTCATGCCTAGCGTCCACTACATGAGAACTGGCAAACAGTGCAGATCCAGATCAGACGACGTGTAGATCAGGATTTACACTATTTGCCGCCATGATATTAGCAGACTTCTAGAACAGAAACAACTAAAGAAAGTTCTGTATGATCCTTCCGGCTTGTATGATGAAGTACTCATTGAAGATAGACAGACATTGATGGGTTAAATTTAGCTAATGCTTCTAACTAGTTGTGGCTGGCTATCTTTAAACTCGTGATGCTGACACTGGCAGTGTACATACCAACTGTTAATGTGACCAGTCAGATAACGCAATATAAGGAACATAGTGTGGCCCCTTGGCAGTTTGTATATTACAGTATATATTTTATGGTATATATTAATATAGAATAATACAGTACGTGCAGTATAGTGGAGAACAGAATAGTAAGTAAATCACAGTATGGTTTACTTGTTTTCCAAACAGTATATTATAGTACTTCGTCATATAATTATTAAGCCGCATTTGAGTACCGTGCAGTACCGTATCTTGTATGGTGCAATACACTATAACATAATTTTTTACACCAGCATAGTAGATTATAGTATGGGTTCATTCTTGAACAGTCTGCCTGACCTGGTTATCCCTTCTCGGCACGACTATTTAGTTGCTATGATTTGAATGGATTTCCGCTCCGAAGGGAGATAATAAGTATGCGATAAAACTGTTTGGTTATGTCCCCTAATGGTGAATTTTGGGCTTTTCCCGTCTAAAAATAGACTCAATAGTCATGCTATCTGCATGATAGGCGTATACAAAAGTCAAAAGAGCACCACTACACGCGGCCTATTGACTATTAAATGTGTCATATCGGAAACGCTATTGAGTATCGCACTGCATATGCGAAATTTGAGCAGACTAAGATAGCCATGCGCAACTTTGCAATACAGATTAATGAAGGTCTAGTTATTATAAATGCAAATGGGAATGTTCAGGGTTATTAAGTTCTGCACATTTCGCACAACGATAAACGATCTGTCTATTTAACTGTTGCACAATATGGGGAAAGGGTCCGTATGCCACGTCGAACAGTAAAGACCAAGGTCGGCTTGGGCATCAAAACAGTCTGATCAGGGTCTTCGCTAATTGTATACAGTGAAAATTGTAAATATGTCAAGCAACACAGAAGGCCCAGATTAGACTGCGCATCCGCACAGTCTGATATGGTCTTTAGTATTTGTATTTGGCATAAAAGTCGTCTTCCCAATTTGCGCATCATTTATTTTGTGCTCATATCATGTCTTTCAAGTGACTTACAGAACCTGAAATTCTCGTGTTACTTTCATTGTTACAGTACGGTATGATGTCCAACGAAGCAAGTGAGTCAGTGTCCGGTATCCAATGCCATTGATTTTCGTGCCACAGTGAAGGCGAACATTTTACAAAGAAAGGTGAGCGTTCGAAGCTTCTAGCATATTTCCGTTGAAAATTCTCCTTTAAGTTCTGACAGTGTCTAAGCATGTGTGTAAAGTGGAGTAATCTGTCCCTAGTCGTGAAAAAAAAAAAAAAAAAAAAAAAAAAACAGAAAACTGGGCGTTGACTTATCTGCAAGAAGGAATGAATAATCGATGCGTGTCAATAATAACCTGATCTACAATATACACATGGAGCGCATGTGACACGCTCAACTACTCGCGACGAGGCTACTTCACCAAACGGATAGTTTGTGAGTTCGACATGCTAAATCATCATTAGACCAAGTATGATGATGCTCCCATGTTATTTCACACACCGCTGCTATGCAGATAGCATGACTACTGATCTATTTTTAGATGGGAAAAGCCCAAAATTAACCATTAGGGGACATAAACAAACCTATTTTTCGCAACATGATGATCTCCCTTCGTAGGGGAATCCTAGTAAAATTTCATAACATAGCAACCGTGTCGATAGGAGATTAGAGTACCACACCAGGTCAAACAGACCATGTTGCTGAAATATTATGTGACGTCGTACGATAGTAAATTACATTGTGCTGTATCATTTGGAGACAGAACTGACCTATTCTGTGCTTTACTTAACCTAATATAATTCCGCTACTTCAGCTATACTAGTGTGATACACTATGTATTGTCCAACTGCTGCACTGTTCTGTACGAGTATACACAAAATACTACTAGTCTCCGTGGTATTGAAACATAAATGACATACAATGTAGTATAACGTACCACACAAGCCAATACAGATCAGAATAATAAATACCATACTACATGATGCCATGTTACATCATTTTAGATTTTTGTTATATTGTGTCATTCTGTTTAAGGCAGGTCTCTATATCCAATGCCGTTCTATATATTGTTCTATACTGTAAAGTACACTATCTTGCACTTACAGCTGTACATGAACATCACCTCATACACCCATCTGAGAGCATCAGACTGCATGCTTTGTAACACAAAACACAAATGTATGTTGTTTAATATAATACTGTCTTCTGATATACCATATCTGCGGCATCCTATACAGCTCTGTCTTACTGTAGTTCACTTCTCTTATTTACACGTGATTGTATTATACTGGCTTATTTTATTCATATTAGTAGTATATCGATATAGTAGAATATATCAAAGCCAAGTATAACACAGGATGAGTGTGTGCTGCTTAGGGCAGTGCTATATTTTATTTTACATGTACTGTAATATAGCATCCGTCCTACTGCGCCCATACACAGCTGAAGTATGCCGCAAGGATATCGCGCCCTGTAGCAGCACATTCCACTGCACTGCAGCACAGAATACACTACTACACTATTAAACTATAAATCACATTGTGACATGTGGCTATACCCAATATCATTTACAGATAGAGCATGGCATAGCAAAGCAGTGTAGCCTATTATAGCTGGGATGTGTTTTCTTCCAAACAACCAAACTTAATATGGCAAAATTTATGTATTGTTCCAAATAATGCTGCATTGTAATGTGCAATTTAATGCAAAGTAGTACAGTTGTCAAATAATTAAATACTATGTACATTGTATTTTATAGCCTTTTATATTGTTCCCATGGTTTTGGAAACTATTGGTTTTTTACTAGTGTGATACATTATGTATTGTCCAATTGCTGCACTGTTCTGTACGAGTATACACAAATACTAGTAGTCTCCCGTGGTATTGAAACATAAATGACATACAAAGTATTATAACGTACCACACAAGACAATACAAATCAGAATAATAAATACCATACAACATGATGCCATGTTACATCATTTTAGATTTTTGTCTGCATGTTAGTGTGCAATTCAATGCAAAGTAGTACAGTTGTCAGGTAATTAAATACTTTTTATTTTATGGCCTTTCAGATCTGTTTCCATGCCATTGCTCTTACCGTAAACCGGGCCGGCTATAGCCGTTTAAGGCGTTATTTTGGTTAGCCAGTTTTCTAAAGGAGAGTTCTGTCATACGGAAAACATCGTGATATAACTGAAAGATTGTTGAAAGTGACCAAAACCGAACTGAAAAAATCGATCGGCCTCGACGGGCAAGTGGATGCGCGTCCGAGTGGTTATCAAGAGGAACCTTGCGGGTTCAACCCATGCCGGGTCGGCAACATTCTTTCGTGGAGATTGATTATGAACTATTTTCTACGGTCATTCTCTCTCTTCCGCTGATTCAAGAAGGGCAGTTGTCAGTTTCTGGCGAAAGAATATGCCCAGTACTGGTTAATCGCTTCTAGGACTAAGCCTGTCCAGTAAAAGTGTGGTTAGGTAAACTGACTGCCCTCGACATGAACCGTTTGGGTTGACTGGGCCGTAAAACCTTAACATAATCAAACAAAACAAAGAAAAAGTCGCTTTCAGTTTAAGGGGACACTACAGTAGGTAGTTTTCTGCACAAATTGACAAAGGGGGCAACTTATGATCGGTCTTGTTTTCTCTCCTGTATAGCATATCTCCCTTCTCAAAAGGGGTCCATTCTAAAAGGGTCAAATTCTTTCCTTTCAGAATGGACTCCCTTTAAGGAAAGGATGTAAAACAATTTTGACAGATATGTTTAAACCACATCCATTTCCTTTTAAAACTGCTTAAAATTACCGGCGGCGGCAATTATTTATATAAATTGTATGTATATGTATCCATCAATCTGGTGTGCGAGAGGTAGCAATAGCAATCATGAAAACAAAAATTTATTTTGAATGAATACTCTATGTAAATTAGTATTCCATATGTTGCACGTATTTGTAGAATTCGCTAAAATTGGTACTTTGTTTAAAAGTCTACAAAAATTTAAATACAGTTTTCAATGATCAAGTCATGCGGTCAAGTTTTAATTAGAAATACATTTCAAGGGGACCAATGTATGTAAAAAAGAACCCAGCTCCAAGTGCGGTACTCAATAACAATAAATTCTCATTTGAAACAATGTAATATCATAGCTCCAGGTAAGGCGCCTTTTTATCAACCAAAAAAAGTAATGCTATTTTTTTTATTTCTCCATGACAACATATGCTCTCATGGAGAAATAATTGATTGATTGTGTTGGGATTTAACGGCACGTCAATCCTTGTGGGTCATTTTTCTCGAACTATGAGCTATGTAAAAATGAAGCCAGTTCCAGGTGTGGCTAGATTTTATGAAAAGATGAAACATACAAACAAAACTAGAATGCCTGGTAACTGCTTTTTACCGTATTTATGACAGGAGCTAAATGAGATTTGTACCGTATTCGACCTAATACCCCTATAAGCGGACAATCAGGCAATTTCGTAATTTTCAGGTTACAGGCAGTATACTTTTTGTTTACTTCTTTATAAAGGCATTTGTTGTGGGTACTCGTTTGAATTCGATGCAATTCAAATGAGTACCCACAACATATGCTTTTATTTTTTTTTTTAAAGTGTACCCCTAGTATAGGTAGGTACATATTTTACTACAAGTTTTCCGAGTATTTTTGAAAAACCTAACCGGATAGTGCGGTAATTAGGTCCAATACGGTATGTGCACGTTATGATAAAAATCATGTGACTGTGAAGTACATTGCCCACCCTGATGGTACTCAGCAGTAAAGTTTATAGGTTCGCGTTTGAACTTTTCGATGGCCCTTCTAAAAAAAACAAAAAGAAAAGAAAAGAAACAAAGATTAAAAATAAGCTTTGTATACTATAAGAAAATCTTTGGGGACTATGCGGACAGTAAAGACCTTAATTGAAAAGTAGCGCTTTTTTTTTTCTTTAAATCATACTTGACGTTTCATCCAAATTGTCTCAGACGTGAATAGAATGTTAAATCTAATCTTCTGTGAAATTAAGAAAAGTTGTGTGTGCGTGCGTGCTTGTGTGTGTGTGTGTGTGTGTACTTTTCAGTGTCGTTTTATTTATATGTATGGCGGGTTAAAATTTTAAGATTTCAACTTCATATCCTCTGCTTGCGCAAAGCTACGCTCCATCATTTTTCACATAGGTTTCTGAGGTTTTAAACACATTCATAAAAATAGCTGCATTAAGTCAAACTTCAGGTTATCCGCCACCCCACACCCCACCACCACACACCCATCCCAAAAGTTTTGTAGTAGAAATTGGGAGTCTTTGTTTGTGTTGAGGTTTTACGGCCAAGTCAAACCTGTGGGGTCATGTCGATCGCGGCCAGTTAACGTAACCACACTTTTACTGGGCAAGCTTAGTCCTCTAACAGAGGGGATATGGAAGGTTCGTCGAAACTCCCTTTCTCAAAATACCGTTTTCATGGGAAACTTTGGATAAATGCGTGTTAAATTACTGGATGTTCTGCAGCGTCTTTCTCCGAATACGTAGAATAAGTACGGTAATTTGAGAAAATCGAATCCCCTCAGAAATCCTCCTGGATCCGCGCCTGATCACCTGTTCCGCGGGGTCGCTCATTATGACGAATAAGAATCAGGGCCCAGTTGTTCAAAGCGTCGTTAGCTTAACGAGCTCGTTAAGGGTCATTTCGTTAACTGTTTTAGTGGATTCAATATACAATATTCTGACATTTTTTGCTGAAAAAATGTGAGTAGCTTTTGCACTGCAAAAGCTACTCACATTTTTTCAGCAAAAAATTTTAGCATATTTGCGTATCACTCAATGAAAATTTTAACGAATCGTTAACTAACGACGTCGTTAGCTTTGAACAACTGGGCCCAGAATTGTTACTGGTGACACGTCTAATTTAATGACATCCATTCACCAGGACCTGTGATATAGGAAATTAGTTCCTAGCCCTCATCATCCTCTGCACCTTTAGCTGAGGAAATAATGAATCTGGAAGGGCATTCCAATCTTATTGTTTGAGGGAAGAATGAGTCTTTGTAAATCTGTTGTTGCAGAAAAACAACCATGAAATTATATGAGGAAAATACAGAAAAAGAAATGGGGAAAAACAGCCGTTTAGTATGTCGGTTTGGTACGCAAAGGCTAACAATTTTAAACAAATCGAAGCAGGGCATGGTGGAGGATTTCTGGAATGGAGGTTCGATTTAGAAATGTAGCAAAAAAAAAAAAAAAATAAACGAGTGTCTTAATAAATTTTCTCACATTTCCCTTTCTTTTCTTTCTCCGTACACTTCCTCACGCCCTCGCGGGCATTCTAGGCAGGTGGGCGCTGTCGTGCTGAAAGAAGAAGGAAAATATAGACAACAGAATAAAGAGGGGATAGTGAGAGGATAAAAGGTGATAGGGTTAAAGTAGTTGGTGAGGTAGAAGGCTTAAAAACAAAAATTAAAAACATCACTTTTGGGACCTAGGGGCGGGAGTGGTACAGTTTACCAACTTCTTCCTTGAACGCATCAAAGGTTGGCAAACATACGACCGATTCAGGGAGGGCGTTCCACTGAACTATGGCTAGTGGAAAGACTGAGTATTTATAGAAGTTTCTGTGGGTGTGAATCTGACGGAAAGTCATTGAGTGGCAATTTTTAGAAGTCCAAGTTTTGGGTTGGATATAGTCTGGGATGGGAACTGCCACGAGCCCATAGACGATCCGGTAAAACAGGCATAAGCGGGCGTCTGATCTTCTTTACTCGAGGGTCCGCCATCCTAAGTTTTCTATCATGGATGTGACACTGGACCTATATTCATAGTTACTGGTGGTCCATCGTGCGGCTCGGCGCTGAACTTTTTCTATTTGAGAAATCTTATCCTTTGTATGAGGGTCCCCATGAGAACAAGAATAGTTCTGGTCTGTCCCCTTTCAACCTCTTCTAGATCTACGCATGCGAAGGTTTTTTTTTTCTGACATAAACAAATATACCTACAGAATTATTTTTTGCAGCAAAGTCGCCCCCTATTAAATGGGCCTTAATTAGTATTTTTTTTTTAGATTTCCCGCCATCTGTCAATAAGCGGACTCAACTCATTTTTACACTGGGATTTTCAATAACACAATACACAACTGGAACCATTTATCAGTTAAAGAGGTCAATAAACCGTTATGCTAATGTGATATCCGACAAATAAATTGATTTTATTGGACATTTATACTGTTGTATTTCGATTTTAATGCATATTGCTTATGACGGTGATATATCTTGCCCCCCTTCTAAAATGGAATGGTCCGATACAATATTGGCGTGTGTGTATATCGTTTTGTACACTTTAGTTGTAAAAGTTTCGTGTTGTGCCAAGTGTTGTGTGATTTTATTTAATTTTCTGATATTAGTGGATTATTGCTGTTAAAAATGTACGAATTTGGATAGACATGTCAAACATTAAAGTCGCCGTGAGAGTGCGGCCTTTAAATAAAAAGTGCGTATATATTTTAGGTTTTTATTTTACTTTGAAGTTTGCACATTCCAATTTTGTGTGTACATGTCGGGATATACACATGTGTTAATGATAGAAAAAATTAACCATCGGCTGTCAGTTAACCTTTAAATATATTTTTTCCGAGAAAATAAGTCTTGACATTTTATGTGAATCATCTGCATAATACGATTCACATGAAATGCTGAGTCTTATTATCTCTGAATAATAATAATAATAAATAATAATAATAATCAAAAATCAAAATGTTATCATACAATTTTGAAAAGAAATTTAAGGGTTAATTAATTATGCTTGTCAAATGATTACATATTGTTTATTTCAGAGAAAAGGATGAAGGGTCAAAGGAGATTATTCAGGTGAATCAGGATACACTGAGCATTGAAAATGTCAAGGTACGTTAACCCCTGGGACAGATTTCACCTGTCACATGTACATTAATTAACCTTTACCACTTCTCTGGGCTACATGTAATTCAGCATTCAACAAACTGATGATATTTTCTCATTTTTCCCAGAAATAGCTTTGGCATTTCATGCCAATTGTCCAGAAAATTAGGCTTTGACAATTCATGCAAATTGTCCAAAATAGGCATTGACATTTCATGCAATTTATGTCCTTAGGAGACATGCAAATTGTCCAGAAAACAGGCTTTGGCGTTTCATGCAAATGGTGTCCCTAGGAAACAATTTGTTTGAAATCTCAGTCTATTTTCTGGGTAAATTAGAATAAGAAAAATATTCCAAAATATTGTCAGCTGAAATTTTTACACAGCATGCTAAGCGTTAGTAAGTCAGGGCCCAGTTGTTCAAAATTGACTATGTCGTTAGTTAGCATATTTTTAAAACTTTGATCATTAAATATAGCATATACACTAATATTTTTGCTGAATGAATGTGAGTAGCTTTTGCAGTCACAAAAACTACTCAAATTTTTTCAGCAAAAATACCTGTGAATTAGATAATGTACTTACTAGAACAGTTAACATTTTGACCACTAACGAGCTCGTAAAGCTAATGACGATTTGAACAACTGGGCCCAAAATGCAGTTACATGTAATAAATGGACTTATAGTCTATATTTAAATTACAGAAACATTTAATTTGTTGAATTACTTTTTTTGTAGCCACATCAAACAGTTCCATTTATTCAATATCTGTGATACCCAAAAGACTGAAATACTGTTGATATTTTATTAAAAGTAACAAACATTGAGAAACATTTCCTTGAGAATTGCTCAGTGCAAAAGTTACAGAATTTTGCTGACACAGCCATACCAAGCTCTGAGAGATGGGATACTCGGTTGTCTTGCATAAATAAAATATGAATATCCAAAAATGTTTTCCTGTCTACCTTACGTAAGTATTTGGACACACTAACTCCCATGATTTGAACAAATTGTTGTTTTTTTTTTTGCTGTTGATGTGTCAAAAACTACTGGTCAAGTTGCAAACAGTTTAGACCATAATCAGACACTGCTCTGGCCTGTCTGTGGTAAAATGATGGGCTGTTTGTTCAACAAAGAATTGAAAGACAATGAATAATTTTTCTTATTTCTGCATAATCATTAGTCTATGGGTTCTCATAAGAAGTGCCTCAGAAATATTGATGTTGATTGCACTATCCATCTGTGTTAATTTAAAAGTGGTTAACGCCTTAGAAATTGAATCCAATTCTTTATAGTACAAATTAGAGGGTATATAGAAGCAAGTATTTTCTTGCTCATTTTCACCACATGATGACGTAAATCTTTTATTTAAAATATAAAAACATTTGAAGTGAAGAATTTCTGTATGGTGTAAGAACTTTTAAAAGAAAAAAATTATATGCATCAAAAAGGTTTTCAAAAATGCTTAATTTTGACTTTAACAGAACGAAAGTAGATTATATCCTGTAAGCTGTAAGTTCACAGCCATGTTTTACAATTTAATAAGGCATGGCTCATTTGTGTCTTACAAAAGTCATTAAATAAAATTGCAAATATTGAAACTTAGACTTTTGATATAGGAACTGATAAGCTACTGTATTTATCCTTAGTATTGTAACAGACGGGCCTAAGCAAACAATGCAGAATGCCAGAGTGTCAGACTGTGCCTGAGCATGGTTTGCTCTAATTTCCCATCACTGAGCAGTTTTTAGACACACCTGAGCAAGTAGTGAAATAGTTGTACAAATTTTAGGACTAGTATGGTAATAAGTTGTAATACTGTCAGATATTTAGGGTAAATGTGGGTTAAGCCTTAACCTAAGTTGTCCCATTATTTAGAGTAAACCCGGTTAATTTTTGAAACTTAAACTTTAGATATAGGAACTGATAAGATAGATTGGGTGTTCAGTTTACATTACAAGAGCATTGAACAGGAAAGTTGATTTATGTTTATGTATTAGCTTGATCCATTCATTTGAAAGGGTCAAATAAAATGATTTGTAACATTGACCATTTTAACCCTAGTCCTGCTGAACCCGGATATACCCTGCCTTTGCAAACAGTATAGATCCAGATGAGTTGGCTTAAGCCAGCTGATCTGGATCTGAACTGTTTGGCATTCATTATGTGAATTTATGTCAACAATCTGGATTAAGTAATCTGATTGGCTGTCAATTAAAGATGGACATGGCATGACAAGGGTTAAGACAGCAACTAGTGGGGTTTTTATTAAATTTTATGAGGGTACTGGTCATCAATCAGCAAACTGCCTTAGCATTTTATGGCTATAAATAAATTTACTTTTGCTCACCACATGGTATTTATTCATATCTTTCAGATTGATGCATGAGAGAATCTAAAATTTATTAAAAATATTAATTTTAAGGGGATATTTAAATGTTTGCAAGAGCAGAATTATTTGATATGCATAGTTGTATGAACCCCTCTTTTTTAGACTTGTTTTTTAAGCCCTTCAGTTATTGCCAGTATTATAGACCTTTTTAAACACTACATCATACGATAAAAATCATCTGGAACCTCTCGGTCTTTAACGCAGAGTACGTTCTAGGCTCGTACCTGTTGGATGGCAGAAAGTTATTGTTTCCGTTTATCGGACAGTAAAATTGCCAATTTCTTTTCAGAAAATAAAGCATTTTCAATCATCAAAAATTTCTTTTCAGAAAATATTCTCATCGAGTGATCATTCAACTGTCATAACCACAAATATTAACACATATTTTGACTACTAGCTAAAACTAGGCGTTAAAATGGTCACCATAAAGCAAAATTACGGTTGCCCGAGTGCCTGCTGATATCGGAAAAAATATCATTGAAACAGTTGTATTTATCTTAGGAAATGCAATCAAATTGCTTCCTTCAACTGTATTTTTAAACGCTAGATAAAATTTACAAGTGAATATTGACCAAAAGGAATGTATTATCCAAGTAAAGTTTGGCTAGAATCAATTAGTATCATTGGAAAAGGAAATGTTTTTGCCATCCACAATTATTGGTCACGTGACATAATATTGTTATCACGTGGTCAGTAGCCTGGATGAAAACAATAACATTAAAAAGGTCTATAGTATCCCACCAGATGTAAGGCTTGTTCTTTTCAACCAAAGTATATTGATATTTTTCTTATTTCTCCACAAAAACATATGCACCCATTAGAAGCGCCTCTGTGCCAGGCTTCATACATTGTAGCACAATCAGTAGCATGTCTGACTGCAGATCAGCTGGGCACGAATTTGTATCCCAGCTCACATAGCTTTCATGGCAATTGATTGTGAAATAATTTCTACAATCATTACCCACATTCTGTCAATTCAAGAAATGCATTTGTCAGTTACTGACAGAAGAGCATGTATGTGCACTTTGACTGCTCAGAAGACTAAGGCTACCCAGGAAAAGTGTATGACCAGCTCAACATGAGCTTAACAGTGTTGACTGGGCCATAAATCTCCAAATCAGCCAAAATCTCAAAGAAGCACTTCAGTGAGGCACTTCTAATGAGCACCACAACATATGTTTTTATGGAGAAATGACCAAGACACTTGTAATAAGTATAACAACCAAGGTTGGCAAAATGCCGGCAAATATGAGTATTTTCCATGCCGGTGGTATTTACCGGTAAATACCGGCAAATACTGGTAAATGCCGGCAAATACTGGAAATTGGCATTTACCACCCTGGAAGTAAGACAAAACCCTACCCTCAGTATCAACCTATGGACAATGTCTGTAATAGGGGCTACATAGTTGACTTAGTATTTACATTATACTGGTTGCAGTTTAATTCTGGTTTAAGTTTACTTTAGTATTAAATTCAGTTAAGTGAAATCTAGAGAAAAAAAAGCCTGTTTCATACCTGCCAAAGTACTCATCAGGTGGCTTGTGGCTACCACTACAGGTTTTTATTTTTACTTTTTCTTTCTTTTCATTCTTTTTTTCTTTTGTTTTTTGTTTTTTAATCTTTTTTTTTCTTTTTTTTAATTTTTTTTTGTATCTTTTCATTTTTATTTTTTTTTTTTAACTTTTTTTATCTTTTTTTTTTTTTTCTTCAATATTTTCAATAACACATTTTTACTTTCACCTAGACTTATTGTCTATATGCATTCATTTATGACATCTTGCCCCTGGCTATCAAGTACCCTCTTGAACAAACAATTGTCCTGGGATTTGTTGTTTTAGTAATTAGACCATACAGGTAGTCTTGCTAATTACATGTACACTAAAACTCCTAAAAATTTTGAATATAGTAAAGTGATGTAAATATCCTAAACTTTGCAAAACATACTTTTTCCATACAGAAGTGTGTTTAAAAGATGCAGATGGCCTGGCAAACATTTAAGATCCTGATCAGACTGTTCAGTATGATCTTGGTCTGCTCTTTTTGACATGGTCTGCCAGCACAAAAACTTAGGGTCATTATGGTAAATGTCAGTGGCCAGGTGCACAGGTGAATTTCTACTATTGAGATAAAGGCCTACATAATTTTTTTTTTAATTAAAGACCATTTGTTGCTTAAATAATTTCAAAATTTTTGTCTTAGATTCACTTTTTGGCAGTGTTACATGTTTATATTGAGATTTCTTCTATTCTTCAGGGTGGTAACCTTATATAATTAATGATTTTAACATTCTTACTCATCTAGTTTGCTTATACTATTTCAATGCAACTTGTTTAAAGACTTCTGCAGTTTTTTAAGGCCAAAAAAATTTCAATTTGCCGGTATTTGCCAGTATTTGCCACTTGAGGAGTATTTTCCAGACCGGTAAATACCGGCAAATGCCACTGGTAAATACCGGGGGTGGAATTTGCCGCCCAACCTTGATAACAACATATATACATGTATTTTCATGGAGAAATATAAGAACATTATTTATTTAGATAGTTCTGTTATCCAGAGCAATGTTATTAACTTAAACCTTTACCATTCTCTGAGCAAATTTAGCAGACAACAAATTGGTGATTTTTTTTCCCAATTTTTCTCAGAAAACAGGATTTGACATTTCATGCAAATTGTCTCTAATGGAGACAATTTGCATTTAATGTAAAATCCTGTTTTCTAGGAAAATAAGAGAAATATTTCAATATGTTGTCACTGAAAATTTTACCCAGAGTGCTAAGAGTTAATGTCAATATACTATACTCAATACTCATACAGTTTTTCCAGTTTGTGTACACATTGCTGACTTTTAACCTTTGAGAAACTGCACATGAGGAAGAGCAGATAAAATTTTAGAATTGTTTTCTTATTTGATCCTAGATATAGGGCTCAACTCTTGAAAATTTTGTCTCTGAGAGTTGTGTGAATTTTTTAAAAAACTGTCATAGCTGTATTTATATACATGTCATAGTTTTCTTATTTCGCCAGGAAAACATACGTTGTGGTACTCATTAGAAGCACCTCACTGAGCACTTCTAATGAGTACCACAACATAAGTTTTTGTGTAGAAATAAGAAAAATATCAATACAGTTTTGGTCGAAAAAATGTGCCTTATCTGCAGCTATGAAACCATGTAGCATAGTACTTGGTGGGTAAAAATTTCAGCAGGCAATATTTTAAAATATTTTTTCTTTCTCAGAAAATAGGGTGACACATCATACAAACTGTGTACTTTGATAGGACTAGGAGACAATTTGTACATGTATGAAATGTCAGAAGAATGACACCAAGTTTCATCTGCTGAATATTTCTAGATGGTGTTAAAGATAATGTCATATCACTCGGATAAGGTGATAATCATGGTGATTTTAGGACAACTTTTGTTATTTTTGCTCCAAATATGATTTATATATATACCTTGCTCCAAAACTTGCAATTGCTATTGATGTATTGGTGCAGATGTAATAATAAGCCATATTTACTGTAAGTATTCAGACTTGCAGGCCTGGGCAAACAGTGCAGACCCAGATCAGATGTCACATGGAATTGTTTAAACTTTAAGCCTTTTCATTAGCAAGAGGCAGGAGGTTAAATTGCCTTCTATTCTTTCAGCATGGTCTTCTACTTTTAAAGGACTGGATACACATGGTAGATTTGTTTGGCCATTTTTACAAGGGAGCCAACTTTTGTATCTTTCTGTTTTCTTTTCTGTACTGCAATCCTCTAATGAAATGGGGTCTACTCTAAAATGAAAGAATTTGCTCCCGAAGGGAGCAGATTCTTTCATTTTAGAGTAGACCTCTAAAGGGAAAATGGAGGAAAAACCATTTTTAAAGCATTGTCTTTGGGAGAAATTTTTTTGCTTTTAGAGTTGACCCCTTTTCAGATGGGATGAGAAACCAGTTTGAAAGAGTTGTCTCCATC
Organism: Anodontia alba; assembly: GCA_964016985.1. Taxonomy (NCBI): domain Eukaryota; kingdom Metazoa; phylum Mollusca; class Bivalvia; order Lucinida; family Lucinidae; genus Anodontia; species Anodontia alba. The sequence goes on from OZ024823.1 coordinate 36,154,483, forward strand.
AAAATTGTAGCCATTCCCTTAAACCTTTCCCTCAAAATTGTAGCCGTTCCCTTAAACCTTTCTAAGAGATCTTTTGTTAATCTGTCTAGCACCTGCCATCTGCTTTATAGATTTAGCCTTCTACTTTCAAATTTAATGAAAAGGCAGAACTTTAGGACAGGTGTAGTAAGGAGTTAAGGTGTCCACATATTTAGGGTACATATGGTACTGTTTGGTACATGTATCTTTCCTTATTTGGAGCTAAGCCAAAGCTGGCATATGTCCAGTCCCACTGTTTGTCAGTACTATTTTAAGTTGTTGATTTCTCATATTTTTATGCCATTGTTTGTTTAAATTTTTCAAAACTTAATTTTAATTGATTTATTCAGCAGAATAAAGTAGAATCAGATGTGAAGAAAGTACTTCCCGGCAAACACACGTCGCATCAACGTCGTTACAACGTCGCTGCAACGTCAAGACGTTGCAGCGACATTGTAACCACATTGTATGTTTGCTGGGTTACCATTAATGTGTTGCGACAGACAGGCCCGAACAAACAGTGTAGACTCAGATAATTTTTATGGAGAGAAGTGTCCAGATGGCCGAACGGTTACTGGTTAGTGCTTTCGACCTCTGATCATGAGGTCCTGGGTTCGAATCATTGCACAGAACCTTTCATTATCACACATCATCAGTGACTTCCATCATCTCGGTGTGACTTAAATATGTTGAAAGGGACATAAAACACCTAATTATCGTCATTTTCTTTTTTTTTTTTGAGAAGTAAGAAGAATTTTCTTAGAATTATCACTGAATACTCCTTAACTAGTTCACTGACTATCATAAGACCTGCATTACATAGAAGTATGTATAAGCCTGTTATAAATGATAGCTTTTGCATGTTTGAAGCCAATTAAAATTGAAGTTGAGGTTCTTTGACAGGTGTGCCTCTTTGAGCACAACCTGATATACCTTATTAAATCCTATTTACTTTTTAATTGGATACTGATTATTGAATGGAAAAGAAAATATTCCAAGCCCATATTGCAATGGAAAAAATTATAAACAAGACGCATCTTCAAAAAAGAAGATAAGCTACAAAGATAAGAAGTAACTTCTTGCAATTTTGTACAGGTAGGTGCTGGAGCTGATCATGTTGGATAAGAACTTAAGGATGATATAGATGAGGTAACACAAACTATCCAAATTATGGTGTATCTAAACACCAAATGCATACAACATATCCATGACAACCTACCTGTACAAAGCCACAGACTTCATTCAGGTTAAAAAGAGATAAATGGCAAGAAGTATAGTTTGGTTTAGCTCTTTGAAACCTCATTCATGCCACTGCCTCGGTGGGGTGGGGGGTAACTTAGGGGTAATTTTGGTACGGGTGTGCGAGCCAGTATTTCAAAACCTACCCCATTCATATACCTGGCCTTCGAAAAAACGGACCTATTCATATACTTGATCATCCAAAATGTTGACCTATTCATATACTGCCCTTTGATTTTTTGAACCCATTTTTTGCTGGTTATTACACAAATATCACAGTCAATTCATGTAATACCAAGAGGATAAGCAGCCTCGAAAAATCTCTGAGCGAAAAATATGTGCATATACTGGGATGTCAGAAAAATGGGGCCTTTCACATAGGAATCCAGAAAAATCGGCCCATTCATATACTTTTTGTTGAAAAAAGGGGACCAATCATACACCTGGCAGCGCTGAAAAAGGGGGCTATTCGGCACGCACATCCGTACTTTGCCATATATAGGAAGTTACCCCCCGGCCCCTCCCCCCCCCCCCCCCCCCCTCGGGGCCACTGCATTATTTAATCATGGCAGCAGATGACTTTCTAAGCTTTTTGACCCATGTCCTGCTGAACCCGGTTATACCCTGCCTTTGCAAACTGTCGATCCAGATCAGTTGGCTTCTGAAGAAGCCAACTGATCTGGATCAACACTGTTTGTCATTCAAGATGTGAATTTATATCAACAACCTGGATAAAGTAATCTGATTGGCTGAAAATTGGAAGTGGGTGTGGCATCTTAATTTATTCAGCATGACAAGGGTTAAAAAGCTTGCCATGATTATCCTTTCTTACATGTACCAAAGCACCTTTGCACAAAGTACAATCTACATTATTAACTCTATTAAAGTGTTACTCTAAATAGAGAAGGTTTTATGAGATTTATCATTGCTTCAAAGCACATACATTCTTCAGTACAGAGGCGGACAGACTGAGGTCACAAACGATCTTACAAGACTGTCTAAAAAGAACTCTCAAACATTGTAATCTCAGCTGAAACATACCTAGTGTGGCATGATGACTGGCATCTAATTCTACTGAGCCAAAAACTCAGGTCAGCCTCTTCATCCACTTTGTATAAGCTCAGCTTCAGCTGCTCTGACTAGAACTAGGCTCCCCAAACAGCATGAAATAAAGGTGAAACGGTCTAACGAATTCCATATATTTTTGGCAAGGAACAGGAAACACAGCTTTTTTGGGAGGGTGGGCCCTGATATAAAGTACGTGGGCCCTGATATAAAGTACTAAATTGTATAATGTTTACCTCATTCAAAATGTTTCCTGCTAATATTTCAGCATGCTAATGAATATAAACAATTAATTTTTTCCTTTCTTTTTTTTCAGCTATTTGGAATTACTGATATTGCCGACAGCCGAGAGCGGATCAAGCATTTTGTGTTTGATCATTGCTATGACTGTATGGCAGGTGACACAGCAGACTCCTCCTCTTCACAGGCTGTGGTAAGTCAATGTGACCAGCACTAAACATGCAAAAAAAGTACTTGTACTCAACAGGGGTCATATTTACCCTGGTCCTGCTGGAACTGGATACGTTCTGCCTTTGTGAATAGTGTAGATTCAGATTAGTTGGCTTCTGAACTGATCTGGATCTGCTCTATTTGTCATTCAGTATGTGAATTTGTATCAACATCCAGGATCAAGTCATCTGATTGGCTGACAGTTAGAAGTGGGTGTGGAATCTTAATTTATTCAGCATGACAAGGATTAAGGAGGTTACCCAGATAAATAGTTTTCTCATTTCTTTGGGTACTCACTAGAAGTGTCTTTATTCTACATGTAGTAAAACTGACTTGGTTCAAAGTTTAAACCCTTGTCGTCATGCTGACTAAATTAACATGCCACACCCACATCTAATTTTCAGCCAATCAGATTACTTGATCCAGATTCTTGATATATATTCACATATTCATGGCAAACAGTGCAGATCCAGATCAGTAAGCCAACTGATCTGGATCAACACTGTTTGCAAAGGCAGAGTATATCTGGTTCAACAGGACTAGGGTTAATTAGGAGCTTTAATGAGTGTCCACAATATATAATTTCATAAACTGTCAAAGAAAAAAAGAGAGATACTTATTGTGATACCATATTTGCTCTACATATTCGGACAGACAAGCCCGAGAAAACAGTGTAGACCCAGATGAGATGCCACAGCATCTCATCTGGGTCTAAACTGTTTGCCACTCATCCAGCAATATTTAGACACAACATTGGGTAGTTAATTTTACTTGTTCAAATTTTAGAACAAGTATGGTAAGGAGTTGAGGTGCCGGAATACCTAGGGTAAACATGGTACCCTTCTTATCAAGAGCTATTGCCGTGGATATCTTTATGCGAAAAAAAAAAAAAAGAAGAAAAAAAAAATATTCATTTGTTGTCTGCAGATCTAGCCTTCAGCAAACTTAACCATTGTCATGCTGAATAAATTAAGATATTAAGATGCCACGCCAACATCTTTTTTTCAGCCAATCAGATTACTTGATCCAGATTGTTGATATAAATTCACATACTTAATTGCAAACAGTGCAGATCCAGATCAGTTGGCTTCTTTAGAAGCCAACTGATCTGGATCTACACTGTTTACAAAGGCAGGGTTTATCCGGGTTCAACAGGACAAGGGTTAAGATTTTACCCATAACTTCCTCCAGGTAAAATAGGGGTGGTCGGGTGGTGCGAAGGTGTCGTGTATCTTATGTCACCGGGGCGTCCAACTGATATTGGCTTACAGTTGGTAAAGGCCTGCTATCCTTGTAGCAGGTAAGGGTAGATGGGGAATATTTTTATTTCTTCTGTTTCTTCACTTTCATTCCTGTTCCTTTCTTCCCTGTCCCTCTCTTTAATCTCTTCTACTATCTCTTCTATCACTTTTCTCCCTTTCTCTGGGAGACGACACAAAATGAACCACAAGGGTTGACGTGTCATTAAACCCCAACACAATCCTCCAGGTAAAAACCAGCAGACAGCATTTTGAATTACTTTTCTTATTTTTCCGAAAAAATAGGCTTTGACATTTCAAGCAAACTGTCTCCTGTGGTAAAAGATACCATTGCAAACATATACATATACGGTAAGTGTAGCTGTTCCACAGTCATTAGAGCAAAAGGGAATATATCGAGGGTTGAGCGCAAGACTATCGTAAGTCAGATGGTTGTTTTTCCCCAAACCTAATCTCCTCACCATGAAGGCGTTATGAAGATTACAACATTTCTTTCTGTAAACAATGAAAATTTAGGTGCCATTGCTCGTATGAGCAATGGCACCTAAATTTGCATTGTTTACAAAGGGGTCCAAGTTGCCCCTAAACAAGGGTTTCAAAAATATGTTTGAGTTACCATAGTCTTGCGCTCAACCCTCGATATATTCAGAAACAAATTCTTTGTTATTTTTGCACCAAAACATATCTTGTTGGTACTCATTGGAATTGCCTTAGTGAGGCAATTCCAATGAATGTAAACAAGCTATCCTCTCAGTTATTACCTTTAAGTATCAAAAGTTGTGTTAAAAAGAGATGTACGAATTTTGTTGTGACTCAAATTTGTCAAAGAAAAAATTGTTAAATATTTGTCATCAGTGCTATTTTAAATCCCTCAGTCATTAATGAATAATCATATATTGTAATCATAATTTTAATCATATTTTAATAAAACATGTAAATATGATAATATAGGTATAAAATATTATGACAGCCCTATCTTTGTAATGGGTAGTTTTAACAATGTTAGTGGAAGGATAAAAATCTGATGTCATGAAATATTCTGTTTGTGTTCTTGGCCGTATCATTATTGTTTATTCAATTTCAAACAGGCCCTCAATCAATACAGATTCTTATGATAGAATTTTAATTTATTTTAAATTGCAAAGAAGATTTCCGTATTAATTTTAGCAACTATGTTATGGAATGATCATTGATCTTTAACTATATATTTATTAGCTTCCTGCGTATAAGATTTTGAATTTTTTCTCATTTTTTTTTTTCCTGATGGTAGAATGTTAACCCTAGTCCTGCTGAACCCGGATATACCCTGACTTTGCAAACAGTGTAGATCCAGATCAGTTGGCTTCTTCATCTGGATCTACACTGTTTGCCATTAAGTATGTGAATGTATATCAACAATCTGGATCAAGTACTCTGATTGGCTGAAAATTAGACATGGGAGGGGCATCTTAATTTATTCAGCAGGACAAGGGTTAATTTCAGATGAATTTTCACCCAAAAAGTATTTTTATTTTTCACATTTCTCCATGAAACTATGTGTTTTGGGCACTCATTAGAAGTTTTGATTAGCAGTACCTCAGAGGAACTTCTAATGAGTACTCAAAACATGTTTAAATAGAGAAATAACAAAAATTTCCAGAGCTATTTAGCACTAGACAAGTCATTCAATCATTATCTGCAAAAAGGTCAAGAAATTTCAAGCCCAGCAGAAGTCACATACAAATGTCAAGCCTTCTTTTCCCAAAAAATAAATAAATAAATGAACAAATAAATTAGAGAAAACAAAAAACAACTAAATAAAAATAAAAAGTGCACAAATCTCTTGCTGTTGTGACTAGTGCTTTACTTTAAGGGTTAATTAACCTCTAGCATTCCCTGGACAAATTCAGCAGATGACAAATTGATGCTACTTTTCTTATTTTTCCCAGAAAATAGGCTTTGATATTTCATATGAATTGTCTCCTGGAAAAAATAAGAAAAATATTTCAAAATGTTCTCAGCTGAAATTTTTACCTAGCATGCAGAGCATTAATATAGTGTAATGGTAGTCTACCATATGATAGAAATGGTGCTACCTGCTCTTATGCTTGGCACTCAGCATTAAAGGCTCCATATTCCTCAAAAATAGACAATTTTTATCCACGAAGGGTTTGATAAATTGATATATAGTATTAATACGGTCATAAAATATGGCACCTGACAGCCTGTAAAACTGCAGTTACCGTAGTCTCATTTTTGAACCGGATAAAAAATGAAATGATTTTTTTATCGTATCTCTGAATTAATGTTGCCAACGTTAAGTCAGAGATACGATAGAAAAATCGATTCATTCGATCTTCAAAAACGAGAGACTAACTGAAATTTTACAGGCTGTCAGATGCCACATTTTATGATTGTATTAATACCATATATCAATTTATTAAATCTTTCTTGGATAATGAAATACCTAGTTTTGAGGACTATGGAGCCTTTTTAAAGAAAGCAGAGCTTGGAATCAAAACTGGTCAGCCCACTGTCAGTATAATGTGACAGGGTGGATTATCAGGTTATGTTCTGGGGTGTGAGATTTCAGTGAGACAGCACTCTAAAAGCAAGCATTGAGATCCCTGCATTATCCAGACATGGTCATGATATGACTGAAAGATTATTGACAGTGATGTAAAACCTGAATAAAACATAGCCATATCTCCAGACAAGAGGGGGTTATTGACATAATATTTTTCTTATTTCTCCATGAAAACATTTATTGTGGATACTCATTAGAAGTGCTTCAGTGAAGTGTTTCTAATGAATACAACAACATATGTTTTTGTGGAGAAATTAGAACAATATCAGTACTTTTCAGATGAAAAAAAGGGCCTTATTGGGAGCTATGCAAAGTATGGGGATGCACCTGTGACCCACACTGTCCCTGTTTGTCTCTCTAAAGGTGTATTTTTCTCTTTTAGGTAAATTTTTCTTAGGATTTGACACAATTGAACATGATCAGCTTACTACATTTCCCATAACCTAATGGTAATCTTGTAACAGAAGGTAGATATTGGGGTAATATGGTTGTAATATTTGTTTATAATAGGATAAATATGAGGTAATAAGTTGTGAAGAGGACCCTTGCAGCTCATGACTTGTTTACTTGTAGGAAAAGAATGCAGCGGGTCACACTCCTTTGTTTGTCCTCATGTTGTATTATTTAAGAATTGCCTTTTGATGTTTTTTCATTTCATCAAGCCATGAATGAAAAAAAAAAAAGAAGGACACTATTATGCATGAATGCGCTACCCACAACATGCATATAGCGTCCTTCACTTTTTTCATTCATGGCTGCACATACCCTCTAACATGTGCGCCCAATGAAGACTCAAGTCAGTCTGTGCATCTGCTTACTCTAATCAGTCTTAACCCTTCTCTTGCTGAGCATGACATGCCCTGTCTTAGCAAACAGTGTAGATCCAGATCAGTTGGCTTCTGAAGAAGCCAACTGATCTGGATCTGCACTGTTTGTCATTAAATATGTGAATTTCTATCAAAAACCCGGATTAAATAATCTGATTGGCTGGAAATTAAAGGTGGGCGTGGCATCTTAATTTATTAAGCACGACAAGGGTTAATTGTCCTCATCAAGAAAACTTGCATCATTGGCTATCCAAAATGTGCCCAGTGAAGATTCTGATTAGACGGCATGAATGCACAGGCTGATCTGAATTTTCCCTGGGCACACATGTCCGAAGGTACTTTTTTTGACGTTTGCGGCTCCATTGTTGGTTTTGTGTAAAATTTGTGACACAATATGGCCCATAAAGTGACAGTATATGAGAACTAAGTTTTCATTCATAGAATAGACAGTTGTCATTTATGGTGTCCAGGGCCCAGTTTTCAAAGCATTGTTTATGAAGTCATTAACCCATTTATGTCAAGTGAACTCTTCTACCACAACTCTTTGGAACATTCTGTTTCCTATAGCAGGGTGTCTGGTTAGTTTGGTATTATTACCATGTTTTATAGAAATTCCTGTTTTTAATGCAAACAGTGTAGACCCTGAACAGATGCTGTGTTTGCCAATTACCCTTTTGTGGGTAGCCCAAGTAAAATGGTTTGAGCCTTATACTGCTCCATTCTTTTCTGATTTGGATCTACAGAAGGGTACCCTTACCAGTGTAATGCTCAGTTTCTTCCCCGTCCAAATCTAAGCACAGTTATTTCCCTTATTTTTGACTGTCACACAATGAGGGAAATAACTAGTGCTTAATAATTAAGGCACCTCCAATACCACCCCCACCCCCAACCACAAGCCTTTAGTTCAAGTTTGAATTGTGTTTGAGGCAGAATAGTCTTCATGCATCAAATTAATACACCCCACCCCCTCCACAACCCACCCCTCTCTCCAGTTGCAGGCATCCTGAAACTCTTGGACAGGTTGTAAAATTTTCAGAACATCACCTTGCCAAATAATTCATTAACTCCTTGAACTCTTGTATGAAATGGCATTTGGCCAAACTAGGAAAGTGTCTTACACAATTCATTTAGTATTTACTTTTGCTTGTTTAAATTTACCCTTATCTGATTTAATACTGGTTGAAAGGGACTCATAGCCTCAGACGAGAGGAGTGTCCACATACATATTTTTCTTATTTCTCCATAAAAAAATATGTTGTGGGTACTCATTAGAAGGGCCTCACTGAGGCCCTTCTAATGAGTACCCACAGCATATGTTTTTTTCTGGAGAAGTAAGAAAATATGAACATATTTTGGTTGAAAAAAAAAAAGCTCCTTATCTGGAGCTCTGAAAGGTACAATATGTGTGAAGGACTGAATTGTAAAAAAGACAATTCAACACTAAGTTTAATAATAAACTGTTATATTTGCACAAGTGCTATGGAAGTATGAAATGCTTCATGTCTTCTCTACAAATGGGTGTAGAAAACAGAAAACAATGTACGGTAAACGTCCTAAAACTTTGTACACCAAAGCTCCTGACAATTTAATAGCATACAGTGTATGTAAACAGTGCAGATCCAGATCAGAGGAGGAGTCTGATAAGGGTCTACAGTGTTTGCTATTCCACTAAGTACTTTAAGAAACAATTGCATTAAAAGCAGAGTTTAGGCAAAAAAAAAAAGTATGGAATAAAGTGTTCAAAATTTTAGGACTTTTACCGTACATCATTTTGGCAAGATACAGAAGGTCAGCCATATAAATAGAAATAATTTTTCTTCATATTGATTTAACAAAAAAAAAAAAAAAAATATTTGAGAGACATTTCTCTAAAATGAGATTTCACATCATATGCTTTCATAGAAATATATGAAAATGATGAAACAGCAACTTTTCTTCTTTCCAAAAAAAAAAAAAAAAAATAAAAGCCAGAAATTTCATTGCTATATTATAAGGTCTTGTCAAGAGTTGTTTTCTCAGAAAAGTGAAAAATAATGATAAAAAAAAAAAAAAAAATAAAATAAAGTGTTTTAGAATATCATCTGGAAGAAATATTGCTTGGCGCTTTGAGGGTTTAAAGATCACAGTATATAAGTAGTGATTTTGGAATGCAGCAGTCTGCCCTAATAATAACCCAATCATCTAATAATAATTAGATTTCTGTTTCTTGTTTATATTGAAATATCTTAATTCTGTCTAAGAATGTTACCAGAATATTTATCAAACCATTAAATGCATATTTTAAATTTTTAAGTCTGCATTGGGTGTGACAGACTATAATCTATTTTCTCCAGTGCCTATTGGGACCATAACAAACTTTGGTATACATTATACATAGCTATAGATAAGAGAGGGTATCCACATAATATATTTCTTATTTCTCCTCGAAAATATTTGTTGTGGTACTCATTAGAAGTGCCTCATTGAGGCTCTTCTAATGAGTACCCACAACATTTGTTTTTGTGGGGAAATAAGAAAAATACCACTGCTTTTCGGTTGAAAAAAAAAAGAGCGCCTTATCTGGAGTTATTATTATACATAAGTCAATGATACCTGTTAAAATAATTCGGCAGGTAATAAATGTTTAAAATATTCTTTGAATGATAAACCGAGCATTCCATTGGCATTATACTTTTAACTTTTACTGCTGTCTGGGCTGATTCAGCAAACGACAAATTGATGATATTTGTCTTGCTTTTCCCAAAAAGCAGGATTTGGCATTTCATGCAAATTGTCTCCGTTTGCTTGAAATATCAAGACTTTTTCTGGGAAAAATAAAAAAAAATATTGCAATATGTTGTCTGCTGAAAACTTTGTCCAGAGTGCTAAGTATTAGAAATGGGTCACTCCAAGTTTAAATCACCCTTACGGCGCATGTGCCTAGTGTTCATTCAGATCAGTCTGCACATATCTTGTGCTATCCAGTCAGGATCTGTATTATTCACTTACAGAATCTCCCTCGGAATCTCCAACGTTCATACTAATACACCATGTCTAAGAGTGAATAGCAAAGATCCTTATCAAACTATTGAAGCTCCAGAAATGGCACTTTTTTAGCTCTTTGCATGCTGGGTAATTTTGCATGCTTTTTTGTCATCTGTGGATTTTTTTTTTTAAATTATTTTTTTTTCAAAAACTCTTTCAGGAATACACCACAATTTCTTTATAACACTGTTGTTGGGGCCCATAGCATAAACCGTGTTAGTTAAACAACCGTATTATATCCAAACAAAAATGTATAGATTATATTGAAAAATGACCATTTATGGTCATTTTTCAATATAATCTATATATTTTTGGGATCTATCTTTGAACCGTGTTGTATCCAAAACCGTGTTATAACAAATCATGTTATACAGAGGTTGAAGTGTACCATCAGAGTGTCAAACAGTTTGAATCCAGATCAGGCCCGACAATATGTCTGGCCTGATCTGGGCCCCAAAAAATGTTGGGCCTGATCTGGGTCCAAAGAAATGTTGGGCCTGATCTGGGTCCAAAAAAATGTTGGGCCTGATCTGGGTCCAAACTGTTTGCAAAGATTATCAGCAGACAACAAAAGTTGCAACTAGCGGGGAAATAGTTAATAAAAAATTTGTGATATTTTTTATATTTCTCCATGGATATATATGTTGTGGATACTCATTAGAAGCGCCTTACAGAGGCACTTCTTATGCATATCCATAACATGTTTTTGTGGAGAAATTAGAAAAAATATTTTATCTGGTTTCTTCTAGACTATGCAGTTCACAGTCTGATTAGAGTTTATACTGGTAACATAATATCCTTTTTAACTTGAATAGTTCAGATATGAGGGTAATTTCACCCAGATTGAATGGAAGATATTGTATTTGAATTACATAGAAAAATATTATTGTAAATCAAATAAGTCATTGAAAGGTGCAGTTGTTTGTTATGGGAATTTAACCTTCCCTATGCTTTGTTTTGAATAGAAGGGCACGCACCTTCTGAAAATGTTCAAGCAGTGAATTGGTTACCTACATTGTAGATATTGGAGGAGTGTCCACCGCACATTTGTTAGAGCACCCGCTTTGTGAGTGGGAGATTGTGGGTTTGATTCTTGGCCGAGTCATACCAAAGACTTTAAAAATGGTACTTTAAAGCTGCTCTTTCACTTGGCGCTCATCAAAAAGAAAATAGAGCTGGAACTGGTCATCCCGTTATAATGTGACTGGGTGGAATATCATATCATGTGTCTGGGTTATGATATTTCAGTGAGGCAGCCACTCTAAAAATGAGCATTAACTGAGCTCTTTCCGTGACTGAAAAATTGTTGAGAGTGAAGTAAAACCCGAATAAACCAACCAGGCAAACAAAGATAAATAGTTTACCTTTTTGTAATAGAAAAAAAATTGTAGGTACTCATTAGAATCACCTAGCAAAAGGAATGTCTGATGAGTACCTACCGTATTTACCATATGTATTCGGACAGACAGGCCTGAGCAAACAGTTTAGACCCAGATGAGACGCCGCAGAACGCGGTGTCTCATCTGGGTCTACACTGTTTGCCACTCATCCAGCAATTTTTAGACACAACATCGGGTAGTGAATTGTACTGGTTCAAATTTTAGAACATATATGGTAAGGAGTTGAGGTGTCCGAATACTTAGGGTAAATACGGTATAATGTATGTTTTCATAGATAAACCATAAGTAAAAGGTGTAGAACTTCTGTTGGCAAGATAAGGTAGTGAAGTTTTGAAATAGTGCCACAATTCGTTTTATGCCCATTTAACCGTAGATCCAGATAAGAGGAGTAACTTTCTTGTTTCTCCACAAAAATATGTTAACCCTTAAAGCGCCAATCACAACAATTGTCGTCTGCTTTGTCTTCTGCTTGTGATTTTAAAAGTCATTTCTGCAAACAGTGTGGACCCAGATCAGACTGCTCCTTTAGGAGCAGTCTGATCTGGGTCCACACTGTTTGCCAAAATGCAAAAATAGGTTTGGAAAGTTTGCAAGAATATTCAGCAGACGACATAAACAGACGACATTTTCAGATGCAGTTTTTCTTGGTGCTTTAAGGGTTAAAACTTTTGAACAAATGTTAAATTAATTCTACAGTAAATGTCCTAAAATTTTGTATATCAAAGTTTCAATAAAATGGCACATGCAAACAGTGCATACCCAGATCAAACTGCTCCTGAAGAAGCAGGTCTGATCAGAGTCTGCATTGTTTGTCATTCCACAAATAATTTTAAGAAATAACTACATAAAAAAGCAAAAGTTAGGAAAAAATGTATGGATTAGTTTTCGGACATTTACCATTATTTATAGAAAATTTAGTGAACAAAATTGTTTGCTATTAAAAGCTGCTTACCTTATACAGGCTTTTCATAATGTGACATTGTGAAATGACTAAAATACAGTTGATAGAATGACAAAAAAAAAAAAAAAAATCCAAAATATCAAATATCTTGTTGCAAAAAATTGTTTTGCTAGCAATTCACATAACCAAATTGATAATTTTATTTTTCTTTCTTATTTCTTCAAGAAAACATGTTGTGGTACTCATTGAATTTGCACCACTGTGATATGTTTTATTGAGTTGACAGGCTCATATGACATATAATTTGAGTTTTATATCAAAACAATGAGCATATGGTGAAGTTACATTGTTCTCATTCATGGGACTTTATGAAAGTTTTAGAATTGAATATACCGTATTCGATCTAATTACCGCACATACCCCTATAAGCGCACAGTCAAGAAATTCCGAAGTCTTCAGATTACAGCCAGTGTAATTTTTCTTTACTTCTTTTTAAAAGCATATGTTGTGGGTACTCATTTGAATTGCATCGACTTGTCGATGCAATTCAAATGAGTGCCCACAACATATGCCTTTATAAAGAAAATCAGAAACAATCACATAATCATCATCAAATAAGTCCTTTTTCTGATCTTTTTTATAGTGTATCCTTAGTAGGTAGATACATATTTTACCACAAATGAGAGTTCCCAGTAATTTTGAAAAACCTAAGCGCACAGTGCGGTAATTAGGTCGAATACGGTATATACATAGACAAGAAACTTCATTTTGGATTTTCTAATATTGGGTACCATATTATTCCTAAATATCAGCCAGTCTGACCTGTCAGCAAAGTTTAAAAGTTTGATCAGGGCCTACACTGTTTGCCATTCCATTTGTACTTTTTAGACACATTGTCAGGTAGTCCAATTCATGTAGTTTTGTACAAAGTTTAGGGTATTTGTCCTAAGCATTGAGACAGAGAGGCCTGAGCAAACTGTAGACCCAGATCAGATGCTGCATAATGCAGCATCTGATCAGGGTCTACAGTGTTTGCCATACATTCAGCAGTTTTTGACATACATGTGTCAACAGGTAGTCAGTTGGAACTATTCAGATCTTAGGACAGGTATGGTAAAGAGTTAAGGTGTCCCAGTACATTTAGGGTAATGACAATTTGTGTAGCAAGCCGTTAACTTTTACCACGTTATGGGCTAATTCAGCAGATGACAAATTGATATCCAAGAAAACAGGATTTGACATTTCATGCAAATTGTCTCAACTGGAGACAATTTGCATGAAATGTCAAAACCTGTTTTCTGGGAAAAATAAGAAAAAATATTTCCCTTTGTCATCTGCTGAAAATTTTATCCAGCATCTATTAACCCATTGTAGTCGGGAGACCGGCATAAAAAGGTAATTGGCAAACAGTGCAGAATGCGGCGTCTGATCAGGGTCTCCAGTGTTTGCAAATAGTTTAGCCATTTTTCTCTAGGAATATGTAAATCTCATAGCCAGATATACCTAAAATTGAAATTGGACTCTCCCAGCATATAATGTGGGAGAGTCTATTCAGCATACAAAGGGTAAAGGAATAAGGTATCTGAATATTTAGGGTAAGTATGGCATCAAGACCCCAGTGTTATAAATTCCTAACTTGCTACACATTTTAATGGTCATCTTTATCAGGACATGATTGTCTTTGTTAAGTGGATTATAAATTTTAAGGTCATAATGTTCCCACCTTATAAGGAAAAAAAGATGTTACCCCTTACCATAATTGTAGACTGGGCACTTTTATCATGGCTTCAGACAAGGGGATTTTGACAACCAAAAGTATTGATGTTTTATTTCTGACAACAAGATATGTTGTGGGTATTCATTAGAAGCGCCTCACCGAGGCGCTCTTAATAAATGAACCACAATATACCTGCAGAGATGCTTCTGCAGAATATCCACAGCATATGTTTTTCAGGGGCGGATCCAGGATTTTTAGACAGGGTGTTCAAATTTGCTAAGAGGGTTCGATTTGACCATTTTGCCAGCATTTTCTCAAAATTCATCATGAAAATGAAATAATTTGGACTCCAATTGGGGTTCCACTGAACCACCCAAACCCCTTCTAAAGCTGCTACTGTTTTTGTTGGAGAAATCAGAAGAATATTATATCCCCTCTTATCTGGTGCTACCGGGTATGTTTTATTTTTTAAAAGCTAACAAATATTGGTATTTTTTCTTATTTCCTCACAAAAACATTCCTGATAGGCTCTAACTAGAAGCCCATCAACCAGGCACTTCTTATGAGCCCCATTGATATATGTTTTTATAGAGAAATTAAAGAAAAAAATTATCTTGTCTTAATATGCCTCTTAATCCAGGACTATTACATTTGCAGACCTTCAGATAATCTATGGTATTTACCTTATATATTGGGACGCCATTACTTACCATACTTCTAATTTGAACGAATCCCATTTACTGTCTGTTGATGTGTCCAAAATAGCTAGATGCATGAAAAGCA
The DNA here is from genome assembly GCA_964016985.1 of Anodontia alba. NCBI lineage: Eukaryota > Metazoa > Mollusca > Bivalvia > Lucinida > Lucinidae > Anodontia > Anodontia alba. The sequence continues at coordinate 36,169,732 of OZ024823.1, forward strand.
CTGTTGACCATGACCAAATGCTGTGATCTGTGGTGTCTGATATGGGTCTGCATTAATTGCTTAGGCCTGTCTGTCCCAATACTTAACCATTGTTCTGCTGAATCCTGATATACTAATTGCCTTCTGAAGAAGCCAACTGATCTTGATCTGCACTATTTGTCATTAATGGTGTGAATTTGTTTCAGTAACCTGGATCAAGTAATCTGACTGGTTGAAAATTAGAAGTGGGCATGGCATATTTATTTATTCAACAGGGCAATAGTTAAGACTATTATGATATTTCATCTCTTTATAGTTGCCTTGAAAATATGTTATGTTCTGGCATTTTGTTTAACCCTGGTCCTGCTGATCCCGGATATATCCTGTCTTTGCAAACAGTGTAGATCCAGATCAGTTGGCCGATCTGGATCTGCACTGTTTGCCATTAAGTATGTGAATTTATAGCAACAATCCAGATCAAGCAATCCGATTGGCTGAAAATTAGATGTGGGTGTAGCATCTTAATTTATTCAGCAGGACAAGGGTTAAATTCACAGTCTGGATGAAACAACTCTGGTTGATATAAAGAAAAAAGAAACCTGTTTAATGTATTCGACCTAATTACTGCACACACCTCTATAAGGGCACAGTCAAGATCTTCATAGTCTTCCAGTTACAGCCAGTATACTTTTTTTCTACTTCTTTTATAAAGGCATATGTCGTGGGTCGACTTGTCAATGCAATTCAAGTGAGTACCCACAAAATATGCTTTTATAAAGCAAATCAGGAAAAACCCTCAAAGACATCGCATAAGCATCATTAGGTAAGTCCTTCGCTGATTGATTTTTTAAATTTTTAAATGTACCCTTATTATATGTGGATAAATATTTTATCACACGTTTTTCCAGTAATTTTAAAAAAATCTAAGTGCATGGTGAGATAATTAGGTCAAATACAGTATCTGGATACCCTCCGATCTGGAGCTGTGCTAAGGCACCTTTTACAACCAAACATATGTTGTGGGTACACACTAAAAGGGCCTCACTGAGGCTCTTAAGCGTATGTTTTAGCAGAGAAATAAGAAAGATACGTATATGAATCCCATCTTATCTATGATTTTGAAATATTACATTTTTATTTCTCAATAAAATTTACTAAACATCGGTTCATTTCAAAAGAATTGCATGCTGAGCTGATGCTTTCAGGATGCCAGAACATGTTTAAAAATTATATTTAGGGGTTGGGTTCGGGGAATGTGGTCCAGGGGGTGGTTGGGTGAGGTGAAGATGTCTTGTATCTTATGTCAGCTGAGGGCACCCAACTGATATTGGCTTACTGTTGGGCAAGGCCTACTGTCCTTGCTGCAGGTAAGGGTAGAGGGGGAATATACTTATTTCTTCTATTTTGTCACTTTCTTTCATTTTCCTCTTCTTCCCCTATTCCTCTTTCATCTCCTCTACTATCTCTTCTATCTCTTTTCTTTTTCTCTGGGAGATGACACAAAATGTCCACAACGGTTGACGTGTCATTAAACCCCAGCACAATTGGGGGATGTGGAGGGGAGATTTCACAAAGCCTTTTATCAGAAGGGTTGCAAAATTACACATTTCAAGGGTCTCCCCAATGGATACATTTAAATCTGGGTCAAGTGGACATTATCACTATCTGAAGAAAAGGATGGCTGAACATTGAATTTATGACTGACATGTGGGAGGATTAAGAGAGGACTGTTGTTTACCCTAAATATTTTGACACCATACTCCTAATAGTACTTATACTAAAATTTGAAGAGGTCCGTTTGATTGCCTGAGGCCTCAGTAATGTGAGGGAATGGCAAATACCCTAAGAATCCTAAGTATTGGGACAGGCAGGCCTGGGCAAACAGCACAGACCCAGATCATAAATTTCGAATACTTTATTACCTATATCTTTTGACTAAATTTTGCTTTTTATGTAATTATTTCTTAAAATCCTTCAAGAGCAGTTTGATCTTCGTCTGCACATTTTGCCTATGCCATTTTATCAGTAACTTTTGTGTATGTAGTTTTAGGACATTTACCTGAACACCCAAGACTGCTTGGCTTGTAGTAAAGCAGACACTGCCAGACAGGTTGTCGTAAAAGTTGTCTCCCTTGGCAGAATTGGTGGAAAATGTACTGCTTGTATCCTAAACCCTTGCCATGCTGAATAAATTAAAATGCCATACCCACTTCTAATTTTCAGCCAATCAGATTACTTGAGCTAGATTGTTGGTACAAATTCACAAGCCGGCCTTGGTGGCTCAGTTTGATGTGCCATTGGACTGGAGACCAGGAGGTCGCAGGTTCAACCCCCGCAAAAGTCGGCAACATTCTTTTGTGGAGATTGATCGTGAAATATTTTCTATGGTCATTCTCTCGACCCTTCAGCTGATTCAAGAAGGGCAGTTGTCAGTTTCTGGCGAAAGAATGTGCACAATACTGGTTAACCGATTAGAGGACTAAGCCTGCCCAGTAAACATGTGGTTAGGTAAACTGACTGCGCTCGACATGACCCCATTGGGTTGACTGGGGCCATAAAACCTCAACACAAACAAACAAACAAATTCACAAAGTTAATAACAAACAGTGTAGATCCAGATCAGTTGGCCAACTGATCTGGATCTACACTGTTTGCAAAGGTGGGACACATCCGGGTTCAGCAGGATATAACCAGGTAAATTGTGCATTTCTAAAAGAAATCAGTCTTCACTTTCAGATTTCAGCAATTTTTACTTCCAATTGAAGCAAATCAGGCTTTGCTGTAATTAACATTGCTTCATTATTTACAATGTCACGACAAATTTTATTTCATGTGGCCTATCTCCATAGTGCAGTTGGTCTAAGAACATCTGACTGAAGCTCCAGGGAGAGTTGGTAATTTCAAATCCCAGCCCAGCCACTTAACTTTCATGTAGACTGATTATGAACAAAATCCTATGCTCATTCTCCCCCTACTGATGATTCAAGAAGGGCAGCAAAAAGTATGTGTACAAAGTACTGGTTAACTACTTAGAGGACTAAGCCTGCCCAGGAAAAAGACTGATTAGGTTAACTGACTGGCTTAACATGACCTTAACAGGCTGTAAAACTCCAAATCAGTCAATCAATTTATTTCATGTTAGAATAATTAAATAGCAAATTAAGATTGGGTATGAATAGCTATTAACTGACCAGGCACCATATCTAACCAGTTTTATACCATCTTTATAAGCACTTCAGTCGTTTAATCAGTCATTAAAGCATTACAGGGATTTTAATTTTCAAAACTACCCAGACATAAAGCCCTCGGATATCAAATTATGTCGGCTTAACAAAAAAGTTTGTCTCGGATAACATGTGGAACGACTATTTATTATGGCTCTCTATAGCCCCATATAGATCACACAGCTCCCAGTATGAAGGAAATCAAGACAAATATTTTTATTATCTGTCCATAAAAATATATATTGTAGGTACTCATTAGAGGCGCCTCAGCGACTCTAATGAGTACCCACAACATATATATTTTCATGGACAAATAAGAAAAATATGAACTATTTTTGTTTGAAAAATAAAAATCACATTATCTGGAGCTATGGAACCATATGGTGCAAAATGAGAGGAAAGAACACTTATGTCATATGCAAAGAGCAAATGCCAGATCAGTCTGCACGTCCATATGACTAGATCAGAGCATACCTTGCTTGTCAATTTATTGTACTGCAGCCAATGATTTTAGATCTGAATGTAAACCGTGAAGGTGCATGGCTGGACAGGTTGATTTGTACCTTTACATTTCACATATTGCATATGGACCCTTTTCCCATGTTGTGAATCACATTGTCCCAGATGAGGTGCTTTTTTCAACCAAAAAAGTATTGATATTTTTCTTCTTCTCTACAAAACCTATGTTTTGGTTTCTCATTTAAGAATTTAAGGTTTGGCTGGGCCGCTTCTGATGAGTACCCACAACATATGTTTTTGTAGAGAAATAAGAAAAATATCTTTTTGGACACTCCTCTTATCTGGAGATATGGTATCATACCACATTTACCCTAAGTATTGGGACACCTTATCTACTTACCATACTTGTCCTAAAATTTGAAATAGTTTATTCTACCCCCAGTTGACGTGTTTAAAATATTGTTGTATGTATGACAAACAGTGTAGACCCCGATCAGATGCCACATTCTGCGGCATCTGATCTGGGTCTACACCTTATGAAAAGGCCTGTCTGTCCCAATATTTAGGGTTATTATGGTATATATTTTGGATCAATATGTTGTATTTAAATTTTTAATGGGTGTAAAATCCTTCAGAAATTTAATACATATAGATCTTGTGTATAAAATGAGTGCAAAACTTGTCCAAAACTTGACATTTGACACTAAATAACAAGCTGAGGTCCTGTAATGTAGCAGCAAATCACATCACAGGCAAACCAGCACACTTGAACTCAAGTGGAAGAGCATCCGCTTTTTGACCGGGAGGTTGTGGGTTCAAATCCTGACAGAGTCATACCAAAGACTTTAAAAATAGTACTGGCTGCTCTTTTGCTTGGCATTCAGCATTAAGAAAGTGGAGCTAGAACTCGTCAGCCGGGTGTCAGTATAATTTGACTAGGTGAATGTCATGTCATGCATCTAGGGCATGATATTTCAGTGAGGCAGCACTCTAAAAGTGAGCATTGAGCTCCCTGCCATGTCCAGATGCCATCATGATGACTGAAGATTGTTGAAAGCAACGTAAAACCCGAATAAAACAAACAAACAAACATCACAGACAAACTTTGCATAATGTGGCAGACTTTGACCACACGTGGTACGAGATTTCTCATTCAGTTTGACCCACTTCATTATATATTGCAAACCATGATCCCCAGTCACAACTGCAGGGCCCGTTTCAGGAAGAAGGAGTTACCCCCTTTGAAAGTGTATCTCTTCCCCTTAACCCATTGTAGTCAGGATACCTGTAAAAGGGTACCTGGCAAACAGTGCAGACTCAGATCAGATGCCACATTCTGCGGCATCTGATCAGGGTCTCTACTGTTTGCAAATAGTTTAGCCATTTTTCTCTAGGAATATGTAAATCTCATAGCCTCACCTCCCCAAAATTGAAATTTGACCCTTCCAATATATACATGTAGTGTGGGAGAGTCAATTCAGTCTACAATGGGAGTAGTATAGGCTGCCACTTTAACCCTTGTCCTGCTGAACCAGAATATGTCCTGCCTTTGCAAACAGTGTAGATCCAGATCAGTTGGCTTCTGAAGATGCCAACTGATCTGAATCTGCACTGTTTGCCATTAAGTATGTGAATTTATATCAACAATCTGGATCTAGTAATCTGATTGGCTGAAAATTAGAAATGGGCATGGCGTCTTAATTTATTCAGCAGGACAAGGGTTAAGTTACTGTATATTGATAAAGTGGCGTTTTTGTCTTTTAAATGGGTGCTTTTATCAAAAGTATGTTGTTGAATTGCAGCATTGGATAGGGGAATAATCAAATCAGAAGTTTACAAACATTGTACAAGGCTTGTGTAAGCTGTAATATCTGATTCCTTTGATCTCCTGTCCCTTATAGAACCTAAATCTTAAGTATTTACCCTAAGTATTCAAACAGACATGCTTAAGCAAATAGTGTAGACCCAGATCAGATGTGGCATCTGATCAGGGCTACACTGTTTGCCAGTTGTCCAGCAGTTTTTTTTACATTAACAGCTACCTAGCAATATTGATATGTTCAAATTTTTAGGACAAATATGCAAAGGATTTACGGTTTCCAAGTATTTATGACAAGTACGGTAAATGCTGAAATGTATCATACTGTTGACAAACTCACTTTGATTGGACTTTCACCTTAACTTTTAATTTTAATACCTTAATAAATCAGATAAGGAGACCATTTTGATATATATTTTCATAGCCTCAGATAACAAGTCCACATAAAGATTTTTCTCCATGAAAACATATGTTTTGTGTACTCATAAGAAGCACCTCTGCCTCTGTTCGACACTTCTAATGAGTACCCACAACATCTCTTTTCATGGAGAAATAAGTATTTTTTGGTTGGAAAAAGTTTCTTAAATGAAGCTAGGTATTTATTTTCTTATTTCTTCACAAATATATGTTTTGATTATTTATAAGTATCACCCTACCAAGCAATTCTAATGAGTACCCACCGTGTTTGTTTTAATGGACACACACACACACACGGTGCATGGACAATTTGGCCAGCGGACGATTTGGCCAGGACGATTTGGCCTAGGACAATTTGGCCTAGGATGATTTGGCCACAGAAAAATAATGGGTAGGACAATTTGGCCAGATGAATTTGATGTTAATATCATTTATCATTATTATTTTTTATTTTATTCCAATGAACTTTTTTTTTTAAAATGATGATGGAAAAAGAAGCACTCAATCAATTTCTTTAAAACTGGTTCATTAATTACCTTGAAAACAGATTAATGATGATTGGCCGTTTGTTGTGTGGTCATTCTTTCTAATCATCTCTCATTACGCCTTTAACTGTTTAATTCATCATTAACACAATTTAATTGCTATTACAGTTTTCAAAGATCAAAAAGTTGGTCTTTATGATGTTTGTCATACCACAAACTTTTTCATTAATTATTTAATTATAATATTTTAATGGCTTAATTGCAATAGTTTTTGAATGATCCTAAAAAATCAAAAGGTTTGCTTTAATTTCGGTTTTGCAAACAAAATACTTATCATAGGAGCAATATATAAAGCATAATTTTTCAAAGTTCGGCCTCACTGTTTTCATACTTTTTAGCTCGCCTGTACGAAGTACAAGGAGAAGTACATGTAGTCACTCCGGTCGTCCGCGTTTGCGTTTGCGTTCCCGTTCCCGTCACACTGCGTTAAAGTTTTTCAAATGCTTATATCTCAACTGTCACTCCTCACAGAGGCTTCAAATTTGGAACTTAGATACCTTGGAAGGTCTTCTGAGATTCCAAGAGAATAAACCCCTGGGTTCATGCCCCTGGGTGGGGCTAGGGGTCAGAATCTAGGACACCTTTGTAATACTGTGTTAAAGTTTTTCAAATTCTTATATCTTGACTTTCACTCCTCATAGAGCATTCATATTTAGAATTTGGGTACCTGGAGGAGTCTTCTGAGATTCCAAAAGAACATACCCCTGGGTTCATACCTCAGGGTGGGCCTTGGAGTGGGGCTAGGGGTCAAAATCTAGGACACATTTGTAAAATCTTATATGCCTACAGGTTATAGACACAACTGGTTATACATCAGCTAACTATGTGACATCGGTTTAAGTGTAAGAGAGTGAAGGTCATGCTGACCTACATTTTACGGTCCAGGTCACCTAGATTTCACGGTCCAGTGATTTTGCCTTATATCTTGAATACTCGGGGGTGGTCGGGTGGTGCGAAGGTGCTGTGTATCTTACATCACTGGGGCGTCCAACTGATATTGGCTTACAGTTGGGCAAGGCCTGCTATCCTTGTAGTGGGTAAGGGTAGAGGGGGAATGTTTTTATTTCTTCTGTTTCTTCACTTTCATTCCTGTTCCTCTTTCTTCCCTGTCCCTCTCTTTCATCTCCTCTACTCTCTCTTCTATCTCTTTTCTCCCTTTCTCTGGGAGACGACACAAAATGACCCTCAAGGAAACCCCAACACAATCAATCAAATCTTGAATACTATTTGTTGGATAAATGTCACACCTGGGATATTACTTTCATGTGACCCAATGAATGACCACTTACTATATCTAGGTCATTGTGACCTATATTTCATGCTTCAGTGATTTTGCCTTATATCTTGAATACTATTTGTTGGATAAATGTCACACCTGGGATATTAGTTCCTTGTGACCCGATTATTGACGTCAAAATATATCTCTGTTGGTGTGACCTATATTTCATGGTTCAGTGATTTTGCCTTATATCTTGAATACTATTTGTTGGATAAATGTCACACCTGGGATATTAGTTCCATGTGACCCAATGAATGACCACTTACTATATCTAGGTCATTGTGACCTATATTTCATGCTTCAGTGATTTTGCCTTATATCTTGAATACTATTTGTTGGATAAATGTCACACCTGGGATATTAGTTCCTTGTGACCCGATTATTGACGTCAAAATATATCTCTGTTGGTGTGACCTATATTTCATGGTTCAGTGATTTTGCCTTATATCTTGAATACTATTTGTTGGATAAATGTCACACCTGGGATATTAGTTCCATGTGACCCAATGAATGACCACTAGGTCATTGTGACCTATATTTCATGCTTCAGTGATTTTGCCTTTTATTTTTATTACTATTTCATGGAGAATTGTCATACCTGGATTATTATATCTATGTGACAAAATGATTTACATACAAATACATCTAGGTCAGTGTGACCTATATTATATGGTTGAATGATTTCGCCATATAACTTGAAAATTATTTCATAGATTATTTCATTTTGAATTTCTTAATGATAAAAATGTTACAATATAAAATGTACCCAGCAGGCGAGCTACGCTGTCCTACGACAGCTCTTGTTCAATAATGGAGATCACTACTACTGAGAGAGGAGGCAAAAAGTTATGTTTGAATGGCTTTATGTACACAGTAAAAAATGAAGCAAAAGTCAAGAATGAAATTACATGGCGCTGTGTCAGACGAACAAACTACTCCTGCAAGGCTATTCTCTAAACTACTAAAGCCTTTGAAGAACCAACCCTCAAACATGAACACAACCACATCGCAGATACTGTAGGTGAAGAAGTAGAAAAATGCAGACAAAAAATGAAGAAAACTGCCAGCACTACAAATGACAAACCCAACCAGATTGTAACTTTCACATCAGCAGCCCTTCCAGATGAAGTCAAAGTGAGACTACCTGAAGCAGATACCATGAAGAGAGTTCTTCGTCGTGTTAGAGCAGCACACAGACCAAAAGATCCAAGAACACTTAGAGAGCTAACCATTCAGGACCAATACTCCCAGACTGTCGGTGAAAATCCTTCCAATTTTCTTCACTTTGACAATGGTCCAGATGCAGATGAACGAGTTATTGTGTTCTCCCCGCAAACTAACATTCGCCGTCTAGCATCCTGTGATACTTGGTGCATGGATGGCACCTTTTCTGTGGCACCTCTGTTATTCACACAGCTGTATGTTATACAAGGACAAGTTAGTGGTGTCTTTTTGCCATTAGTGTATGCCCTGTTACAGAGAAAAACTCAGACAACATACGAAACCCTGATGCGTGTATTAGTGGACGCTGGATGTGATCCTTCTGTGATTATAATCGATTTTGAACGCAGAGTTGAATTAGCGATAAATTCAGTTTTTGGGGAACATGTGAACATAAAGTTTTGTTTCTACCATCTTACACAATCAATATGGCGTAAAATACAATCTCTTGGACTATCAAATCATTATGAAAGAGACAATGACTTTCGCCTCTACTGTGGACAAATTGATGCCTTAGCTTTTCTTCCCCTCGATGAAGTTCAACAAGGGATGGTATATCTGAAAGAAACAGTTCTAGAAGAGGCAGAACCACTTCTTGAGTACTTTGACAGTACTTATGTTACGGGACAGCTACGCCCAAGACGGAACAATGACGGCCTGGTGTTAAACTTCCGCAGGATTCCTCCAATTTTTGCCCCTCACAGATGGAATGTTCACATAAGTACAGTGACCAATGAACCAAGGACAAACAAGGCTGCTGAAGGATGGAACAACAAATTTCACTCCCTAATTGGCCAAGACCATCCAACAATATGGAAGTTAATTGAAGTTTTGCAAACTGACTGTTCTCGTGTACATTCCATTTTGATGCAAGACGAACGTGGAATTCGACCTAAGAAAAGAACAAAGAAAGTCTACACTGAACTTCAGAAACGTCTATTCAACCTCTGCCAAGACAGAATAAATGGACATAAGACAATTCCAGAGTTTCTTTTGGGTGTTTCCCATAATCTTAGAGCTGGTGAACCTAACATATAAGTTTGAATAGTGACATTCTTAGGAAAGTGAGTTAGATGGATTTATCGTGCAGTGCACTGCAAATAGTTTGTAGTACATAAAATAAAATTGACAAATCTTAATTTTCACTCTAATATCTAAAAATTGTCTGTTATAGTCAGAAGCAGTTTGATTTTGATCAACATAGAATGCAACAATGATTCAGATGAAATATCAAAACTTATTTAACCCATTACCACACAACAAATTTTAGACTCTCCCAATTTGAAAGAATCTGCAGGTGACAAAATCAAAATTCATTCATGTGAGTTGAAATACTTCTATAGGGTAGAAAACATTGTGGAAAAAAGAGTATGTGCTCATTATGAGCAATTTCTCCTTTTCCCACAGTGTTTTCCAAAGATTCTTACCACAGATACGTAAAAATACAGGACTGAGTGGTAATGGGTTAACTAAAAGGAATAACAGGTTGTTTTCAAGAAGATATCTGCTAAAATTGTCTTTGATATAAAGGGTTCAAAATATTCAACGTAAAACAATTCATATGACATGTAAATGTTCTTCTTCCTGAATGATAATTTAAAAAAATAAAATAAAATGAATAATCCTTGTGAATCAAATTCTACTTTTAGTCTATTTCCCCCCAAAAAGACATTAAAAAATCAAATCCCATAACATTATATTCATCTGGCCCAGTTGTCCTATCCAGTATTTTTTGGTGGCCAAATTGTCCTAGGCCGAATTGTCCTAGGCCAAATTGTCCTGGCCAAATCGTCCACTGGCCAAATTGTCCTACACACACACACATTTTCAGCACAGGGTATATATTGAGGATCAGTTTTACTCGAGGTCCAGAGAGAACTACCAACCTTTGGCAAGTAACTGGCAACTTTCTCACATAGACTGTACCAGTGAGAATGTTGCAGGGTGGTGCACCCTTCTGAAAGTCATGGAGGGCTGACCTGCCATCATTGGCTTTTTGTTCTTGCCTCATTTGGAACCAGATCAGGATATTCTGCACTTAAATTTGGACACATCCAATTTGTTACAAATACCAGTAGGATACCAGTAGGTGTGTCAAAAATCACAACTGGAGTGGCATGCACTGCATTGTAGTTCCTGTTGAGTGGGTTCATTATGGGATGTCTTAGTTCCACCCTTAAAGCACCAAGTAAAAGTTTTGCAGATGACTTTCTTGATTTATTTTTTTTTATTGTTATTTGTTATTTTTTGGATGATTCATTTGAAATGTCAAGCCGTATTTTCTCTAAAAAAGATAGAACATTTTTCAAAATGTCACCTGCTGCAATCAGCACTGTGATTGTCACGTTAAGAGCATGATGATCATAAAATAACCATTAACCCTTGTCATGCTGAATAAATTAAGATGCCACACCCACTTCTAATTATCAACCAATCAGATTACTTGATCCAGTTTGTTGATATAAATTCAGATATGTGACAACAAACAGTGCAGATCCAGATCAGTTGGCTTAAGAAGTGAAGCCAACTGATCTGGATCTACACTATTTGCAAAGGCAGTGCATGTCTGGGTTCAGCAGGACCAGAGTTAAGTTATAAGAATGCGTGGATAATTGAAGAATTAGTTTTTGTGTCTTTGATTCATACTGATTTATCAATGAAAGGATTTGTTAAGATCTAATATTTAAATCAATAAGGCAGGCATTCAAAAGGGTCTGTAAAATTATGGTCACATCAAAGAAAGTAATTACCAAATAACTGGTATGCACCTAATTATGAAAGTATATTTTATATCTGGATTATTTCATTGAGTTTTTAAATGCATAGCTCTAGATTAGAGGAATAGCCAGAGAAACACTTTCCTGATTTCTCCACGAAAACGTTACCCACTTCTTAGTAAATGAGTACCCACAACATGTTTTTGTGGAGAAATAAAAGCCAACACTTTTGGCTGAAAAAAGAACCCCTTATTTAGAGCTATATAACCTGGGCCCAGTTGTTCAAAGCATTGTTAGCTTAACAAGCTCGTTAAGGGTCATTTCGTTCACTGTTTTAGCGGATTCAATATACAATATTCTGATATTTTTTGCTGAAAAAATGTGAGTAGCTTTTGCACAGCAAAAGCTACTCACATTTTGTCAGCAAAAAATATCAGCATATTTGCCTATCACTCGATGTAAATTTTAACGAATCGTTAACTAACGACATCGTTAGCTTTGAACAACTGGGCCCTGATGTTTTTTGGTTTGAATCCCACTCAGAGCAGAATTATTCTCATTATTTCCTCGCAGAGAGCCATTATCCTATATACTCCAGAGCCTGAGATAAGAGGGGAATTTTTTTTTAATGAAATTTCAAATCCTATTTTCTGGGAAAAATATTTCAAAATGTCATCTGCTGTAATTTTTACCTAGTATGCTATTAGCAATAATTTTCTCTTTGTTTTCTCCCAGAAAACAGGCTTTGATCATGAAATATTTTCTACGGTCATTCTCTCCCTTCCCCTGATTCAAGAAGGGCAGTTGTCAGTTCCTGGCGAAGGAATGTGCACAGTACTGGTTTACTGCTTAGAGGACTAAGCCTGCCCAGTAAAAATGTGGTTAGGTAAACTGACCGTGCTCAACATGACCCCATTGTGTTGACAATAAAATGGGGTTAAACCTAAACTCAAACAAACAAAAGAAAGAAAACAGGCTATGACATTTAATGCAAGTTGTCTCCCAGGGAGACAATTTGCATTAAATACCAAAGTCAGTGTTGTCTGCGAAAACTAAGAAAAATATCATCACTTTATCGTCAGCTGACTTTGCCCATAGGGGGTCAAAGGTTATTGTGGTCATGTAGGAATTCATGAAACTCATTAATTAACAGAATCATGAATTATTCACAGACTTTATAATTAAGGTAATCTGTTTAATTACATTATCCTTACAACTGCAGAACTTTAACATCTTTTCGTAAAAGACAACACTAACCATCAGTCTGCTTGGACTTGTTTAGAAGCATGCTTCAATTTAAAGTATTTTCTTTTTTTTTCCAGAAAATGACAATTTGCATGAAATGTTGGGGTGAAGATTTTGATCAGCCTGTGCATTTGTGCAGTCTGATCAGAATCTTCACTGGGTGTATTTTAAATAGTCAAAGATGCAGTTTCTTCAAGGGGGATAATGAAGACTCATTTATGCGCAGGCTGATTTAGGTCTTTGTTGGGCGTTTCAGAAGGTACATTTTTGATATATTGTGGCTCATATTTTCCCCTGGAGAATGAAATACAGTCGACCCTCATTATCTCGAAGTTCAAGGGACAGACTCTGAAACACTTCGAGATATCCCTACCTTGACATATCAGATTTGCAGAATTGAGGAAAAAATAAATTGAACAACCACATTTTACAGATGAATATATAATTTGAGAGATATATTAAAAATATTGTGGAAAAGAGGAGAAATTTCTCCAAGGAGCAATTTCTCCTCTTTTCCACAGTATTTTGTTACCTGTTGTTAGATTTCCATGTTACAATAGGGGCCAGATTTTCACTTCGAGATAAGTGGTTATTCGAGATAAGTGAAGTCAAGATAAAGAAAGTCGACTGTACCATTTAAAAAAAAAAAAAAAAAAATTTTGCATGAAAAATGGGCCATAATCTATGGATATATATAATCTGGAGGGAGAGGAGGGAGACAGCTGATATACCAATTATGAACAGTAGTTCTCTGATGGACGACAGACATGAGGAATGATCAGAAGCAATTCTATTGTTTGGAAACAATTAACCCAGACTCCAAGAGTAAACACTGAAACAAAGCTACTGATACGGAATTAATAGATTCAAATAACTCTTTCACCTCTCACAACATGTTTAACAAATATTTACTTTGGCATTCACTATGGGCAAATTCAACAGACTACATGCACAATTTTTGTATTATTTTCCCAGAAAATAGGCTTTGACATGGAAAATGTTGCTTATGAGACAATTTCCATGAAATGTCAAATCCTAATATATTTCAAAGTGTCGTCTGCTGAAATTTTTACCGAGCATATGTACAGAGGTTAACAAATATTTACTTTGGCATTCACAAGGCAAAATATTATTTTTAGCATAATTTGGAATAGAAGAAGAGCTGTTGTCTCTCTGTGGATATAAATTGATCAGACTGAAGCTTGCACTGCAGTCTTCAAATGAGCTATGCAAAAAAAAATGTCATCTATCAAGCAATTATGCAAACTACACAGATTCAGATCTTGCAGGTCTGTACACAGTCCCATCAGCGTCTATGCTCCATTGATCATAGCTCTAGATAAGAAGGGGTATCCACATAATATTTTTATTCCCTCGCCCATTCGAAGAATGGTGGAAGGGCATTAAGCTAGCTTTGCCCCTGTCTGTCGTCTGTGCTAAAACAATTGTATCTGGGCCATAACTCCCTTGTAAAACTGTATGGAATATATTCATGAAACTTCACAGATGACTAAATCATCATAACGAGACAATATTTCATGAACAAGGAAGACAAATTTGGCTACTTTAGTTTTTGAATTACTCCCCCATGCCTAAAATGCATGTAGTGTATATATAATGCTGAAAATTTGTGTCCATCTCATAACTCCTAAACCATATTGAATATATTCATGAAACTTCACAGATGGCTAAATCATATCGAGATGATGTGTTGTGAACAAGGAAGACAACTCTGGCTGCTTTGGTTTTTTAATTACCCCCCCTCACACCCCCTTGCCTAAAATCCATGTAGTGTATTGCTAAAAATTCTTGTTCTGATAGCTCCTAAACCGTATGGAATATGTTCATGAAACAAAGGCCACCAGGCAGGGGCATCCATGTCCCATGGACAGGTTCCTAGTTCTCCATGAAACATTTGTTGTGGGTACTCATCAGAAGGAGTTTGTTTTAAAAGATGTCTTTTACTGAAAAAAGTCAAAATCAAAATCCATGTCACTGTAAAACAGTCACTGTCAAGTATTGACATATTTGGATACCTTAACCTTCATCACTCTCTGAGCAAATTCAGCAGATGACAAATTGGTGATATTTTTCTTATTCTTCCCAAAAAACAGGATTTGACATTTCATGCAATGAAATTTCATGCATTTCATCCAATGGAGACAATCTGCATGAAATGTCAAATCCTGTTTTCTGGGGAAAAATAAGAAAAATATTTCAATGTATTGTCTGCTGAAACTTTTACCCAGAACGCTAAGCATTAGCTTGTTACTACACTTACCCTTAAATCTGAACAAGTTCATTGAGCCACCTGATAATGTATCTATAAAGTACTGACAGAAAGACAACTAATGTAGACCCATATCAAACTGCTCCTTAGCCCTAAAAAAAAAATGTTATGTTTCCGACTTCCTGACCCACTGTCAAAAAATGCACCGACTGTAATTTTTTTTTTTTTTTTTTTGCACAATTTTTTTTTTTGCACGAGAAGAAAAACAAATTAATCCCCAACTGACCCCGGACAATCCCAATTTTTACATAAGTTTGTTACATAATTTGTCCGTACCAGTTTTCGGATATTGTCAGTCTTCATCGTTCGTTCATTTGTTTCCAATATGGCTGCACCCATACAAGCCAAACGAGCACATTAGTGCAGTTTATTTCGAAGCGTGCAGCCACATCTTGGCCTAAAATAAAATAAAAGCTGTTTAACACAGTGCCCCTTTAAAATAGGTATTCAGAAATGGTCAAATGTTTGGTAAGAGAAGTCAAAATATTTTAAGATTCCATTAAAAAAGATTCACCAACCGTAATTTGACTTGGAAAAAAAAAAAAAAAAAAAAAAAAAGGAGAGAGAAAAAAAAAAAGTTGCCGACCTACCAACCCTATGGCTAATTGGTGATGGAATTGGAAATAGAACATTTATTTTTTTAGGCCTTAGCTCTGATATTGGGTCCTCTGGCCAAATATTTTAATAGGGTAAATATGGTACCTATTACATTAGTGTGAAGTGGCACAGTGGCTCAGTGGTAGAGCGTCTGCTTTGTGATCAGGAGGTTGCGGGTTTGATCCCTGGCCGGGTCATACCAAAGACTTTAAAAATGGTACATGTACTAGCTGCTGTTTTGCTTGGCGCTCAGCATTAAGAAAGTAGAGCTAGAACTGGTCAGCTAAGTGTCAGTATAATGTGACTGGGTGGAATATCATGTTAAAGTGTCTGGGGTGTGATATTTCAGTGAGGCAGCACTCTAAAAGTGAGCGTTGAGCTCCCTGCCACATCCAGACACCGTCGCGATATGACTGAAAGATTGTTGAAAGCGATGTTAAGCCCATTTAAATCAAACAAACCAACTCTAGCGTGATTAATACAATGGAAAAAGTCAAGAAAGGAAATAACTCAAATTTTGCTTTTAACAATAGTCAATATTTGTAATTTGTACCACTTACCAATTTCATTATTAACTTGGGACAATTTACTATAAATGAACAGTGCGAATAATTGAATAATCAGATAACTGCAAACACCGGAACTGCTTACAAATGCACTGTCCATGATACCTGTAAATAATTAATGTAATGAGCTTTTTAATCAATGGCGAATAACTTAATGTACGACATTAATCAAACAAAGGGATGATACTATCTTCACATGGCCAATTATTTCTTAGCACGCTATGATGGACAAATTCAGCAGACGACAAAATGACAATATTTTTTTCTTATTTTTCTTAGAAGTAAGGATTTGACATTTCATGCAAACTGTCTCCTTAGGAGACAGTTTGCATGAAATATCAAATCCTATTTTCTGGGAAAAATAAGAATTTGTATGAAAATGTCATCTGCTGAAAATTTTATCCAGCATGCCCAGCATGTTATTTAAAAAGAATTGGGTGTTATTAAAACATGATTATTTGATGAACTTTATTTTACACCTTGTGATTTTGTTTGACCTTTAATTTTTGCTGGGCACCATTAGCAGATAACAAATGACTTAAGTAGACAACAAATGAATGATGTTTTTTCTTAACAGGATTGGGTGCACTTTCAGGGGAAGCAACTCTGCCAAATTGTTTTTGCCTTCTTTTTTAAAAGGGATCTTCTTTTAAAAGAAAAATTCCTGTGGGAGCAAATGTTTTTGTTTTAGAGTGGACCCTTTTGAGAAGGGGATTTGTGTGAAAGCAAACAGGAAATCAGAAAAGTTGTCGCTCTTGCCTTTCAGTTAAATTGGGGGAAACTTGATGCATTTCAGTGGGTCCTAGATTCAGGCTCTCAAGGCATGATCAAATTGATCCATGTTTTCTGAGCGGGCCCCCGTAGCCTAGTGGATAGGAGAGTTGACTCTTAATCCATTAGGTTTCTCACCACTGTGGTTCGAGCCTTGCTCGGGTCACATGTGGGAAAGCCAAGTTCTGCTTACGAATGGTCAGGTGGTTTTTCCCCCGAGTTCTCCGGTTTTCGCCCACTTTTGATGAATGATTGGCTCGATATAAGTGAAATATTCTTGAAAGGGCCATAAAACCCAAATAAAAAAAAAAAGGAGGTTTTCTGAACTAAGGCTGCAGAAAAGGATATTTAGTATTCAGCTGAATAAATTTCAAAAGCATATGCTCCAGAAGCATACAGATAAATACTTTTTTTATCTGAAAAAAAAAAAAAAAAGCAACATAATGGGTACTCTTTAGACATCCCTCACAAAGGTGCTTTTAACCCTTGTCCTGCTGAACCTGGATATACCCTTTGCAAACAGTGTAGATCCAGATCAGTTGGCTTCTGAAGATCAGTTGGCTTCTGGATCTGCACAATTTGCCATTGAGTATGTGAATTTATAGCAACAATCCGGATCAAGTAATCTGATTGGCTGAAAATGAGAAGTGGGCATGGCATCTTAATTTATTCAATAGGACAAGGGTTAATGGGTACCCTTAAAGTCAGGGCTCTGGAAATTTTGAAATCTGAATCGGTCCAGCCGAAGACGATGACTTCATCAATGAGCCCATTTCCAAAAAAAAAATGTATAATATATATATATATATATATATATATATATATATATATATATATATATATATCACCTGTCACGAAAACTAATGACAATTGGCAGTCCTATAACTCCTTTTAAATAATACACCTCAACTCTGTTTTATGACGGAAGTCCGGGTATAACGAGCATGGCGTCATCAATAAATACAGTCAGGTATGTAAAAAGAAAGAAAGAAAAAAAAAAGACGTTTTTTTTGTTATTTCCACCTCTGCAGGGTTTTCCTAAACTATTTATAAACAACTGATTCCCGTCTTGTATAAACGCGAAGACGGCGGGAAACAGGAGAGACGGAACAAAATGACTTTCATGGACCTAATTAGGTCTAATAAAAAAGGCCTGCGCCACGGGGGGTTTTGCAGTTTTTAATGTTTCAAGATTTAACTAGACTGCTTAAATTTTAAGCACTGACCAATCTTGTCTAGCGCAAGTGGTGCATTACTTATTTTTACCGTGAAATCTACCTTGAATTATACTCGTGTGTTACGGCAATCAACAAAACAAAAAAAAAGAAGCAATCAATAATACCCAGATCAGACACCGTTGTATGCGACATGTCATCAGGACGTACACGGTTTGGGAATTAATTTATCAAGTCTGGGACCGACAAACCGGGTTGATCAAAACAAAAAAGAAGAGGAAGAAAACGGGTGCGTTCAAGCGGTGCATTCTTTTTATCATTCTCAGTAAAGCGACCTTTGATCTTTTGGACACGCCGACTGCACCTGGATGTTTTGCAGTCTCAGTGTTTTCATACGTGTCACACAAACCGATTAATTATCAGACTACTGTTACTGATGATTCGTGTTAATCGCTTGTTTACTGCACAAAGGTCAATGAAGTGTTGATTTTTTGGCAATGTTTGGATAATGACGTAATTAATTTGTGCTGCGGTAGGTTGCCTCTGCAATATACATGTCAAATGACCGTTTAGAGCCTTTTTTTAACTACCATAATATCACATTTAAAAGGTGCGTGGACGTTGTCAGTTTGGGAAGACTTGACTGTTCGTGATTTTTTAGACATCATTGATTCGTGAAAATTGGTTGGTTGGGGAAAAATGGGGTTCAAGGCACAAACCTGTTGGACCGATTTATTAGCGTTTTGGGATGTTTGAAATCGGTCCAGAATTCTTAATTTCGGTCCAGACCGGCAATTTTTCCGGTTTTCCGGAGCCCTGCTTAAAGTGTTTTCTAGAAGAAATAAGAAAATATTGATATTGTTGTGTTGAAAACAGCATCATATATAGAGCTGTGTCAACCTC
Organism: Anodontia alba; assembly: GCA_964016985.1. Lineage (NCBI taxonomy): Eukaryota > Metazoa > Mollusca > Bivalvia > Lucinida > Lucinidae > Anodontia > Anodontia alba. The sequence goes on from OZ024823.1 coordinate 36,188,939, forward strand.
ACTCGGATGAGTTTCAAGAACATATGTTTGCATAGAGAAAAGAAACATATCATATTCTTGTTTCAGTGTACCATATTTACTCAAAATATTCGGACACTTCAGCTCCTCTAGCCATATGAAATGTCTGGTTGGCTGAGTGGTTAGCGCTGCTGACTTCTGATCACCAGGTCCTGGGAACAAATCCTGCTAGCAGTGGTTTCAACTCGTGACTTCATTGTATTACATTGCACAGAGTCTTCTATTATCACCCCCACATCATATCTATATGATTTAATGATTTTGAAAGGGATGTAAAACAAGATGTCATTATCATCTTCATATTATTAGACAACATATTCTTAACTCTTTTGCTGCTAGTGGCGACTTTTGTTATCTGTTGATAACCTTTGCTAACAGTTTGGACCCAGAGCAGGCCTGACAAAACATTGGGCCGGGTCTGGATCCAAACTATTTGACACTCTAATGTATTCCTGAAAGACTTTTTTGAAAAAGATAATTAAAAAAAAAAAAAAAAATTAACAGACTTAAAAAAGCATACAAAATTACCCAGCATGCAGAGTTAATGATAGTCATAATAGCAGCAGACAGCATTCTCAAACATATAATTTCATTTTTCTTGGAAAATAAAGGTTGACATTTCATGTAAATTGTCTGCATAGCAGAGCAAACAATTCACATGAAATGTCAACCCTTAGTTTTTTCTGGAAAAAAAACAAAACAAAAACAACAAAAAAAAAAACAAAAAAAAAAAAAAACAAAAAAAAAAACCACACAAAAAAAAAAACTAGCATGTTATAGAATTATCATCTGGCACTTTAAGGGGTAAAAGTTTCTTCCTTTAATTTGTTTTTGGATAATAAGGTTTGACAGATCATGCAAATATTCAGCCTTGCAGACAGTCAATGGCATGTTTAACCCTGTTTTTAGGGATAAAAAAAAAAAAAAAAAAAAGGTGTACATTTGCTGCATGCTTATTTCACCATCATTGTACTAAATGTTACAATTGCAGTTGCTAATTATTATTCCAGGTTTTCCAAGATCTTGGCAAAGATGTTCTCCAGGCAGCTTTTGCCGGTTTCAATGCCTGTGTATTTGCCTATGGTCAGACAGGCACAGGGAAGACCTACTCTATGATGGGACATGAGGTGAGTTATCACAGGATAGGTGATGAATGGATCTGACGTATTTTCTTAGGTCCAGATAAGGGGCTTTTTTCAATAACAAAAAAAAAAAAAAAAAAAAAATGATATTTTTCTTATATCTCTATGAAACATCTGTTGTGGTACTCATCAGAAGCATCTAAGTGAGACACTTCTGATGAGTACCAACAACATATGATTTCGTGGAGGAGAAATAAGAAAAAATATTTTCCTGAATCCCTCTGATACGAAAGTTGGGCAGACACTGAATAGCTGAGAAAAAAAGATATGCCAGCACCTTTAGACACATCTCTGGAAGTCATATAGACATGTCCAAATTTTAGGACAAACCCAGTAAAATAGTTTGATTAATCTTAACCTTTACCACTCCCAGGGCTAATTCAGCAGACAACAAAGAGGCACCAGTTTTCATTTTTTTCCCAGAAAACAAGATTTGACAGAGATTGTGAAATCCTGTTTTCTGGGAAAACTAAGAAAAATATTTCAAAATGTCTTCTGCTGTAAATTTTACCCAGAGTGCTAAGTCTTAAGCATTCTCTGATTCAATAGATGACAAACTGATATTCTTATTTTTCCCAGATGGTAGAGTATAAGATTTTGTGCAGTTGATTTCTTTGGGAGACAACTGCATAAAATACAAACCCAAAGCTCTGGGTATGTGTCAAAAAATGTCATCTGAATTTTTATCCAACATGCTAGGCATCATGATACAAAATTATGTGCATAGTGACAATGGCATCACCATGATCAGACCAAGTAAATGTGCCCACTACTGTAACTACCCGAAATGTTCATTCACTATACAGTCGAACCTCGATAGCGTGAACACCGTTGGCTCGTTTACCATGGCTAATTCGAACTCGTTTTTGAGTCCCTACGAAGTTCTTCCGATAGCTCAAGAAAACAAATGTTTAGAGAAATTTTCTTATTTTATTGTGAAATTGTATGTTGAGTGAACTCATTAGAATTGCCTCATTGAGGCAGTTCTAATAAGTACACTCAACATACAATTATTGTGTAGAAAATAAAAAAAAAAAAAAAATCCCTAAATTATCACCATTTGCTTCCTGACTTGGCACCATAATTAACCCTCAGTGGCTCGAACTACCCATGTCTCAAACACATTTCCATGGTCCCAAAGATGTTCAAGCCATCGAAGATCGACTGTATCTTCTTACCATCCTTATCCTAAAAATTGAACAAGTCTGTCTGACAACTTGGTGAAGTGGTTGCTAGGCTGAGCTGTTATTTTTAACATTTTCTGCAGAAATTGGGGTTTGACTTTGTCAGCTAGGTGGACAATTTGCATAAAAATGTCAAAACCTATTTTTCTGGGGAAAAAAAGAGAAATTATCATGTTGTCATCAGCTGAATATGCCAAGAGAATGCCAAAGGTTAGAGGAGTAATGGAGGCAGCTGGCTCTCTCACTCATAAAAAAAGATGAGTCAGCTGGTATCAAAGTTAATTGGGTGTATTGTTTTAGAAAATACACACACTGTTCTGATCAGGCTTCATGTCTTTCATGTTCCATGTCAAAAGTATCTTCTTGATTGGATTATAGTATTTACCCTTAAGTATTGCAACTCCTTCACTCCTTACATTTACCTGTCCAGACATTACCGGTCCAGACATTACCGGTCCAGACAGGTAATGTAGGGAGTGAAGGAGTTCCCTTTTACTCCCTGTCCATGTGTCTTAACCCTTGTCCTGCTGAGCCCTGATATACCATGCCTTTGCAAACAGTGTAGATCCAGATCAGTTGGCTTCTGAAAAAGCCAACTGATCTAGATCTTCACTGTTTGCCATTAAGTATGTGAATTAATAGCAACAATCCCTGTAACGTAATCTGATTGGCTGAAAATTAGAAGTGGGCATGGCATCTTAATTTATTCAGCAGGACGAGGGTTAATACTGCTAGATGAGTGGCAAACAGTGTAGATCTTGGTCAGATGCAGCATTTTATGGATCTAATCTTGGTCTACATTTGCTGGGGCCTGTTTTTCCCAATACTTAGGGTAACTACGATAACATTGGTATAAAAAGCTAAGGAAGAGCCTCTATTCTAAGTATTTACCCTAAATGTTCAAAGAGTGAAGTCTAAGCAAACAGTGTAGACCCAGATCCTAAGGAGCAGTTTGATCTGAGTCTACATGGTTTGCCATTCTGTTGGTACGTTTAGACACATTATCATCAGATGGTCCTGGGGCCTTGTTCAGATTTTCCTCAGGAGCAGTTTGATTAGGGTCTACACTGTTTGCCATTCATCAGTACTTTATAGACACATTATCAAGTAATCCAGTAGCCTTCTTCAAATTTTAGGATAAGTATTATGAATAATGAATTAAAGTGTCTGAATATTTAGGATAAATATGATTTACCCAACAAAAACATAATGCTGCAATCTTGCTGTCTGTCTGATTGTCAGTTTCCTTTATTTGAAGCTTCTGGATTCTTTTGTTCCTAGATGAGTCAGTATGCACAATATGCTTCTGGTTTAACATCTGGAGCCAGATAAGGTTGATTAGTATAAGCATAAAATGTTTTATGTGTATCTCTAGATACCATATTCGACCTAATTACTGCACTGTGCGCTTAGGTTTTTCAAACTTACTTGGAACACTCATTTATGGTAAAATATGTATCTACCTACTAAGGATACACTATAAAAAAGATCAGAAAAAGGACTTATTTGATGATGATTATGTGATTGTTTCTGATTTTCTTTATAAAGGCATATGTTGTGGGCACTCATTTGAATTGCATCGACAAGTCGATGCAATTCAAATGAGTACCCACAACATATGCTTTTAAAAAGAAGTAAAGAAAAATTACACTGGCTGTAATCTGAATACTACGGAATTTCTTGACTGTGCACTTATAGGGGTATGTGCGGTAATTAGATCGAATACGATAAGATGTTTTCTTTTTCTTTTGGTTTAAATACTCATATTTTTCTTATTTCTCCGCTAAAATGTACATCGTAGGTACCTGTTAGAATTGCTTCATTGAGGCAACTCTAATGGGAGCCCGCAATATAGGCTTTCACGGAGAAAAGCGGCATATATGTCAAGATCCATTTGATCTATACATTGCCAAAATGTACAGATAGTTACTGCAATAGTATTTCATGGAATTAAGATAAAGCATGCCTGTAGCACTGCATGTGCTATCTACAATCTGCACACCTCCTTTCCGGAAGCTCAGTGATGAGCTAAATAGATAGATTGCTGAAAAAGTAAGTTGTGGGGGAGAGGTTTGTGTAACTGCATGATAGATTGCTGCAGAAATAAGTTGGGAGAGCAAGAAAGAGAAGATGCGGGGATTTATCATCTACCCCACTCATTCTCTGTCCTAACTTGTTTCACCACCAGTTAGATCATGCCAGGGTCAGAATAGCAAAGTAGCATGGGGAAGGGCTTTGCAGCCCGGTCAACATTGTATACAAAAAAAAGGTTAACTTTGCTGAAGCAAACTGAGAAATGGTGAAGGCTCTGAGCAAATGACTTCATCAGTTTTGATAGTCTGGTTAGGACCTGTATGTAGCTGGAATGGTTCTCTCGACTATGCTAAAATAATCAGCCATTTTCATTGACATGCCTGGGAATTGGTCAACTTGTATGACGTCTGAGTAGTATTGAACAATAAATTGACCTGTTCCGGTAGACAAGTTGACTGAATGTAATCAAACACTAGAGGTGAAGGTTATTACTTTTACCGTAAGTTTATGTTTTCATTTTCCATTTTGTCGAAAATCAGAAAATATCATATGCTGTGGCAATGAATGGAGATAATCCAGACACAAGGATCATAGAAAAAATCAGAGGATTTTTACAGATATCCATTTTGGCGTAAAAAATTCATGGCTTGAACATGCCTTACCATGGAAGGCAATTTAAACCTTAACTGCAGGACATTAGCAAATGAAATTCAAGTCCATGTTAAAAGGAGTCATTTTATTACATTTTTGCTTAAACGAAGTGATTAGCTTCCGATACACAGAGAAAAAGTTGTTAGGCGTACCATTTGACCGGTGGCATACAATTTAACTAATGGAATTTACTGTGCAATAGAGTACATTTTCAAAACACACAACAACTGCATCATTTGCCTCAGTGCTTATTGTTCAATGCATGATATTTGGTCGTCAAAAACGATATCTCGTGAAATCTATGGAGTTTTTTGTTAAAACAGTGTTATAACACTCTTGAACTTTTTATCTCGGCATTATGACATTCACCGATTCTTAGTAAAACACAATATAAGTAAATAAACTCACATTTTATCCAGCTGATCAGCACTCTGGGAAGTTGTTTTCACATGTCAATAGGTACACCAGAACTGGTCAACTTAATTAAAATATTTCCTTTATAGTACACCGTTGGAATACAAGTTGACCATTTCCGGATGTGATTGAGTGGTAGGGTGGTAGTAAGTGTCTGCTGTACATGCAGCAGGTAGGGATGGTGGCATGTTAATATTTCTTGTTTTGGCTCTGTCATTCCCTTTTTCCTTCATTCTTCTCTTTTTCCTCTCTTTTCTCTCCTCTTCTTGCTTTTCTGCATTCCCTTCCTTTGGAAGACCACACAAAATGAAATGCAAGGGTTGCTGTATCATTAAGACTTTGCATGCTGGTTAAAATTTTCAGCAGATGACATTTTGAAATATTTTTTATATTTTTCCTAGAAAATAGGATCTGACTCTTCATGCAAATAGGAGACAATTTGCATGAAGTGTCAGATCCTATTTCTAGAAAAAAAAAAAAAAAAAAAAAAAAAAAAAAAAATCTGCCCATAGCGTGATAAGTGTTAGACAAGAACTCAAAGGAACAGACATTTTCAGGTAATCGTTTATTTAATTTTTAGCTCACCAGGACTATGTCTTCGGAGAGCTTATGTTGTCACCCAGGCGTTGGCATCTCTCGGCGTCGGTGTCCGCATCAGCTTTCGCGTTAGCACAATGTTTAAGTTTTCAAAGGTGTTCATAGTTTTTTAATTATTTAAGGTACTGCTTTCATATTTCACCTACACCTACCTTAGGGTAAGACCTTTCAATAACATAATATCCCCATTCCTGAGTTAGACCAGTTATGTAGGTCAAGGTCAGTTCTTACTTTGTCATTTACACCCTGTTTAAGTTTTGCATGTAAGTTTTGAAAAGTGTTTGTAACTGCTGAAGTATTTAAGATAAAGCTTTAATACTTGACCCACACCAGCCTTAGGGTTAGACCTTTCAATAGCACACACTCCTTTCTCAGTTTCACCTTCTGCCTGGGTCAAGGTCAGGTCATACTTTGTCATTTAAACCCATGTTGGAGTTCTGCGTTTAAGTTTTGATAATTGTTTGTAACTGCTGAAGTATTCAAGGTACCGCTTTAACATTTGGCCCACAACTACCTTAGGATAAGACCTTTCGATAGCGCACACCCTGTCCTCAGTTTGACTTTCTGCCTAGGTCAAGGGCAGGTCATAGTTTGTCATTTAAACCCATATTCGAGTTCTGCGTTTAAGTTTTGAAAAGTGTTTGTAACTGCTGAAGTATTCAAGATACCACTTTAATATTTGGCCCACACCAACATTAGGGTTAGACCATTCAATATCACACATCCCTTCCTCAGTTTGACCTTCTGCCTAGGTCAAGGTCAGGTCATACTTTGTCATTTTAGCCCATGTTTGAGCTCTGCATTTAAGTTTTGAAAAGTGTTTGTAACTGCTGAAGTATTTACGATACCGCTTAAATATTTGGCTGACACCAACCTTAGGGTAAGAACTTCCAATAGTACACACCCCTTCCTCAGTTTGACCTTTTGCCTAGTTCAAGGTCAAGTCATACTTTGTCATTAACAGTTGTCTTTAAGTTTTGAAAAGTACATAACTGCTGAAGTATGTAAGATATACGAGGGATGTTCGAAATGAATTGCTTATTTCTATCTGGAGACTTCAAATTTTAAGTTAGCCCAAAAGTACTCATTTCATGCCCTCGAAGTACTCCCCGTGGCTAGAAATGCAAAGTTTCAGCCGATGTATCCACTTCTTGAAGGCGTCACGGTACGCTGATTTGGGCACAGTAATAAGGTACTGATGAATGGCAAATCCAAGTGCCCGTCGGGACTGGTATTTCTGCCCAGCAAGGAATGCTTTCAATTTCGGAAACAAAAGGAAATCACATGGGGCAAGGTCTGGGGAATACGGGGGGTGAGGCAAAACAGTTACTTTTTCTTTCTTCAAAAATGCTGTAACTATTGCGGAGGTATGAGCTGGGGCATTGTCATGTAGAAGACGGACATGTTTAAAACCAGTGGCAGGGCGTCGTTTCTGATAATACTTTTTCAGTTTCTTCAGTACTACATCTTTGTAGTACTTTCCAGTGATGCTTTTGCCCTTTTTCACTGGCACTTTTATTGCGACTCCTTCACCAGAGAAGAAGATTGCACACAAAATCTTCTTTGTACTCAAAGACCGTTTGGCAATTATTGGGCGTTTGCTGTGTTTAGTGGCCCAGATCTTATTGCTAACCTTTCTGACGGGCTTAAAATAATGGACCCAGGTTTCATCACCTGTGACGACATTGGCAAACTGCTTTTTGTCATATTTTGGAAACATTTGAAGCAGCTTTTTGGCCACTTTAAACCGTTGCCTCTTTTGCTCATCAGTCAACAGATGTGGCACCCATCTAGCAGAAATCTTTCTGACTTTCAAATCGAGGGTTGAGCGCAAGACTAGCGTAAGTCAGATGGTTGTTTTTCCCCAAACCTCATCTCCTCACCATGAAGGCGTTATGAAGATTACAACATTTCTTTCTGTAAACAATGAAAATTTAGGTGCCATTGCTCGTATGAGCAATGGCACCTAAATTTGCATTGTTTACAAAGGGGTCCAAGTTGCCCCTAAACAAGGGTTTCAAAAATATGTTTGAGTTACTATAGTCTTGCGCTCAACCCTCGAAATGCTTCTTCAAAATAAGGTGAACCGTTGATAGTGATATGCCTGCCTTTAGTGCAATATCACGAACTGTAAATCTGGCATCTCCTTCAATGATTTCCTTTATTTTGGAAACGATTTCTTTACGAGATGCAGATTTTGGCCTACTTGATTTCGGTGCATTTTTGATGGACTCTACACCAGACTCAAATTTATTTTTCCACCGCTGAACTGTGTCATAAGACACACAAGAAGGTCCAAAAGCAGTAGAAATTTCCATCATCAGCTTCTTCAAAGAACAACCAAGTTTTGAGCGAGCTTTGATGTAAGCCCGTATTTCATTTTTTTGTCGATGCTTCTATCAACCATTTTTACTGCAGTGGTCAATGACTGCGTCTATTCAAATGGCAAATTTTATGTCTTACACTTAGTCTAACATGTACATTTATACACCATTGTGTAGATATTGAATAACCCTATACAGGTATGTATTGGTTTTTATCGTGCCCCACGTGGATATCGAGCTACAGGACAATAAGCAATTCATTTCGAACATCCCTCCTAGCTTTCATATTTCATCCACACCAACCTAAGGGATTCAGCATGTAAGATACAGCTTTCATATTTTGCCCACACCAACCTAAGGGAAGATATTTCAATGGCATATATCCCAACCCTCAGTTTTGACATTCTTCAGACATCAGTCAGGTCATACTCTCTCATATAAGTTTGAGTTCTGCATTTAATCTTTAATATTTAATAAAGATCGTTTGCTTATCCGATTAGCCCTTCCCGGCGAGCTGCGTTGTCTTCTGACAACTCTTGTTCCCCGAAGCAGTTGTGATAAGTACACACATCTTACATTTTTATGAAGAAATAAGAAAATGACTATTTTTTTTTCTATAAAAAGCAACAACAACAAATAATGATTATCTGCAGTACTACAAGAAAAAAAATTCACTTCTTTTGTCAGTAGAACAAATCAGGCCTTTTAGTGGGATCTTGCTCAATCAGGTTTTGTCTGTACCTGCTCATCATGATAGCAACTGCAGTAGGAAACATGTTGGCTGCATAGCCTGAGATAAGAGGGGTATCTAGATGAATATTTTTCTTATTTTTTTCACAAAAATATATGTAGTGGGTACTCATTAGAAGCACCTTAGAAAGGCACTTCTAATGAGTAACCACAATAGGTTTTCACAGAAAAATAAGAAAATATCAAGACTTTTGGATTTAAGAAGATATCTTATCTAGGGCAACAGGGATGCCAGACTTTCTTAAATATTTTGTTTGTAATTGACTGCTATTTTCTTGCAAATTCTCTATAAAAAACTTACAGACTGCTTACCTGGAATATGTATTTCACTATTTCCAAGGTCCTAGATGTTATAGAATCACAGGTCTATATAAGCTTTTTTTTTTCATCATAAGAATATTGATACATGTATTTTTCTTATTTCTCCATGAAAATATATGGTGTGAGTTATCATTAGAGGTGCCTCATAGAGGCACTTCTAATTAGGACCCACAATATATGTTTTCATGGAGAAATTAGATATAATATTAACTGGATATCTCTCTTAGATAGAGCTCTAATTTTTTTAGGAAAAAAATATACATAATATTAACTGGATATCTCTCTTAGGTAGAGCTCTAATTTTTTTAGGAAAAAAATATACCAACATCTTTCTTTTTTTTTTTGCTCCAGAAAGCATATGTTCTGATGTGTCAGTGGGACGATATGGATGATAATGAGATTTGTTTTCATTCAGAAATAAGAAAAAAAATATTTCAGGGAAATACTCTGCTCATTTCAGCCCTTTACATATGTGTAATATGTTTGAGCTTTAACCCTTAAAGCGCTGAGCAAAATTGTATCAGACGACATTCTACATTTTTTATATTATTTTTCAGGGAAAATAAGTTTGGCATTTTGTGTGAAAAGATTCACATGAAATGTCAAGTCTTATTACAAAAAAAAACAACAATAAAATGTTGTCTGCTGCTGTTGTGATTAGCACTTAAAGGGTAAAAAAAAACACAGCATTTTTATTATAGTAGTAAGGGAATGCCTAAAGCCTGCTGAACATAGTTATTTGCAAATGGTATAAAATCATTATTAACCCTTGTCATGCTGAATAGATTAAAATGCCACGCCTACTTCTGATTTCCAGCCAATCAGATTACTTGATCCGGGTTTTTGATAGAAATTCACATATTTAATGACAAACAGTGCAGATCCAGATCAGTTGGCTTCTTCAGAAGCCAACTGATCTGGATCTACACTGTTTGTAATGACAGAGTCTCGGGGGGGTACCTTAGGGGTAATTTTGGTACGGGTGTGCGAGCCAGTATTTCAAAACCTACCCCATTCATATACCTGGCCTTCGAAAAAACGGACCCATTCATATACTTTATCCCCCAAAATGTTGACCTATTCATATACTGCCCTTTGATTTTTTGTACCCATGTTTTGCTGGTTATTACACAAATATCATAGTCAATTCATGTAATACCAAGAAGATAAGCAGCCTCGAAAAGTCTCTGAACGAAAAATATGTGCATATACCAGGATGTCAGAAAAATGGGGCCTTTCACATAGGAATCCAGAAAAATTGGGCCATTCATATACTTTTTGTTGAAAAAAGGGGGCCAATCATATACCTGGCAGCGCTGAAAAAGGGGGCTATTTGGCACGCACATCCCTACTATGCCATATATAGGAAGTTACCCCCCCCCCCCCCAGGACAAGAGTTAAATGATTATACTAGTTCATGGATACTTAAGAAATTCATTCCAGCTGTTTCTGTAAGAGATAAAGTATCAACAAACCATATGATGATTGTAGACTTGGATTGTATATGGCTGCACGAGGCAGTTGGATGCGCGTCCGACTGGAGACCAGGAGGTCGCGGGTTCGACCCCCGCCGAGGTCGGCAACATTCTTTCGTGGAGATTGATCATGAAATATTTTCTACGGTCATTCTCTCCCTTCCGCTGATTCAAGAAGGGCAGTTGTCAGTTTCTGGCGAAAGAATGTGCACAATACTGGTTAACCGCTTGGAGGACTAAGCCTGCCCAGTAAACGTGTGGTTAGGTAAACTGACCACGCTTGACATGACCCCATTGGGTTGACTGGGCCGTAAAACCTCAACACAACATATGCATGTTGTTGCATGTTTGGACTAGTTTGGATTGTAGGCCAAGGCTAAAGGTTCTATCAGCCCTCTCTATCTAGGTTTTGCTTGTAGACCAAAAAACTCCTAGATGCATTACCATGGGGCAACTTCCCCATGCTATGTATGTTTAGAGATATGCAAAATCCTAGGTTGTATGCCTTCCAAGACTATGAGGGAACCTCACCATGCTATGTTTTGTTTAGAGACATACAAAATCCTAGGTGCATTACCATCCAAGACTATGGGCAACCTCCACATGCTATGTTTAGAGACATGAAAAATCCTAGGTTGTATGCCTTCCAAGACTCATGGGGCCACCTCCCCATGCTATGTTTGTTTAAAGACATGCAAACTCCTAGGTTATGTTTTACAAGACTATTGGGCCACCTCCTCAGGCTAGGTTTATTTAGAACCTACCAACTCCTAGGTAGATTGCAAGCTAAGGCTAAGGGGCCACCTCCTTAGGCTAGGTATATTTGGAAACCTGCCAACTACATTGTAGATGGGCTACCCTCCCAGAATAATGAGTACCATCTACCCGCAAGGGACAGGGTGTGCTGGTTTACATGTTACCAATAGCAGAATAAACCTGACCTGTCTGATTTTGAAACTTGCCATAATGTTCTTTCTTTAACCAATAGAAGTTCTGATGGTGAAGCTGGTGTTAATATTTTGACCTCGACCTGTAGAAGCTGTGGTTGTGTAACTAGAGCTTACATTAAGCCTTTTTGACTGGTATGCACTTTAGACCTTGACTGATTATAAAAGTTGCAACAACTTTTTTACCTAGACATTGGCTTGCAAAAGTACTGGGCCCAGTTGTTCAAAGCGTCGTTAGCTTAACGAGCTCGTTATGGGTCGTTTCGTTAACTGATTTAGCGGATTCAATATACAGTATTCTGATATTTTTTGCTGAAAAAATGTGAGTAGCTTTTGCAGTGCAAAAGCTACTCACATTTTTTCAGCAAAACATTTCAGCATATTTGCGTATCACTTGATGTAAATTTTAACGAATCGTTAACTAACGACGTCGTTAGCTTTGAACAACTGGGCCCTGATTTTAAAACTTTTGGAAGTTTTGATTTTGAAACCAAAGATGTTTTGACGTTGACCTGTAGAAGTTAAATGGAAAACTGGGACTGTTGTTCTGACTTGGCTGCAGTTCAAAATTTGAGACTGGAACTCATGTTTTGACCTTGACCTGTAGAAGTTCTGATTTACTGAAATACTGAGATGCCTTTGCAAAGTTGAATAGATATTCTGACTTGTGTCCTGTAGAAGTTCTGACTCAGAAACTGGCCTAGAGGTTTTGAACTTGTCAGTACACTTTACAGTTGGCCTAATTTTTAAAAAAATAATTAACCTGATTTTTTTTTGTCAACTTAGGTTAATTTGTAAATTTACGCCTCTCTTAAAAAAATAATATCCTTTTCAAAAGTAGCAAACAAATTTTCTTTTACAGTCTTCAAAGATCTTAGCAGATATAGTGTTCTAAAATGTATATTGTTTTCCTAAAATTGTTATTAATAAAAAGAAACAATTTCACAAAGGAAAAAACAGAGATTTCATAGTGGGAGGTCACATAAAAGTCATAATTTTCTTATTACCATATTTGTTGGTACACCTAAACTCAGTATAATATTGTCCTACAACTTGAACATTTAGTCCATTCCACTACTGTTTGATGTATCTACACTGCTGGATGGGTGACAAACAGTGTAGACCCTGATCAGACGCTGCATTCTGCAGCCTGATCTGGGTCTACACTGTTTGCTCAGGTCTGTCTGTCCCAGTACTTGGAGTAAATACTGTATATTTGCGATATTGACTTTCTGTTTTTCGATATTTTGTGTAAATGAGTAAAGCTATTTCTTTTGAACAAGATCGCGAGCATCAGATAAATGTAACTTTATGAAAAAGGTGATATTCAATTATTGACCTTTTTTGTTAAGATTTTGAAGATAGTATTGGGTATTGAATAGGTATGGATTTTTTTCTGTCAGTCTTCATTACTGGAAAAATATAAATAAATTTGCAAGGAAGTGGCCAAAATGACAAAGCACAACCTTCCTGTGGCACTGAAAGAAGAAGAAATGAGGAATCAACAATAACAAGACACAAAGGCACAGTTGCAATAACTGACAAACAAACAAAGAAGAAGTGCAACAGAAGAACTGTCTTGGAATGGTCAGCAGAAACTACTGGGGAGCTTAACCTTTGCCATGCTGAATAAATTTAGATGCCATGCCCATTTCTAGTTTTCAGCCAATCAGATTACTTTATCTAGATTGTTGATATAAATTCACATACTTAAAGGCAAATAGTGCAGATCAAGATCAATTGGCTTCTTCAGAAGCCAACTGATCTCAATCTACACTGTTTGCAAAGGCAGGACATACCCAGGTTCAGCAGGACTAGGGTTTAAATCACAATTTCCCCCTTAATTCTGATGCAGCTCAAAATTACACCTATGTGTTCGGTAAAGCTGTTGGGTCCTCTACCTCATCAATAAAACATCACATTAAAGCATTATTTACAAAGTAGAGGGCTCATTACTGGATTTTAGGTCATTGTAGGTGCCTCTGGTTTACAGATGAAAACAATAAATTTCACATAGCTTCACATAGCTTCAATAAAAACTTGTGGGGACTCATTATAAGCACCACTCTTAGATGCATATAGTGAGTACTCACAACATATGTTTTCTTCGAGAAATAAGAAAAATATTTCTCTGAAGATCCTCTTTAAACCGTTTTCTGTCAATGCATGAAAGTGATTTTTATCATGGAGCTGTTGTTGTTATGCTAATTGTGAACTATAGTCTATAATAAAGACTTGTGGTTAGTTGGCTGGTGTGCCCTTCTGAAGGTTGGCCCTGCCATTATCGGCTGGTGTGCCCTTCTGAAGGTTGGCCCTGCCATTATTGGCAGATAACAGAAGGATTCATACTTCACTTGAAGCAAGTTCAGAGGTTGGAGCCTTTTTCCGGGGTTAGAGCCTTTTTCTCATCCATCCTTTTCTTCTTTTTGTTATCTCTCTCTCTCTTTCTCTCTGGGAGAGGGCTAGACATGACAAAAATATTGTTCACATGGCTGTTACACCTCAACTCAAACAAACAAACAATAAAAACTTATTGAAAAGTATTTTAATTTTATTTTTTGTTTCTTTCTTTTGCAGGAAGATGTTGGCTTAATACCAAGGATATGTGAGGTAAGAAGCAGTGTTACACAATAGTTTTTAATTACACATAGCTCTTGATAAGCCATTTTTTCAACTAAAACATATCAGTATTTGTCTTATTACTTCAAAGAATATATATTGTGGGTACTCATTAGAAGTACCTCTCAGAGGCACTTCTGATGAATACTCACAACATATGTTTTCATGAAGAAATAGGAAAATATCAATACGTTTTGGTCAAAAAAAGTTCTTTATCTGGAGCTACAAAAATGGTTATAGGTGTGGGAAGGGAGCATGTTAGTCCACCAGAACCTCTTTATAACATTATTGCTGGGATCCAAAGCAAAAACTGTGTTAGCTAAACACCTGTTGTATCCAAATAAAAATGTATGGATTATGTAGGAAAATGACCATTTATGGTCATTTTTCTATATTATCTATACAGTTTTGCTTTAATACAACATTTTAGGGGTCCACCTTTAAACTGTCTTATTCAAAATTGTCTTATAATGAACAACTGTGTTGTATCCAAATAAAAATGTATAGATTATATAGAAAAATGACTATGGTCATTTTTCTATATAATCTATACATTTTTGCTTTAATACAATATTTTAGGGGTCCACCTTTAAACTGTCTTATATTCAAAATTGTCTTATAATGAACCGTCTTATAAAGAGGTACCAGTGTATTTCTTCTGTTTCTGCGCTGTCATTCACCTTTTCCCTCGTGCTCCTTTATTTCTGTCGTCTTCTGTCCCTTTTCTCCCTTTCTCTGGGAGATAGCATAAAAATACCCACAAGTGTTGACATGCCATTAAACAAGAACACAGACAAATCAAACAAATAAATATGGCCTTCAATAAACTGTTGTTACATGGTGTTTAGTCTCTTTTGTTGCCAGACCAATATAAGCGTAAATTTAGCTAAGCCTGTGTTTTGGAAATTTGTTACACATTCTGCTCAAATAGATATTCAGCAAAACTAACCATTTGCAAATCAAATCCATTTTACAGTACATGGCACTGATCCTTGATCTTATTTTATGGTTAAATAATGATAAAAATCCTTAATGTCATGATGTAAATGCATTTACAAGTGTGGTTTATAATTTAAATCTTTTAAGTTTGTTACACCGGTATTTAAGGCTCCTAGGTAAACCATAATTTTGTGGCTAAAGATTACAATATTTTTCTTATTTCTCCATTGAAACAAAAGTTGTGGGTACTCACTAGGATTGTCTTTGTAAGGCAGTTCAAATTAGTACCCACAATATACATTTTAATGGAGGAACAAGAAAAATGTTAATTAAAGTACTCTTTTTTGTGGAGATACAAACATGGTTGGTCATTACCACTCTCGAGGCTAAATTCAGTAGACAACAAATTGACAATATTTTTCCTAGAAAATAAGTTTTGACATTTCATGCAAATTGTCTCCTAAGGAGACAATTTGCATGAAATGTCAAAGCCTATTTTCTGGGAAAAACAAGAAAAAATATTTAAAAATGTCATCTGATATTTTTGTCCAGCATGCTAAGCGTTAGAGAAAGCTGACATTATGATGTTAGTGATAATTGGTACATATGGGTATTTGATAAGCTAAGGGGGTCTTAGTTTGCTTTATTCAAATCATGATAAATGCCATTGATATCTTTAATCAGGTACTTTTTGTACACAAAATTTCCCTTTCAAAATGAAAATGTAAACCTCTGAAAGCCTCAATGGATTTAACTATATTGACAAAACTGGCAAAAGAAATAGAAAGTTGAGGTAATCCAAATGAATTTGAAGGGGCTTATCACACTCTAAGGCCTGAATTTGGCATCTAGGGTCACGAAATGTCAGGTAGTATGGTTGATTTTGACAGATTCCTCAACAGGCCCGTGCAACATACATTGAGATTCCAGTTTTCAGTTAAAACTTACAGATAAGTTAAGATTGACTGCTCTAAACACTTCAGGGTGATTCCTTTGAATACATACCTACAGTGAAAAAATAAAAATCATGTTTTGTTTTATTTATCTGGACTGATGTACAGGACTTATTTGGCAACCAGCAGATAACCAGAGTATTCTGAGGCTTGATAATTAACCCTTGTCTTGCTGAATAAATTAAGATGCCACACCAACTTCTAATTACTTATCCAGATTATTTTTATAAATTCACAAACTTAAAGGCAAACAGTGCAGATCCAGATCAGTATCAGTTAGCTTCTTCAGAAGCCAACTGATCAGGATCTGCACAGTTTGCAAAGGCAGGATATATCCAGGTTCAGCAAGACAAGGGTTAAAATACTGTCAACATAATCCAGGGGTGTGGTTGCAAGTTTGAAACCCAGCTTGGCCACATAACTTTCGTGGAGATTGGTCATGAAATAATTTCTTTCTTCATTTTTCCCCTTCAGCTGATTCAAGAAGGGCAGTTGTAAGTTACTGGTAAAAACTTATAATGGTCACAAATTACTGGTTAACTATTTAGAGGTCAAAGTATTGGTTAACTGTTTAGAGGTCAAAGTACTGGTTAACCATTTAGAGGTCAAAATACTGGTTAACCATTTAGAGGTCAAAGTACTGGTTAACTATTTAGAGGTCAAAGTACTAGTTAACTGTTTAGAGGTTAAGTATTGGTTAACCATTTAGAGGTCAAAGTACTGGTTTAGAGGTCTAAACTGGCCCAAGAAAAGTGTAAGTAGATTGATCAGCTCAATATGACCTCAACAGTTTTGACTGGGGCCATAAAACTCCAAATCAAATCAAATCAAATCAAATCATCAAATCAAATCATCAAATCAAATCAAATCATCAAATCAAATCAAATCAAATCAAGTCAAATACTGTCTTCTATTGGGGGAATTTATTTAAGGTACATTGATTCACTTGAAAAGAGGGAGCATTCTAAACTGAAAGTTTTTGTCTCCCTTTTCAAAGGGAAACTGCTCCAGCAGAAGAGAATTTGCTTCCCTGATACATGAAAAAGGGATATACTCTTAAAGGGGGAGCAAATTCTTTTCTTTAAGAGAAGTTCTCTTTCAGAAGGGAGCCAAATACCTTTCTAGTCAGAGTGATCTCTTTTCGAGGTTTATCCATTCATAGGGTTTTCCCTCAGAAATTCATTTAAGGGGACATATGTCTCTACTGACCCATATTTTAGGAGACATATGGGGTAATTTCAGGGGTTGATTGTTTGAATTTTACAGAAAATATTGCAAATGTTAAGGGACATCAATGTCTCGCTAAGATGAAGGTTTAGGGGATATCAGAGTCAAAAAGGGGCAAAGTCTCGGGTTTTTGATGGACAAGGAAAACCCTGCATTCACCCTAAGATGTGTTATAAAATAATTTAATCTAAACATCTATAGTTCTATTATTACAGCAACTTGTAATTTCATATAATAATAAAGGGTGCTTGTGCAATATTTATTATCTTATTGTAATAATTTTAAAGAAATTTTGGAATTTATTGAGATGTTTGAAGTTCCATAAGGGTTTACCTTAAGCAGCTGAGAATCTCGTTGAGGAATGTCGAACACTGGTTTTGCATTTTTGGTATATATAAATAGGTAGAACTTCCAAACTGATTTTTTTTTCATCCAAGTCGCTATTAGTGGATATGGATTTTACCATATAACCTGGAGAAATAAGAAATACCAGTTGTTTTGTCCAAAAAGAAAATGTTTTATCAAGAGCCCAAAATGACCTTTTATTTGATTTTAGGTGAGCTGAAATAGAAGTTGAAACCTGTTTGTTATTTATTGTGGTATAAATTTTTACCAAGTGTGATTGAAATTTTTATATTGCACTTATTGCTAAAGAGAATTTAAGATGCACATGACAAGTGAGCATTCACGATTTATTGCTATAAGGCTGTGAAATATATTTTCAAACAAGTTAGAAATAATGGTTTAATGTTCATTGGCTGTTTTAAAAGCCATAAAACACTCCTCAAATGGTAAAGCATATGATAAATATTACCAATAAAATGCATGTAATTGGAAATTTTGAAATGTATTAAATTTTTTATCGTTGCATAAAACGTATGAAGTACCTGCAAGAACTAATTAAGTGGCACATAAAATTTACAGCAACCTTTCTGATCAGTTGACAAATAACAGTGTCTTGATCAAATTTTGTATTGATCATTTTGTTTAACATAGCATGTGGGTAAAATTTTCAGCAAATGACAATTTGAAAAATATGTCTTTTCTTTTTTTCCCCAGAAAATAGGCTTTAACCGCATTTCATAGGAGACACTTTTCATTTCCTCACTCTTTCCTGTGTGCCGGCCTCAGTGGCTCAGTTGGATGCGCCATCCGACTGGAGACCAGGAGGTCGTGGGTTTGACCACCGCTAAGGTCGGCAACATTCTTTCGTGGAGATTGATCATGAAATATTTTCTACAGTCATTCTCTCCCTTCTGCTGATTCAAGAAGGGCAGTTGTCAGTTTCTGGCGAAAGAATGTGCACAATACTGGTTAACAGCTTAGAGGACTAAGCCTGCCCAGTAAACATGTGGTTAGATAAACTGACCGTGCTCAACATGACCCCATTGGGTTGACTGGGCCGTAAAACCTCACCACAAACAAACTCTTTCCTGTAATAAAATTGTTTTTCCAGGTTTATTTTGTTGTATTAAAGTATATTCTCATTCACTGATATTAAAATTGTATGTCAGAATTTTTATTGAAAGTTTTTTCGTTCTTGTTTAACACCTTTTCAAGTGGGATAAAACGGTCTTTGAGTTATTGGAAAATATGATAGATTGTCTAAATTTTCACTAATGACATACGTACACTTACAACAGAATTATTGATTGCTTAATTCTTACACAAATATAAACACTTTTGTGGTCCAAAGTACTAATACCTTTTTTTTTTTCCTTCAATTATTTTTTTTTTCAACTACCATATTAACCCTAAATATTGGGAAACTGCAATAAGTTTTCATACTTATCCTAAAATTTTAACAAGTACATTTTACTGCCTGCTGACAAATCTGAAAATTAATGGACTGAGTGGCAAACAGTGTAGACCCTGATCAGATGCCGCATTCTGCGGCATCTGATCTGGGTCTACATTATTTGCTCAGGCCTCACTGTCACAATACTTAGGGTTGTTATGGTAATTTGTTTTTGCTATGAAATAAGAAAATAATCCATCAAAACCATCATCTTAATACTTCTTGTCTACTATACTTAACCCAAGTATTTGGATAGACAGCAAGGGCTGAACAAACAGTGTAGATCCGTTATGAAACATGGGTGTTTTTTTTTGTTTTGTTTTTCTGTACGGTATGGTATTATAGCTTGTTTCTTCATTTTGTTTTCAGAGCCTGTTTAGCCATGTAGCCGAGTGTGCTGATGATAATGTGACCTGTCGAATTGACATCAGCTATTTTGAAATCTACAACGAGCGTGTCCGTGACCTCCTACAACCAGAATTGCTCAAACAAAATGAAAAGTACTCATTAAAAGTCAGGGAACATCCCAAAGAGGGACCATATGTGAAAGGTAAAAAAGTTTTGGGATTTTCACAGGACTTTTGATAAGGATAGCTATCTCATGTCTCCAGATAAGATAATTTTTTTCAGTCAAAAAAATATTGATGTGAGCTTGAGTATATAAGGGGAAAGCACACATCATACCTCATAACTTCAGGTAAAAGGGGGTATCCACATAAAATTTTTCTTATTTCTCCACAAAAACGTGTTGTGAGTACTCATTAGAAGCACCTCTGCGAGGCACATTTAATGAGTACCCACAACATGTTTTCATGGAGAAATAAGAAATATATCAGTACCTTTCAGTTGTAAAAAGCGCCATATCTGGAGCTATGAATGCATACACTTTCAAGGGAACTATTTCTGACATGAAAGTGTTTGCCTCTTCAGTGTGGGGCTTCTATAAAGACCAAAAAATTGCTTCCTCTAGGAGCAAATTCTTTAGCTCATAGATTTAACCTCTGTCCTGCTGAACCCAGATAGGCGCTGCCTTTGCAAACAGTGCAGATCCAGATCAGTTGGCTTCTGAAGTATCCAACTGATCTGGATCTGCACTGTTTGCCATTAAGTATGTGAATTTGTATGAACAATCTCGCTCAAGTAATTTGATTGGCTGAAAATTAGAAGTGGGTGGGGCATCTTAATATATTCAGGATAACAAGGGTTAATACCTATCCTTCTATCTCATCATTAGGGAGTTCCATTTCGGATTTAAAGGGTTGTTAGATATGTTTTTACTATTATTATTATTTAGCAGACAATTCACATGAAATGTCAAGCCTTATTTTCTCAGAAAAAAAAATAGAATGTTGTCCACTGCTGTTGTAGCTGATGCTTCAAGGGTTAAAACTAATCTCTTGTACAGTTCTGAATGCTGAAATTGTATTTCAGATTTATCATGGCATCGAGTAAGAGACAACGATGAAATACAGGCATTACTAGATACGGGTAATGATTACAGGTAGGTGCTTTGCCTTTATTCCAAAAACATATGCACAACATTTCCTGCAAGATCGCATGCATGCACAGTGAAGACTCAGATCAGCCTGTGCTGCTGTGCAGGCTGATCAGAGTCTTCGCTGTCCACCTGAAGATGCTTTGGATACCAGGCAACCTAAGAAGGGTCCTGCAAACACTGATCAGACTGCACAAGTGCACAGGTTGGCCCAAGTCTTTGCTGGGGCACATGCAATCTCGCAAGAAATGCTTTGCTTCTGCTGATATTTCTATTGACAAAATAACATAAGACTTTATCTGTACAGTATTTACCCCAGGTTTTTGGATACCTTATCTACTTACCATACTTGTCCTAAAATTTGAAATATTCCATTATACTACCACTTGATGTGTCTAAAATATTGCTGTATGTATGCCAAACAGTGTAGACCCTGATCAGATGCCGCATTCTGTGGTATCTGATCTGGGGTAACACTGTTTGCAAATGCTTATCTGTCCCACTACTTAGGGTTATTACAGTGGGTAGACTAGTCTGTCGCAGGCCTCAGTGGCTCAGTTGGATGCATGTCCGACTGGTCATTCTCTCTCTTCCACTGATTCAAGAAAGGCAGTTGTCAGTTTCTGGCGAAAGAATATGCACAATACTGGTTAACCACTTAGAGGACAAAGCCTGCCCAGTTAAAATGTGGCTAGATAAACTGACCGTGCTTGACATGACCCTATAGGATTGACTGTGCCATAAAACCTCAATACAAACAAATTCTCTGGGTGAGTAGCAAAGATCTTGATCAAACTGCATAAAAGTACAGGCTGGTCTGAGCCTTCATTGCTAAGGCCATGTTTTAACTACATATATTAAGCTGATCCCCATAATATAAATATAAAATTGATCTTCCGTAAATGGTAGCTGCAGCTGCTGCCAGTATCTTTTATTTCACCTATACAACTCGACAGATGACAAATTGATAATATTTTTTCTTATTTTCACCAGAAAACTGGATTTGATATTTCATGCAAATTGTCTCCAATGGAGACAATTTGCATGAAATATCAAATCCTGTTTTCTCAAAAAAAAAAAAAGAAAAAAGAAAATCAAAATGTCTTTTGTTGAAAATTTTACCCAGTTCTAAGCGTAAAACTTTGGCATTCCCAATAATCAGAGCTCTAGATAAGTTACATTTTTTTCAGCCAGAAAATATTGATATTTTTCTTAACACATTGCATGCTGGGTAAAAAATTCAGCAGACAAAATTTTAAAATATTTTCTTATTTTTCCTAGAAAATAGGATTTGACACTTCATGCAGATTTTCTCATAAGGAGACAATTTGCATGAAGTGTCAGGTCCTATTTTCTAGGAAAAAATAAGAAAAATTTAATCAGTTTGTCGTCTGCTGAATTTGCCCATAGCATTGTAAGTGTTAATTCTCCCCAAAACCATAATTTGTGGTACTCACTGATTGTGCACATTCTTTTGTCAACCCTATTGGGTTGACTTGGCTGTAAAACCTCAATACAAACAAACGCCTCATAGGGGAAATCTGGTGAGTACCAGCAACTTACATTTTCATTGAAAATAAAATAAAATAACATTTATCTGGATATCCCTCGTGTCTAGAGTGGTGACTTAAGATAAAAATTTGACATTTTTCTCTGAAAATTAAGGTTAGGCATTTTAGCCCAGTGTAGGAAAATGTACCCTCAGACATGAGCACCAGAATTTTCAGATGCCTAACTTTCTTATATTGAACAGGTGTAGCAGGGCCTCATGGCGCATTCAGTCAGCAGTGTATCTGACTGCAGATCCAGCGATCGTAAATTTGAATCCCAGCTAGGCTGCATTACTTTCTTGGAGATTAATTATGAGATAATTTCTATGCTCATTCTCCCCCTTCCACTGACTCAAGAAGGGCAGAAACTTTTTCAGTTTAATACTGGTTAAAGTATGTGCACAAGCACTGGCTGACTGCTTAGAGGACTTAGCCTGCCCAGGAAAAAATGTATCTGGATTAACTGACTGGCTCAACATGAACTTAACATTGATGACTGGGCCATAAAACTCCAACTCAAACAAAATGAACAAGTCCAGGTTACTACCATTTGATGTGTCTAAAAACTATTAGATGAGTGGAAAACTGTATAGACCCTGATCAGAGACTGCTTTGTGTGGCATCTAATTTGGGTTAGTACAATTTGCTCAAGGTTGTCTGTTTGAAAAATAAGGATACTGTAATTAATAATCCTAAGTATTGGAGCCGACAGTCTTGAGCAAACAATGTAGACCCAGATCAGATGCTGCAAAATGCAGCATCTGATCAGGGTCTGCACTGTTTTGCACTCATCCAATAACATTTTAGATACATCACCGGTTATTAGAATGGACTCTTTCAAATGTTAGAGCAAGTACAGTAAATGTTGTAAAAATTTGAACACTAAAGCGTCTGACAAAATGACATATACAAACAGTGTAGACCCTGATCAGACTGCTCCTTCAGGAGCAGTCTGATCAGGGTCTACACTGTTTGCCATTCCACTAAGTATTTAAAGAAACTGCTGCCTAAAAAGCAAAATTTAAGCCAAAAGAGTATGGAATAAAGTGTTCGAAATTTTAGGAAATTTACCGTATATTAAGCATTTAAAGTGTCCCAATACTTAGGGTAAATAAGGTAATACGGTATTTCTTTTCCTTTCTAGGGTAACCGCAGAGACATACATGCATGACCACAGCAGCAGAAGTCATGCCATTGTGACCGTCTGCTTCACTCAGGTAAGTAGAAGCTCATAAGGAGTGCTGGTAGCACAATAAGTTTAGCACTCATCTATTCTAGAGGCCGTTGGTTTGAATCCCACTTAAGGTAGAAGTCTTCTCATAATTGTATGTTATTCCCTTGCACAAGTCCTTTCTCATGTTACCATCCATAACAGGATTTTTTTTCTATGCGAAATGTATCCTGCATTCCCTGCACCTTTTAGTAAAACATAGGAAATTGTGGCTGCCTACAGTATGGGTATACCGGTAAATTATTCTAGCATATACTATTTAGGTGGAAGACTATGGTAAATGCCCTAAAAGTTTTAACACCAAAGTTTCTGACAAAATAGCATATGCAAAGAGCAAACCCAGATCAGACTGCTTCTGAAGGAGCAGTCTGATCAGGGTCTACTCTGTTTGCCATTCACTAAGTATTTTAAGAAATATCAGCATAAAAAGCGAAATTTATGCTTAAAAAGTATGGAATAAAGTGTTCCAAATCTTAGGACATTTACCATTTGGTGTAAAAGAAGCAAAAGAATTCCACAGAAAAGTTTACACTGTTTCTGCTGTCTTATTTGTCAATAATTTTGGTGATGATTTAGGACATTTTTGTTATTTTTTGCATCAAAGCGTCTCTTGTGGGTACTGATTGGAATTGCCTTAATACTCATTGTGGTGATGCCATTTAGTGCCTACAAGATAAGTTTTGCTGCAAAAATAAAAAATAAATTCTGAGTACTCCCTACATCTGACTAATGTCTCATTACAAAAACAGGCCTATTCAAATATATTGAAAATTTCACCGCCCAAAACCGAAAGTTTTCAGATAAAAATTCTAATATTTTTCATATTTCTGCTCAAAACATAGATTGTGGGTACTCATTAGAACTGCCTTGCCAAGGCAGTTCTAACGAGTACCCATAATCTATATTTTTAAGCAGAAATAAGAAAACTAATGTATACCCCTATAAACCCCAAGTTTTACAATATAAAAGTGGGGTTTAAGGGGGTCAAAATTATAAAGATATGTTTTTGTGATGTGTATTAGAAATTGAAAAATTGAAGAAGTAGACCTTGATATCTGGTTATATTTTCCTGAAATTGTATATATGAAGGTTTTACAAAAGAAAAGTAACATGTAAAATTAATCTAAGTATTTTTAAATCAGAATGTGTTACCTCTTTCTTTCATTGACTAGGCTCGACTGGAAGAAAATCGTCCCAGTGAAATTGTAAGCAAGATCCACATGGTAGACTTGGCGGGAAGGTGAGTTATTACTTAACGCTTAGCATGCTGGGTAAAATTTCGTCAGATGACAATTTGAAATACTCTTGTATTTCCTAGAAACAGTCAGACATGCTGCCAACTGCACTAAGCAGTCCTTGGTAGCTCAGTCCCATGCGGATCCAGCTGGTGATTGGGAGGTCACAGGATCAATTCCTGCCCCGTCCGGCAACATGCTCATACATGCCATAAGCTGTGGACTAAAGTCTGTGAGATAAGTCAAAATTTTAAGGGAGATTTGACAAAACTCTGTGAGATTTTCTTAAACATCACTTTAGAGATCCCCCAATATAAGTCTAAAGTCTTTATTTTCATGTAATAATCTTGTGAAAACTGCAAGAGTGTGTGACTTATGTTTATTTCTTCATAAAATCTGTTATAAAATCATCTGAAAATTCTGTGAGATTTAAATTTTTTATGGGAATAGGCCAAAGTCTGGGCATGTATGCATGCTTTTGTGGAGATTTGATCATTACGAAAACACGCCTATACAAATGTATAGAAAATTTCACCTCCAAAAACTGAAAATTTTCAGATAAAAAACTCTGATATTTTTCATATTTCTGCTCAAAACATAGATTGTGGGTACTCGTTAGAACCGCCTCAGCGAGGCAGTTCTAAAGAGTACCCACAATCTATGTTTTGAGCAGAAATATGAAAAATAATGTATACCCCTGTAAACCCCAGTTTTACTATATAAAAGTGGGGTTTAAGGGGGTCAAAATTATATAGGTGTGTTTTTGTGATGTCATGAAATATTTTCTGTGGTCAATCTCTCCCTTCTGCTGATTCGAGAAGGGAAGTTGTCCGTTTCTGGCTAATGAATGTTCAAAAGTACTGCTTAACTGCTTAGAGGACTAAGCCTGCCTGTGAAAAGTGTAGTTGGGTAAACTGACCGGCTCAATATGACAAAAACTGTATCGGCCTCGGTGGCTCAGTTGGATGCGCCGTCCGACTGGAGACCAGGAGGTCGCGGGTTCAACCCCAGCCGAGGTCGGTAACATTCTTTCGTGGAGATTGATCATGAAATATTTTCTACGGTCATTCTCTCCCTTCCGCTGATTCAAGAAGGGCAGTTGTCAGTTTCTGGCGAAAGAATGTGCACAATACTGGTTAACTGCTTAGAGGACTGAGCCTGCCCAGTAAACGTGTGGTTAGGTAAACTGACCGCGCTCGACAGGACCCCATTGGGTTGACTAGGCCGTAAAACCTCAACACAAACAAATGACAAATACTGTTGATGGGCCGTTAAACTCCAAACCAACTGACTGCAATATGGAGCTTGGCTTTGGTGTTATAAATAGACAGCAAAGGCCAAGAATAGATTGCAAGTGCGTAGGCTGATCTGAGCCTTCACTATCACCATCCGCTCTGAAGGCACGTTTTCATGCAAAAGGCTCATTTTTGAACTTCAAATCCAAATCCAGACATTAGTTATGAAGTAGCAAAACAAGATCTTAAACTAGGTTACCTTTTTCCAAACAAAAGCTGTGTTCAATAGGAATGCTAATATTTATTTAAGTATATATTTTGAATGTTTGTAAACAAGGACATTAATGTGTATTAAAATTATCTGTCTAGTAATTTACCTCCTGTGAAGTAATAATACTCTAATGTTATGTAATCTGGGTATTATTCCAAGTAGGTAGGCATAGCTCTAGATAAGATGCGCAACCAGATAATTTTTTCTTATTTCCATCACGAAAACATGCCTATTTAATTTTGACCCTCTTAAACCCCACTTTTGTATAGTAAAACTGAGGTTTACAAGGTTATACACTGTTTTTCTTATTTTTGTTATAAAGCATAGATTGTGGGTACTCATTAGAACTGCCTCACTGAGGCGGTTCTAACGAGTACCCACAATCTATGTTTTGAGCAGAAATATGAAAAAAATATCGGAGTTTTTAATCTGAAAATCTTCAGTTTTCAGAGGCGACATTGTATTTGAATAGGTGTGTTTTCGTAATAAAAAAATATCCATGTAAACATATGTTGTGGTACTCATTGGAATTGCCTCACCGAGGCAATTCCAATGAGTACCACAACATATGTTTTTGTGGAGAAATAAAGAAAATATCAAAATGTTTTGGTTGAAAAAATATCTTAACTCCGGCTATAGGTATGTGTCTTTTTAAATGAATATTTTCTGTTGAATGAGCTGAGTAGGAGAAAAGTGTGCCGGCCTCGGTGGCTCAGTTGGATGCCCCATCTGACTGGAGAACAGGAGGTCGCGGGTTCAACCCCGCCGAGATCGGCAATATTCTTTCGTTGAGATTGATCATGAAATATTTTCTATGGTCATTCTCTCCCTTCCGCTGATTCAAGAAGGGCAGTTGGTGAAAGAAGTTTCTGGTGAAAGAATGTGCACAGTACTGGTTAACCTCTTAGAGGACTAAGTCTGCCCAGTAAACGTGTGGTTAGGTAAACTGACCGCGCTCGACATGACCCTATTGGGTTGACTGGGCCGTAAAACCTCAACACAAAGGAGAAAAATGATCTTGTGCCGTATTCCAACAACAATGGCCCAGATCAGCATCTACATCCAAGCAGTTTGATCCTGGACTTTGCTAATTACACACGCAATGGTGGAACTTTGCATAATCCAAATAATGAAGCCCTGATCAGATGACATGGAAACAGAGCCTGTTTGAGGACTTTATTTTTGACATATGCTCCAGATTAACCTTTTCCACTCTCTGGGTTAATTTAGCAGACTACAAATTGATGACATTTTTCTAAGGCTTTGACATTTCATGCAAATGGCTTTGACATGTCATGCAAATGGTCAGAGACCATTTGCATGAAATGCCAAAGCCTATTTCCTGGTAAAAATAAGAAAAAATATTTCAAATTGTCCTCTGTTGAAAATATTTCCCAACATGCTAAGTGTAATCAGAATTATTACCTTATCTGGAGCTAAATACATGTTACGAAACAGATCTTCCTTTGCTACAAATGTTTGTTCAGCTGAAGTTCTATAATCCTTTGCATTCCCTGCAGGTCACCTGTTTCAAAATTACTCACATTGGCCTGTTTCAAAATGACTCACATTGGGTTGGAAGACTTCATTTAAGAGGATTTTTTTTTAAAATACTGATTTATATTTTGGAAAAAACAAACAAACAAAAAAAAAAACCCCAAAAAACAACAACAACAAAAAGAAAATAAAACAATACAATAATAATAATAATAATAAATGGGTGAATGATAATAATAAAATTACAATATAAATAAAGCAATACTTGTTGTGGGTATTCATTGGAAGCACCTCCATATTTAAGGGCAGTGGATAACCTTCCAAGGGAACTAACTCTGCCTCCTTTCCTTCCAATTGGGGGCTACTCTCAGATTCCTCGGGGAACAAATTCTTTCACAGTATTTTAAGACTTTCAAACACTAAAGTGACAACTTGCTGTCTGCAAAGTTGCCTCCCTTTGCAAAATGTGTGCAAAATCTTTCAGGTACCATCATTCACCTTAATGAGAGCCCAAAACATGTGTCACTGTTTTTGCCAGACAAAGTTCATTTATTAGAAGACACCCTTTCTTACTTGATGGGACTCACACCATTCGGGTATAAGAGGTCTCATCATGGAACAGATAAACCACTTTCAAAGGCTTCTTACCCATTACCACTCTTTGGGCTAATTCAGCAGACAACAAATTAGAGATGTTTTTTTGTATTTTTCCCAGTAAATAGGCATTGTTATTTCATGCAAACTGTCTCCTAGGAGGCAGTTTGCATGAAATGACAAAGCCTATTATTTGGGAAAAATAAGAGAAAAATATTTCAAAATGTCTTCTGCTGAAAATTTTACCCAGAGTGCAAAGTGTTAATGGATGTTTAACCAGATTGCTACTTAATGCAATAAAACTCTTAAATCTTTAGAAGGTTTAATGAGAACTTTATCCTCTTTTTACCAGCATTATTAAGTTTAAATATTTTCTGACAGATTCAAGAGTAGAATGATGTATAAATAACAATTCTGATGAGATTAGAAGTTTTTTAGATTTGGCTCGAATTAAGTTTATCCCTCTGCTCCAGATCAGCAGAAATAGAAATAGAATATATAAATAGACAATTCAGAGGAATATTGTGTGTGTTTCTTATTTCACCCTGAAAATATATCGAGTATGATACTTGTCAAGAAATTTGAATACATCAATATAACTGGTTGTTGATGTGTCTAAAAAATGTTGAGTGAGTGGCAAACAGTGAACACGTCTTCAGCATCCGATCTGGTCTGCATTGTTTATTCAGGTCTACCTGTTTAAGAAAGAAGACAGAGAAATAAGGAGTAGGGATAAAGATTAGGGAGGGAATATTTTCTTAAACCCTTTCACCCCCTAGTTTCTGAGGTGAAGTCTTCCATCTCTGAATTCGGACACATTCATTGTTGCAAATAGGAGTTTCAGTCAAAAATCAATAACAGAATGGCAAACAGTGTAGATCCTGATGAGATGGCTCATTATGAGCCATCTCATCTGGATCTGCTCTGTTTGCAAAGGTTTGTTTGTGTTGAGGTTTTACGGCCCAGTCAACCCAATGGGGTCATGTCGAGCGTGGTCAGTTTACCTAACCACACGTTTACTGGGCAGGCTTAGTCCGCTAAGCGGTTAACCAGTATTGTGCACATTCTTTCGCCAGAAACTGACAACTGCCCTTCTTGAATCAGCGGAAGGGAGAGAATGACCGTAGAAAATATTTCATGATCAATCTCAACGAAAGAATGTTGCCGACCTCGGCGGGGGTTGAACCCCCGACCTCCTGGTCTCCAGTCGGATGGCGCATCCAACTGGTCTGCAAGGATGAAAAGGTTAATTTGCAAAATTAAATTTGTTGGAGCCTAGATAATTATTTCCTTTTAAAATTTAATAATTCTGTCTGTAATGTGCAAGGGGGTTGATGGAGTTGACTTTTTGGTAAAAGGGTTCCAGTTTGGTTTTAACACATTTACTATTATTGCTGCATGTAGATGCTTGAAGTCAGGCAAATATATACAATACATATACCATCTGATTGTGAGCAAACATTTATTTTAATAATCTTATAAGTTCTTCTTTGTTTGTGCATCTGTGGTTTCATATATGGCGTTTGTTTGGTCTTTATTTGTTCTTCTTCTCTCCTTCTTTTGGTGCCTCTGGAACCCTGTGCTTTATGATTATGGCATTTCATGTGTATCTTCACTTATTCTTTTGTATTTTGGTAAAAACAGTGTTCTTCTTGGATATTAACCCATTGTAGACTGAATGAACTCCCCCACACTATATATTGGAAGCGTCCAATTTCAGTTTTTGGTAGGTGAGGCTGTGAGATTTAGATATTCCTAGAGAAAAATAGCTGAATTATTTGCAAACAGTGAAGACCCTGATCAGATGCCACATTCTGTGGCATCTGATCTGGGTCTGTACTGTTTGCCAGTTATCCTTTTAGGGGTCTCCCGACTACAATGGGTTAATGTGGTACAAAAACTATTTTTATACAAGTAAAGCCTCAATGACTCGAACACCGATGACTCATTTACCAAGGCTAATTTGAACTTGTTTTTGAGTCCCTAGAAGATTCTTCCGACAGCTCAAAAAAACCCCAAATATTTAGGGATATTTTAGGATTTTTTCCTATTTTATCATGAAAGTGTATGTTGTGTGTACTCAATAGAATCGACTCATTGAGGTGATTCTAATGAGTACACTCAACATACCATTATTTTATAGAAGACAGAAAAGACATAGATATATTATTCCCATATGTCTCCTAAACTGGCACTATGATTACCCCTCAGTGGCTCGAACTACCCATATTTAGGACAAAGTTCAATACCATAGTCCCATTGATGTTGGAAGCATTGAGGTTCGACTGTTTACTGCATCAAACTATATGGTTCTTATTTTAAATGGCTTAAATCGGCCACTGGTTTTCAAGTAAGATTTGTTAAAAAGCTGTTAGGGAAAATAAAAAAAATGTACCCATTGCTCTTTTGGCAAATATTTGGGACTGTGGGAAGGGAAGGATTTGTTTTATTCTTCAGCCTGCTGTAGGTGATAGCAGAAGAAAACATGATATTTTTTTATCTCCCTGAAAACAGGGCTTGACATTTCATTCAGATCATCTGTAAAGAGAGAAGATTTAAATAAAATCATAAATGCCAAATACTGTTGATGCTAAAATTCTGAAAAATATTTGTAACAAATATCTTCTACAGAGTATCATTTGCCTTGAATGAAAGCTTAAGATGCCTTCTTGAGTCCTCCTTGAAATTTAATTGACCATTAAGGATTAACTATTAAGAGATTAAATTATTAAGCCAAGTTACTAACTATTATGCATTTCCTTTAATTGTACAAATTCTCCTATAGCTCTAGATAAGAAGCATTTTTTTCAGACCAAAAATATTAATAGTTTTCTTATTACTCCAAGAAAATATATGTTGTGGGTATTCATGGAATTGCCTTGCAGATGCAATTTCAGTGAGCACCCACAATATATATTTTCTTGGAGTAATAAGAAAAAAAAATTATTGAATACCCCTCTTACCTAGAGCTATGATTCCTGTAAGTTTTTGAATGACCCATTTATTTCAGTATTGCATAAACACAATGCTTAATCCATTTAGATAATTGAGACAAATTGACATTATGTAAACGGGCCCCTGTAGCCTAGTGGATAAGAGAGTTGACTCTTAATCCATTAGGTTTCTCACCGCTGTGGTTCGAGCCTCGCTTGGGTCATATGTGGGAAAGCCAAGTTCTGCTTACGGATGGTCAGGTGGTTTTTCTCCAGGTTCTCCAGTTTTCGCCCACCTTCGATGAACGATCGGCTCGATATAAGTGAAATATTCTTGAAAGGGCCGTAAAACCCAAATCAAAAAAAAGAAAAATTGACATTATGTGTAATGGACATGTTTTATATTTGTGAAATTTTGTTTGAGATTTTCTGATATACATTCGTATATGTGTCAGGTCCATATAGGGGTAATGAATTAGGCCAAGCACAAATCAGCTTTTTAATAATCCATAAATTATAATGTCACTTCTTTGCCCTTTACCTAGTAGTGCTTTCAACCCTGGCCCTGCTGAGCCTGGATATGTCCTACCTTTGCAAACAGTGTAGATCCAGATCTGTTGGCTTCTGAAGAAGCCAACTGATCTGGATCTACACTGTTTGTAAATTAGTATGTGAATTTGTATTAGCAACCTAGATCAAGTAATCTGATTGGCTGACAAAGTGGGCATGGCATCTTAATTTATTCAGCATGGCAAGGATTACAAAGAAGTGCTGTCAAACATGCACAGAATGTGCAGAATTCAGATCATTCTTTGCATAGACGAAGTATCATCTGTATGTTTGCTCTCCATTCAAACATTTTCCAATGATTCTATTAGCAGACAGTGAAGGCCCTGATCAGACTGCACCTGATCTGGGCCTTCACTGTCTGCATATGCCTGAAGATACGTTTTGGGATGGTGCGGCCCATATAAAAGATGATGATCTAAAACTATTGTCCTCAAAGTTTTGTCTGCAGTAAATTGCCAAGGAGAGCAGACTCTTTCTTTTAAAACAGACCCCTGATCAGAAAGGCAACAAAAACAATTGGATAGAATTGTTTCCCATCAAGTATTTCAATACCCCTCAAAATGTCATCTGCAGGTATTTAAATTTAGTGTTCTAAAGGTTGATTTAGGGGAACCGATACACTATCAAGGGATATAACTCTTTCAAAATTGTTTTGCCTCTCTTCTGAAAAGGGGTCTACTTTAAGAGGAAAGAATTTACTTCCCGTGGGAGCAAATTCTGTCCTTTTAGAGTAGATCTCTTTTTGGAAGGAATTTGGTGTGTAGGAATGCAAACATTAAGTTACAAAAGTTGTTATCTTGATAAAAAGTTACAGAAAATCTACCAAGTATCCATTCCCTTTAACCCTTGTCAGGCTGAATAAATTAAGATGCCCTGCCCATTTCTAATTTTCAGCCAATCAGATTACTTGATCTAGGTTGTTGATACAAATTCGCATACTGAATGGCAAACAGTGCAGATCCAGATCAGTTGGCTTCTGAAGAAGCCAACTGATCCGGATCTACACTGTTTGCAAAGGTAGAGCATCTCCGGGTTCAGCTGGACAAGGGTTAAAATGTCATCTGCTGATGTTTAAATTTAGCATGCTTAAGGTTAGTTAAGGTTGTTTTGTGACTGACCAATATTATTCATTCCAAATATCTATTACATTGATCCCCTAGATAGGTATTAAAAGGGTGTGACCAAAATAATATTTCAAAGAATTTAGATCTGTTTGTTGATTTGTTGAAATGCATTGTATTCTCTTCTATTGTTATATACCTAGTTTAAGTTTTTACTGTCTACCAATCTGAGGGGTCATTTGCTATTATTCATTCATTAACACTTTGCACTCTGGGTAATATTATCAACAGATGACACATTGAAATATTTTTCTTATTTTTCCCAGAAAACAGATTTTGACAGTCCATGCAAATTGTCTCCACTGGAGACAATTTGCATGACATATCAAATCTTTTTTTCTGGGAAAAATAAGAAAAATTTCATCGTATGCTGAATTAGCCCTGAGAGTGGTAAGGTTTAATGTCCCAACTGGTATAGTAAACAGTCTAGGTACTAACCAGAGATTGTGTGGATGGGCAGGCCAGCCTTGGTTTGCCTATTACTTTTATTATATTCTCCTATATACATGTTTTCAGATGGGCATACCAGAGCGAACAGTGTAAACCTAGTTCAAAATGTCTCCTAGGCAGATGATTCACATGAAATGCCAAGCCTTATTTTCTCTAAAAAATTTAAACAATAAATATGACATCTGCTGCAGTTGTTGATGATTTGGCATTTCATGACCCTTTTAAAATAATTTAAGCCATATCGAGGATGGAAGGGTGTTAATTCAAGGCTCTTCATAATGAAGTAACATACAGTCACGAAATGAATTCCACCTTCAGCGAGATTCACACATGGGACCTCAAGATCTAAAGTCAGGTGCGCTAACCATTCAGCCACCCAGACAATTCACTTGTCATTAGTACTTTAATGTTTAGCACTCTGGGTATAACTTTCAGCAGTTCTTGTAATGAAATGTTTATACCCTCGGCATTCGAAGTATGCAATGGGGGTATATAGTTTTTGTCTTTTCTGTGTGTCTGTCAGTCTGTCTGTCTGTCAGTCTGTTAACATTTATTTTGTGTCAAAGATATCTGATCAGCTCCTTTACCTAGAAACTTGAAATTTTGTACACATGACAAGTATGACTAGTTGTATTGTGGGGAAAAAAAATAAGGGCCATGGGGCCAGGTCCCTTAGAGTTATTTCCCTTTGTTGTTCTGGGTATACTGATGGCCATGGCATTTATTTGTGTCAAAGATATCTGAGGAACTACTTTACCTACAAACTTGAAATTTTGTACACATGACAAGTATGACTAGTTGTATTGTGGGAAAGAAAATGAGGGCCATGGGGCCAGGTCCCTTAGAGTTATTTCCCTTTGTTGTTCTGGCTATACTGATGGCCATAGCATTTATTTGTGTCAAAGATATCTCAGGAACTACTTTACCTAGAAACTTGAAATTTTGTACACATGACAAGTATGACTAGTTGTATTGTGGGAAAAAAATAAGGGCCATGGGGCCAGGTCCCTTAGAGTTATTTCCCTTTGTTGTTCTGGGTATACTGATGGCCATGGCATTTATTTGTGTCAAATATATCTGAGGAACTACTTTACCTACAAACTTGAAATTTTGTACACATGACAAGTATGACTAGTTGTATTGTGGGAAAGAAAATGAGGGCCATGGGGCCAGGTCCCTTAGAGTTATTTCCCTTTGTTGTTCTGGCTATACTGATGGCCATGGCCGGGGGTATTAGTATGCTCACTTCATGGTCTAGTTTTTCTTATTTTTCCCAGAAAATAGGTTTCAGATTATATTTCATTTCCTTTGGAATCATTGGGCCCATTGTGGAATCTTTGAAAATGGAGTTCTACTCATGTATACGCTAGAGAGTGTAAGCAGTGTTGCAAACTTCATGACTGCTTATGAAGAGTCTCAATAAAACTGAGACTCCCATTTTCTTATCTGTTGTGTGTTCTTTGTTTCCAAAGGCAATCTTTTTGATGTCTGTTCAACATTTCATGCATATTGTCTCCATTAGAGACATCAGATCAGAGTCTATATTCTTGGCCACTCATCAATCAGCTTTTAACTCCCGCTAGTGGTGACTTGCTAGTGGTGACTTGTCGTCTGCTGATAACCTTTGCAAACAGTTTAGACCCAGATCAGGCCTGACAAAACGTGGGTCCTAATCCAAACTGTTCAACACTCTGATGGTATATTTGAAAGATTTATTTTTTGAAAAAATTAATTTAAAAAAGAAATAAAAAAAAATCGACAGATGACAAAAAAAAGCATGCAAAATTACCCAGCATGCAAAGAGTTAAGATACATCAGTGGGTGGTAAAATGGGGTTATTCCAATTTTAGGACAAGTATGGTAAAGAGTCAGCGTGTCCCAATATTTAAGGTAGAAATGGTAAATAAGGCAAATGGGATTTATTATTTACGAAATACTGTATTGAAATTATATACTCTTTTTATTATACTGAACTAAGTGCATGAAATTTCAGTAATGTTATGGGCGTTAAATGTATAATAAGTTCACTATATTATTTTTATTTGGTAAGATCAAATTTACACCCTTTACAATGCTATAATAAGGATTTCAGCTATTAGTAATATATTGATGTAATGATTTATGTACTCAAAATTCTCTTATTTTTGCTTTTTAACCCTTAAAGCGCTAAGCAGATTTGTAGCAGATGACATTCTAAAATTGATTTTATTATTTTTCAGTCAAAATAAGACTTGACATTTCATGTGAATCATCTGCATAGCAGATGATTCACATGAAATGTCAAGTATTATTTTGTCTGAAAAATAAAAGAAATGTTAACCATTATCCTGCTGCACTTTCTTCTGACCTAGATCGTTGAAAGTGGTATCCTTTCCTGAGTACACATTATTTCCCTTGGTTTTCAATGATTTAATTCAGACTTGCAGTCAGTACTTTGTGGTTGAAAAGGTTTCTTATCTGGAGGTATACATTCTTATCCAACATCTTTCACACATACTCATTTTAGTACCTTATGCTATGTCTAAAAGGTACTGGCTTAATGACATAGATTTCACACTCCCACCAAACTACTCTTTTACAAGCAGTTTGATCTGGTTCTAAGTTGTTTACTTAGACCTGTGTTTCTGAATATTTAGAGTATATATGGTACACATTATCCTCTGCTTTTTGTTCCAGTGAGAGAGCTGATCCAAGTTCGAAACCAGGTTTCAGAAAGAGGCTGACAGAAGGTGCTAATATTAACAGATCGCTGGTTACCCTGGGATATGTTATCAAGGCATTAGGTAAGGTATTAGTGCAGTTTTCATCCATCCAGTAGTCCCTCTCTGATTCAATCTTGTCCTATCCTGTTCCAACCTTGAAATGTTGGTTGTGTGGGTTTTCTGTATTACAAGGAAAGATAAGCTACACCTGGAAATCTTTTGGAAAAACAATAAGACAATAAAAAACAAGATAGACAACTTCAAGTATTATTTCAGAGGACTTGGGAAGGAGTATTTGGTGATAATTCTGAGATAATTTTCTTTAGTTCTCCATAAAAACATATATTGTACGTACTCATTAAAAGTGCTTCTAATGAGTACCTACAACATAGTTTCAACTCATGTGTACGAAAGTACAGGTAGAGCTATAGCAGTCACTCCTTAGTCTGTGTCGGTGTCGGCTGGTTAATGTGTTTAATAGGCTGTATCTCCTGAACCTCTGTATGGAAGCAGTTCATACTTGCCCTGCTGTTTGATACTGGTCAGGGCCCAGTTGTTCAAAGCGTCGTTAGCTTAACGAGCTCGTTAAAGGTCATTTCGTTAACTGTTTTAGTGGATTCAATATGCAATTTTCTGATATTTTTTGCTGAAAAAATGTGAGTAGCTTTTGCACTGCAAAAGCTACTCACATTTTTTCAGCAAAAAATTTCAGCATATTTGCATATCACTCGATGTAAATTTTAACGAATCGTTAACTAACGACGTCGTTAGCTTTGAACAACTGGGCCCTGAAGTTCTGTGCTGTACTGTTCCCCCCACATGAGTGACCTTGAGGTCAAGGTCACACACTTAGAAAAATATTAAGTAAAAGTTTTTGGTTAAAGAGGTAAAGCATAATTCACTGGTGAGCTATGCTATCCTGGGACAGCTCTTATTGTGGGGATATAAGAAAAATTATCCCAGAATTATCACAAAATGCTCCTCCTTGAACCCTTCTCTGGTAATAGTTTTAGCTTTGTTGTGAAGTGCCAAATAACAACTGTCAAATATCTAGCATTTAACTTAAATCCCTTTACAAGAGAAACAAATCAAGTCATTTAACCTGTATACCAACACAGTGATTGTCTGTGACACAACATATTATATTACATATAATTTTAATAAAAATGACATTTCATTCAAAACTGAGATTAGAGACCATTGATATTTTGAGTATGTATACTTATGAAAGAAGCTCTTGGCATGGATAATGTACATGCTTTTCATTTATTAGTTCATTATGTTAAGAGGATCCCTATGGCCACTATGATATATAGTGAAAACATGGGTATATAGGGGTATACTTAATTAGGTAAAATTTCGTGGCATTTCTGTTCTAAAAGCTTAATTCAACTTATTATTTATTAGTAATTTTATCAGCCATTTTCTCTACATGAATCTATATTAGTGGGCATTTTAACCAAATCTTCAGCAGTTTCCTCTATTTTATATAATAAAAATGCTATGACATAGAAGAACAAATGTTGCATATTTCTAAGTTTGATTCTTACTGCCCAAATTTGGGAGGAAAAAAATATAACTGCATATTTGAATAGGGTCTTTGCATTTTGTACATATTAAGGTCTTTCGATCTTGTAGCATATTATTACACATTCCTAAATAACCTTGGTCCTGCTGAACCCAGATGTGCCCTTCCTTTGCTAACAGTGTAGATCCAGATCAGTTGGCTTCTGAAGAAGCCAACTGATCTGTATCTGCATTGTTTGTCATTAAGTATGTGAATTTGTATCAAACCTGGATCAAATAGTCTGATTGACTGAAAATTAGAAATCTATTCAGCATGGCGAGTGTTAACCCTTAAAGCGCCAAGAAAAACTGCATCTGAAAATGTCGTCTGTTTATGTCGTCTGCTGAATATTCTTGCAGACTTTTCAAACCTGTTTTTGCATACAGGCAAACAGTGTGGACCCTGATCAGACTGCTCCTAAAGGAGCAGTCTGATCTGGGTCCACCCTGTTTGCAAAAATGACTTTTAAAATCACAAGCAGATGACAAAGCAGACGACAATAGTTGTGACTGGCACTTTAAGGGTTAAAATATGTGGACAAATAACTCTTTATTGCATGTATGCTAAAATTTGAACAAGTCAGTATGAGAAGATAGTGATGTGTCTAAAAATGCCGGCAGAATGGCAAACACACTGCACACCCAGATCAGACTGCACCAAGAGAATGTGCACAATACTGGTTAACCACTTAGAGGACTAAGCCTGCCCAGTAAACGTGTGGTTAGGTAAACTGACCGCACTCGACATGACCCCATTGGGTTGACTGGGCCGTAAAACCTCAACACAAACAAAACCAAGTTTTAAAATAAATACTGTAAAGGAAGGTACCAACTCCCTTGGGCCGGCCTCGGTGGCTCAGTTGGATGCGCCGTCCGACTGGAGACCAGGAGGTCGCGGGTTCAACCCCCCCTGAGGTCTGCAACATTCTTCGTGGAGATTGATCATGAAATATTTCTACGGTCATTCTCTCCCTTCCGCTGATTCAAGAAGGGCAGTTGTCAGTTTCTGGCGAAAGAATGTGCACAGTACTGGTTAACCGCTTAGAGGACTAAGCCTGCCCAGTAAACGTGTGGTTAGGTAAACTGACCGCGCTCGACATGACCCTATTGGGTTGACTGGGCCGTAAAACCTCAACAAAAACAAAAAACAGTAAACGTGTGGTTAGGTAAATTGACCGCGCTCGACATGACCCCATTGGGTTGACTGGGCCGTAAAACCTCAACACAAACAAAACCAAGTTTTTAAAATAAATACTGTAAAGGAAGGTACCAACTCCCTTGGGCCGACCTCGGTGGCTCAGTTGGATGCGCTGTCCGACTGGAGACCAGGAGGTCGCGGGCTCAACCCCCGCCGAGGTCGGCAACATTCTTTCATGGAGATTGATTGTGAAATATTTTCTACGGTCATTCTCTCCCTTCCGCTGATTCAAGAAGGGCAGTTGTCAGTTTCTGGCGAAAGAATGTGCACAGTACTGGTTAAATTGCTTAGAGGACTAAGCCTGCCCAGTAAACGTGTGGTTAGGTAAACTGACCGCGCTCGACATGACCCCATTGGGTTGACTGTGCCGTAAAACCTCAACACAACAACAACCAACTCCCTTGGTCTGTTTCAGTGACATTTTTATCCTCTATTCAAGTAAATAGATCTTCAGGGTATATTGTGAAAAGTGACTGCCTAGATCTTGGGGCTCCAGATAAGAGGGGTATCAGGTTACACAGTTTTCTCATTTCTACACAAAACATGTTGTGGTACACCTTAGAAGTGCCTCACCACGGCACTTCTAATGAGCACCTGTATCAAATATTTTTATGGCGAAATAAGAACAATATTTCATTTGAAAAAGTACCATATCTGGATATTTGAGCCATAAGCCCGAGCATGTGCAGAATCTGATCATGGTATTCTTAACTCTTAAAATGCCAAGCACAACAAATGTCGCCGGCCTCGGTGGCTCAGTTGGATGCGCCGTCCGACTGGAGACCAGGAGGTCGCGGGCTCAACCCCCGCCGAGGTCGGCAACATTCTTTCGTGGAGATTGATCATGAAATATTTTCTACGGTCATTCTCTCCCTTCCGCTGATTCAAGAAGGGCAGTTGTCAGTTTCTGGCGAAAGAATGTGCACAATACTGGTTAACCGCTTAGAGGACTAAGCCTGCCCAGTAAATGTGTGGTTAGGTAAACTGACCGCGCTCGACATGACCCTATTGGGTTGACTGGGCCGTAAAACCTCAACACAAACAAACACAACAAGCGTCATCTGCTTGTGAGTTAAAAGTCATTTTTGCAAACAGTGTGGACCCAGATCAGACTGCTCCTCTAGGAGCAGTCTGATCAAGGTCCACACTGTTTGCCTGTATGCAAAAATAGGTTTGAAAAGTTTGCAAGAATATTCAGCAGCCAACATAAAAAGACAACATTTGCCAAGAAAACATGCAGGTTTTCTTGGCATTTTAAGGGTTACCTGTCACATAGTTCTAGATTAGAGTAGAGTCCACATAATTGGAAACAAGCTCTATGACTAAGAATTTCTGTTGAGTACCCACAACATAATTATGTCTTCATGGAGAAATAAGAAGAAAAAAAAGTATATACCGGTATGTCTTGCTTGAAAATAAAAAACTCCTTATCCAGAATTACATTGTCATTTTACAGAACCATTAATACTGTAGAATATGTCAGTTAAAAATAAAACTTAGGTAAAGTCTTTGCAAATTTACAGGTCTGTTGGGACCTTCATTGTTCAGATGTGCTCAGACGTCCCATTCTTTGCATATGCACAGACCATTTTGGACCTTCATTTATTTGGAAAACAGACCTGTTCAAATATATTGAAAATTTCACCACCAAAAAAACTCAAAATTTTCAGATAAAAATTCTGATATTTGTCATATTTCTGCTCAAAATATAGATTGTGTGTACTCGTTAGAATGCCTCACTGAGGCAGTTCTGAAAAGTATCCACAATCTATGCTTTTGAGCTGAAATAAGAAAAATAATGTATACCCCTGTAAACCCCAGTTTTGCTATATAAAAGTGGGTTTAAGGGGGTCAAAATTATATAGGTATGTTTTCGTGATGGTTCAAATGTGCTCTGAAGTCCCATTTTTCTATGGCATGATTTTGTCATAAGGTACATATCTGATTATCATGGCCCATTTTAAAATTAATGAAAACTCATGGTTAGCAAATATACAGAAGCCTCCCACCAGAATTGTGATGATTAATTAATGTTCTTCTGTGAAACTTAATTTGAATGAGTGACTGGTGGGGATAATTTCTGACACCAAATATTTGATCATCAAAATTCCGTACAAAATTCACCGTTACTTGTTAATAGATATCTTTTTTACAACCGATCTATAATATCTTCTCATCAGCTTTGATTGATTAGTTTTCAATAAAGAATATTGAAATAAGGA
This sequence comes from Anodontia alba, assembly GCA_964016985.1. Lineage (NCBI taxonomy): Eukaryota > Metazoa > Mollusca > Bivalvia > Lucinida > Lucinidae > Anodontia > Anodontia alba. The sequence goes on from OZ024823.1 coordinate 36,230,202, forward strand.
GGGCAAAATAGCTATGAAGAGGATCAATGGTAGTACCAGATAATGGGAGTGTTCAGAAGATCATTTTTTTTTGTCATTTTTGAACGAAAACATCTCTTGTGGGTACTCATTGGTATTGTCTTGTAGAGGCAATTCTAAAGAGTACACACATGAAATGTTTTTGTGCAAAAATAATGAAAATTATTGTAAATTTTCACAAAATTTATCAGCTTTTCTGGAGTTATGGCTGTTTTTAAATTTTAGCAGTCATTTCCTTATCTGATAATGGTTAACATACAGTAGTCCATATTTGTTTTTGGAGTTGGGTACATATTGGAAATTAATCAAAAAGATAGATGACCCTCCCTTTTTTTTTCATTCTCTGTTTGGCTGAGACACAGTGAACATTTTTCTTACCTGATCAACAACATAAATCATGAATTATGTTTTTTTTAGCTAAACATTGGGACAGGAGTTCAAATTCATTACACATACAATTGTTGTTCTTGGCCTGAGCAAGCAGTGTTGACCCAGATCAGGTGCTCCAGAATGAGGTGTCTGATCAGGATCTATACTGTTTGCCATTCACTTATTCAGCAGGTTTTAGACACATTAGCACAGATTTTAAAGAAAGTTTGCTAAGGATCAAGGTATCCCAGTATAATTGGGTACCCATAATTACATAAAGTATTAGGACGTGCATGCCTGACCCAGATCAAAATGTTTCATGACATAAATGGCTGATATATAACATTGTCCTGTCCTAAAGGAGCAGTTTGATAGGATCTAATGTAGTTTCATTATTCTAGATGAAGTGCATTTATCAACAAAAAGTATTGACATTTTTCATATTTCTCCGTGAAAACATGTTGTGGTACTCATTAGAAGCATCTTGAAGAGGCACTTCTAAGTAATACACATAACTTGTTTTCATGGAGAAATAAGGTGAAGTATGTCTGATGAAAACCTCAATACACCACAACCTCTTTGTAACACTATTGTTGGGGTCCATAGCATAAACTGTGTTAGTTAAACAACCGTGTTATATCCAAACAAAAATGTATAGATTATATTGAAAAATGACCATTTATGGTCATTTTTCAATATAATCTATACATTTTTGGGATCTTTGAATCGTGTTATATCTAAAACTGTGTTATAATGAACCATGTTATAAAGAGGTTGTAGTGTATATATTTTTGTGGGGAAATAAGAAAAAGAGTTACTTGCATACTAATCTTATCTAGAACTATGACACAGTGTACCATTTGACCGACACTTTTATACAGCATGCAGGTGGCCAAACAGTAGCACTCCTGACTTTACTTCTTTACTTGAAGAGGTCCCGGGCTTGAGTCAGAATTCACCTTATGGCTGTATTATGCTTTACTGCACAGAGTCTTTAATTGTCAGCCCTTCATTGTCTTGATATGACTTAAATAATGTTGAATGAGATTTAAAACATCAACCTGGGCCCAGTTGTTCAAAGCGTCGTTAGCTTAACAAGCTCATTAAGGGTCATTTCGTTAACTGTTTAGCGGATTCAATATACAATAGTCTGATATTTTTTGCTGAAAAAAACGTGAGTAGCTTTTGCACTGCAAAAGCTACTCACATTTTTTCAGCAAAAAATTTCAGCATATTTGCGTATCACTCGATTAAAATTTTAACGAATTGTTAACTAACGACATCGTTAGTTTTGAACAACTGGGCCCAGGTAGTCAAATGGACTCGTTAAAATTTTATAATGAGTACTGCAAGGTATATTTTTCATATTAAAATTTCTCTACCTTATTGCCATTGAACTCTACCTGTAATTATACAAATTCCTGTAGATGTTGAAGATTAGGTATAAACTGGAATGATAGATTAAGTTTGGTTATGTGGGTGAAGTGGTGTGAGCACTTGAGATTAAGTTAGACAACTACAAGATAATTCAAACAAATTAGAATAAATAGTGATGACACGGCTAATTTTAACCTTTACCACTCTGGGTTTATTTTGCAGACGATAATCTGATATTTTTTTCTGAAAATTGGCTTTGACATTTTATGCAAATCGAGACAATTTGCATGAACTCTCTAAACTTATTTTATGGGAAAAAAAAAAAAAAAAAAATATGTTGAAATGTTGTCTCTGCTGAAATTTTACTTGGCATACTAAGAGCTAATAAAGACTAATAGCGTCTGTTGACAATGCTGTTTTGTCTGGGAAAGTTGCTAGTTTGGGGTCTATTTAGGTCAGAGGGGGCCATGTATTTTTGTGTGTCTGTGCAACTGTGCATATGACAGTAATTGTTCTAAAATTTCAACATTTTCCTTTCTAGTAAAAGAATGTGCACAGTGCTGGTTAATTACTTAGAAGACTAAGCCTGCTGTGGAAAAAATTAAACTGACTGGCTCGACATGACCTTAACATTATTGACTGGACTGTTAAACTCCAGACCAACCAACAAATCAAATTACACTATTCCATACTTTTTAAGGCTGAATTTTGCTTTTTATGCACTGTTTTCTCAAGATACGTAGTGGAATAGCAAACAGTTTAGACCCAGATCAAATTGCTAAAAGTAGAGTTCACTCAGGGTGTGCACTGTTTGCCATTCAGTTAGTATTTTACACACATTTTTCTACAAATTAGGTCCATAGCTCAGATAAGAGGGGTATCCACATACGCTTTTTTTTATTTCTTCTCAGAAATATATGTTGTGGGTACTCATTAGTAGTGCTTCACCGAGGCGCTTCTAATGAGTACGACATTTGTTTTTGTGGAGAAATAAGAAAAATATCTGCACTTTTCAGTTGTAAAAAGTGCCTTATTTGGAGCTATGATTATGAGGGCTTTGTATTTCATGTATATTGCATGCATATTAACCCTTCTCTTGCTGAACACGACATGCTCTGTCTTAGCAAACAGTGTAGATCCAGATCAGTTGGCTTCTGAAGAAGCCAACTGATCTGGATCTGCACTGTTTGTCATTAAATATGTGAATTTCTATCAAAAACCCGGATCAATTAATCTGATTGGCTGGAAATTAGAAATGGGTGTGGCATCTTAATTTATTCAGCAAGGCAAGGGTTAAATCAAAAAGATGATAAGTAGTCTTCAAGATATAGGTGAACAATAAAGCAACAAAGACCTTGATTAGTTGTATGAATTTACAAAATGGCCTGAGTCTTGTTGTCTTCTCATATTGGTCCATCCTTCAGAGTAAATTTAATAGTTTGAACAGATATTATTTGCCCGTTGCAACAAGCAGTATGGAGGACACTTGTAGTAGCAGCATTCCATCCTTCCATAGTTCCATGATTTCATGTTTCCATGATTCTGTGGTTTCATTACACTTCTTGTTCGGTATATAACTCTTTAATCCTCTGGAATAGTTTAAGGAAACTTCACACACATATACTAAGTTTGATGAAATGATGTGTTGCAATTAAGAATTACAACTCTTGCTTTTTCTGTTTTTGAGTCATCTCCCTTTGTCAAAATTGATGTCTGTACTATAACTTCTGAACTGTATAAGACACAGTCATGAAACTTTACGGATGGATATATCTCATCAGAATGGTGTGTCAGAAACAAGAATCGCAACACTCGCTTTTTCTTTTTTTTTGAGTTACCTGTCCTTGGTCAATGTTCATGTCTGGACCCTAACTCCTGAACCTTATGAGATACAGTCATAAAACTTTACAGACTGATATATCTCATCTAGACAATGTGTCAGCTTGATCAGATGATGTGTGGTGATCAAGAAAAACATGTGCCCTGTTGATTGAAAAATGGGAAAAAATATCAATTTATCGTCTGCTGTTTTTGCCCAGAGAGTGCTGTAGTTCTAATGTTTAATTGCGTGACCTCCATGAAAATGGTTCTAATTTCTATTTGCAAATATATGCAAAGTTTGGCTTCTAATAGAATGTTAGGTATTCATTGGCATTTGAACTCCAGTTGATACATTGATCTGATATAAAATAATGTTGCCACATGTCATTCACTTAACCTTTGAAGCGCCAAGCAAAACTTGTATCAGACAGCATTCTGTTTTTTTTTTATTTTTCATAGAAAATAAATCTAGACATTTCATTTGAATCATGTGCTTGGTAGATGATTCACATAAAATGTCAAGGCATTTTTTATGAAAATAAAAAATATAAAAAAAAGTAATATTGTCTGCTGCAAGTTTGATTGGCACTTGAAGGGCTAATATCAGTTTGGATTTAAAGTCCATAAAAAAAGGAAGAAAGGTTCTTTTTGATCCATACAAAATGTATTTACTTTTTTAAGAGCAATTTTTGTTTAATGCATACATCAAAGCATAAATATTTATGATAATATTCACTGTACAGACTAAATAAAAGGGAGAGTGGGGTGAGGGTGGGTAGTAGCATTTTAAGTTTTAATTGCTGTTTAATGCACAAAGTGTGAGTAGATTTGGCAGTAAACACATAAAAAGTGAAAAAAAAAAAATGGTTCCAGTAAGAGTTTAAACATAACATGCACACCTTTCATTGTCATAGGGTTCAATTTTACAAATCATACATCCAACCACACATAGATTTTTGCAATATTGTTTGGGGAAGTTCATCAGAGTCCAATAAACTAAAGATATTTAAATTACAGAAACGGGCTTGTAGGATAATCCTTGATTATAATGTTGATGATATCAATGAGGCCATGAAAACTCTGAAGATAATGTCTGTTTATGATCGGCTTTATCTCAGAAAAGCTAAATTTATGTTTAAGATCTACAACAATTTGACTCCACAATATATTACTGATCATTTTACCCTAAGAAACAATGTTTTAGATACAAATGTAAGTCTTAGATCTTCTACCACTGGCTGTTTTGTCCCACCTAAGCCTAGGACAGAATATTTCAAGCATAGTTTAAGGTACTCTGGATGTTTAGTGTGGAATAGCCTACCAACACGTGTTAAAAATGCAGAGACCCTAGACACTTTCCACAACAGATGTATCAAGTGGTTTTTAAACTGAAATGAAATAACTAATATTTAGCTTTCTTGTAAAATGTATGTCATATTGTGTATACTTTTTTACACATATTTTGTATACCTTTTGCACATACTTTTTTGCCTATTCTGTTCATTACAATTCTGTGCATATCTCGGTTAATACTAATATTCTGTTTCACAAAAATCAAATGCAGGACATACTTTCAAGGTTGTTTTTTTTTTTCCCTCATCCGATACCTTTTACAATGTGGAATGTATATATATGTGAATACTGTAACAAGATTTTTTTTTTTTTTTTTTTTTTTAATTAGTCTCTTGAGTCAGTAAATATCTCAACAAAAGTTTTCAACCTTGCTGTAGTTATGTTTGTGGTGGACTGAAGTAAATATAAAATGTCCCAGAGTTTCTGGTACAATTTCTCAATGTATTCAGTATACAAAGATCTCTTTCATTTCGTTTCGGTAAGACATCTGTTTAATGATTAATTAATATGTACTGTAATGCATAATATTTTTAAGTTTTTCATTTTTTTTTTTTTTTTTTCTCCCAGCCATACCTCAAATATTCAGAACTACAGTAACTACCATAAAGATCCTAAAAATTTGGACACTCTAAATTTTGTGAATTACCATAAAACTAATGGATTCAAAAGATGCAAACCAGTTGGCAAACAGTGTAGATCTGATCTGATTGCAGCTGTAGCAGTCTGATTGTCTGCACTGTTAGCTCTTGTGCAAACCAGTCTGTCTGATAACTTGTGATCACAGCGGTATTCAAACTGTTTGTTCACTTGTATTTTATAATAATTAGTAAATACTGCTTGTAATCTTTGCACTATATGTAAATAACCATGTTCATTTAATGCACAAATGTATATACATTTATAGAGGGCCTCATGGAAGATTAGCTATTGTATGCACTTTTATGTATTTGCTAAATGTTGTTACCCTCTTTAAATAAAGTCTTTACTTACTTACTTACTTATCAACCCTTATTTGTCTCAGTATGACCAATAATGATGAAAGAGATGTACAAACATGAACTCGTCATCATCATCATCAGAAACACTATTATTGCGAAGGAAAAATTTGGATTCAAAAATAAATATCATGTCATATTTTACAAAGCAGTAGTAAAAATCTGAAAAAAAAACATGATAACCAATTCTTTGTTTCAATATATCAGCCGTGTCTAGCGAAATGGTCAGTTTCAGATCATCCAGCACATGCGTAAAGTATCATCTAGGCCTTTGCTCTCCATACATTCTGTGGTATCCAATGATTCTGTTAGCATCCATTGAAGGCCTTGATCAAGCCATGTGGCTGATCTGGGCGTTTGCTGTCCGCATATGCCTGAAGACATATTTTCGCTTGTTGTAGCCCATATATCATAAGCATTCTACAGTCACTAAAAATATCATGCTGCAGATAGATTTATTTTCTAACACCTGCTATATCTTCAACTAGAAATATTTCTCATAATTTTTTTTGTGTATGTTAGTTTTTTTCTTCGAAGTAACTAATGTGAAGCACTGTGTGCCTTATTAAGGCCAAAGATTTTTATCGACCTACTTTCCAGCATGTAAGTATAAACGGACAATGTTAAATTTTTAAACAAAGTGGAATCCACTTCCTTTTCAATAAGTTTGAGTAGTTTGAATAGCTGAGTAAATATTGGCAGAGATTTATAACAACTACCAAACTGTTTTTATGGATGAGAATAAAATGTTTTCAATGAATGCGTAACAAGGTGTTGTTGTCCAGAGTTTTCCATTATTAGTGTACTTTAAACTCAAACCTATAGATAAGAGGGGTATCGAAAAACAAAATTTGTCTTATTTCTCCACAAAAATGTATGTTGTGGGTACTCATTAGAAGCGCCTCACTGAGGCACTTCTAATGAGTACCCACAACATATGCTTTCATGAAGAAATAAGAAAATTATCAATATTTTTGGTTGAAACAAATGCCTTATTTAGAGCTATTTACTTCAGTGGAAAAATAAGTAAACCTGCCTAATATCATATTATGCCAACAATAAACGTAGCTCCAAATAAAGTGCTTTTTTTAACCAAAAAGTATTAATATTTTTCTTATTTCTCCATGAAAATGTGGAGGCATCTGGGTGGTGAGTAGATAGTGCATCTGACTTTGGACCACAAGGTCCCCAGATGTGATCAGACCTCAGAGTAGGAGGTCCCATGTTCAAATCCCACTAGTGGCAGAATTCAGCTCATGACTGTATGGTGCTTCACTGAACAGAGCCTCTCATTGCACCCTTCCATCATTCGATATGACTTGAATGATTTATTCTGAAAGTAACATAAATCACAAAATCATCATCAGATGCAAATTTATGTTGTGGGTACTTATCAGAAGCACTTAGCCATTGTGGTTCTAATTAGTACCCACAACTGTACGTTTTTGGGGAGAACTGGCTAAAAATAATTATTTGGATAATATAGATCAGGGCCCAGTTGTTCAAAGCATGGTTAGGTTAACGAGCACATTAGTGGTTAAAATGTTAAATGTTTTGCTAAGTACAATATCTAATTCATAGGTATTTTTATTGAAAAAATGTGAGTAGCTTTTGCAAATGCAAAAGCTACTCACATTTTTTCAGCAAAAATATTAGCGTATATGCCATATTTAATGATCAAAGTTTTAACAATACATTAGCTAACGACATTGTTAGCTTTGAACAGCTGGGCCCAGAGTCCCTGATCAGTCTGCCAATCTTTGAAGCAAATTTGGGCCTTTGTCACAGGACTGGTGTGATAAGACATGCTTTCTCTGAACATATGGCAAATAATCTGATGAAAAACAAATAAATTTTTATGCCCCCACCTGCCTTGGCAGGAGTGAGGCATATAGCGTTTCGCCGTGATGTTACGAGTGTACGTGCATATGTCATTTTCGTAACCAGGTTCAAGTTACCTGCAAGTTTAGGTGCAAATTTACATCCGCATTTCTCTTGCAGCTAATAACTTGTATACCTTCTGGGCTAGAAAGTTGAAACTTTGTATGACACTTACCTACATCAAGACCTTTTAATGGATGGTACTTTGCTTCAGGGTCATGCCCCTGGGCCGGGATAGGGGTCGGGGGCATCCGTGTACTATGGACACATTACTAGTTCTGGTAGTATTCCTGTATTGGCAAGGCCCAAGTGGACAATATTTTGCCTTTTACAATTCATTGTTTAAATATTATTTGAAAGCTTTTATGTTTTAACAATACTAAAATTAATAAGTTTGTTGAATTTGTTCTGAATTTGACATTAAGGTCAAAAACACTTGGAACTATTTTTTAGCACTTGAGTCACCCTCAAATAAACAAAATACCTAAAACATTCTTTCAGTTTGGAAAGATTTTACATTTATATTTGTGAGTTAAAATTTAACTCACAGTGTGTCCATGAAATTGAATATGTTACTTTCGTTGGTTAGCAACTCAGTAACAGATTTTTCTTTTGTCTGTTGGATGTTGTAATGGTGGACATTTGTGATAACTACCATAATTATAGACAGACCGTACTGAACAAACTGTGAACAATGCCGTCCACCAGAAACTATGTTATATGTACTCATTAGAATTGCCTCCTGATCAATGGGGCAAGAATTGCCTCATGATCAATGGGGCAGTCATTCCTTGTGGTTGTCAATATGATAGTCTCAGAGAGGAAATTGTAAGGGGTTTCATTTCCTCAATATTTTGGTGGAGGAATAAAAAAGACTGAACATGTCTGCATTTGAGCCACAATGTGAGGAAATATTTATTTTTCTATATAATCTATACATTTTGTTTGTATAAAACCTTTTGAGGTCCATCTTTTAACCTATGTGTATTTTAAACTGTTTTAACCCTTAAAATGCTAAGAAAACCTGCATCTGAAAATGTCATCTGTTTATGTCGTCTGCGGAATATTCTTGCAAACTTTTCAAACCTATTTTTGCTATCATAAAAGCAAAAAGCTAAAGGAGCAGTCTGATCTGAGTCCACACTGTTTGCAAAAATGACTTAAAATCACAAGCAGATGACAAAGTAGATGACAATTATTGTGATTAGCAGTTTAAGGGTTAAAGCAGTTTCTGTATATTGGTTTCTCTTTTTCAGCTGAGAAATCCCTTCTATCATGGAGTACAGAAGATATGGGCTCTATGCAGAACTTCCAGTCAAGTGGGGGTGGGGAGTCTATGGCTACCAGCAGCCCTTCGGGCCCCAACAAACAACGCTTGCCCTATATACCCTACAGAGATTCTGTACTAACTTGGCTTCTGAAGGACAGTTTAGGTGGCAACTCAAAAACAATCATGATAGCAAGTAGGTAAAGGGGTAATGGATGGGCAGTATCTATGTAGTGTACACACCCAATGTTCCCCAATAATATATAGTGAAAATGGTTGTATGTGAGGGTATACATTGTTAGCTATTCCTTAACCCTTCTCTTGCTGAACACGACATGCCCTGTCTTAGCAAACAGTGTAGTTCCAGATCAGTTGGCTTCTGAAGAAGCCAACTGATCTGGATCTGCACTGTTTGTCATTAAATATGTGAATTTCTATAAAAAACCTGGATCAAGTAATCTGATTGGCTCCAAATTAGAAGTGGGCATGACATCTTAATTTATTCAGCAAGGCAAGAGTTAATCTCTGATGTGTCTAGGTGGCCGAGTGGTTAGTATTCCCAGCTTCAGATCATGAGATCCAGGGTTTGAATCCTGCTGGAGGCAGAATTCATTTCATGACTGTACGGCACTTCATTGCACAGAGCCTTTCATTATCACCCTTCCGTCATCTTGATATGATTTAAATAATGTTGAAAGGGATGTAAAACACCAAATCATCATTATCATCATTTTCTGATTCTGATTATTTTAAAAATTACTTTAAATGTATTTGTTATTTCTGTTGGGGCTTATTACTGCATACATCTGTTTTAGTGGAATTAATAATAAAATTTTCCTCATTTTTTTTTCCATTTTTCTGATGCCAAACATCCATGGATTAGACAAATATATTTCATGTAGACATATTGTGCTGGAATAAAGAACTAGCTTGTACATATTTCTAGCTAAGAAGCAGGTACCCAGATACACATTTTCCTTATTTCTCTATGAAAACATGTTGTGGGTACTCATTAGAAGCACCTTGGTGAGTGGTTGTGGATACTCGTTAGAAGTGCCTTGGTGAGGTGCTTCTAATGAGTACCCACAACATTATATTTTCATGGAGAAATAAAAAAAATCAAATATCATTTTTTTTTTTTTTTGGTTCAAAAACTCCTTATTTTGAGCTATATTTTAGGGAAATTACAATCTGGTGGTCCCTTTCAGCGTGGACAGATTCTAATGCAGACAGATCCTGAAATAAAAATTGTGGAGTCTTTAAAACATTTTGAATATGTCTGATACAACACCATTCCTGTTCATTTTTATTTATGGGTTGACATCTGTTTATTATGTGCAATTTAAACTGACACCTAATTCAGATGAGATTTAATTGTCGACCCCATAGGAAAGTTAATTTGCATTTAGATATAAATTAAGTATATAGGATCTTAACCTGTGCAAAATATTATCTCCCTATTATTAACACTGTAGTTTGTTAACTCTTCCATTATATTGTTAGAAGTATAACAGAGTTATTTCTCTTATGATAGCTGTTTATCATAGCACTAGTTAGGTGCATAAAATATCTGAGGAACTTTTGGTGTGTGCTAGGCACCATAGCACATTCAGTAGCGCTTCTGACAGCAAATTTGACAGTTTTTGGTTTAGCTCATGAACTTTCAATTAGTTTATGGTATAAGATAGGCCCATAAGGACACATTTACCATAATTATTCTACATATTTTTGCACCTTAACTCCTTTCCTTACATATCCTAAAATTTGAACAAATCTATTTGACTTGCTGATTATGTGTAAGAAACATTCTGGCTGAATGGTAAACAGTGCAGACCCTGATCAAACTGCTTCTGAAAGGGGGAGTTTGATCTGGTTCAACTCTGTTTGCTTAGGTATATATATGGTACACATATATAGAATACCGTATTCGACCTAATTAATGCACCATGCACTAAGGTTTTTCAAAAATACTTGTGGCAAAATATGTACCTACCTATATTAAGGGTACTCTTTGAAAAAAAATCAGCAAAGGTCTAATTAAATGATGCTAATGCAATGTTTTTTTTTTTCTTTTTTTTCTGATTTTCTTCAGAAAAAGCATATGTTGTGGGTACACATTTGAATTGCATCGACAAGTCCATGCAATTCAAATGTGTACCCACAACATATGCCTTTGTAAAGTAGTAGACAAAAAGTACACTGGCTGTGACCTGAAGACTACGGAATTGCTTGACTATGTGCTTATAGGGGCATGTGCGGTAATTAGGTTGAATACGGTATATGGTGAATGATTATTTTCTGTATTTTACTTGGTGGGTGATAAGGGTCTGCTGTACTTGAAGCATGCTTGGGAAGGGGGCATGTTAGTATTTCTTCTGTTTTTGAACTGTCATTCTCTTTTATTTTTTCTCATCCTCCTCTATCTCTCTTTCCTCTCATCTGCTAGCATTTTGTTTCTTTTCTCCCATTCTCTGGGGGATGACACAAAATAACCCACAAGGATTGATGTGTCATTAAGCAAGAACTGTGTGTATTACATGGCTTCATGTGATTTTTCAGCGGTTACACCTGCAAGCCAGTATTACAGTGAGACTATTAGCACACTGAGGTATGCCCAGAGGGCAAAGAATATTATCAACAAACCCAGGGTGAATGAGGCAAGTATAGTCTTTTAGTTATACAGTCCGTCTGCCTAAGTTGATGCAGCAGATATGGCATTCAAGTTCAACAGAATATTTTCATTGCAGGATGTTTTCTTCTAATAGTTAAAGGGAAATGTAATATTGACCCTTTTAAATACTTTTTTTTTTATTATGTTTCATAGAAAATAAGTCTTGACATTTCATGTGAATCATCTGTATACTGCTGCACATTTAAAGAAAATTTACTAACAAGTAAAACAGACACTTCCCAGAGGGAGCAAATTCTTTTCTCTAAGATTAGCCCTCCATTGAGAAGGGAGGCTAATATTTCCATGTCATTTATTTCTCTTGGGAGTGTATTATAATTAAATGGTTTTATATGGGCTGTTCTATGCGAAATGTGTCTTCGGACATGTAAAGACAGTGAAGGCCCAGATCAGCCTGCGCATCTGCGCAGTCTGATCAGGGCCTTCACTGTCTACTAACAGAATCATTGGATACTACAGAATAGCTGGATGATACTTTGCACATGTGCAGAGTGATTTGAATTTGGCACTTTTTCACTTGACAAGGCCCATATGCTTTAATATGACATATTTTTTATCTGTTCCTGCAGGACAGTAATGTAGCCTTGATCAGAGAACTTAGGAAGGAGATAGAGAGACTCCACAGCATGCTGGCTGATGCTCAAGCTGTAAGTAGATAGGGCATTTGAGGGGGAAATGAAACCATTGGTTTATTTTTTTTGTTTTTTGGCACTCTGTGTGGTCTGATCTGGGTCTGCATTGTTTGCCATTTGCCCTTTTGGGGTTTCCCAAATAAAATGGATTGAAAAAGAGTAGAAAGGAATTTGGCTTATCAATTGTACTATTATATTTCTTTTCAAGTGTTAATTTGTCTTTGAGCTGAAGTGGTAGTTTTGCATGCATTTTACATAATTTTAAAAGCAGCTTGCTATATTCATTTAAGTTTATGCTCATGCCATGAACTCTTTCACTGCCACAGGCAATAATAATAGGCTTTTGCAAACAGCACAGATCCAGATGAGACGGCTCATAATGAGCCGTCTCATCTGGGTCTACACTGTTTTACATTCAGGCATTCATCTTTACATATAAACTTCTTTCCAAGAGATAGTTAAACTTTGTTAAAATAAAAAGCAGACGATAAATGTCGTCTGAAATTTGGCAGCGAAAGAGTTGAAAGCTTGCTTGTTTTTGTGGATGAGGTAGCATGATGCAGCTTCAGTTTTACCGTGAAAGCAACAGTGATTTGTTAACCATTAGCACTGTCTGGGCAAATACAGCTGATGACAGACTGACCATAGTTTGACTTTTTCCAGAAAATAGGATTTGACCTTTCATGCAGATTGTCTCCTAGAGAGATGACAAGTTATATAGAATGTTAAACCATATTTACTGGAAAAAAATAAAGACCAATTTTAGGAGACAGTTTGTATGAATAACTATGATAAAAGAATGCCAGACTGATCTCTTCTGAAAGTTTTTACCCAGAGTGGGAAATGTTAAATATTAACACTTAGCATGCTGGGTAAAAACTTCAGTAGACAACATTTTGAAATATCTTTATTTTGCCTTGAAAATAGACTGTAACATTTGAAATGTCAAAGCCTATGTTATGGGAAAAATAAGAAAAAAAATCATCACTTTGTTGTTAGCTTAATTAGCTCAGAGAGTAGTAAAGGTTAAACAAGATGTTTTTATTACAAAAGTTGGAACACCTCATGCGAAAACGTCGTTGAGCATATGTGGACAGCGAAGGGGCAGCTCAGCCTGCACATCCATGTAGTCAAATTGGGTCCTTCACTGTCTACTAACAGATTCATTAGATACAACAGAATGTATGTATGGAGAGCAAAGATCTGGCTGATACTTTGCTCATGGGCAGGATGATCTGAATCTAGGCATTTTGCATATGTTCGAAGGCACTTTTTCACTTGATGTAGCCCAGTTGATATACACTTTTTACCAGAATGTATTGGCAAATAGCAAAGGTCCTGACAAGACTGCATAGAAATTAAATCTGGTTTCGATCTTCATAGGTCACATCTAGTAAAAAAAAAAACTGTTTTTCCCACAGGGGGAGTTTGTTGTATTTGATGTAATGTTTTGTTTTGTCATGCATAACATTATGTCACATGATGTGGGCATGTGTTTGACTTGCTTGGGTACTGTGTGAAATACCTTAGACTGGGTTTTATTCATGAGGTTTAAGTTCTTTGCAAGTTGAATTAAAATATTAGCAGGGAGAATTTAAAAAAAAAAAATCTTATTTTCTCAGAATAATATTCAGTCTATGGCATTAAACAAAAGTCATCTAAAAATGTTTTTTATTTGTGATTTTAATGTGCATGTATATTGCAATTAGCTTAGACTGCCTGCTGAGTGTAAATAACAGTTTTAAAAACTGTGCCTTATCAAAATAAAAGATGCTGTACTATATGGAACACATACAGACCCAAATCAGCATGATCCAATTAGATTGTACTGTTCATTATGTTCCCCCACAAAAGAAGGAGGGGGTGGGGGACATATTGTTTTGTGCAGTTCCTGTTGGTGTCAGCATTGACATTGGTGTCAACATGACACTTTCTTTGCAAGATATCTCATGAACCAGTGATTCTCGTAAAGTTGCAGTCATATCATTGGGATTAGGTGGTGAACTGACTGTTTGGGTGACCTTGACATAATTTTTAAGACTAACTAAAACTGTCAAATTTAGTGCACTTGTCTGTGAGATATGAACCAGTATGTGGAGTCTTACCAACTTTGCATAGATATATCATTGGGACTGGATGATATACTGATTAAGTTTTGCTGACCTTGACCTAATTTTCAAGGTCAGTGCTAGACTAAAATTATCAGATTTAAGCAATAGTGCATTTGTCTGTGAGATATCTCATGAACCATTAAGTGGATTCTTACCAACTTTGCATAGATATATCAGTTGGACTAGATGATACACTGGTTAGGTTTTCATTCAAGGTCACTGCCAGACTAAAATGTCAGATTTAGGCAAAAGTGCACTTGTAGATTCATGAACCCTTATCTAGAGCTTTGAATTATGTGTTGATTTGGGTCAGTTCTGTTTCATATATTGTAAGATGCCTATTTGTGCATCACTTAATATGCATGGATTATTGAACTCTTTGCATGTGGTAGAAATGTTAGCAGATGACCTTTTGAAATACATTTCCCAAAAAATCAGGCTTGACATTTTATGAAATGCCAAGTTCTACCTGATTTGACATCTGCTGAAGTCACTTCCAGTGTGCAAAGAGTTAAATAACAAAGAGGATTAGACAATAAAAATATTGAGTTCCTGACTATTTTTCAGCCGGCTATGTTTGAAGATACATTGTATTTAGTGCCCATTTTACGCAAAAACTACCATAATCAGGTATAGGATGGGCATTGTTACGGGGAATGGATACACTACCAGGGAAGACAATTCTATCAAAATTGTTATTGTCCCCTTTTGAAAAACGGTCCACTCTAGAGGGAGCAAATTCTTCCCTTATAGAGTAGACTCCTTTTCAGAAGGAGATTTGTGTGCAATAAAGCACACAGGAAGTCACAAAAGTTGTCTCCCTTGGCAGAAATGTTGAAAATTCTGCCATGTGTAACCAGTTCCCTTAATTATTATCTTTAAATTCCAGATTTGTATGCCTCTAACATTCTGCCTAGTAGTCCAACTTGGGATGTTTCCCTCTTTTCAAGATAATTTGTTTTGCACATCTGTTACTTTTTATTTTAATTTTAAACATTTTACCCTAGAACTGTTCCAAGTCTCATTTCAACTCAGATTCCTTTCAAATTGTTAACCCTTGTCCTGCTGAACCCGGATATACCCTGCCTTTGCAAACAGTGTAGATCCAGATCAGTTGGCTTCTTCAGAAGCCAACTGATCTGGATCTGCACTGTTTGCCATGAAGTATATGAATTTATATCAACAATCTGGATCAAGTTATCTGATTGGCTGAAAATTAGAAATAGGCGTGGCCTCTTCATTTATTCAGCATGACAAGAGTTAAAAGGTGTAAAATTAGGTGTAAAAAGGTGTAAAATTATATACTGTATTTACCCTCAGTATTTGGACAGGCAGGCCTGAGCAAACAGTGTTGTCCCAATTCAGCTGTTGCAGATTGTGGCATCTGAGCAGGGTCCACACCATTTGCCACACATCCAAAATGGACGTTCAAATTGTAGGATAATTATGGTAAAGAATTTTAGTACCCCATTAATTAGGGTAAATAATGGTACCTTCTTTGTGATCATTCCCTGCGTTATTTCCCTCAATTGCCCCTCCTCCATCCCCTTGGCCCCCATACTGGGAAAACAAAGGTACTGATTTGATATGTTGCACTGTGTTAACCCTTGTCATGCTGAATAAATTAAGATGCCATGCCCACTTCCAATTTTCAGCCAATCAGATTACTTGATCCAGGTTGTAAATATAAATTCATATACTGAATGAACAAACAGTGCAGATCCAGATCATTTGGTTTCTTGAGAAGCCAACTGATCTGGATCTACACTGTTTGCAATGGCAGAGTATATCCGGGTTCAGCAGGACAAGGGTTAAGTTCAGTAGAAGTAGTTGTGTAAGAGGCATACAAGTCTTTTACCTACAATATAGTCAAGAGTGTTGTGTGGCTTTAATTTTCTTATACAGAATACCTCGGCATTTTATAGCATGTGTTAGCTCTAATGTTCAGCAACCATGAAATGTTTTAACCTGTAAATATGCTTGCCTTAACAATTTTGTCAAATGGAAAGCTCACCTTATATAGTTAAAAAATTAACCTTGAGCATTGTGAATTTTGTCCTTAGAGCACTTAAATTAAATACCAGCTGATGGCATTTTAAAATATTTTTTCTTATTTTTCTGAGGTAATGAGGCTTTCATTTCCTCTGGGATCATTGTGTCCATTGTGGTATCTTTGAAAATGGAGTTCTGCTCATGTATATGCTAGAGGGTGTAAGCAGTGTTGCAAACTTCATTACTGCTTATGAAGAGTCTCAATAATCTGTAATGTATTCTTTGTTTTTAAAGGCAATCTTTTTTATGTTTATTCAGTGTGAATTGTCTCCACTGGAAGAATAAGAAAAAAAAGCACAAATTAAGAAAAATAAGAAAAGTAAATAAAAATAGAATTTGTTGTTTGCTGTCTTTCTTGTAAGCTTACTAAAGATTAGGATACACCAAAATTGAGTGATACATTTTTCCTGGATAATAAGACCTAGCTTGGCTTTACATCTAAAAAAGAATATGATTCAAATGACATGTAAATCCCCGTTTTCTGGCAAAGGTGAGAAAATATTTTAAAATATCATCAGCTAATATGTTGAATGTTAACATTAATCACTCTCTGGTGATATTCAGCAGACAACATTGATAATTTTTTTCTTATTTTTCCCAGAAAATAGGCTTTGACATTTTATTGCATGAAATGTTGAAGCCTATTTTCTGGAAAAAATAAAATATTTCAAAATGTCCTCTGCTGAAATTTTAGCCAGGGTGCTAAGCATTAAATGCATAATTATTGCATGCTTCTAATATAAGTTGTACAAAATCATAACTCTAAGTAAGAGGCTCATTTATCGAAAAAATATTGGTCTTACATCTCAATGGAAACATATGTTACAGGTACTAATTAGAAGTGCCTTGCAGAGGCACTTCAAATGAGTACACACAACAGAATCTTTCATGGAGAGAAGAGAAATATTTATTTGAATTGCCTCTTGTCTAGAAGAGCTACCAGTATGATAGGAAGCCCAGTTTCCTAACTTCTAACTGGGAAGATAATTTACAGGCTGAACAAACAAACTTGCCTGGGGTCTTTACTGTTTAAATACAGGAAAAAAAGGTTTTTACCCACAGCTAGTATCTTATGTTCAGCTTTTCATTTCATTCATAACATTTCATAAATCTAACCGGTAGGGTGCATCCGTAGAGGTTAAAATGTATCAAATCATACAGCATGATTAAGACAACTAAAAACTATTGATATATTTCTGATTTCTACACTAAAACATAGTTAATATTCAAATATTTATGTTCTTGTGTAGAAATAAGAAAAATGTTTGGCCAAACGGACAAGGATCTTATGACATATGCAAATAGCATAGACTCCTGTCAGCCTGCACATCTACAGTCTGATCAGAGTCTGCACTGGTAATTAACATAATGTATGGACTGAAGGCTCTGTAATCAGGCAGTGTACAGATTGATCAGACTGCACAGATATGCAATTTAATTTGGGTCTATATAGGTCACCTATGCCATAAGGTCGTTATTTTACTTGGAGGGATGTGTAAACCTGGATACCTTCCTTGTATGCCTATTGAACCATAAGCATGATGTAAAGGTAAAGGATTTGTTTCAGAAGCTATTTGAGAGTACAAGCTTGATTTACTCAGGAGCCCCTTATGCAAGTTGTTGGCTTAACAAACTATCACCCTGATTCCATATTTGTATTCTTCTGTTTACTTCCATTTAAATTTTAGCCTGCATGCATATTAGCATTGCAACATATTTCAAATATTTTTGCTGCTGAAAATCAGCCTTTAACACTTACAGCACTAAGGGCAAATTCAGCATACAATAAATTGATATTTTTCTTATTTTCCACAAAAAATAAGATTTGACATTTCATGCAAATTATCTTCTAAGCATACAGGTTGCAGGAAATGTCAAATCTTATTTTCTAGGAAAAGTAAGAAAACAAATATTTCAAAATGTCATCTGCTGAAAATTTTACTCAGCATGCTAAATGGTATTTCAGAAAATGTAAGGAAACAATTTGCATGAAATGTCAAATCTTATTTTCTGGAAAAAAATTATTCCAAAATTCCGTCTCTGCAAATTTTACCCAGAATGCTAAGCGTTATTTCAGAAAATATACAGTCATTGGATGTAACTATTTGCCACCTTTGTGATGTTGCTATTCAAGTCCGTATATCTTACACTTCCATAGAAAAATCTGCACATTACCTCAAAAGTAAAGTTACAAAAAATACATCAGATTAAAGTTAAAAAAAAAAAAATGTAGTATACAAATAAATTTGATGACTTTTGCCCTTTTAAGAATGATGGAGCTGTCACTATTTTAAGTAAGGATAATTTCTCAATTGTAAGATTTCCATTGATGTTAATGATTTGCTGAAAAAACCCCATTGAAACTTTACATTGATTTCTAAAAAGTGCTGCATGAAAAATAAAGTGTAATACAGAAGTCTTGAAATTATGTTTATTGTTTCTATCAGTTTACATAATTATTTTAGGTATGTTTTTCATTACTGCATTCTTTAGTATTTCAGTGTAGGCATTTAAAAAAAATGGAAATACACTGATTTAAATGACGATGTCTCAAAGTGGCAAATATTTATGTCTACAGACTGTAAAAAAATGATGACATACAAAAGTTAAACATATTGCAATTGGCAACTTAGATCTTACATTAATGGAACAAATATGGATTAATAGTCATCATCATCATAAACAGAATAATAATCATAATTTACATAATTTACATAATATACATAAGAGAAGAAAAAGAAGAAAGTTGTGACAAGAAGAAGAAAGTTTGTTTGCTTATAGACTAGACTGTTTAGGCAGTTTCTTGCTTTTCTGGGTTTTCAGATTTAATTGTTTTAACTGATCTGGATCGCTGCCTGGGTAGCCTGTTTCAGTATGATAATCTACCATTTAACTTTTAAAGTGCTAAGCAAAATTGAAACAGACAATATTCTGTTGTTATAGTATTTCTCCAGGAAAATATGACTTGAAGTGCAAAAAAAAAAAGTAAAACAAAAAAAAAAAAAAAAAAAAAATCAAAATGTCATCTGCTGCATTTGTGATTAGCAATTTAAGAGTTAACTTGACATGGCTAGTATTAGCATTTTATTGAAAACTGTAAAATAGGTTTTATTTGCCTGTTTTAGTTTGACAAATATTTACATGACATGATGGAAGTGCCAACAGTATATCACAAATAATTATTTTATGAATTAACCTTCCATACTAATTTTTGATCCTCTTTGTGAATGAAATCTGTTTTTCAGTACATTCTTAGAAGTGATTGCTTTTCTTCTCTTTGTAAACAGATCTTTGCAATATTCAAAACCTGTTGGAGGAACTAGCAGTTAGACCTTTCATGCCCAGCCCACTGTGTTTTAACATTTCTGCCATCAAATTGCACCCAAATGCTGTTGCTAAGGATATTGCTGATCATGGGAATAATCCTGGTGGATGAGTGATTAACATTCCTGGCTGCAGGTCTCAAAGTCCTTGGTTCAAATTTTCTTGTGACTGTACAATGCTTCATTGCACAGGGCTTTTCATCACTCTTCCATTGTCTCAATCTGAATTAAATAATGTTGAAAGGGAATTCAACACCAAATCATCCAGAGATATAATATATAACACCAAATTAACTTCATTGCTGGTATGGTTTTATGTAATCTGTGCATTATTTGAGAGGACTGTAACAATTCTACTTCTTATTCAGATGTTGCAAATCTGTAAATGGATCATACCATAGCTTATTAAACCTGGGGTGGTCGGGTGGTGCGAAGGTGCTGTGTATCTTATATCACTGGGGTGTCCAACTGATATTGGCTTACAGTTGGGCAAGGCCTGCTATCCTTGTAGTGGGTAAGGGTAGAGGGGGAATGTTTTTAGTTCTTCTGTTTCTTCACTTTCATTCCTGTTCCTCTTTCTTCTCTGTCCCTCTCTTTCATCTCCTCTACTCTCTCTTCTATCTCTTTTCTCCCTCTCTCTGGGAGACGACACAAAATGACCCTCAAGGGTTGACGTGTCGTTAAACCCCAACACAATCAATTAAAGCAGTTTGGGTGCCAAAGAATTGTTCAGTGTTGATAGTTTTGTACAAACGTTTTTTGAAACTTCCAGTGTTGAAAAAGTGTTTGAAATGTTACCATTGCATGTGGTCATAATTTTGACTATTTTATTGCTGTTTTTGCCATATACTTATTATTTTTTATTTGTTAAACTTATTAACTGCTAGCCTTTTTAACCCATATCTTGCTGAATTAAAATGTTTACAAACAGCATTTTAAAATGTTTTTTTCACATTTTACCTGGAAAATAAAGCTTAGCATTCAATATGAAGCATCCTTTCAGTTTGCCTCAGAATGAGACTGAATGAATGCTAAGCCCTATTTTCTGAAGAAAAAATACTGTGTTTACCCTAAATATTTGGACATCTCAACTCCTTACCATACTTGTTCTAAAATTTTAACAAGTTCTTCTGTATCTAAAAACTGCTGGATAAGTGGCTAACAGTATAGGTCCTGATCAGATGCTGCATTGTGCAGCATCTGATCTGGGTCTACATTGTTTACTGAAGTGTGTCTGTCCAAACATTTAGGGGAAATACATCTCAGCATCTGTTAACTTTGCCATCAGCATGCTAAAGATTAATGTCAAAGTTAAGTGTGTGGAGGAAGTAGATTTTGTGATTACTTTTCTTATATTTTAGTCTGGTAATCTGCTGACCTTGCCGGATTCTGAAGACTCCAGAATAGCTGAAAGACTCCATGAAAATGAAGAAATGGTAATCTGTCTTCTTTGTTTTTATCATCAGAACAGCAGTGGCTTAGATCAGCCTACATATGGGCAGCGCCATAAGAAAATGTGGCTTTGGGCATATGTGGACAGTAAAGGCTCAGATCAGACTGTGCATCTGCGTAGTCTGATCAGGGCCTTCACTGTCCGCTAACAGACTCATTGGATACCTAAGAAAGCATGAATATAGAGCAAAGGTCAGATGATACTTTTCGGATGTGCAGGTTGATATGCATTTGCGCATATTTGCTCATGTTCAAAGGCACTTTTCTGCTTGCAGCAGCCCACATCATAAAACTTCAGATTGATCTGGATACCCACACTGGTTTTCAGTCTGTGTAGGGTCCTCCACCTCATTGGTTATAAACACAAAACTGCAATGAAACAGATGGCTCAATAGTAGTCTGAAGCTGGAGCAAAAGAAAACCACAGTTGAACCATGATGGTCCCTGCACAGACAGAAGTAGTCACATGCTAGCTTACTGAAATAGATTGAGGAAGAAGTCGTCATTCAGTCTGAGGCCCTCTTCACTGTCATGCAATTAAAGAAATGAAGTGAACCCTTGCCATGCTGAATAAATTAAGATGCCACACCCAATTTTCAGCCAATCAGATTATTTGATTGTGATTGTTGATATAAATACACATAAGTAATGGCAAACAGTACAGATCCAGATCATTTGGCTTTTTTAGAATCCATCTGATCTGGATGTATACTGTTTGCAAAGACAGGACATATCCGGGTTCAGTAGGACTAGGGTTAATAATAATTTTCATTTGGTATTACCAATAAGATGCACAAGACAAGAAAAGGGCCTGTATGCTATATACAGTCTGTGAAAAGGCAGATCAGCCAGGGCATCTGTTCCATAGCTCCAGATAAGGTGCTTTTTCTCAGCTAAAAGTGCTGATATTTTTCTTACTTCTCCATAAAAACATATGTTGTGGTACTCATTAGAAGTGCCTTACAAGGCACTTCTTATGAGTACCCACAACATGTTTTCGTGGAAAAATTAAGAAAAAAATATGTGTGGATACTCACTCTTACCTGAAGCTATGCTATATTCATTGATATCTTCAGTGCTCACATATGGCATGAGGGCCCTTTTACTGTGTTACTTATGATATAATTTTTGAATTTATTTCTAAATTATTAACCCTGGTCTTGCTGAACCTGGAACCCTTCCTTTGCAAACAGTGTAGATCCAGATCAGTTGGTTTCTTCTGGATCTGCACTGTTTGTCATTAAGTATTTGAATTTGTATCAACATTTTGGATAAAATAATCTGATTGGCTGAAAATTAGAAGGTGATGTGGTATCTTAATTTATTCAGCATGACAAGTGTTAAATTAAGGGAGATTTGAAGAGAGCAAAGAATCAGCTTTGAATGTAGTGTTAAAGTATGGTACTTCTACTAAAGAGCAGCCAGATTGAGCTATAGAATACAGGGCCCAGTTGTTCAAAGCGTCGTTAGCTTAACAAGCTCATTAAGAGTCATTTCGTTAACTGTTTTAGCGGATTTAATATACAATATTCTGATATTTTTTGCTGAAAAATGTGAGTAGCTTTTGCACTGCAAAAGCTACTCACATTTTTTCAGCAAAAAATTGCAGCATATTTGCATATCACTCGATGTAAATTTTAACGAATCGTTAACTAACGATGTCATTAGCTTTGAACAACTGGGCCCAGATGTTTATGTTAGTCTTTTTTTTCATGAACATTTAGGCATTTACATAAAAAATTTAAAAAGCACAACCAAAGTGCTGTGTAGTACATATGATATTTAGGAATCAGCTAATAGTATTTAAGGAATTTGATTCTGACCAGTTTCGAATATTTTTCTCCTAACCTGATCATAACCATTAATCCACAGAATTTGAATATCAGCAGATGACATTTTATAATAATATTTTCATTTTTTCTTGAAACTAGGGCTTGATAGTTTATTTAGATTAATTCTTTGTTCAAGAAAAAATGGGAAAAACATCACACATTTGTTGTCTGCATGCTAACATGTTTTTGTGAGTTTAACCCTTAAAGGGCTAAGCTCATTTGTAGCAGACAACATTCTAAAATTGATTTTGTTATTTTACTGAGAAAATAAGACTTGACATTTCATGTGAATATGCAGACAATTCACATGAAATGTCAAGTCTCATTTTCTCTGAAAAAAAAAGAAAAAAAAATATGTTTCAAAGTGGCGTCTGATGTAGTTTAGATTAACATTTTAAGGGTTAATTTTAGCACATTTAATACTACAAAAATGTTGAATTCATCATTGTTTCATTACTTGCAGGCTAAACAGTTAACTCAGTCCTGGATGTGCAAGTGGTCTTCTACACATGATATTATGAAGGTAAGAAAAAATATGATTTGGCTTTCTGACCTATTTTTCTAATGCTGTAATCTGATGTTATAGTGGCAGGGTATTATGGTTTCACATTGGACATCCGTGTGTCTGTTCATCCGTTGTCCGTCCGTCCGTCCGATAACTTGAGTAAACATCAATGGATTTTCACCAAACTTGGTATATGCATTGATATTGTGGAGATCTGGTTTGGGATTGCTAATGGGCAAATTTCGTCAAATTTTTACGGAGTTATCTGCCCAAGACACGCCCATATTTTCGTTTCCAGATGATAACTTGAGTAAATAACAAGGGATTTTAACCAAACTTGCTATATGCATTGACATTAAGGAGATCTGGTTTGGGATTGCTAATGAGCAAATTTCATCAAATTTTTAAGGTTATCTGCCCGAGACACGTCCATATTTTCGTTTTCGGATGATACCTTGAGTAAATAACAAGGCATTTTAACCAAACTTGTTATATATATTGACATTAAGGAGATCTGGTTATGCCCCCAACTTCAAAGAAGTTGGAGAGGCATATTGCTTCTGGGTTGTTCCTCCGTCCGTCCGTCCATCCGTCCGTCCTTCCATCCGTCCGCCAGTTCGTCATGCTTTTTGATGCATAGCATAACTTTTGAACCGTGAATGCTACTGTTTTGAAATTTCTTATATGGATTCCTCATGAAAAAATAGCTGATACGAGTTTTTTTTCTTGACAGGATTATGCCCCTTTTCAGAGTTATGGCCCTTTGAAAAAATATGGATGCAATCTTGTCAGCAAAAATCTCAAGAACTATTGAAGCTAGAGCCTTGAAACTTGGTGAATAGACTGATAGTGATGAGTAGACAACCTGATTAACTTTTGAAGAAATTTTGAAAAATACTTCTTGAGTTATGGCCCTTTGTAATTTTGGGCATTTTTACCTTGTCAGCAAAATATCTCAAAAACTGTTAGAGCTAGAGCCTTGAAACTTAGTAAATGGATTTGTAGTGAGGAGTAGATGACCTGATTAACTTTTGAAGAAGTTCTGAAAAATACTTCATGAGTTATGGCCCTTTGTAATTTTGGGCATTTTTACCTTGTCATCAAAATTATTTCAAAAACCTTTGGAGCTAGAGCCTTGAAACTTGATGAATAGACTGGTAGTGATGAGTAGACAACCTGATTAACTTTTGAAGAAATTTTGAAATATACTCCTTGAGTTATGGCCCTTTGTAATTTTAGGCATTTTTACCTTGTCAGCAAAAATATCTCAAAAAGAGCTAGAGCCTTGAAACTTAGTAAATGGATTTGTAGTGATGAGTAGATGACCTGATTAACTTTTGAAGAAATTTTGAAAAATACTTCATGAGTTATGGTCCTTTGTAATTTTGGGCAATTTTACCTTGTCAGCAAAATATCTGAAAAACCGTTGGAACTAGTGCCTTGAAACTTGATGAATAGACTGGTAGTGATGAGTAGACAACCTGATTAACTTTTGAAGAAATTTTGAAAAATACTTCTTGAGTTATTGCCCTTTGTAATTTTGGACATTTTTGAAACTTAGTAAATGGATTTGTAGTGATGAGTAGATGACCTGATTAACTTTTGAAGAAATTCTGAAAAATACTTCATGAGTTATGGCCCATTGTAATTTTGGGCAATTTTACCTTGTCAGCAAAATATCTCAAGAATCGTTTGAGCTAGAGCCTTGAAACTTGACGAATAGACTGGTAGTGATGAGTAGACAACCTGATTAACTTTTGAAGAAATTTTGAAAAATACTTCTTGAGTTATGGCCCTTTGTGATTTTGGGCACTTTTACCTTGTCAGCAAAATATCTCAAAAACTGTTAGAGCTAGAGCCATGAAATGTGGTGAATGGATTTGTAATGATGAGTAGACAACCTGATTAACTTTTGAATAAATTTTGAAAAATACTTATTGAGTTATGGCCCTTTGTTATTTTGGGCATTTTTATCTTGTCAGCAAAATATCTCAAAAACTGTTAGAGCTAGAGACTTGAAACTTAATGAATTGATCGGTAATGATGAGTAGATGACCTGATTAACGTTTTTGTAAATTCTGAAAAATATTTCGTAAGTAATGGCCCTTTGTAAATTTGGGCATGTTTCCCTTGTCAGCAAAATATCTCAAAAACTATTGAAGCTGGAGCCTTGAAACTTGATGAATAGATTGGTAGTAATGAGTAGATGACCTGATTATGCCCCCAGTTTTGAATGAAATTGATGGGGCATATTATTTTGCCTTCATTTGTCCATCCGTCATTTGTCCGTTCGTCAAGCTTTTTTGTGCATGCCATATCTAAAGAACCCTGCATGCTAGGGTTTTGAAATTTTATACTTGGGTTCCCATTGAAAAAATAGCTGACCCGTATTTTTGTTTTTCTTGTCTAGCATGTTTGTTTAGAGTTATGCCTCTTTGAAAAAAATCAGAATTAAATCTTGTGAGCAAGATATCTTGAAAAGTATTTAAGCTGGGTTCTTGAAATTTTATATAGTGAGTGGGAATGATGTGTAAATTACCTGATTATATTTTGAGAGAATTCCATGAAAATATAAAGTTATGGCCCTTTGCAGTTCTGCGCATTTTGACCTTGTCAGCAAGATGTCTTGAAAAGTACTTAAGCTAGGGTCTTGAAATATTATATGCTGATTGGGGATGATGTGGAGATTACCTGATTTGTTTTTTAGGGAATTCCATGAAAAATGGACGTAGTTATGGCCCTTTGTAGTTCTAGGCATTTTGACCTTGTCAGCAAGATATCTCAAAAAGTATTTAAGCCAGAGCCATGATATTTGGTACTCTGATTGTGATTGAGGAGGAGATCACTTGATTAAATTTTGAACCAATTAAATGAAACGTTGGAGTTATGGCCCTTCGCAATTTCTGGCCATTTAATGTCGTTGCTTTATTGTGTATAGCATAAGTTTAGAACCCCATGTATGCTAATGTTTTGAAATTTCATATTTTGATTCCTAATGAAAAAATAGGTGACCCGTATTTTTTTCTTATTTCTTATCCCAATTATCTCCTATTTTAGAGTTATTTCCCATTGATAAAATAACATTGAAATCTCATATATTTGTGCTGTTGTTACCGTCATGGGCAAGCAGTGTTGGAGTCAAGCAGTGTTAGAGTCAGGCAGTTGGGGGCATAGTGTTTTACAAACACCAGCTCTAGTTTGGAATTGCTAATGGGCAAATTTCGTCAAATTTTTACGGTGTTATCTGCCCAAGACATGCCCATATTTTCGTTTCCGGACGATAACTTGAGTAAATAACAAGGGATTTTAACCAAACTTGCTGTATGCATTGACATTAAGGAGGTCTGTTTTGAAATTGCTAATGGGCAAATTTCGTCACATTTTTTATGGAGTTATCTGCCCGAGACACGCCCATATTTTTGTTTCAGGATGATAACTTGAGTAAATAACAAGGCATTTTAACCAAACTTGCTATATGCATTGATATTATCAAGATCTGGTTTAGGTTTGTTATCTGTCCCTCTGTCGTTTTCTTTCCAGACATTTTCGCAACAATAACTTTAATACATAAACAAATAATTGCTATGGCGGGGTATTATGCTTACGGTGCTTTTATGATTTCATGTAAAATTGTTGCTGTAAAACACAACACAGGAGCTTGAAGTTATTATTTTTATTATATAAATGCTGAACCAAAGAATTTACAATTGATAAAATACATTTTGGGTTGATATCATGGTAAGCATCTGCATGCAGACTGTGTTACATGCTCGTGTGATTGTGAATGAGAGCAATAATTATCTGTCACACCTCACAGTTGGCAGTGGCTTTTTTTTCATGCAATAGCAAGTTAGGTTAAACCACCAAACAGCTTTCTGGACAATTACTGGATATGTTTGTCATCATGCCAGTTTGAAGGGTCCATAATTTATTGAAGGAGAAGGAATATATATACCTGGCGGTTTTTCTGCCATTAATACAAGGGAGACAACTTTTATGACTTCCTGTTTGTGTTTCTGCACACCAAGCCCTTGCTGAAAAGGAGTCAACTCTAAAACTGTTCCTTTTAGAGTAGATCCCTTTCAGAAGGAGTCAAAAACAATTTAGACATAGTTGCCTTCCCTGAAACCTGAAAGTGTATCCATTTCCCTCAGTAGAATGTTATGTGGAAACCGTGTTAACCTTTACCACTCTGTGGACTTATTCAGCTGACGACAAATGGATGATATTTTTCTTACTTTTCCCAGAAAACAGGATTTGACATTTCATGCAAATTGTCAAAACCTGTTTTCTGGTAAAAATAAGAAAATATTTCAGCATGATGCTTGGAAAAGGGTAAATATGGTTCTCCTGTAATGTATATTTTAGGAGTCTGATCTGAGTATTCGAGGTTTACGAAACAGGACCAGTTCTATGGGAGTGATGATTGATTCTCAGTTGCCATATTTGGTTGCCATGGATGATGACATACTCAGTACAGGTGTCTGTATCTTTCATTTGAAGGTAAGAATACAAAAGATTTTGGCTTGATTTTAGATTCTTGTGTTTGTTTGAGTCTTTTTCTGTTACATTAGATTTGATCATTTCTTTATGCATCTTCAAGTAAAGTTAATCTTATTCTCAGGGAATCAAAGAATAGGAGGTAGAATTAACAAAAGGTGTATTGAGATATAATGATTAACAGTGTTGGAAGTTAACAGAAATTGAACAGTAGAAGTGCTTAGGTTCACCACCACCAAAGAAAACAGACTGCCTTCTGCCAGAAAGGTTATGGTCTGTTGTCTGGAATGAGGATGGAATCATAATGGTAGACCTTCAAAAAGTGTCGACTACCAGTGGAGCATATTATGCATCACCTCTAGTGTAGCTTCAAAGAAAAATAAAGACAAAGTGTCATGTAAAGCTTAGTTGGGGTGTACTGTTGCAGTTGGCACATCAGTCATTGTAAATGTTACCACCAATGAATGTGATTTTGAACTGAGTCAGCATTCCCAAACGAAAAGAATAGCAAATCTAGTTCCGTCAGACTGCCATATGTTTCCAAACCAGATAGAAAAAAAAAACACTTTCTGGTACTTGTTATTGCTCAGATGATGTCATATTGGCTGTTGAGGACTTTTTTTTTTCTTTTCATTTCTTGACATTTGTCAGTATGCATGCACATTACAGTAAGCACTTGCTGACAAGCTAACATGTAACCTTAAGTGGTATATTAAGCTGAAATATAACAGGGCTACATCACTTTATCTGGAATAAAAGGGTGGATTTTAATTACAATATATCCTGGCCTACTGTGTTTATTGTAGGAAGGGGAAACATTGATAGGAAGAGAAGATGCTGACAGGGAACAAGATATTGGTGAGTTAAATTTTAGCATTATGCATTAGTCATGTAAAAATCTCAGAAAATAAGTTATGACATTATATTTAAATCGTCCCTTTTGAGATAGCCTCACTTGATTGTGCTAGAGGAGTGTAAAAATCTTGTGTTTATAGCACCCACTAATATACTATCCATATACATGTAGTTGTTAAGGGAAGTGAATATTCTTTCAGAGGAGACAACTCTGTCAAATTGATTCTACCTCCCCATGGTCTACTCTAAAAGCTAAGAAAAGAAGATATCTTTTCCATTTTTCAGAAGGGACTTGATGTGCAGGAAAGCAAACGGGAACTCACAAAAATTGCTTCCCTTGTAAAAACGGTGGAAAATCTACAAAATGTATTAAGTTTAATATTTTCAAAAGGTTGAAGGACATGACTTGTTTTGCAACTTAATCATTATGTGATCATTATATTTGTTTTCCACAAAAAAAAAAAAAAAAAAATCTTGATAAACTTCAGTCTAATCCACTGTTAACCCATTGAAGACTGGAAACCCCTAAACAGGTAACTGGTAAACAGTGTAGACCCAGATCAGATGCTGCAGAATGCAGCATCTGATTGGGGTCTCCACTGTTTGCAAATAGTTCATCCATTTTTCTTAAGAATATCTACATCATATAGCTTGACATGGAACCAAAAATGGACTCTTCCAATATATAGTGTGGGAGAGTTTATTCAGTCTTAAATGGGTTAAATAAGAACTCAAACAAATCAATGTACACTAAAATAAAGGAAGTGATTAGAATGCTGGAAATGAGCCCCTTGACATAGAAATGAATATAATGGTATGTGTGACCAAACATAGTCTGATATTAGCCTCTAGTGCTGTCTTATTAGACTTTGCTGGTCATATGCAGAAAGCATGATTTTTGAAGCTTCTATGACAAAATGTGAAGCCAGATATAAACTCTGATGAGAATATGTAGATGCACAGTCTGACACGGTTCTGTAGTGGTCATAGATTGTTTCAGTTGCAAAAATAAAAAAAAAGAAGGATGTCACTAGAGTTATTTCATCAAAATATACCCAGTACCAATTAAAATGTTTCTGGGTTGATCAGAATATTTCTTCTTTCTTGTTCATTTATAAAAAAGGTATATTGTGGCATTTTGTTGAAATTTTAGCAAGAAAATTCTCATGACATGCACAAAAATATGGGCTACAACATTTTAAAAAGACAGTTGTCACATGTGAGGACAACAAAGACCCAGATCAGACTGCACAAATTAGAGCCTTCATTGTCCAGTAACTGAATGACTGGATACTGAAGACTAAATTCATAATAGAGAAAGTCTTGCTCAAACTGAGCAGGTTAATCCTGGTCTTTGACATTTGCATATGACATAAGAGTCATTCTTTCAGGATTCAATTCGCATTTTGACTAATATTCTGACAGTTTATTAGAACTGGGCCCAGTTGTTCAAAGCATCATTAGCTTAACAAGCTTGTTAATGGTCAAAATGTTAACTGTTCTAGTAAGTACAATATTTAATTCACAGTTATTTTTTGCTGAAAAAATGTGAGTAGCTTTTGCATTTGCAAAAGCTACGCACATTTTTTTCAGCAAAAATAATAGCGTATATGCCATATTTAATGATCAAAGTTTTAATGCTGCAATAACTAACGACATTGTTAGTTTTGAACAACTTAGCCCTGAGCTTTAGCATTTGAGACAGGGCACAGCATTTCCTACAAGATTGCATATGTGCATAGCGAAGACTCAGATCAGCATGCACATCCACACAATCTGATCAGTCTTTGCAAGGCTTTGATTGGTTTGGAGTTTAACAGCCCAGTCCAGTCAACATTATTAAGGTCATGTTGACCCATTCAATTTATCCACACTTCTCTTGCACAAAGTGCTCTGTGGGTAGCCAAGGATCCAAAGCCTTTTCAACCTGATTTAATGGTAACACATGCAGTCTTGAAGGAAATGCTGCACCCAGGCTCATTTTA
Organism: Anodontia alba; assembly: GCA_964016985.1. Taxonomy (NCBI): domain Eukaryota; kingdom Metazoa; phylum Mollusca; class Bivalvia; order Lucinida; family Lucinidae; genus Anodontia; species Anodontia alba. The sequence goes on from OZ024823.1 coordinate 36,261,219, forward strand.
TTTCCATTGTAAGTTTTAACCCTTGTCCTGCTGAACCCGGATATGCCCTGCATTTGCAAACACTGTAGATCCAGATCAGTTGGCTTCCCTGCATTTGCAAACACTGTAGATCCAGATCAGATGGCTTCTTCAGAAGCCAACTGATCTGGGTCTGCATTGTTTGCCATTCAGTATATGAACTTATGTCAACAATCTGGATCAAGGAATCTGATTGGCTGACAATTAGATGTGGGCATGGCATCTTAATTTATTCAGCATGACAAGGGTTAACATTAGATTGTCTCTTTTAGTGTTATAGTGAGTCATTGAAACTCTTTCAGTTTTGGCGGGGCCACATATAGAGAAAGAACATTGCTTCATACAGAACCTGGATGGTATTGTCACTATGATGCCCAGCTTAGGGGCCATGTGTGCTGTACAGGGAATAGAGGTCACAGAACCAACCAGACTTTCTCAGGGTAAGTTAACCTGTATACTATTGGCAAATTAAGCAGAAGGCAAATTGATGATCAAAATTTAAAATGTGGTGGAATTTGCCATCTGTTGGTGATTATTCATATTTTTAATAACTCAGAAATAATTACTTTTTATTTCCATCAGTCAGATTGTCTGCATCTTTATCAAATTGACTGCCCCATAATTTTTAGTGGCTCTCCCCAAGTCTTGGAATGTTCCAAGCAAGGAAGTGACATTTATAGGTCCAATCTATTTATACTGACTTGTTGCCACCGACAAAACCCGATGAAAAAGTGAGGAAAATATTATTTTTCCCTTTAATAGTGAAAAAATACCACCAGTCATTTCAATGAAAAACTTAATAGCACTAGAATGATTTTTCTTCAGATAATTTTGATGAAAGATCTTTACTTATAACCTTAGCATATGGCACTCTCTGATTTAAAAAAAAAAATATTGTAATTTAAACTCACTTAGAACAACTCCAAGTGCTGTTTTTCATCAAAACTTTGAAGCGTCTGCATGGCCAAGTGGTTATCGCTCCCGACGTTGGATCACAAGGCCCTGGGTTTGAATCCCGCTGGAGTTGGAATTCAGCTCATGATTGTTTGGTGCTTTATTGCACAGAGCCTTTCATTATCACCCTTCCGTCATCTCAGTATGAATTAAATGATATTGAAAAAAAGGTAAAACACAAAAATCATCATCATCATTCATCAAAACTTTACTAGTCAAATTGTATAAGGTTCGTCTGTCATCATGAGCTTAAATTCTGTTTCCAGGAGATTTTCTAGTTTTGGGAGGTAATCAGGTCTTCCGATTCAACAACCCAACAGAGGCAGCTAAACTCAGGGAACACAGAAGGGTAAGATTATAACTTCGTTAAATACTTCAATTCTGAGCTTTTGACAGTAAAATTGCTGTTGATAGTACTTGTAGGAGAGCTATTTACAAGTGAAGTTGTCCAGTTCAAAGCAATGCTCTTTCAAGAAAGTTTTTGAATGATTAAAAGTCCACATCTATTCAAGACTGTTACTGTCCACAGTTTTCTCTGCCAATTCTAATGAAACTGTGCATTAAGAGGAATAGATACAGTTTTAAGGGAGACAACTCTGTCAAAGTTGTTTCTGCTCTCGTCTGAAAAGGAGTCTACTCTATAAGGAAAGAATTTGCTCCCTCTGGGAGCAAATTCTTTCCTTATAGAGTTGACCCCTTTTCAGAAGGGCCTTGGCATGCAATAAAGCAAACAGGAAGTCACAAAAGTTGTCTCCCTTGATGGAAGTGGTAGAAAAATACCAGGTGATCTTATTAGCTCACCTGAGCTCTGCTCAGGATGAGCTAATGTGATCATTTTTCGTCCGTCGTCCGTCCGTCCGTCCGTGCGTCCGTCCGTCCGTCCGTCTGTTAACATTTTCAAACGAATTCTTCTCTGAAACCGCTGAGCCAATTTTGCTCAAATTTCATACGGAGCCTCCTTAGGGTGGGGGAACGAAAGATTGCTAAAATGGTCGCGGTCCGTCGACCAAGATGGCCGCCATGCCCATATATGGTAAAAACCTTTAAAAATCTTCTTCTCCATAACCGAGGATGCCTTGGGGCTGAATCTTTGCATGAATCATCGGGGATGGGAGGTCAACCAAAGTTGCTAAAAGAATTGTCGTACGTTGACATTTGACCTTTTTATGGCAAGGTCAAGTTCGCTTCCCTATGCATTTGTATGAGCTCTATACATTTGAATGGGAAAATTGTTAAGAGTTTCAAACGACTTCTTCTCTGAAGCCTCCAAGCTAATTTTGTTCAAATGTCATATGGAGCCACCTTAGGGTGGGGAAACAAAAGATTGCTAAAATTGTCGTGGTCTGTTGACCAAGATGGCCGCCATGCCCATATATGGTAAAAACCTTTAAAAATCTTCTTCTCCATAACCGAGGATGCCTTGGGGCTGAATCTTTGCACGAACCATCGGGGACAAGAGATCAACCAAAGTTGCTAAAAGAATTGTCGTACGTTGACGTTTGACCTTTTTACGGAAAGGTCAAGTTCGCTTCCCTATGCATTTGTATGAGCTCTATACATTTGAATGGGAAAATTGTTAAGAGTTTCAAACGACTTCTCCTCTGAAGCCTCTGAGCTAACTTTGTTCAAATTTCATATGGAGCCACCTTAGGGTGGGGAAACAAAAGATTGCTAAAATTGTCGTGGTCCGTTGACCAAGATGGCCGCCATGCCCATATATGGTAAAAACCTTTGAAAATCTTCTTCTCCATAACCGAGGATGCCTTGGGGCTGAATCTTTGCACGAATCATCGGGGACGAGAGGTCAACCAAAGTTGCAAAAAGAATTGTCGTACGTTGACGTTTGACCTTTTTACAGCAAGGTCAAGTTCGCTTCCCTATGCATTTGTATGAGCTCTATACATTTGAATGGGAAAATTGTTAAGAGTTTCAAACGACTTCTCCTCTGAAGCCTCTGAGCTAATTTTGTTCAAATTTCATATGGAGCCACCTTAGTGTGGGGAAACAAAAGATTGCTAAAATTGTCGCGGTCTGTGACCAAGATGGCCACCATGCCCATATATGGTAAACCTTTAAAAATCTTCTTCTCCAGAACTGAGAATGCCTTGGGGCTGAATCTTTGCACAAATCATCGAGAACGAGAGTTCTACCAAAATTGCTAAAAGAATTGTCGTACGTTGACATTTGACCTTTTTACGGCAGGGTCAAGTTTGCTTCCCTATGCATTTGTATGAGCCCCATACATTTGAATAGGAAAATTGTTGAGAATTTTAAATTTCTTCTTCTCTGAAGCCACTGAGCCAAATTTGCTCAAATTTCATATTGTGCCTTCTTAAGTCAGGGGAACGAAAGATTGCTAAAATGGTCGCAGTAAGTCGACCAATATGGCCACCATGCCCATATATGGTAAGACCCTTTAAAAATCTTCTTCTTCAGAACTGAGGATGCCTTGGGCTAAATCTGTGCACAAATCATCAGGGACAGGAGATCTACCAAAATTGCTAAAAAGATTATCGTACGTTGACATTTGACCTTTTTATGGCAAGGTCAAGTTTGCTTCCCTATGCATTTGTATGAGCCCAATAACATTTATATGGGAAAATTGTTGAGAATTTGATGATTTCTCTGAAGCCACTGAGCCAAATTTGCTCAGATTTTTAGCTCACCTGAGCATGAAGTGCGCATGGTGAGCTATTGTGGTCAGTCAATGTCCGTCGTCCATCATGGGTCATGCGGCGTGCGTCATGCGGCGTGAACAATTGCTTTAAAAGCCTACTCTTCCTACACCCCAGGGCCAATTGACTCGATACTTGGTAGGAAGCATCACGGTGAAATGTAGATAAAAAAATAGCTAAAATCGTTCTGATCGGAAATCCAAGATGGCCGCCATGGCCGCCATCTTGAAAATCTTTTTCGCTTCTTCTCCTGAACCGAAAGGCCAATTGACTCCAAACTTGCTAGGAAGCATCAGGGTGACTTGTAGATCAAATATAGCTAAAATCGTGTCGGTCCAAATTCCAAGATGGCCGCCATGAGAGCCATCTTGAAAATCTATTTTTCGCTTCTACTCCTACACCCAAAAGCCAATTGACTCCAAACTGGTTAGGAAGCATTGGGGTGACTTATAAATCAAAAATAGCTAAAATTGTGCTGATTAGAAATCCAAGATGGCCACCATGGCAGCCATCTTGAAAAGCTATTTTTCGCTTCTTCTCCTGATCCGAAAGGCCAATTGACTCCAAACTTGCTAGGAAGCATCGGGATGACTTGTACATCAAAAATAGCTAAAATCGTGCCAATTGGAAATCCAAGATGGCCTCCATGACAGCCATCTTGAAAATCTATTTTTCGCTTCTTCTCCTAAACCTAAAAGTCAATTGACTTGAAACTTAGTAGGAAGCATCAGGATGACTTGTAGATCAAAAAATAGCTATAATCATTCCGATCGGAAATCCAAGATGGCAGCCATCTTGAAAATCTATTTTTTGCTTCTTCTACTGCACCGAAATGCCAGTTGACTCAAAAGTTGGTAGGGGGTGACTTGTTTTACTTGTGACCTTTTGAAAATTTCAGCATTTTAACCTTGTAAGCAAGATATTTCAAAAACTGTTTAAGCCATTGCCTTGTCATAAGAGTATTGGAAAAATGTTGCATGCCATCTGCATATCTGCAGTGGCGGTTTCACTCAGGTGAGCGAGTTGTGGCCCGTGGGCCTCTTGTTATTTGAGCTCTTCTTTCCTGGAGATTGATCATGAAATATTTTCTACGGTCATTCTCTCCCTTCCGCTGATTCAAGAAGGACAGTTGTCAGTTTCTTGCAAAGAATGTGCACAATATTGGTTTACCTCTTTGAGGACTAAGCCTGCCCAGTAAAAGTGTGGTTACGTTAACTGACTGCGCTCAGCATGACTCCATTGGGTTGACTAGGCCATAAAACTTCAACACAAACATTAGTTTGAAGGCATTGATATCATATAAAAACTTTTGACATTTTATACTTGGTTTAATGCCATCTCATAGCTCTGGATAAGAGGGGTATCCAGACAGACGTTTTTTCTTATTCCCTTACAAAGTGTGTTGTGAGTACACATTGGAAACGTCAACAAGGACATCTAATGGGTACCCACAACATGTTTTTTTTTTTTTTTTTTTTGAGAAATGAAAAAAAACAAATATTAATATTTTGTAGTTGAACAGAAGTGTGAAGCATCTGGGTAGCCAAGTGTTTAGCACTCCCAAAATCTGATCATGAGGTCCAGGATTTGAATTCTCCTTACCTCATGATTGTACGGTGCATCATTACACAGTCTTTCATTATCACTCTTGCATCATCTTGATATGACTAAAATATAGATATAGCCTGCATTTGCAAACAGTGTAGATCCAGATCAGTTGGCTTCTGAAGAAGCCAACTGATCTGGATCTGCCTTGTTTGCCTTTAAGATTTCGAATTTATAGCAACAATCCAGGTCAAGTAATCTGATTGGCTGAAAATTAGAAGTGGGTGTGGCATCTTAATTTATTCAGCATGACAAGGGTCAAATAATGTGGAAAGAGAAGTAAAATACCAGATCATCGTCATCAAAGAATACTTAATCAACAGAACAATGGATTGAAATTTGAACTTCAGTTTTTCTGAAAAATTTCTGAAACATTTTATTGGCCAGCATTTTTGAATGCATTGTTTTTCTGGTTTATTTTTACAAGTTTAACAAATATATATTTTCACTTCAGAGTCAAGGCAGTTTAAACACCCTCAGTACTTCATACCTATCATTTGGTGGTCTATCTCGAGCCAGTAGTTACAACTCAATCATGAGTGAAGATCCCAGCTCCCTCAGTCCGCATTCACAATATTTGAAGTCTTCCTATCCCAAGTAAGTATTATTTTTTTACTATCATTTAGCTGCTGTATGGAATTATTGTGAAAACTAACTGAAATTTGACTGTGTTTTAAAAGAGCAGGTACGGTAAATGTTCTAAAATTTCAAACACATTATTCCATGTTTTTTGATCAAAACTTTACTTTTATCAAATTATTTCTTAAAATACTTAGTGGAATGGCAAACAGTGTAGACCTGATCAGACTGCTTCTGTAGGATCTGAATCCATAGCTATTTTCTCAGAAATTTTGGTGTATGAAATTTTAAGACATTTACTGTACATAAACCTCAGAAACCAACCAGTTATGCATGTATAATCAATTAAAGACCAAATAAACGCTTCCACACTATATATTGGAAGAGTCCAGTTTTGATTTTAGGTATGTCAGGCTATATGATATAGATATTCCTAAACACAAATGGTTAAACTATTTGCAAACAGTTGAGACCCTGATCAGATGCCGCATTCTGTGGTGTCTGATCTGGGTCTGCACTGTTTGTTAGTTACCAGTTTAGGTGTCTCCAGTCTTCAGTAGGATAATAAATTATTGTAGTACTTGTCCAAAACTTTCAAAATTACGGAATTAAATGCATTTTTCTCTTCATTTCTCTGCTTGTACATTAATCTCTGTTTATAGTTCTTTGGACTGTTAAAGTGAACGGATAAATCTGAAAGATTTTAGTGACATTTTGCAAAGGGAGACAACTTATGCAGATAAAGTTGCCTTCCTAGTATTTGAAACCTTTTAAAAAATGGGGCCTACTCTTAAAAGAAAAAAATTGCTCCCTGAGGGAGCAAATTCTTTCCTTTAAGAGTAGCCCCAGTGAGAAGGGAGATAAATATTTTTGTCATATATTTTTCTTATGAAGATATATCTATTCACATTAAATTTTACTGTTCTACAAATTTGTGACTATAGTCAAAACGAAATTAGAATAATTTGCAGTATAATGGAATGATTTTTGATGTTTGAAAATTTTGGTCATTCACTCCTTTATCGTATTCTTTGTTGTTATTGTTGATGTTATTTTTATTATGCAAATTCTCACAAGGACTATAATCTTATATGTTACCAATCTTATCTCAACATAAACTTTTACATGTTTTCTTTCATACTGTTTTCTGTGTTAAAGGCATAGAACTTTTATTTCATTTTAACAGCTAGATAAGATCTACAGGTTTAAAAGAATTGTTTATATTTATCTCAGGAGACGTCATTCTGATCACGTTCTGTAAGCATTATTATGTTTGCAATTTTATACGTAGCATCATGTTCTTTGCATGAGTGATTGCTCGAATACCTTGCTGTGTCCTGTGTGTTTTTCAGAGCTGTGATTTGCTTGCATACTGAAAAAAGCAAACCAACACGCACACCCCATGTCATTAGCTTTACAATAAAGTAGTTAAGGCAATATGAATTAAAATATTGAGAAATGTAAAAATTTTAGATTTACAATTTTTTTTATTTTTTTTCATGGAAAAATATTGTATTTAATGTTTTGTGCAAAATACTTAATGTCAGTGTTGGCTAGGCTATCAATAGAGCCGTGGTCGGCAAAATTAAATCCTTGTCATTGAAAACAAACTTTCCACTAAATCCTGGTCATTGAATAACAAAACATTTCATGCATTGAAGTTAATGGGAAGGATACTTTTCCAGGGGAGATAACGCTTAAAATTTGCTTCCTTTTTGAAAAGTGCTCTACTTCAAAAGGAAGGAATTTGCTTCCCGTTGGTGTTCAAGAGAGCAAATATCTCCCTTTAAAAAAATGGCAAAGAAACAACAAACTACCAAGTGTATCCAGTCCCCTTAAGGTAGATAAGGCCCCAAGGAGAACTAGTATTTTCTATATGTGAAAAGGGAACCAGTCCAGCCTGAGAGAAAAAGGAAACCAATTTGTTTCTATCAATACACATTTCTGTGTGCAAGCAAGTCATGGCATCAGCTGCTATCATTTTAGATATGTCATATGCTCGTGAAATCTAGAAATAGACAGAGTACCTACACTTCCTTTATTTGAATCGTAGTTCCATACATGGTGCTGTTGATAATTTAGGCTATTTTTTGTGACAAAACATATATTGTGTGTGCTCTTAAGGGTATCCTTAGCAAGCTAAACATAATTCTAATCATAGGTCTGGATAAGAGTGGGTATCAGGTAAATAGGTTTCTTATTACTCAACAAAAACATATGTTGTGGGTACTCATTAGAAGCGCCTGGCCGAGGCACTTCTATTGGGTACCCACAATGCATCTTTTCGTGAAGGAGTAAGAAAACTATTAGTACTTTTCAGTTGGAAAACATTACGAAAATGCGCCTATTCAAATATATTGAGAATTTTACAACCAAAAAAGGAAAATTTTCAGACAAAAAATTCTGATATTTTTCATATTCCTGCTCAAAACATGGATTGTTGGTACCCATTAGAACTGCCTCAGCAAGGCGGTTCTAATGAGTACCCACAATCTATATTTTTTAGCAAAATAAGAAAAATAATGTATACCCCTGTAAACCCCAGTTTTACTATATAAAATTGGGGTTTAATGGGGTCAAAATTATATAGGCACGTTTTCGTGATGAAAAGCACATTATCTGTAGCTATAGAAAACACACACAGATCATATGTTTTGGTGCTGAATTAGCAAGAATTATCTCCTAAATATCGCATTCATCTATATCGTAGGTCTATACTGTAATTCTGCATGCAAACATCATCACAAACCCTCAGTCATAGAATGTACCATCAAGACTTTTGAGCTGTTCAATGATAAGTTTTTCTTCTCTCATATGACACATCTCAGCCTGCTGATCATTCAGATTGATTGAGACCATATCTGTCTCTATATAGATTCATTAGATGCAGATACAGTAGAATGTATCTACAAACAGCAAAGGTCCTGATCAGCCTGTATGAGTCAACATTTTTACCTATTCTAAAAGATTGTCAATTCCATCTGTAAAATGTGCATTTTTGGGGGGCACTTTTATTATGGATTTTTTATAAATATGAAATGTGTCAAAATTAAACAGTTTAAAAGCAAGCACTTTTGGTTATTTAATCAATTTCTCTTTTCTCTGTTTAATTTTGAGAAAATGGAACATTTATTTTTTCTGCAGAATCATAATGCCCTTCACTTATTACTTTAAGAGTTGATTTTTCTTCTCAATATTAAACCATTAATACTAGCAAATCAGCGGCCTTATTTTTTTTTCCCAGAAAATAGGGCTTCACATTTCACATGAATTGTCTCCAATGAAGATAACTTGCATGAACTATCAAGCTCCATTTTCTAGAAAAAATATTTTAAATGCTGTCTGCTGTTGGCCAGCAGGTTCAATAGACTTAAACCAAATTTAGTGAATGGAGATACTTTAAAGAATTTGCTGCTATTTTTTTAAAGGGAGTCAACTTCTGCAAATGGGAAGTGGCCACCCTGGTTTTTGTTGTGGCTGCTTTAGCAAGCATGAGCAACATAGGAATCACTTTCTGGCATCATTGTTGGCGTCATTGTCGTCAGTGTCAACAATGCTGTCTGTGCATTTAACTCCATTCCTTTAACACCAAGGATTCTAGGCTAATGAAACTTCATACACACATTAGCCATGATGCACCTGCCCACTGCTATCAACTGTTATTGACCTTGACCAAGTTTTCATACTTGACTGAATTGTGTTTAGTCTGTGCATTTAGCACTGTAGCAGTTGCGACATAGCCATTTGGCTGATTTCTTGTTGAAATCTTTCAATCATGGGAAAGATTTTGGTCCCTGAGGGTAGCAAATTCTTTATTTTAACCCATGTCCTGCTGAATAGATTAAGATGCCATGCCCACTTCTACTTGTCAGCCTATCAGATTACACAATCCAGATTGTTGATATAAATTTACATATTGATTGACAAACAGTGCAGATCCAGACCAGTTGGCTTCTTCAGAAGCCAACTGATCTGGATCTACACTGTTTGCAAAGACAGGGCATGTCCGGGTTCAGCAGAACAAGGGTTAAGTGTTGCTCCATGTGAGAAGAAGAGCAAATATTTTTATGTTAGAGTTACTTCCCCTGGAGGTGTATTCATTCCTCTTTAGGAGCAAAGGAATATCATGACAAAATTGTATAGTGATCCTGCTTTAGTCTTATATTTTCACGATCCTTTAATGTCTTTGCACCAAATTATGTAACCTTTGCTTCCTCAAGAATTTATATTGTCTCCTGATTCTTTTTCATTTGATATATTTCATTCTATAAATTGAAAATGTGATATATTTTCTATTTTGAATACAACATCCATAAGTTATACAAATGACTTCTCAGTTTCTTTACTTCACTTCCCTTTCTGTGGTTCAGTCTCTTGAATACAGTAAATGTCCTAAAACTATTAACACTTTACACCATACTTTTTTGCCAGAATTTCTTTCTGGCGAAAGAATGTGCACAATACTGGTTAACCGCTTAGAGGACTAAGCTTGCCCTGTAAACGTGTGGTTAGGTAAACTGACTGCGCTCGACATGACCCTATTAGGTTGACTGGGCGGTAAAACCTCAACACAAACAAACAAACAATTTGCCAGAATTTCCATTTCAAGCATTTGTATTACAGGAGCAGTCTGATCTGGGTCTACACTGTTTGCATGTCCCATTTTGTCAGAAATGTTGGTGTATTTAATTTTAGGACACTTACTGAGTATCATAAAAACTTGTTTTTTGCTAAATTTTATGTGATGAAAAGTGTTTCAACAGATAGATAGCCAGTCTATTTCAACTTGGCTTTAACTATACTGAAGTTAGATTTTACAATTTGCATATTTAGATGGTCTTCCTTATCTTTTATGCCATAATTTGTCATCTCTTCTCTCTGTCTTTGTTAGTAATTCTTTGCATCCATGGAAAGCCTTTGTGAATAGGATATTTGAAAGACATAATGTAAATCTTAAAGTTGAAGAAAATCAAAACATTGTTTACTTCTATGCAGTTCAATAATATATCAGTACCTCTTGTTTTATGCATAATCATTTCATTTTTTCCATAATTATGATGATGGAAAATAGTATATTTTCTGTAACATGTGAAATTAATATAACAGAGGACTTGTTTAAGAGGATTATTAAATGATAATTCTGATTAGGAATATTTTTATGATAATTCTGAGGTATGTTTTTCTTATTTTGCCATAAAAGCATACGTTGTGGGTATTTGTTAGAAGCACCTTGTGAGGCTCTCCTAATGGGTATTATAACATACATTTTTTTATGGAGAACAGCAGGGCCCAGTTGTTCAAAGCTAACGACGTTGTTAGTTAACGATTCGTTAAAATTTACATCGAGTGATGCGCAAATATGCTGAAATTTTTTGCTGAAAAAATGTGAGTAGCTTTTGCAGTGCAAAAGCTACTCACATTTTTTCAGCAAAAAATATCAGAATATTGTATATTGAATCCGCTAAAACAGTTAACGAAATGACCCTTAACGAGCTTGTTAAGCTAACGATGCTTTGAACAACTGGGCCCAGAAAATTATCCCAGAATTATCATTAAACATCCCACCTTAACAAGTTCTCAGAATATAATCACGTGTATTTCTTTCATATAATTAGATATAAAAGTCCATGTGTGCCATATATATTTAGTTATTATACATGCTGTATTCCATAACAAATAGTAACTGTGACAAAGGTTTTGAAAGAAATAGACATCACATGGAGGAAAATAATTATCATGCCAACACTTTTTTTTTTTTTACCTCAAATAATGATATTTTTCCTGTTTCTCAACAAAAAGTTACAGCATTACATAAGAATAATCTCATACCAAAAACAAAATTTTGTTGGGTTGCCTGTCTTTCTACCCACAATAATCCTTCCATCCTGAAAACGTTTAGCCATTTAGGTAAATAAATGAAGTGCTTGTCAAATTTTGTTTTTGTTTTTTCTTATGCAAATGTCCCATTATGCTGAACATGACACCACAATGGAAATTTCAACAGTTTCTCACAATGGTATAAAAAACAAAACAAAACAAAACAAAAAATAATAATAAAATAAAATAAAATAAAATAAATAAATAAATAAAATAAAAACAAAGCTACAAGGCAGACCTCAAAGGACTTGTTAGGGAGGAGTATTTGCTGATAATTCTGGAATTGTTTTTCTTAATTCTCCATAAAAAAGCATATGTGGGTACTCATTAGAAGCACCTCAGTCGGGTGCTTCTTTTGAATACCACAACATAATTATGTTGTTATGGAGAACTGGAGAAAATATCTCAGAATTGTCGTCAGATACACCTCCTTAATAAGTTCCCTGAGAATGAATATACGTGAATAGAGATATTCCCATCTGGGATCAGACTGGGTAGCTGTACAAGTTGGTCTGGATCCTCTTTAACCCATTGTATACTGAATAGACTGTCCCACATATATATTGGAAGAGTCCAATTTCAATTTTAGGTACGTCCGGCTATGAGGTTGACATATTCCTAGAGAATTTGCAAACAGTGGAGACCCTGATCAGATGCCACATTCTGCGGCATCTGATCTGGGTCTGCACTGTTTGCCAATTACCCTTTTATGGGTCTCCCGACTACAATGGGTTAATGACATATGGGAAGCAATATTTCTCTGACAACTGGCCCCAAAAATCTAAGTCATTACGACAACATGCCTATTCAAATATACTGAAAATTTTACCACCAAAAAATAAAAATTTTCAGATAAAAAAATCTGATATTTTTCATAATTCTGCTTAAAACATAGATTGTGGGTACTCATTAGAACCACCTCGATGAGGTATTTCTAATGAGTAACCACAATCTATGTTTTTGAGCAGAAATAAGAAAAATAATGTATACCCCAGTAAACCCCAGTTTTATTATATAAAAGTGGGGTTTAAGGGGGTCAAAAATATAGGCATGTTTTCATGATGAAAATATTGATGGAAATTTTCTTAGCCAGCATGGTTTTGATTTCTGTTCTTTGTATGTTTAGAATGCAGCATTAAACAGTTTTAACATGTTGGGAAATTGTCTTTTTTCTTTACTGGTTTTGAGTCTCTGTCAAAAAAGAAGTTATAGCAGAACTTGCATTTTTATAGGGTTTTCTTTTAATTTTTCATATAAAAAAAAAAAAAAAAAAAAAATGATTCAGAAAGATCACATTTGAAATTGCAATTTCTGTTCCCTTGAAAGGAACAACAAATACTTAGATGGTCTCATGTATACCCTAGGTATTCAAACAGACAGGCCTAAGCAAATAGTGTAGACCCAGATCAGATACAATAGGATGCAGCATCTGATCCAGGTCTTATTATCCAGCAGTTTTTAGACACATCAGCAGGGCCCACTTGTTAAAAGCATCGTGAGCTTAAAAAACTCGTTAGTGGTCAAAATGTTAACTGTTCTAGTAAGTATAATATCTAATTCACAGGTATTTTTGCTGAAAAAATGTGAGTAGCTTTAAAAGCTACTCACATTTTTTCAGCAAAAATATTAGCATGTATGCCATATTTAATAATAAAGTTTTAATGATACATTAACTAACGACATCGTTAGTTTTGAACAACTGGGCCCAGGTAGTGAAATGGAGATGTTCAAATTTTTAAGCAAGTAAGGTAAGGGTTTGAGGTGTCTAAATATTTAGGGTATATATTATGGTATAAGAGGAATTGTTAAGGAGGAGTATCTGATGCTAATTCTAGGACATGTTTTTTTATTTTCAATAAAAACATATATTGTGGGCACTCATTAGAAGTGCTGCACTGAGGCATTTCAAATGAGTACCCACAACATATTTTTATAGAGAAGTGAGGCACTTCTAATGAGTACCCACAACATATGTTTTTATGGAGAACTGGAGAAAATCATAACAGGATTATCATCAAATATTCCACCATAAACAACTCCTCTAGGTATCAGTTCATCTTAATAATTAAGGTAAGTTTATAGAGAAAGACAATTTCCCAGGTGCACCATGTATGACTTTGTATGAGTAAGTCACATGACTGATAGTATGCTCTTTCTTTGTAACCCTGTAGCTATGCTGCTGCTGATTTGTGGTAAGTATTAGTCGCTGATTTATATTTCCTTGGTGATTCTGACTGCTTTATGTGTGACCGCTTGCTGCAAGCCAAATAAAAGGTGTGTGCGGTTCCAGTAATAGTGAAAATGAAAATACAATAATAGTATGAATAATAATAACAACAAAATGTGGGTGGGTAGGTGAAAACTTGTTTTATTGATTGTTCACAAAAACTGATGATTTTATCATTTCTTATTGAAACACTACATACCGTATTCGACCTAATTGCTGCACATACCCCTATAAGCCCACAGTCAAGCAATTTCTTAAGATTACCGCCGGTGTAAATGCATGTTCTTCTTTATAAAAGCATATGTTGTTGGTATTCATTTGAATTGCCCCTCCAAGTCAAGGCAATTCAAATGAGTACCAACAACATATGCTACAATTAAAAAAAATATGCAGGTAAAAATTGGTATGCAGTATTTGTCTAACCGCTACAGTTAGATATTCCGTTAGCCAGTTCTGCGGAAGTGTTGGTTGCTAAAAATAAATACATTACAGTCCAACCGGTTTTAAGCCAGCACCCAAGGGATAATCCAGATGTGCTTGCTTAAGACAAATGCTTGCTTAATACAGGTGAATTTTAACAAATTTGCCTTTTTTGGAACTAAAGTCATGCTTGCTTAATACAGGTTGTTTGCTTAATAGATGTGGCCATTATGACAGGTTTTAATATAGACAAACAATATTTATATTTTTTTCTAATGAAAAGTTTTAGGATTGGCATCAGTAAATTGGGCAGATTTGAATCACCTGAATCACACACACATTTATTTGGCTTTTCCTTTTTTGTGCACCTTGTTTTAGCACTATTAACCCTTGTCCTGCTGAACCCGGATATATCCTGTTTTGCAAACAGTGTAGATCCAGATCAGTTGGCTTCTGAAGAAGCCAACTGATCTGGATCTGCACTGTTTGCCATCAAGTATGCAAATTTATAGCAACAATCTGGATCAAGTAACCTGATTGGCTGAAAATTAGAAGTGGACGTGGCATCTTAATTTATTCAGCATGACAAGGGTTAATATATGGTTAAGTATATCCTTTACCACTCTCTGGGCTAATTCAGCAGATGACAAATTGGTATTTTCTTATTTTTCACATAAAACAGGATTTGGCATTTCGTGCAAATTGTCTTTATTGGAGACATTTGCATGAACTGTCAGATCTTGTTTTCTGGGAAAAATATTTCAAAATGTCGTCTGCTGAAAATTTTACCTAGAGTGCTCAGAGACATTGGAGTAAATTGTTGAAGTTCTGGATGCCAGTCAATAACACAGAGGATCTCTTTGGGAAGACTAACATTTTCTTGTATGTGAATAAGTTTATCTATTCATCAATTTGGTTGAACAGTGTTTCCATTAATTTGACTTTCCTAATTACTATTGCTATATTGAAATGCATAATTATGCTTGGTAGACGCAATTGGTTTTATGTACATTGGTCGCATTTGCAGTGAAATAAAACTCCAACATTCATCCATCAATGACCTTGACCATACTCTACAGCTTAATGATCACATGTAGATAGAATCCTCTACCTTATAGATTAGGTAGGTTCATTTCTGATCTAACCCTTGTCCTGCTGAATAAATTAAGGTGCTACTCCCATTTCTAATTTTCAGCCGATCAGATTACTTGATCCAGCTTGTTGATATAAATTGACATACTTAATGGCAAACAGTACAGATCCGGATCAGTTGGCTTCTGAAGAAGCCAACTGATCTGGATCTACACTGTTTGCAAAGGCAGGACATATCCAGGTTCAGCAGGACAAGGGTTAACTTAATGGTGTCCGTTTGAAGTTTATTTCTCTTATTGTCAGAAATACTTATATTTTCTGCAAACATTGTAGGCCCTGATAAAAAATGCTTAAGGTCCCTTTTTAGCTTGCCTGTACAAATTTACAGGTTGGGCAATAGCAGTTATCACTGTGTTGGTGTCGGCATTGGTTAAAGTTTTTGGTTAAAGTTTTTAAAAGGCTATATCTCCTGAACCTCTTGATGGACGTTGTTCATACTTGCCCTGATGTTAGATACTGGCCTGAAGTTCTATGCTGTACCATCCCAGCCCACATTAGTGACCTTGAGGTCAAGGTCACAGACTTATACAATACAAAGCGCAATTCAGGCAAGCTACCCCATAACTCTTGAAGCAGTGGGCAGAATCTTACCAATATTGTTAGGCTAAAGATCCCACTACTGAGACAAAATCACTCCTTAGTGGCCAATTCTGCAAAATCAGCTCCCTGTGAGTAATGGTTGGAAATGACCTACTGCAATAATAGTAGAAAGAAAAAAGATGCAGCAAATTTACTGCAGATTTTGCTGAATATATATACTTATAACATATGATTTTTAGTGATTACCCTATATAACATAATAACTCCTTACCATACTCATCAATTTTACTATGTATTGATACAGTGAACACTCGTTTCAACGACAGCATTTGTTCCCAAAAATGTTGCCATTATAATGAATTTGCTGTTCTAAAGAATCCTAACTGGACAGAATGATATGTAAGAAAGGCCTTGTTTTATTCTTATTTCCTCATAGAACATATGTTTTGGATATTTGTTAGAATTGCCTCTCTGAGGTGATTCTAATAAATATCCAAAACATATGATGCTTGAAGATATGATGCAATGTTTTTGCATAATTTCTCATTAACTGTCACCTCTTGAGCGATGTTTCATGACATTCAAATTGTCATTATAACGAATTTTGTCATTGTTTTGAGTGTCGGTATAAAGAGGGTTGACTGAATGTCTAAAACCTGTTCGTTGAATAGAAGACAGTGTAGATCCTGATTAGACACTGTGTTCTGTGGCATCTGATCTGCAGAAACACCATATGTACAGGCCTGTCCACCTTTATCCTTAGAATAATATGGTAATAAAGAAAAATCCATCAGTGTCAAGTACCCATTAACTTCTGACAACCCGTCTTTATCATCATTTGCTTTTATATGTTTGGCTTTTGGACTGCTTCTCTTTCACATAAATACACATAAGAACAATCATAGAACTAGCTATAGCTGTATGTAAGGTACATTTTCAACCAAAAAGTATTGATATTTTTTCATATTTCTCCATGAAAACATACGTTATGGGTACTCATTAGAAGTGCCTCATTGAGGCACTTCTAATGAGCACCCACAACATATGTTGTCATGGAGAAATAGAAAAATATTATGCGGATACCACCTCTTATCTGGAACTATGAATAAATGTATTTGATTTTCTTTGAAATGTTTTTAAAGTTTCATGTTTACAAGTAAACAGTCAATGAGCTCTTAAAAATCTCAATCACCTATGTTTTTCCTTTTTTCAAGTTTCATGACACTTGAAATGAAATAAAAAGTTTCAGCCTTCAAAATTATAGTTTTTTTTTTTTTATAATAAGAAGCACTTAAAAATATGATGTCTGTAAGATTTACAGAGTATGTTTGTGAAAAAAAATTGAAAAGGGGCCACACAATGGGAAAGGTGATTTAGAGCATAAGGTAACTGTCATAAAATTTTGAACACCATATTTCATTCTCTTTTGGGTCTCAACTTTGTTGTTTTTTTTTGTGTGTGTGTTTTTTTTTCAATGCATTTGTTCACAAATTACTTGATGGAATGGCAAAGAGTGTAGACCCTGATCAGATGACTTTTTCAGTCTGATCTGGGTCTGCATTGTTCGCATATGCCATTTTTGTCGCGACTGCTTTAGCAAGCAGGAGTGAAATACGGATCATCATCTTGCGTCGTCGTCGGCATTTGCGTTGGCGTCGTCGCTATCACCAGTGTTATGTTTTTCAAATATTAAGACTAATGAAATTTCATACACACATCTGCCATGATGAACACTGCCCATTGCCTTCAACTGTTAGTGACCTTGCCCACTTTTTCATGGCCCCGCTTGCAGAAGGCAGCAGTGGGGCATATAGCATTTCACTGTGATGTTACGTCAGCACATTGGCCTCGGTGGCTCAGTTGGATGCACCATCCGACTGGAGACCAGGAGGTCGCGTGTTCAACCCCCTCCGAGGTCGGCAACATTCTTTCGTAGAGATTGATCATGAAATATTTTCTATGGTCATTCTCTCCCTTCCCCTGATTTCAAGAAGGGCAGTTGTCAGTTTCCGGCGAAAGAATGTGCACAATACTGGTTAACAGCTTAGAGGACTAAGCCTGCCCAGTAAACGTGTGGTTAGGTAAACTGACCACGCTCGACATGACCCCATTGGATTGACTGGGCCGTAAAACCTCAACACAAACTGTGGTTAAACAAACAAACGTCGTCACGTGCATATGTATGTGTCGGGTTCATAAGCAACCATACATTCCGTATGCTAGGAAGTGGAAATTTCGTAAACCTAAACCTTCAAGTCCATGCTAGAGTTGTCCCTGGGTCATGCCCCAAGGTGTGACTAAGGGCCAAAATGCATGCAAATGTTTAGGTTTACATTCAAGTTTACATTGACATTTATGTCGGCATTTCTTTGGAAGGTCATAACTTGGATACCTTTTACACCAGGAAGTTGAATTTCGGTATGCTACTTAACAAGACCTTATCCTTCAACTCTATGCTACAGTTGACCTTGGATCATGTCCTGGGGTGGGGATAGGGGTCAGAATGTATAAAAGGTCAAATTGAGCATTTGGAATATTTGTTGCCATACAGGCAAAGAGCAAAGGGCAGGGGCATTTGTGTACTTAGGGCTGGGGCATTTGTGTACTTAGTTACACTCGGCTGAACAGTGTTTAGTCTGTGCTTTTAGCTCCAGTGTTAAGTCTGTGTTTAGCTCTATTTCTCAAACACCAAGGCTTCTAGGCTAATGAAACTTCATACACATATCCGCCATGATGCACCCTGCCCACTGCCATCAACGGGTACTGACCTTGACTTACTTTTCATGCTTAGCTGAACAATGTTTAGCTGTGCATTTTGCTCCATTTCTTAAACACCGAGGCCTATAGGCTAATGAAATTTCATACACAAATCTGCCATGACACACTGTGCCCACTGTCATCAACTGTTACTGACCTTGACTTTCCTTTCACGCTTGGCTGAACAATGTTTGGTCTGTGCATTTAGCTCCGTTTCCTATAGGCCTATAGGTTAAAACCCTTGTCCTGCTGAACCCAGACATACTCTGCCTTTGCAAACAGTGTAGATCCAGATCAGTTGGCTTCTGAAGAAGGCAACAGATCTGGATCTACACTATTTGCCATTCAGTATATGAACTTATGTCAACAAGCTGGATCAAGTAATCTGATTGGCTGAAAATTAGAAGTGGGTGGGGCATCTTAATTTATTCAGCATGGCAAGGGTTAATGAAACTTCATACATACATTCACCGTGGTGCACCCTGTCCAGTGCTGTAAACTGTTATCGACCTTAACCCTTAAAGCGCCAGTCACAACTATTGTCGTCTGGTTTGTCATCTGCTTGTGATTTTGAAAGTCATTTTTGCAAACAGTGTGGACCCATATCAGACTGCTCCTTTAGGAGCAGTCTGATCAGGGTCCACACTGTTTGCCTGTATGCAAAAAAGGTTTGAAAAGTCTGCAAGAATATTCAGCAGACGACATAAACAGACGACATTTTCAAATGCAGTTTTTCTTGGGGCTTTAAGGGTTAACATCCTTTTCACATTTGGCTGAACAATTTTTAGACTGTGTGTTTAGTCGGTGTCTTGAACACTACCAGCAGTCGTGATGTAGCCATTCGGCGAATTTCTTGTGTTTGAAAAGTTAGTGTATGCAATTTTAGAACAGTATACAAACAAATTTGTGTACATGTCTAGTTTTATGTATTTTCCCCAGAAAATAGGGTTTAACACAATTTTCTTGCAAATTGTCATCTAAAGAGACAGCATTAAAAATCAAATCCTATTTTCTTGGTAATATGAAAAATATCAGTTTCCCTATCTGTTGAGTTTACCTAGAGAGTGCTAAAGGTTACCATGGGCAAATTCAGCAAATGACAAATTGATGATATTTTTCTTTTATTTTTTTCTCAGAAAAGAGGCTTTGACATTTCAATCAAATTGCCTCTTATGGAGACAATTTGCAGACAATTTGCAGTATATTTTCTGAGATAAGTAAGAAAATATTTCACAATGTTGCCTGCTGAAAAATATACCCAGCATACTAAGGGTTGAAAATTACTAGCAGTTAGTTTACCACATACCTGACTAACCATTTTTATTATTTACCTAATTCTTAATTATGTTCCATAATTGTCACCTATATTAACCACTAATATTGTGTTGTCTGTATTTCTTTCTTTGGTGTAGAGCAAAACTTGTATTGCTTTTACTTCTTGCTTTGGTGTAAAGCACAATGCTCTTAATGTATATTGTATTGTATAATATTGAATACACCCTGACTATCTGGCCATTACATGAGGTTTAGGGACAGGTATTGGGAAAATTAAAACAATTAACATAATCAGGTTTTACTATATGACAGATGAGAAGAAGGGGGGAAAAGGTGAAACAAATAATAAAATAAATAAAAAACAAAACAAAAAACAAAAAAACATGTAACTGTACCTTGACCAATTTCCAAGAATGGAAATCAGATTTCCTTAACCCTTATTATGCTGAGTTTAAAGGCTCAATATTCCTCAGAAATAGGCATTTTATTTTCCAAGAAAGGTTTGATAAATTGATATATGGTATTGATTCAATCATAGAATGAGGCACCTGATAGCCTGTAAAATTTCAGTCAGTCTCTTGTTCTTGAAATGAAATGATTTTGTATCATATCTCTGAATTAATGTTGCCAACATTAATTCAGAGATACGATACAAAATCATTTCATTTTTTATCCAGTTCAAAAATAGAGACTAACTGAAATTTTACAGGCTGTCAGATGCCACATTTTATGATAGGTTTAATAAATTATATATCAATTTATTAAACCTTTCTTGGATAAAAATGTCTATTTTTGAGGAATATGGAGCCTTTAAATATTAGGAAATGGCATTCTAAGTTACTTTTTTTCCCCAAAACTAGATCTTGGCATTTGTGCAGCGTGTCTTCTAGGAATGAGACTTTTTGTGGATTTGATTGATGTGTAAATGCAGATCACTTACAAACTAAATAAATCCCAAATGGCCTTATGTTAAGCTTATGAGTGATTTGCTAGCATTTACACATCAATAAAACCCACAAAAATAAAATTCATTTTATAATTCCAACTTGGTCATGTTAACCCATTGTAGGCTGAATGAACTCCCCCACACTATATATTGGAAGATTCTAATTTCAATTTTAGGTATGTCAGGCTATGTGATTTAGATATTTCTAGAGAAAAATGGTTGAACTATTTGCAAACAGTGGAGACCCTGATCAGATGCTGCATTCTGCAGCATCTGATCTGGGTCTGCTCTGTTTGCCAATTACCCATTTAGGGGTCTCCAGACTACAATGGATTAATGAAAATATGAGTCAGATAGTTTATTTTAGAATTCCAAGAAAATGATTCCAAGATTCCTGCTCAGTGGATTTATCCCAACCAATCAAATGGCACCATTATGAAAACATGCCTATTCAAATATATTGAGAATTTTACCACCAAAAATTGAAAACATTCAGATGAAAAATTCTGGTAGTTAGTTTTTATATTTCTGCTCAAAACATAGATTGTGGGTACTTGTTAGAACCACCTCTGTGAAGTTCTTACAAGTACCCATAACCTATGTTTTTGAGCAGAAATAAGAAAATTAATGTATACCCTTGTAAACCCCAGTTTTACTGTATAAAAGTGGGGTTTAAGGGGGTCAAAACTATATAGGCGTGTTTTCCTGATGCTAAATCAGTGTAACCCTGTTCAGTTGGAATTATACTGTAAAAATTCTAATTAACGCCCATGCTCTAATAAATGCCCATCCCCCCAATTTCAACTAAAAAAATGGCGGATTTTTGGTCCATTTCCGAGAAAGTTGGTGCCTCTATTAAACACCCATTACAGACAAATGCGGGACAAAAGGCAAAAATCCTACCTTATGCGGTCAGTTTGCATTTCTGTTTTTTTTATCACAGAACGAACGTGAACCTTTTTCTCTCTTAGCCCAAATAAACGGTATGTGCATGGAATTTCAAGCCCACCACCTTGTACAAATGTTCCTTCTTCTGCTGATCGTGGTTCCCCGGTTATAACACACTCAATGTCCACAATATTTCCGTCCTGGAATAACTGTGTCAGAGGCTGACATAGACCTTCCGGAATATGTCCAACGGTAATGTTCCCTTTTTTCACAATAATGGCGCTGTCACTATGTTCATTCTCAGGCTCCAAATTACACACAAGTTCTGTGCCCGATGGGTAAGATACCCTATACACGTGATATCCTTTGATAACAGACTTCACTGAAACGAGCATGCACACAGCCATGTCAGATTTCTTTTGAAGCGAGGCCGCAATGAGATCAAAAGATAGCGCCAAACTATTTCCGGTCATACGAGGGGCGATCAATAATTATTGTACCTCAAAACTTAAAGGAAAAAAAAAACAAAAAAAAACAGACTCGTCATTCCAATTCCTGGTGACAATAAAACCTAAGAGAAATGATGGACGCTTTTTATAGCGACTATAACAGGGACTGACCAAAATTAAATGAAAACAACAGCGGCACTTTCGTACTTCCTGAATAATTCATTGACCATAAAATTGTTGAGTAATCCTTGCAATCAACGAGTACAATTAAATGGAATTTGGCACCAATGGGGAGGATGAGCAAACAGACGACTCGTATGCCACAGATAATGAGTGATTAATGAAGAAAAAAGAGAGAAAACCCGATGACATTTTCTGTGACTCTTTTATTTCTAAGCCCTACTCATGCAATTCTATTGATTTGTTTCCATTTGCGTTTCCAGTTTTTAAAAGCCGAAAAACATGATGGACGATAAGTAAACATAAACAAAGAGTTTAAATAGTGTCTGGTGCCCTTTGTGGTGCGCGGTATTTGATACTGTTAAACGTCTTGTCCTTCTGTTGAGACATATTTCTACCTTCATGTCTCTGCTCTAAACGTAGATTGCAGGTGATCCGGAGAACGTTCGCCCAGAATTTATGTTTTTGAGCAGAAATAAGAAAAAAAAGTAATGCCGTCCGATGCATTTCTAACCTTCTCACATAAAAGTGGGATTATCGGGAGCGTTTGCACCCTGTAATCTCAACATGAGCATCAGCTACCTATTTATAAGGTTGATAAAAAGAAAACAGAACATGTTAAATCGTAGCGTTTTATTTCAAAGCCATGAACATATTTATCATGATCAATGTGAGTATATACATCGTTTTAAGTGTTAACAATTGATTATAATCCATGATACCCGGTATACTATGACGTCATTCAATAATAGGTAGTTCTACCGGACACGGAGGAACTTGAGACACGGAGGTCGTAATACTAGTCCTCGTTGAGAAATGGCGGTGCACTTCCGAGAAAATATGGTCTCTTGCTATTCCCATGAAACTGCAGCCTCCAATAAGCCTCTCAGACTGGCCATGATTCTAATAAACGTCCAGGGCGTTAATTAGAATTTTTACGGTACATGTATCTATATATCATAGCTATTAATCAGCACATTGGTGACAATAGGCAGAATTTTCTCACCCAGTAGGAAAGTTGTGTTACAGTACATGTAAATTCTGATAACCAGGTTATATTATTAGGCTGAAGCTTTGACAAGAAATGATAAAATGAACATAAATCACACCTTTTGAATTAGTTAGAGAATTGTGCCCTATTTAGAGTCATTATTATTATATGTATCTCCTGATTGCTTATCATGTATCATATTTATTCTACATATTCAGACAGGCAAACTTAAGCAAACAGTGTAGACTAAGATTAAAAGTCTGGTCAAGGTCTGCACTATT